>CM050169.1:97511402-98711402 GCA_027410445.1 Discoglossus pictus
CGAAGGAAGGTGCGCGAGTCGGGGGAGATGGCATCCCTAATCTCCTGGAGCAAGTGCCCTGAGACTTTGGGCGTCACATATCCCAAACAGAGCGCAAGCTCCTGGGGTGACACCCAATCAGAACGCCCGTATTCCAGGAAATCCCCGACTCGGGTCATCCGTGCATGACTAAGGCGGCGGATGATACTGGGGGACTGTAACATTGGAGCCCCCACTGCTGGATTAAATAGCAGGGGCTCCGTGAATATTTCATCCCCCAAAGGCACGCCCTACCTGCTCACGGAGACCATGCTCCAGGCCTTGAGGGTTTCCTGGTAGTATGCCGGCAACACAGAGAGGTCTCTCCCAAACCCCTCAGGCCTGATCAGAAATAATTGCCGGTCATACCCCAGGTTGCGCAACTGGCGATAAAAGCTGGATGCCAGTGCACACCACTGCGGAGAGGGATCTGCATATAGGTATCTCTGCAGGTACTGAAGGCGGAAGGTGGACAACTGGGAGCACACACAAACTACTCCCTGTCCACCCTCCACCAAAGGCAGACTTGCCACCCCTGCAGAGACCCAATGCCTTCCCATCCAGAGGAAATCTAACAAATTCCTCTGGATATTGGTGACAAACTCGGGGGTCGGACTCAGACAAATCAGCCGGTGCCAGATCTGAGAAGCCACCAGCTGATTCACCACTAGAGTCCGCCCCCTAAGGGAAAGCATTTTTGCTAGACCCCTCCATCGTCCCAGACGAGAGCGGACACTGCCCCCTAACGCCCTCCAGTTGTCTGGGACGGAAGCGTCCGCAGCGGACAGGTAGACCCCCAGATATTTAATGACATCTGCCTCCCACGTGATGTCACGAAACGTGGGAGGCAAAAAGTCTACCTGTAAATTACCCTCTAAAAGTCCTGTGCATTTGGACCAGTTGATCTGAGCGGAGGAGGCAGCTGAATATAGCTCCTGGCACTGTTTTGCCAGCTCAAGATCAACTGGATCCTGGGCCACGAGGAGCACATCATCAGCATAAGCTGAAAGGACAATCCGCATGTCTGGATCTTTTAGCACCAGCCCTGTGAGCCTTTTCCTCAGTAGGCAGAGGAAAGGCTCGATGGCCAGTGCATATAACTGTCCAGACAAGGGACATCCTTGACACACCCCTCGTCCAAATACCAAAGGTGCTGTTAGGGACCAATTGATTTTAAGTAAACACTCTGCAGAGGCGTACAGCGTTCTTATAAAGCCCACAAACTGTGGGCCAAAGCCGTCCGCTTGCAGAGTGGCTATGAGGTAACCATGGTCCAACCTGTCAAACGCCTTCTCTTGATCTAAAGAGAGAAAGGCGAGTGACAGACCAGTCCTGCGAGAATAATGCAATAGATCCCGGACCAGAAAGATACTATCAAAGATAGTCCGGCCCGGGATCGCATAGGACTGGTCAGGGTGAACCAATTCTGCCAGCACAGACCCAAGTCTAAGCAAGATGGCTTTAGCTACAATCTTGTAGTCCGTGCTGAGCAGAGAGACCGGTCGCCAGTTCTTAATAAGCCGGAGATCCCCCTTTTTGGGCAGCAGGGCAAGTACTGCCCTGCGACAAGACAGGGGCATCTCCCCGGTCTCCAGGGCTTCCCCAAGGACCAGATGGAAATCAGGTCCCAGAGTCTCCCAAAAAAATTGGAAAAACTCTACAGTCAGTCCGTCCAGTCCTGGAGACTTCTCACAGGACATGGCACGGAGGGCTTCAGAGAGCTCTTGAAAAGATAGTGGTATATCAAGCCGCTCTCTTACACCCTCACTGACTGTGGGGAGCCCCTCCCATAGCACCCTGCAGGCGTCTGGAGAAATGGGATCCGGAGAGTAAAGATCTTTATAAAAGTTTCCGGCTCTATCCCGGATACTCTCCGGATCTGTAAGGGGGGCACTGTCTTCATCTAGAAGACAGGTGATGTGCCTACTGTTACCCCCCTTTTTCTCCAGTGAGTAGAAGAGGCGCGAGCCACGGTCTAGATCTTTGAGAAAACCTAAGCAGCCCCCTTGGCCTGGTGTCGTTCCAGGTCACAGAGGACACCCTTCCTCTCTACATACTCGCTCTGCAGGGATTGGTCCCTACAAGTGAACAGCCTCTGCTCCAGATGGAGTACCTCCCCCCGGAGTGACTCCAACTCAGCTTCGCGCTGCCCACTCGCACCCTTGGTATATTCCTGACACAGAAGTCGCAAATGAACCTTGCCCACGTCCCACCACAGTTTTAACGTGGCAAAGTCCCCCTTGCAACCCTTCCAGTCCGTCCAAAACTCCCGGATCAATGTCACGAGCCCCTGGTCCTTCAACAAAGCATTGTTGAAGTGCCAATAGGCGGCTTGTGGCGATGTTGGCGTTAGCGCCACCGTCACAGACACACAGTTGTGGTCTGTGAACGGAGCCAGCTTAATGGCACAAGAACCGACTCGTGACATATAGTGACTAGATATATATAGTCTGTCGATCTGGGAGTGGGACACCAGACCGGCTCTCACCCTGACGTAGGTGAAACCGTCTGATGCCCCTGGGTTCTGCTCTCGCCAGATGTCCTCCAGGGAGAAGCGGGCGATGATCTCCCGCAGGGCTGACGCAGAAGGCGGGTACGGCTCTGGACTATTCCGGTCCAGAGCATTGAGGGTGCAGTTGAAATCACCCCTGAGTACCAAACACTCATCTGCGTCAACCATCTCCAAAAACTGGGACAGTCTGGCAAGGAACCTCACTCTCTCGGGCCCTCCAGCAGGGGCATATATATTAACTAGGTTAATGATGCTACCCTGCTCTCTGACCCGGAGGTGGATTAGACGGCCTGGGATAACAGCTTTCACAAGCAGCAGCTCTGGCTGAAAAGACTCTGAGAACAGGGTCACCACTCCACATGACGCCGATGTGAAGTGGCTGAAGAAGACCCTGCCTCTCCACTCCAGTTGCCACGAGGCCTCAGCCTCTGGAGTGGTGTGAGTTTCCTGCAGGAAGCTCACAGAGTACCCTCCCTGATATAAATAGGAGAGTACCTGGAACCTGCGGAAACTGTCTTGACAGCCATTGGTATTTAGCGTGCTGATGTGCAAAGCCATTACTGCGTGTCAGGAATTGTGCGTTCCTCAGATCCTTGAGACTGCTGATAGGACACGCACATTTTATAGAATTTCCGGACGCGGAGATGCTCCGCAGTCCCAGAATTCTTGGCCCTAGTGCTGACCACTAGACATTGCTGGAGAGAGTGGAGAATAAACGACATATTCTTCCACCTCTCCAAGGCGAGCCGCACCTTCCTTTTCTTTTGTCCATGAAGGGTGCTCTCAAGGAATAGATCTATTTCCTCGACAGGGATAACCCACCCAGAATCTGATGTTCCTTCTAGTGGGTCACCCCTAGGCTCCTCTTGGCTGAGGGCTTTTACTCCATCCTCCCCGGCTGGAGTCAGTTTCCTCAGCTTTATTCTCAGGGACCCCCTCTTAGATGATACAGAAGGAGTCCCTTTAGCACCCTTCAAGGTAAATAATGGACCCTTGGATTGCTGCTGCACCCCTGTAGCTTCAGGAGTGCATTCAGGAGTAGCTGGCTGGACAGCAGTGGCTGGCATGGCTTCCTTAATGGAAGCCTTGGAGGCTTTATATGCCTCCTCTGCCAGTTCCACCGCTGCTTGCTCAGCTTGGATGGCACCGATGTTAGGGTCAGTGGACGGCTGAGGAGGGTAGACAGGCTCTCCCATGATGTTAACAGGAAAACCTGTTTTATCACCCTCCCCCATTTCCACTTCCCCTTGTGCCACATCCCCCCTGACAGACAAATCCATGGGGTCCTGAATGGGGGTCATGCCTATATTCCCCCCTCCAGTAGTGACTCGGCCTGGGGCTCTAACAAAGCCCGAGGTACGTCCCTAGAGAGTGACACTGGAGGAGGAGACTGACTGGTGCCCTTGAAGCTCAGCACCTCAGGGACACTGACTACCCATTTAGCAGGGGCTTTATTGGGACCCCCCTCAAAGGCCAGAGGCAGAACCTGATCTTTCTTGTCTACCCCTGCCTCACTTGGGAGACCCTCTTGCCCCTGCTTTTCCTCCAGACCCTTTTCCACATTAACCCCTATAGGGTCTGGAGAGAGAGATGTGTGGTCTGGCACCGGCTGGCTGAGCTTAATAACCGGGCCAGACAATGTCACCGGATGAGGAGGAGATGTTTGGTTCCTCTTCTTGCTTTTAGAGGGAGGTGCTCCACTATAGAGCACTTCCCACTTATCAGCAACCTCCCTGTTGGTTTTATGCTTCCTCTTCCTGGGGACGTCACTCCTGGAAGAGGAGCTGCCACTAGCTGCCTCCCCTGCAGAGGGCTTATTATCCCTCTGCTTACACTGTGCCCCCACACTAACTGATGTAATTATGGTGGGGGCAGATTGGGACTTGGGAGATGCAGCTGTGACACTGGGAGGACCGGTGACATTCTTCCCCTTTTTCCCCGTGTCTGCAGTCTTGCTGGAGACCACAGACACAGATAGCTTTTTTGGGGAAAAAGAGGGTTTGGAGGCCGTGGTGGTGGCTTGAGGAACGGCCTCCTTGCCTGAGCTCTGTGGGGGAGCTATTACCCTTGAGGTCCCCGCTGTTATGGGCTCAGCGGGGATGGGTGCTGTACTGACGGAGGTACCATTTGCTGGGGCTGGGGCATGATGCTTTACATTAGGACAATTCCTACGTGTATGCCCCAACCCCTTGCAATGATAGCACTGCACCTCCGTAGTGCTGTAAAAAATCCTGTAGAGCACCCCCTCAAATGGAACCCCAAAAGACCCCTCTATGTTTTCTGCGCCCTGAGGCAGGCACATTTGTACCTGCCTCTTGAAAGAGAGCACATGACGTAGTGCTCTCTCTCTGCACCCCAGGGGAATTTTAATAAATGGTGTTTTTACTTCCCCTAGGGTTAGCAGGTGGGGGCGCAGGAGGGAGTCTGGTAGGAAGGGGGGCACATTAGAGAGTGTTACTTTTGTGCCCAACCCTTCCAGGGGTTCTATTGGGACATATAATCCCCCCACTGTGATGCCTCTCTGTATAAGAATGTGAGCAGCAGCCAGCGTACGGGTAAAGAAAACTGCTTTCCCGTACATTTTACTGGCTGCTACTATAACAGAGGGGCTGATGACATTAGCTGCAGCACGCAGATAGATATCAATGTTGTAGACCCCAGACATCTGACATTTAACCCCATGCTTCCTGGTGATCTGCCCCTCAGCCCCAGCGGTGGTATTACTGGGGCCAGCAGAAACCACCTGTGACCAGGTATTAGCCACAGGGGTAGGTCTGCTGGCAGAACCACCAGGAGCTGGGGCTGCCTTATCTGCCTGGGGCCAATGCTGTGCAGTGCTGCAGCTAGGATTTTCAGGGGCCATTATTCCCCCTTTTGACCCCTGAGGCTTCTTAATGGTCTTATCCCTCATGTTTAGACCCTTTTTTTTTTAGTTTATTTGTTTTATTTATTTTTATTTTTTGTTTTATGATTTTTACTGTTTTCTTTTTTTTACAAAATATAAAAGTGTGAAAAAGAAACAAAAAGACAAAACTAAGGGAGAGAGAGAGATGATGTTTGGCAGTGGAAGGGTTAATGGCCTGTTGCAAGGTGTTGCTAATTGCAACAACACAGAGAACCCCTCTGTGTCTCTGTGTCAGATGTTAAAAAAGCCTTTTAAACAAAACTTCAAATTGTTTCCCCCCCCCCACTGCCTACAAAGATGTTACTTGTCTTCTCTCCCCCCAAAACATAAAACCCAACACCAAACAAACAAAACTTTAACAAAACCTGAAAAACTTTTTAAAAAAGTCAAAGTAAAAAAGCTCCAGGAGTGCAGGTGAAGTGCTAAGGGAGGGGTGTGGGAAAGTATCCAGGAGACAGCTCACTCTCCTGGGATAGAGAGCTGAGCCTGACTCCCAGAAAACTAAAACTTAAATTAAACTAAGAAAAATACCACAAAAACTCCCAAAAATGAACAACACCGTGCACAAAGTGCTTATAAACAGAAAGGTGTTAAAATAAAACTTGTATTTGAGAGACTAAGACCCTAAAAAGCCTTTTGTTTAGAGCTCAAGCATGCACACAACATGCTCTCTGGCACAGTACTTGAAAGCAGGACACACACTATGGGTAGCGGTCAAGCAAATGAACTTTGATTGACGGTTATGCAAATGCACTTAGATTTAAGAAAAAAAAGTTTGGGTTTTTTAAATGTGGACTGTTGGTACCCCAACTAGACTGGATTGGTTGAACTTGGCACAGTACTTGTAAGCAGGACACACACTATGGGTAGCGGTCAAGCAAATGAACTTTGATTGACGGTTATGCAAATGCACTTAGATTTAAGAAAAAAAAAGTTTGGGTTTTTTAAATGTGGACTGTTGGTACCCCAACTAGACTGGATTGGTTGAACTTGGCACAGTACTTGAAAGCAGGACACACACTATGGGTAGCGGTCAAGCAAATGAACTTTGATTGACGGTCAGACAAATGCACTTAGATTTAAGAAAAAAAAAGTTATGTTTTTTTTAAAGTAGACAACTAGTAAACAATATTATATTGTATGCGTTGTGCACACACAGTATAAGCTGTGACCCTGACACACACACTTACAAGCAAAGGGGCTAGCAGGGAAACAGGCAAATAAAGTTAGATTACACAGAAAAAAAACGGAAAAAAATGATGTTGTAGCCCTAAAAAGGGCTTTTTGGGGTGCTGTGTTTACAGCAGAGATCTGATGAGTCCTTCAGCACTGCACTGGACACTGAATAAACTTGCCTAGCTATGGTTTTCCCTATTGATGCAGTATCACCTACAGTCTACCTCCTCTCAGTAAGACTGCAAGTTAGTTCTGATTCCAAAATGGCTGCTGTCCATGAGGTTGAAGGGTGTGGAAGGGAGTGTATGCTGCTGATTGGCTGGAATGTGTCTGCTGACTGTGACATGCAGGGTCAAAGTTTGCTCAATGATAAAGTATTGGGGGCGGGTCGAATCTCGCATATGTTCGCTGTTCGCCGCGAACGCGAACATTCTATGTTCGCCGGGAACAGTCCGCAGGCGAACTATTCGCGACATCTCTCTCTCTCTCTCTCTCTCTCTCTCTCTCTCTCTCTCTCTATATATATATATATATATATATATATATATATAGATGAATAATCAGAGTATTGCAGTATATAGTGATACCTTTTTTATTGGACAAACATATTCATAGGTTTCATGACGAATTTTCGAGAGCGTTCCTCTCTTTGTCGAGTCAGAGTCAAAACTGATTATAGATTCACAAATACAGCAAACAATTCCAGGATTAACAGATAATGTTCTGATCAGCCAGCCGTGCAAGTGTGTGGGGGTGCAGACCA
This sequence comes from Discoglossus pictus, assembly GCA_027410445.1. Lineage (NCBI taxonomy): Eukaryota > Metazoa > Chordata > Amphibia > Anura > Alytidae > Discoglossus > Discoglossus pictus. The sequence goes on from CM050169.1 coordinate 97,518,777, forward strand.
GAGTAAGTAAATTGGGGTCGTAAATAGTTTTACATCTAAGGAACCATAGGGCTGTAACCAAACTCAGGATGAAGGCAGAGAACAAAAAGTAAAAAAATAAAAAAAACAATAAACACACATATATATTTACAAGCATGAATGTTGGAGGTTATAAGAAATTGTGATAATGAGATAAGAATTCAATGTCGACATTAAGTCCCGACTTATTACTGTTGAAGAACATAATCATTTTAATTTCAAATGTCTTTCTTTCCTTAGTGTTTTTAAAAAAACCTTTGAGTATTTTGATTTTGAGATTTTTCATGGAGTGTTTTTTTCTGGGTGAAATGGTGTCCAACTGGAGTATAGTAAGTCTCCTCATTGTGCTTATTGATGGAATGTCTGTGTAGATTCATCCTCATATGTAATTTCTGGCTGGTTTCTCCAATGTAGCAGCCTCTCTCACATGCAGTACATTGTATCATGTATACTAAATTGGATGACGTACAAGAATATGAGCTTCTGATCTTGTAGGTCTTCTTGTTGTGCATGGCTGTGTCCTCTTTGCAGATGTGTTGACACAATTTACACCGATTTTTTAATGCACTTAGATTTAAGAAAAAAAAAGTTTGGGTTTTTAAAATGTGGACTGTTGGTACTCTAACTAGACTGGATTGGTTGTACTTGGCACAGTACTTGAAAGCAGGACACACAGTATGGGTAGCGTACAAGCAAATGAACTTTGATTAACGGTCAGACAAATGCACTTAGATTTAAGGAAAAAAAAGTTTTTTTTTTTTTAAAAGTAGACAACTAGTAAACAATATTATATTGTATGCGTTGTGCACACACAGTATAAGCTGTGACCCTGACACACACACTTACAAGCAGGGGCTAGCAGGGAGACAGGCAAATGAAGTTAGATTACACAGAAAAAAAACGGAAAAAAAATGATGTTATAGCCCTAAAAAGGGCTTTTTGGGGTGCTGTGTTTACAGCAGAGATCTGATGAGTCCTTCAGCACTGCACTGGACACTGAATAAACTTGCCTAGCTATGGTTTTCCCTATTGATGCAGTATCACCTACAGTCTACCTCCTCTCAGTAAGACTGCAAGTTAGTTCTGATTCCAAAATGGCTGCTGTCCATGAGGTTGAAGGGTGTGGAAGGGAGTGTATGCTGCTGATTGGCTGGAATGTGTCTGCTGACTGTGACATGCAGGGTCAAAGTTTACTCAATGATAAAGTATTGGGGGCGGGTCGAATCTCGCTTATGTTCGCTGTTCGCCGCGAACGCGAACATTCTATGTTCGCCGGGAACAGTCCGCCCGCGAACTATTCGCGACATCTCTCTCTCTCTCTCTCTCTCTCTCTCTCTCTCTCTCTCTCTCTCTCTCTCTCTCTCTCTATATATATATATATATATATATATATATATATATATATATAGATGAATAATCAAAGTATTGCAGTATATAGTGATACCTTTTTTATTGGACAAACATATTCATAGGTTTCATGACGAGCTTTCGAGAGCGTTCCTCTCTTTGTCGAGTCAGAGTCAATACTGATTATAGATTCACAAATACAGCAAACAATTCCAGGATTAACAGATAATGTTCTGATCAGCCAGCCGTGCAAGTGTGTGGGGGTGCAGACCAGAGTAAGTAAATTGGGGTCGTAAATAGTTTTACATCTAAGGAACCATAAGGCTGTAACCAAACTCAGGATGAAGGCAGAGAACAAAAAGTAAAAAAATAAAAAAAACAATAAACACACATATATATTTACAAGCATGAATGTTGGAGGTTATAAGAAATTGTGATAATGAAATAAGAATTCAATGTCGACATTAAGTCCCGACTTATTACTGTTGAAGAACATAATCATTTTAATTTCAAATGTCTTTCTTTCCTTAGTGTTTTTAAAAAAACCTTTGAGTATTTTGATTTTGAGATTTTTCATGGAGTGGTTATTCTGGGTGAAATGGTGTCCAACTGGAGTACAGTAAGTCTCCTCATTGTGCTTATTGATGGAATGTCTGTGTAGATTCATCCTCATTTGTAATTTCTGGCTGGTTTCTCCAATGTAGCAGCCTCTCTCACATGCAGTACATTGTATCATGTATACTAAATTGGATGACGTACAAGAATATGAGCCTCTGATGTTATAGGTCTTCTTGTTGTGCGTGGCTACAAACCTAATGTCATAACACAGAAAGTAACCTCTGCCATTAAAACACCCCGTGAACACCTGCTGCAATACAAAACTAAGGAAATGACCTCACGTACACCTCTGGTAACCACATACCATCCGGATCTAGAAGGAATCCGCAAAATATTTAAGGATCTACAACCACTGCTAACAGAGGACACAGAATTAAAACATATATTCCCCAAACCCCCCATTCTTGCATTTAGGCAGCCACCAAATCTCAGACAAACATTGGTGAACAGTAGATTGGCCAATGAAGAGCTTAACATAGAAAATGGCACAAAACCTTGCAATAAAAATCGGTGTAAATTGTGTCAACACATCTGCAAAGAGGACACAGCCATGCACAACAAGAAGACCTATAACATCAGAGGCTCATATTCTTGTACGTCATCCAATGTAGTATACATGATACAATGTACTGCATGTGAGAGAGGCTGCTACATTGGAGAAACCAGCCAGAAATTACATATGAGGATGAATCTATACAGACATTCCATCAATAAGCACAATGAGGAGACTTACTGTACTCCAGTTGGACACCATTTCACCCAGAAAAAAACACTCCATGAAAAATCTCAAAATCAAAATACTCAAAGGTTTTTTTTAAAACACTAAGGAAAGAAAGACATTTGAAATTAAAATGATTATGTTCTTCAACAGTAATAAGTCGGGACTTAATGTCGACATTGAATTCTTATCTCATTATCAAAATTTCTTATAACCTCCAACATTCATGCTTGTAAATATATATGTGTGTTTTTTTTTTTTTTTTTTTTTTTTACTTTTTGTTCTCTGCCTTCATCCTGAGTTTGGTTACAGCCCTATGGTTCCTTAGATGTAAAACTATTTACGACCCCAATTTACTTACTCTGGTCTGCACCCCCACACACTTGCACGGCTGGCTGATCAGAACATTATCTGTTAATCCTTTAATTTTTTGCTGTATTTGTGAATCTATAATCAGTATTGACTCTGACTCGACAAAGAGAGGAACGCTCTCGAAAGCTCGTCATGAAACCTATAAATATGTTTGTCCAATAAAAAAGGTATCACTATATACTGCAATACTTTGATTATTTATCTGGATTACTGGACATTCACGGCTACCTCACTCTTCATATATATATATATATATATATACTAGCGACTTGCCCGTCAAAAAATGACGGCAATGTGATGTATATGTTTGTGAAGTTGTTTAGTTATTTAACTATATTTTTGACCCTTGTAAGTATTGTGATATGAACATGTATTTTTTTAAAACGTTGATGTAATGGTTTTTTAAAATGAAATTTGTATCTGAAGAATTGTTCAGTTTAATATACATATAATCCAGAGAAAACTAAAAAGTAAAAAGAGTTTTTTAAACGTGGCGAATTTTAACCTGAAGTTTAAAATATATGTAAGCAATAACCTTGAAAGTATATATTTTTAAAATTGAACTTTATTTTTTATGTAACTTTGTAATTTTTGCAAAACATTTGTCTAATTTTCAACATTATAAACAGGAACATAGTAAAAACATTTTGTAACATAATTTTCAATTAAAAGTATTAACATTTGAATGTAAAAACAGTTTAACTTTAAATTAATCAGTATTAACATGCAATTTATATCAGAATAATTGTTAAGTTTAATATACATTGAATGTAGAGGAAGGCATACAGTAAAAACTCTCCTTAAACCGTACGTAATTAAAGTAATTCATTACAGAGCACATAAACTGTCGATAAACATTAATGTAGGTAGTAATCTTAAGATAACATAGAATATTTACATTGGGCCTCATTCTATTAGCGGCCGCAGCCGTTGCGGGGCCGCAAGGACCGGCCGCAAGCTATTCGGCTATTCTATTCCCTTACGGCCGGAGGCTCCGGCAGGCTTGCGGCCGGTGCCTTGCTATCTCTTGCGGCCGATCGCGCCGGAGGAAAGCCTTTGATCTAAAACGGCCGCAAGAGTTTTGCAATTCAATTGCTCCGGGAAACCTCTCTGCAAGGCTAAAAGCGAGCCGCAGCTTACTTGCAGGAAAGAGGTCCCGCTAGCACCAATTAAGCACATAAAATAGCTCAAATAAAGGCATCCTGCACTTTTAGAAGACTATAAAGGGATTTTAGGTGTTAGAAAAAATAGCACATAATTATCCTGTACTCAAATCCGTAAAATATTTTATTTTTAATATCCGTAAAATATCCATGTAAAAAGTCCAGAGTGCTTGGAGCACCTCAGACACACCCACGCCGCAGCCGGAAAATAAACAGTTAATTTGAACTCGGGTTTGGGCAGATGTGCAAGCTTGAGAGTGGGTTCCTTTTAATCCTCATGTCCCCCAATATGATCCCTAGCATTTACAGAGCTGTACAGTGCAGGCTTGAATTTATTTTTCAGTTTCTATATTTCTGAGCTTACGGCCGGTTCCAAGATATGCGGCCGGCCGTAAGGGGAGATCCTTGCGGGGCCGTATAATAGAATCGCGAGTTAACTGAACCCCCGCAAGGAATCGCAGCCTTACGGCCGATTTACGGCCGATAATAGAATGAGGCCCATTGTGACTTAAAAGGTGCTTGAGCTCTTAACATGAACTTTGTAATATGTTGAATGAAATAACTTGAAAATATTTTTTTTAAACTTGTAACATTAGAAACATTAACATAGTGACTTAACATTTTCACATAATTTTTAATAGAAATGCAAGGCAAGTATTTTGTGAGGCGAATTATCCATAAACATGACTTCCATTAATTATGACTGAATTAAACAACCAATTGTTTTGTATTTTTGAATGTTTTTCCAAAATGTTTGCATGGCTTTAGTTTGTATCCTGCAAAGTTATAGTACTTCATAGTAGACAATGTTTTTAGTAAAAATACGTCCATCTTCTAATAAATCACCTTGACTTTCATTGTTTTCAATGTAAACTTTAATAGCCTGTGGATTTTTGCAGCGTGACAACGCAACGTACAATTGACAATGTGCAAAAACTGGTTCTTCCAAGTAAATACCCACAGATTTGAAAGTTTGACCTTGTGATTTATTAATGGTCATGGCAAATGCCATAATAATGGGAAATTGTCTTCTTTGAAGTATAAAAGGGAGACTACTTTCACTTGGTGCTAAATCTATTCTTGGTATGAAAACTCTCTCTCCTTTATGGGTCCCAGTTAAAATTTCAGCATCTATAAAATGGTCCTTTAATTGTTGAACAATTAATCTTGTGCCATTGCATAGGCCTTTTTTGGGGTTCAAATTTCGCAGTAACATGATAATTGCACCTTTCTTTAGCTGCAAAATATGTGGTGGCATTCCAGAAGGAGTTAAAGAGTTAATGAATTCAGTTGAAAAGTTTGCCTGACTTTCATTGTCATCAGCAAGTACAGAATCAGCACTGTGATAATTTCTTTGTGGTGCATTAATTTTTTTTAAGATTTCATTATTGAGTATTAATGCATCTTTATTTTTACACGTCAGTATAACTTGGTTGGCAAGCTCGGAATATTCTTCGTTATTTATGCTCCCTTCAAATATAGCCGATATAATATCTTGTTGACAAATCATATGAGGTGGGATCTCTACAGTGTCGTCAGGTAAATGTAGTATTTTTTCTGTTCTGCCTTCTCCAATTTTAATAAGCCAATCATTGAAATCAGTTTGGCCTTCTGATCTCATATTTTGTTGCAGTTGAAGATGGGTAAAATGTTTCCATACTGTACTTGACTTTATACATGTTTCAATAATGTCTGTTCGATTTCCATGTACAACGACAGGTAATGTTTGTCTAAAATCGCCACCCAACAAAATTACCTTTCCACCAAATGGAAAAATATTATCCATGACTTCACGAAGCAAACGGTCAATACATTGGAGGGCATAGCATGACATCATTGTGGCCTCATCTATTATAATTAATTTACATTTCTTCAATTTCTTTGCTTGTAAGGATGTCATGCGAATATCTGACACAGAATTTTCCAAAATAGGCACTGGCAGTTTAAATCCACTATGAACAGTTCTTCCACCTTCTAATAAAAGTGCAGCAATTCCAGTAGTGGCAAACGCCATTGCTATTTGTCCTTGTGCTCGTACTGAACTCATTAATAAATTGTACAAATATGTTTTCCCTGATCCGCCAGGTCCATCAAGATAGAAATAACGCTCTGTCACCATGTCATCATCTATAGCATTTTTAATGGCATGAAATGCTTGCAATTGTAGTGTATTTAAAGTTGCAAGTCTTTCTTCTGTTCTTTCTGCTTGTAGTTGAATGTCATAGTCTTCAAAGTTAATGTCATCTATTAGACCTGGATCAGGCAAATTAAAACTTGCACAACTTAATCCATGAGTTAAAAAGACTTCTTGAATTTCCATTAAGGCTTTTAAGTGTGCAATGGGTTTATTGTATCGTCGCATAAAGTCTTCAGCCATATTACTTTTAAAAGTCTCCCACAAAGCTAATGCATTTGGAGCATTTGAGAAGATACAAATAAAAGCAAATTGTTCTCTCATCTGTCGTGGCATTTGACATTGTGCTGCTTCTTCTAAACATCTTTCCCACTCTGTATCATCAGCGAGTAAGTTTCTATGTCTTGCAGCTAAATGGAAGGATTCATATACAATGTCATTAACAGTTCTTAATTGTTCAAAACTTTGTGCTCCTGGAACATTTAAAAGTAATATCCGTAAGCAAAATCGTTCAACATCTCTTGGACTGACTGTGTAAATTTGTGGAATTATTTTATTGCCTCTGGTTTTTCTTGCTCTCCATAATCCATTCACAAAAACATAGTGATATGGAATTTCAATATATAAGTATTGTGTTGCTTGAGCATCAGTGGAATTTAATGCAAACCATGCAGTTAGTGTAGTGTGACGATCTTCACTTTGGGCCAATGCATTCATTTAATTTCCAGCATGGAAATAGACTAAATGTCGTTGTGGCAAATGTACTGCTAACCTATATACTGCATGTGATCTATCATGCATTTCAAATTTTAAAAGCCGCCACATAGCTTCTGGCGCACTGACATAGCGAGCATCTACATGAGATGCAAGTTCATCATGTACTAACTCACTACTTTCAGGGTTGTCTGCACTTTTGACGACTACAGTAGCTGCATCGTAACCTTTGTAAATATATTTGTAGACATATTTAATGGATTTGATGGAAGTGCAGGCTTCTACGTTGATGTGGGTGTTGTACTTCATGAGTAAATGTGGATTGTAGGGTACTACATATCTATTGTCCACTTTTTTTCCACGAATAATGGCACTATCTCCTTCTCTTCTTTTATAAAGTGGATATCCATCACAATTTGCATATGTTTTGTCTCTATAATCTTTTGGAAAATCTTTTGAACATTGATTATTTTCCATACATGGTTATTGTGGATTAAGGTCTCCACAGGGTCCATGAATCATGCGATGAGTAACAATCTCATATAGTCTACCATATAGTTCTGGATCTGGTAGTTCAGCAACTATGACTGCATCCACTTTGTCCGAAGTATCTAATTTATCTTTCTCTTGAAGTATTATGAGAAGATGTGCATGTGGAAGGCCTCTTTTTTGAAATTCAATGGTATATACATAAGCAAGACATTTGCCAAATAACTGATTTATAGTGAAGTCACGTATTAATTCATTTAATTTGATCTTAAAAACTCTGGCTACTAAATCTGGTCGATCTGAAGCACTTTGTCCAAGAAGTAGATTTTGATTAATTTCTGGCCATTGTGGATTACATGTAAATGTCACAAATAAATCTGGTTTTCCAAATTTTGTCACAATAGCCATAGCATCATTGTATCTTTCTCTCATATTTCGAGGAGATCCTTGAAAGGAAGATGGTAAAATGATGGCTTTGCCAGCTGTCATGTCTCTGCTTGTAGCCACGTCAGCAACATAGTCCATGAGTCCACAATATTGTTCTACACGTAGTTTATCTTGTTGATATTTTATAAAATTTAAATTATTTGCCTCAACTTGCAAATATGAATCAATAATCCATTGTTGTGTTAGTTTGCCACCACATAAAATTGGATTAAATTCATCTCTAATGGCAATTTGAGCAACTTTAAATTCAAGCATAGAAACATTATTTCGGATTCTGGCTTTAGCATTTGGGTAACTGGGAAGGGTTAATTTTGGTTGCCAACCTGCTTCTCCGTGTGGGAAAAAGATGGGATATGTCATTGGATCTAAATTTGGACTTAAGATATTAATATTAATAAATGGTTGCTCCTCATTTCTGGGATATACTCTAATGTCTCTTTGAAATGGTGGTTCTCCTTCATCATTCTGAAAGACCATTGCAACCTCATTTGATGTTGGCAAGTTATAACGACGTTTATCAGTATGTCTGTCTCTTTTAAGCACCATATTAACCTTTGGCATGGGTAATTGATGTCTTTGTGCATGAAGTAGTTGTTCATTTTCTACTTCTGCCAATTTTTTGTAAGCTTTACTGTAGGGATTGTTGTCCATAATGTTATTTAGCTTTATAAAAACACTGGGTAAGCATTTTTTATTTTCTTCCATCTGCATACTTTGGTCAACAGCTTCCATTGTATCTAGGACATATAGTTGAGCGAATTTTCTTTGCTCTCCTTCCTCTGGATGTAAATGTGAAGTCCGATGATAAATTTGTCCTTGGACTTTAAAACAGTAAGGACCATGTCCTGGTACATTAGCAGCCAATGTTGCCCCCATAGATGCAAATGATATGGCACTATTGTAGGATCTTATGTTTGTCTTAAAATTTTTGTAATTTGGAAAAGTAGGTTCAGTCATAATATTTTGTAAATAGGTTGGAAATTGTTTCCTTTCTGGAAGTTTGAACTTTCCTTTTTGACAACAACTAATAAATTGTCCATCTCGGGGTCTCTCCTGTTTAAAATAATAAGCCTCACAAAATTGACATTGAGTAGTCATGTCCCCACAACTATGAACCTCTACTGCTAAAGACTTCAGTAAAGGACAATTTGCAAAGCATATTGGATGTTGACTTTCATATTCATCAGATGAAAAGTCATGAAATGTTTCAACAACAGGTTCTAAATGTTTAGTTTTTTTCGTAGATTTTCTTGGTATATGTTGGACTTGTTTGGTTGAAATGTCCTGTAAGTTTTTAGTAAGAGTTTGTAAATGCTTTGTTTTTGTAGCTGCTTTTTTTGGTCTGTCTTGACTGGTATGTTGTAAAATGTCATCTGATGTTTTAGGAACAGTTTGTAAATGCTTTATTATTTTTTTATTTTTTTTGGTTGTATCTTTCATTTTTGCAGCTGATATTCTTTTATTTGCAAGTCTTTTGCGTTCTTTTTCTCGTCAAATTTCTTTCTCCTCCGGTGTCTGCTGGGCGGCCCATCTCTCTTGTCTTTCTCTAGTTTGACGTCTTTTCTTCTCTTCTTTGGTCTCGTTATCAGCCATATTAATCTGTAAAGGAAAAAAAATAAATGCAATTGTGTATATTTAAATTTGTAATTCCTGTTAAAGATTCTTGTGCACAATTGGTGAAATAAAAGGCAAATCATTAATGTATCATTTATATTTAGTTAAATTTATAATTCCTGTCCTCACTGGCTAAGAATTTGGCCAATGGAATACTGCTGTAAATAAGCATGTAACATATTTTTTTAAAATAATGGTTTTATTTATTAAAAACGTTGTTTGTGGATAGATATTTACCACTGCAAAACTTCTTTGCTAAAAAAAAAAGTGATGTGGTTATTGAGCTATGTATTGCATAGTAGCAATTTAAATAAAATAAGGGAGATAGTAAATTAATTATTTTATTTTTCTGTTGACACAGATGCAACTGAAAGCAGTTTCTTTAGTTTTATACTTTAGTACTTATTATACTTTACCTTGGTTGAAGTGTGATTTAAATCCGAATGTTTGTTGGTCCTCGGTTCAAAATCGTTGTCCAATGGTGTGGTCCTCTGTTTGAACTCCTCGTCCGATGGTGTGGTCCTGTGGCGATAGCCCTCGTCCGATGTTGTGGTCCTGTGGCGATATCCCTCGTCCGATGTTGTGGTCCGTTGGTGAAAGTCCTCGTCCGATGGTCTGGTCCTGTGTTGAAATTCCTCGTCTGCTGGTCTGGTCCTGTGTTGAAATTCCTCGTCTGCTGGTCTGGTCCGAGTCCTCGTCCGATGGTCCGGTCCTGTGGAAAAAGTCCTCGTCCGATTGTCTTCACGCAGTATCTGTTGTAATATAAAATAGAAAATGTTGTTTGAGTGAAATGTCTTTTAAATAATTTTAAAATGTATTAATTTGACTGTATTGTATCAGTTATGGTTATTTTTTTCTATCTTTTTTTTTTTTTACTTTCTGTACAATCCGACAACTTTTGTTATTCTTATTGAAGGTTCTTAGTAAGGCTTGTGGGTTGTGATATATTAAATAAGAAGATACATTTATTTTGCTATGTGTTTATGTTATTTTTTGTACAATCCTGTTTTGTGCACACCACTTGTGGTATACTTATTTAACCTTTATTGGGATGCTTATAGTTAGTGAAACATGAAATAATATAATTAATGTAGTTTGCTATGTGTTTGTGTTAGTTTTTGACAATCCTGTCTGGTGCGCAGCACTTGTGCAAAAGTTATTTCTTCTTGATTGTACTGGTTATAGGTTGTTAAACATTAAAGAATAATGTTAATGTAGTTTCCTATGAGTTTGTGTGATTTTTTGTACAATGCTATTAGGTGCGCAACACTTTTGTTATTCTTATTTTTGCTTCTTTGTAAGGCTTATAGGTTGTTAAACATTGAATAAGAAATTCTGTTTTGTGTGTAGCAGTTTGTGTCTCATTCAATTGCGATTTGGCTAATTGAATCGTGCCCTAAATAAGCACATAGCATATTTTTTTAAATACGTTTTTAGTCATTGAAAAACTTTATTTTGGATATATTTTTAGTAACTAAAAACTTCTTTTAAAAAAATTGTTATGTTGTTATTTAGAGCCCTATTCAATTGGGCAAATTGCAATTGAATGAGGGCCTTTGTGTGTACCATATGTTGCATAGTTTGCCCCTCATTCAATTGCATTTTTTACAATGTAATAGTACTCTAAGGCCGTCATTGAATTGCAATGTTGAAAATTGAATAGGGTTGTAAATAAGCACATCACATATATTTGTTAAAATAGAATAAGGGCCTAAAAGTGCTTATTTATAGCCATATTTAATTGTCCAAAATAGCAATTGAATGAGGGCCTTTGGTTACTGCATTTGTTATATTGTGAGCTCCTCATTCAATTGTGTTTTGGCTAATGAAATAGAGCTCAATATCAGCACAGAGCATATTTTTTTACGGAATTTTGTATTTAGTGAACTTGTATCCAAAAGCAACGTGTTCACAAAAGAAAAATTTCCTTTAAAAAATATGCTCTGTGCTTATATAGAGCCCTATTGAAATGGGCAAATCACATTTGAGTGAGGCCCTTGGCCATTAAAGATATATAGGTCCTCATTGAATTGCAATTTTGCCAATTGAAGAAGGCTCTATATAATCACATAACATATTTATTGAGCAAAGTTTTTAGTTATTGAAAACCTTGATTGTGGTTAGAAATTCAGTAACTAAAAAGTTCTGTATAAAAAATATGTTATGTGCTTATATAGAGCCCTATTCAATTGAGGAAGTCGCAATTAAATAAGGCTCATGGTTCTTTCTTGTTTATACTTAATACTTTACCTTGCTTGAAGTTTTGAATGACAGACGGTCCCCTCCTGCCAATCTTAATGCGCCGGTCTTCTTGTAGTGTCTGTTTGAAAAAGAAAGTGAAATAGTTATTTGTATATTTATAATTTTTCATCTAGCAAAGCATGGCCTTTTGAGCATGTAATGTCTTGTTGTATCTTACCTCTTCTTCTTTGTTGGTGTTCTTTAAAAGGGATTGTGCTTCACAGTGCACGGTGCAAATTGTTGAGGGACGCTATTGATGCAGAGTCTGTTTGAATATTCAAAGAAATAAAAAGATTCAGCTTTATGTGATCTATTGAATTGAAGTAAATGAATGTCATTGAAATATAGTTGTGTAATTTTTTTCAATTAACCTTATTTTTTGTTGGGGGCTACACACATATGTCACATACATGAAGCACATTCCATAGTTTAATGTAATTATTTTGTGTACGTGTGACATATCAGTATACATGACTCAAATTTAAATGGTTAAATTAACCTTATATATTTTTTTTCCAACACACATAAATGTGTGTGTGTGAGATGTAACTATAGATGATACACATATATGTGCGTGTGACATATCAGTATACATGACATATAATGTCATTTAAATGTAGTTGTTTACTGATTTTGTTTTAAGCTAATTTTGTTGCAGTGGCAATACACATAAATGTGCGTGTGACATGTCAGTATACATTATACACATATCTGTCCGTGTCACATGTCACTATGAAGGTGCAATACACAGAAATGTGCGTGTCACATGTCACTATACATTATACACATATATGTCCGTGTCACATGTCACTATGAAGGGGCAATACACAGAAATGTGCGTATCACATGTCACTATACATTATAGACATATATGTGCGTGTCAGATGTCACTATACATTATAGACATATATGTGCGTGTCACATGTCACTATACATAAACCTCTGTTTAATATTGAATTATGTTTTTTTGTTGTTTTGTTAAATGAACCGTATTTTTTTTTTGAGCCTATACACATAAATGTGCCATACATGTGACTACATAAATGCTATTTTTTTTTTTATTTGTTTGACCTGTCCTGATAATAAAATGTAATATATTATAGCTTACCTCTCAGTTGTAATTTGCACAATGTAAAGTAGTAAATTAGTAAAGAATTGTCTTCTCAAGTAAAAGCAGCAGTTATCTCAGAAGTCACTCCGTTCATCACCTGAGGAGAAATGTATTTTTTTGTTTGAAATAGGCAGTATTTATAAACTTGTAGAAAGTTCTGGAAAGTGAGACCGTTAGAACGCAATACGCATGCGCTATTTGCGTTCCAGCTTACAATTTGCGTTCCATCCGCCATTTTCTGCGTATTACTGTTCAAAATGGTGTTTAATATGATTGTGATACGTTCCGCATAGTATGTGTTTCATTATTGCGAGTAAGTGTAGTGTAGTTACGTCTGAAGCCTCGTTTTCGTTTTGTTCGTCGGCCATTTTTTCTGTCGCTTAGCGATGGTATTAGTGTCTAAAGTGTTTTATTTTGATTTAAATGTAGGTGTAACTTGTTTTTTTGAGGTGCTGGCTGGTTCCTCTTGCTGTAGGTAAGCTTTTTATGTGTTTGTTGTGTGTCTTTCTTAAGTTTTAAATGTTTGTATGTCGGCGTGTTGCGTCCGATGTTTGCAAAGTCGTAATGTGTGGTAACGTGTCTCGTATGGTGTTTGCGTGTGTAGCCTCGTTTTCGTTTTATTCGTCGGCCATTTTTTGTGTCGCTTAACAAACTATTTATTGTCTAAACTCTTTTATTTTGAGTGCAATTAAGTTGTAAGTTGCATTTTTGAGTTCCTGGGTGCTTCCTGTTTGTGTAGGTAAGGTTTTTATGTATGTGCTGTGTGTATGTATTGTGTTTGTAATTTTGTAATGTTCGCGAGTTGCGTCCGAGTGTTGCGAGGCCGTAATGTGTGTGAACGTGTGTCGTATGTTGTTTGCGAGTGTCGTAATGTGTGTGAACGTGTGTCGTATGTTGTTTGCGAGTGTCGTAATGTGTTGCGACGTAAACTTTTTTTGAAATTTTGCAAGGGTCGCAGTTGCTGCAACTGAAGACCTCGCTTTGCGAGGTCCTCAGGTGCTGGCATGGAGCGCCTGCGGCGCTCCAAGCCAGCAACTGAGAACCTGGCACAGTGCCCTCGCTACGAGCCTGCAGCGTTAGCAACAACTCGTACACTAACACATATATATGTGATATATATATATATATATATATATATATATATATATATATATATATATATATATATATACTCATTTATCTCTTTATATTTCTCCTTCGCACAGAGTGATTTCTTAGCTGTATAATTAGAGTGAACATGCCGAGTGTCAGACATTTGGCAATAGGTTATTTTGGCATCAGATTATATATTAAACCAAACAAAAGATAGGATGAGGCAAGTAAACACAGGAAGTAGATTGTAAGTCAGCAAGTTTTCATTCTTTCAAGGTGCTTTGGGAAAAGCTCTATGGACACTGGACTCTAAGCTCAAAGAGCCCTCCATTCTTTGCAATGTGTTAATATTGCTATTGTTTCTTGTCATGAACTTAAACCATGTATGGCACTATGGAATATGCTGGTGCCTTACAAATAAACAATGATAATAATACTAATAATAGGTACAATTTATAATTACCCTTTAGGCAAGATTGTTCTAATTTAAAAAAAGTGTATTAACACGAACAGTTAATTAATTTTATCCTCCTTAATATAATTGTCATGTAAAACACAATTCTAAAAAGCCCTCAGGGTGGCGGCTTCTCACCTTCTGGAGCTTCCACTTTTCTGTAATTTCACTCCCAGTATTTCTTGCTACTACCAAAATGTAGCTAAGGAGCATTAGACACTGTCAGTATAAAGCCCCGCCCCTGGGGTGTGTAGCTTTAGGTCACATCTCTGAAATGGCTCCCTACCTGTGAGAGTACTTATAGAAAACGAGAAGCTTCAGAAGGAAAAAATCTATTAATCTGGAGACTTTTTAGAAGTAAGTGAAGTGTACATTTTATATAACAATTACTGTAAGGAGGATGAAATACATTAAGTTACTTCATTAATACATTTATATAACATTAAAAACTTTAAATGTTATATTTCTAACAAAATAATTTGTAAATATATTCTAATGTTTATTTTAACAAAAGTTTATTGTGTTTCCAAAATAAACCTTCCTTCTGATGATTCCTTTTGAGAAATAAAATAATATCATATAGTAGGTTAAGTAAACTTAAAGACCTCCCTATTAATCCATTCTTACAACTTTATCTTACAGAACCAAACCAACGATCTGCACTGACACAAAACAAAAGCTATTGACATTTCTTATCTGTGATGAGAGGAGAGAAGGAAAGCTGTTACCTTGAGGGCTGCCAAATGTTCAATTTATTTTGTGTGAGGAAACTGATATCCTTTGAAGCCAGAAAATCTGTCTTAGTTGTTTTATTCACTTACTGCTGAAATGAGATATAAGAGATCAGAATAAAACTGGAGTCTCATCAACACTCTGAAACCACAGAACACTGGGAGTTAGGAAGCTTGGCAAGGGTATTTCTGTGATGGTTTAAATAATTAAAGAAACCCTATCAAAAAACTGTATTATCTTCAGAATAACAGCTCACTCAATTTTCTTCCTTGTAAAATAACAGTACCAGTATTTCACTATTTGCAAATCTAAGAGCAGACAAAAAATTAGTTTTTGGCAAAATGGCATCAGTGAAATATTAGTTCTTCTAGTATTTGTAGAAATAAAAGACAAATAATTTAGAAAATGCACTCTAACTCATTACACATACAGTGCCTTGCAAAAGTATTCACCCTCTTGACTTTTTACCTATTTTGTTACATTACAGCCTTAAGTTCAATGTATTGTTAATCTGAATTTTATGTGATGGATCAGAACACAATAGTCTAAGTTGGTGAAGTGAAATGAGAAAAATATACATAAAACAGTTTTTCAGAAATAGAAAACAGAAAATTGGCATGTGCGTATGTATTCACCCCCTTTGTTATGAAGCCCATAAAAAGCTCTGGGGCAACCAATTACCTTCACAAGTCACATAATTAGTGAAATGATGTCCACCTGTGTGCAATCTAAGTGTCACATGATCTGTTATTACATATACACAACTTTTTTGAAAGGCCCCAGAGGCTACAGCACCTAAGCAAGAGACATCACTAACCAAACACTGCCATGAAGACCAAGGAACTCTCCAAATAAGTAAGGGACAATGTTGTAGAAAAGTCAGGCTTAGGTTATAAATCTACCATAACCAAATGGAAAGAACATGGCACAACAGCAAACCTGCCAAGAGATGGCCGCCCACCAAAACTCATGGAGCAGGCAATGAAGGCATTAATCAGAGAGGCAGCACAGAGACCTAAGGTAACCCTGGAGGAGCTGCAGAGTTCCATAGCAGAAACTGGAGTATCTGTACATAGGGTGACAATAAGCTGTACACTCCATAGAGTTGGGCTTTATGGAAGAGTGGACAGAAAAAAGCCATTACTTTCAGCAAGGCATGTGGGAGACTCCCAAGACGTATGGAGGAAGTTGCTCTGGTCTGATGAGACTAAAATGTAACTTTTTGGCTATCAAAGAAAACGCTATGTCTGGCGCAAACCGAACACATCGCATCACCCAAAGAACACCATTCCAGTGAAACGTGGTGGCAGCATCATGCTGTGGGGATGTTTTTCAGGAGCCGGGACTGGGAAACTGGTCAGAGTTGAGGGAAAGATGGAGAGTGCTTTTACAGGGATATTCTTAAGGAAAACTTGTACCACTCTGTGCGTGATTTGAGACTAGGACAGAGGTTCGCCTACCAGGAGGACAATGACCCCAAACACAATGCTAAAGGTTTAAGGGGAAACATGTAAATGTGTTGGAATGGACTAGTCAAAGCCCAGACCTCAATCCAATAGAAAATCTGTGGTCAGAATTAAAGATTGCTGTTCACAAGAGCAAACCATCCAACTTGAAGGAGCTGGAGCAGTTTTGCAAGGAGGTATTGGCAACAATCCCAGTGGTAAGATGTGGCAAGCTCAAAGAAACTTATCCAAAGCAACTTGGAGCTGTGATTGCCACAAAAGGTGGCTCTACAAGTATTGACTTTGGGGCGTGAATAGTTATGCACATTTACTTTTTCTGTTATTTTGTCTTATTTGTTGTTTTCTTCACAATAATAAAAAATTTTTTTTCAAAGTTGTGGTCATGTTCTGTAAATTAAATGATGCAAATCATCAAACAATCCATGTTAATTCCAGGTTGTGAGGCAACAAAACACAAAAAATGCCATGGGGGGTGAATACTTTTGCAAGGCACTGTATATTTAGAAAAAGCCCAATTATCTGAAATTGTCTTAATAGATTAGAGAATGTGCATTATCTTTTGTGTGTTTATCATAAAATAAGCTTACACTTGGAGAATTTCAATATTCCCCCATCCCATGATGGACTGAGTTCCCTACAAATTGCAATGGCTACTCTCTTATCCTCATTCCTACACATCATCACACAACCTCCATCCTTGCAAACCCTCGAGCAGTAGGCTCCCACACAAAAGTCTACAGTCTCTAAGACGTAGACCCACAACAATTCTCCATATCTATAAATGGATGTTCTCCCGTCATGTCAAGCTAAACATCTTGAAGACTGAAATTTTACTCTTCCCTCCTTCTACTTCAGCTCCTGATTTTATAGTCTACAAAGTCCTTAATAACAGTTAAACTCTTTATATTCCAGCTATTTCTATTTTTTTTTAATAATCCTCCTTCACCGTTTTCTTCCTGCCAAGGACCTGTGTTTTTCTTCCACTCTTGTTACCTCTTAACTTCCATCCGTAGAACATTTCTTGACCTGTATAAGCTGTGAAATGAATTTGTTCCCTCAGTTAGACAGTATCTTTGTTTCTGTGAATTCCAACAATCACACAGTGATAATAGATATAGTCTTACCCAGTTCCTAGAATCCAGCCAAGTCCCAGCTAACCTCCTATCTGTTCCCTTTACATTTTTCGCAACATTCTGGGACTGTAAAACTGTCTCCCAATTATGCACCCTTCCCTTCCTGTATCCACCATTCATTGATTACATCCAGTGAGGGAAATGTGCCTAGTGCAGTCTTCACGAAAAGGGGGAACTTACATAAATGGATAAGACTTGCTAGAGCCACAACCACACCTGGGAAATTCTAATGGGAGGCAGGTGCCTTCCAGATTAGCTGACTTCAGCATCCTGGCCCAGTGCCTTGTACATTATTGGACGATGGGAGAGTCTAAATGGGCAGGGAGGTTCCAGTTGGGTATGTGGGTGCTTTGTTTTTATGCTTACTGTTTGACTTGCCTATTGTGGTTCTTCTGGTCAATGATTACAAGCATCATAACAGTATTCGATTAGGTCAGGGAAGCTACTTTAAAATACATTTATTTTATTTTTGAAAAAGACAATATCTGTACTCTGCCCACGGTCACTGAGGATAGTCATACCCAACCGATACAAGGACCTAACCGGTGAGATTACCAGAGCATGCCAGTCCTGCTAGTTCCGTACAGTGACCCACACTATGTAATCTTTTTATCATGTTAGAATTATAATACATACATATTTAAATGCTACAATCCACACACTCCATTATATCCGAATGGCCAAACAGATAGCCTAAAACAGACAGCCATCTCCCACAGAACAGTGATATTTTATAGCACACAACACATCCTATTTAACAATTACTGACAATTAATTAGTAAATTCTACCAGCTATCAGATGGATATTCCCATTAGGGATTTTATGTTTGGAGAAGTTTGTTCTGACTAAATATTTCCTTTTCTGATCAGTGCCTGCTGGTAACTCACATTCTGAAGCGTGTATGATATTAAATTACCTTTTCTTCAGATCTTTTATTAAAGAAGCTTTGTCTAAAACTGTAAGCTATAAAAATATAAGACTTGTTAGCTTTAGGAGTGCAATCCAAGAGAAGCCAAGAAAGGGTGGCTTCTGTCAGCTTCTTTACATTTAATAATGTTTTGTGGGAAACAGAAATGCCTGGAGATTTCATCTTATAGGAAAGACTGGGATTTATATCTTAAGAAAATGAGCTCTCTCTGCCTGATTCTTCCACGCTCAGGAGAACTGACAGATCTGCCACCTGGAGTTCAAAGACTGCTCTAAATTAATAGGACAAATCTGCTGATGGTAAAATATCAAATCCACTGCATGAAATCAGATTAATGCAACATTCATTTTATTAACATTCCTCTAATATTAGATATGAGCAAAATATCACTTCTTAACATTTTATATAGTTTATGGTTTTTAGCTTTTATTCAGGAAAACTCTCACTCTATATATTTAATTTTTGGATATATTGAAAAAAAGGGAAAATATTTCTGTACTGAATATATATCTTGCTTCCAAATGTATCAACATTATTTAAAGTTGCTGGTTTATTTGGAAATTTCTCTATAGAGCTCATTAAAGCAGAAATTAGATGTTTGATCATTTTTTGAAAGCTTACACTGAATTTCTTCTACCATTCCTTCTATTTACTGTCTAAAAGCTATTAATAGTAGGATCAATATGCAGCTATTGAAAGCTGCAGCTCAGTATGTTTACTAGCTCCTTGCCCATCAAAAATGTTGGGAATCAAATTTTAAGGCTGGGAGTGCTGTACCTTTGGTGCTCATGGCGAGGCTCACAATGAGCGCCTTCAGCGCTCATTTGGAAGCTTCTCCCTCCGTCTACAGTACAGGCCTTGTGAACCCACAACATTCGTGCTTCACCTCCGGCGCTCATTGCAAGCCTCTTCTCCCGTCTACTGTACATGCCTCACGATGAGCACCTTCGGTGCTCATCGCAAGGCCCACAATGAGCGGCTTCGCCACTCATTGCAGTCCTCGTTAACCTGCAACTTTTGTGCTTGGGAATGCCATGTGTCTTTTTCCACCATCTCCCCCCTGTCCCTTCCCTGTGTCTTTCTCCTCTGTGTGTCTGCTGAATGTTTTCGTGGCGCGCCGACTGCCGTTGGTTTTATTTTCAAAGACCTGCGTGCCTGTCGTTGTTCGTGTGTGTTACTGTTTTGCCTTCGTGTATTTTCTAAGTCCTGCGTTGTTGGTGTGTGTTACTGTTTTCGCCGTCGTGTATTTTCTAAGTCCTGTGTTGTTCGTGTGTGTTACTGTCTTCGCTGTAGTGTATTTTCTAAACACTTCCAGGAGTCTCCCGCCTCGTTTTCATCCTGTATTTATTTTTTTTCAATTATTTGGCTGTTTTTGGGGTTCTTTCAAGTTACGCACTTGAAACTATTTCGTCCGTTAAATTAGTAAACCGCATGCCTCGCAATCAGTGGCAAAGTGCTTCAGTTTTTCGGCGGATGTCGCAGACATCAACATTAGCACCTTCTGTGCTCATGTCTAGGCTGTTTGAAAGTCGTGTGGGCCTTCAGAGCTCATTGCAGCCTAACTCCTGTGGCCCTCGCGATGAGTACCTGCGGCGCTCATCACGAGCCCTGGTGCTCATTGCAGCCATGTTTAGGCTATTTGAAAATCGTGCAGGCCTACGGGGATTATTGCAGCCTTACTCCCGCGGATCTCGCGATCAGCGCCACAGGCGCTCATTGCAGCCTTAGTGCCCCTCAACAGTCGGACAGTACACTATTGCATTCCATATTCTAAGTTCTCAAATTAACTGGATTAGCAATCCCCTTATTCCTACTTTTCCCCATGGGCTTTGCCATCATTTCAAAGACAAACTCCCATCCACTCTCACGGCACTTATTTTCCTATGTATAGGAGCATCCTCCTTCTCTACAGAAGGACTTACCAGAATTACATTTTCTATTGTAGTGGTCCTTAAATTAAATGTAACATAAAGCACCTGGCGCACACTGTGTTCGTGCAAATATACTGTCCATATACCTAAACCAGGAAAGGGCTGTTACTATAGTTCTGGAGAAAGCTGTAAAACACATGCACTTCTCCCATCTGCAATGGTATAGTTCTGTATATTAAAGGTTATTTTGGGCACTGATTGATTTACATCTAATATGAAACTATATATTTTTGAAAACAAAAATATGTTTTAGCAGAACAGTTTCAACAATACAAAAAATCATAAATACAGCAATACGCACAGTTTGAAACCTTGCATTAGTATATAGCAAATCTAAAATGCAATACACCAAAGAGTAATGCAACTGGGATTTACTTCTGAAAAGTAATGGGTGTTTCTTTGCTATGTGCATTGATAATTGTACAGGTGAGTAGTCATAATCTCCTTTAAATGGGGAAGGAGCAAACAGGGAAGCTTGCGAACAGTTCTAGTAATAGTGCAGTTATAGTATAAGTGTGGGAGTTCAAGGAAAATAGGTTCAATTGTAGCACAGAAAAGGGAAGAAAGACACAGAAGAAAGGGTAAAGGAGAAGGGAAAAAGGAAAAAACTAAGGAGACTTTTTTTTTATTAAGGTACAAAAAAATAAGCTTTATGCAAATATATTGATTTGTTTTCTAACTGTATTTTTGTAGTTAGTAACCATGAGTTAGGCCAGTGGCAACCTCACTCAGTGTACATCCTGCCACATGTATGCACAGCTAGAACATCTGATCCAGGGTCCATACTTATGTGACAGGTGTGAGCATCTTGCCTCTCTTGAAGCTGAAATTGGAGAACTGGAGAGGAGAGTTGCATCACTTCATGATAATGCTACACTGGAAAGGTAGTTTGTGCGTACTTGAGTTCAGTTTAGCTGGGCCTAGCATGGAAGCTGGAGTTGGGGCTAACAAGGCTGTCCTGGGAGGTAACTGAGTTACAGGTACAAAGGAAAGCAGAAGAAACGGGAGGTGGAGGTTGCCCATTCTGAGTTAGGAAACTACCAACAGATTTGCCATATTTAGTGAAACTGTTGGGCATGTCCATTCAGGAAAGGCAATGCCAGATAGAGCTGTTCACTCTAACAGCCAGGAGAACCTTTCTACTGGAGGAGAGGGAGGACAGGATAGGCAGAGCAACAGACAGGTTTTGGTGGTAGGGGACTCTAATTTTAGGATGGTAGACAGGGTGTTTTTTCCCCTAGATTCCATCAATCAAAAAGTCTGCTGTCTCCTGGGTGCTCGGGTTAAGCATGTTGTGGATCAGGTCGATAAATTATTGGGAGGGACTGGAAATTAACTAGCGGTTTTGGTACATATTGGTACCAATGACAAAGTAAGTGGCAGATGGAGTGTTCAAAAGAAGATTTTCTACAACCATGAAATAAGCTTAAGGCAACGACCTCCAAGGTAGTATTTTCTGAGATACTACCTGTGCCACGTGCTAGCCCAGGGAGACAGAAGGAGCTATGGGAGGTAAATGCATGGCTAAAAAAATGGTGCACTAAGGAGGGGTTTAGAGTACCAGATAGTACTCACATGGGGGTTAAACACCTGTTCGAAGCACTGTAAATGCAAATAAACAAATCAATACTGCACTTTGAAGATGGGGGAAAAAATAAAAAACATTAGAATTAATTGCACAACAGTCTCAAGCTTGCAAATATGCAATAGAAAATTATAATTTTTTATGTTTAATTTCGGTGTCATATCAATCTCGGCAATCAAGGAGTTAACAGATATCAGTCCACCCACATGGAGTGAAACAGTATCGTCATTCATTTTTAATATTTTGTACATTGCCGAATTGCGTGTCTGATCGCATATGGGACCACTAAACACTAAATGATTGCTGTGTAACCTCCATGATTTACTGACGTAATGATGACGGTCTCATTTACTATTGGCTGTTTCTAAATCGGTAGTTACGGCCTTGCTTAATTGATTATTGTCACGCTCTGAAAGGCTACATACAATTGCATGGTTTACAGTTTCGGCTTTCGGGACCATAAATTGCGGGCTTGTTCAATAGAATTGTTCTGTAAATATAGCAAAGAGATGTTGCAAATGGAACATACTTAGATTGGACTAATGTGGTAAGTGCAGTTCCTCAGGGTTCAGTATTAGGTCCTCTCCTTTTAAACATATTTATTAATGACTTTGAAGTAGGACTGGAAAGTGTTGTTTACAATTTTGCTGATGACACTAATTTGTACAAGGTAATTAAATCCTTCATAATGTCAAGGAAAAATACTGTGGTTCCAGTGGTTAACCAAACTGTTATTCAACTAGATAAAAATTAGGAACTTTATTTACAATTTATTACAAATTTAAAAAATGCTATATTAACAATAATAGCTGCTTCTGTGCAAATGCCATATAACTCTCCCCTATTTAAATCAGATATGTAAGGGGAAGTATTGGACTACAGTCCTTAGATGATCCAAACCACACCAGCTAAGCCTGATTATAAGGGTTATCACATATATAGTTGTCAATGTATGTAACGTTTGCGATGTTGGTCACACTTTTGCGTCCCGCAGAACAGTCGACTGCGAGCTTTGCGAGGCGAGCCGTCGACGCCCTCACGCATGAGGTCGAGTAGTTGAGGCACCAAGGACTTAGGCTGCTAATTGCACTACGAGCCTCGCAAAGCGAGGTGAGCAGTTGAGGCATGTGGGACTTAGGCTGCAATGAGCGCCAAAGGCGTTCATTGCACTGCAAGCCTCGTGAAGCGGGGCGAGCAGTTGAGGCACGTAGTACTTAGGTGGCAAGCAGTTTCACGCAAAGCGACTGCGAGGGTCACATCTGCAAGCCAAGCGCATAACTCTAAAAACCCGAAAAACAAAATAACTTAAAAAAAACAATAAGACACTCACACACAGCACTGGGGCAGAGCCAGGAAGCCTGGGAGTGAGGTTGCAAGTGAATATGAGCCATATTTCCATAATCCAAAATCGGCTAAGCAAAAAAAAAAAATGGACAAAAAACATAAAAATTCTGAAACTGGATAAAAACAAGGCTGTATTGTATTTTTTTAGTCTGGTGTGCCTGGTGTTTTTGATATAAGGCATTCTGACTCTCCTCTGTGTGTGAGTGTGTTTTAATAATTTTTTTTATTGTTTTTCGTCTTTTTCGATTTCCGCGGTTCGGCCGTTAACTTCATATTTTTCCGAGGTCGGATTTTTTGCCCCTGAAATTCTGAGGTTGGATTTTTTTTCTATGTCTTGCGTTCCTCAACTGCTTGCAGCCTAAGTAAGTTCTGTGTTCCTCAACTGCTTGAAGCCTAAGTCCAGCGTGCCTCAACTTCTCGCCTCGTTTCGCGAGGCTCGCAGGAGCACCTTCGGCTTCAATGCCTCGACTGCTTGCTTGCGACACTTATTGCCTAAGTCCTCCAAGCTCGGAAGGCTTCAATGCCTCAATGGCTCGCTTTGCGAGGCTCTCAAGCATGACGACAAATCGCAGTTTGACAATTATAATATGTGATATGTAAATTATTCAGAATATCCTGAAAGCTCAATAAGTCACAATGGCCCTCATTGTAATGTGATTTGGCAAATTGAATAGGGCTCTATATAAGCACAGAGCATATTTTTTTACAGAAGTTTTTAGTTAGTGAATTTCTATCCAAAAGCAAGTTCTTCACTAACTAAAAACTGCTGTAGAAAAAATAGGCTCTGTGCTTACATAGAGCCCTATGCAATTGGCCAAATTGCATTAGAATTAGGCCCAAAGTGTGAATAAATCACCATTATAAATAACTAGCGACTTGCCCGTAAAAAAATGACGGTCGATAAAAGAAAGTTTTGAAATGCTGTTTGTCACACAATGTGAGTGTACTGTGTGCCTCAAGTAACTAAATTCCTCAAAAAGCAGAAATCTACAATACATAAAATAAGAAAAACTAAAATCACCAAAAATAAAAAATGTACATTACAAAACCCTCCAAAAAAAACTTAAGTCATAAAAAAAAGGAACATTACAGAAAATAACAAAATACATTACAACCCCCCCTCACTACAAAATGTTTTAAAAAATTACACACCTGAAAATGAAATATATATAATACATACATATAATACAATACAACACAATTAAATAAAATACAATACAACACAATTCAATTAAATAAAATACAACACAATTCAATTAAATACAATACAACACAATTCAATTAAATACAATACACCACTATCTAATATACATGCCAGTATCTAATATACATGCCACTATCTAATATACATGCCACTATATAATGTAATATACATCCCACTATCTAATATACAATACTATCTAATAATACATCCCTGTATCTATCTAATATACAATACATGCTATCTATATATATATATAGCTACCCTAATTGTATGTTACAATAAAATAATTAAGACCACTTACCTTTGAGATGTTTCTTCAGATCAGCAAGCTACGGTAAAAAAGATAAAAAAAAAATAATACAACATGTTTACATGAAATACCTAAACATTCTAATTATTCTAAATATTATTCTCACCTTTCCAGCATGTCCCGTTCCAGCATGTCACATCCCAGCATGTCACGTCCTCCATGTTCCGTCGTCCATCTTTGCGTCTTGTCCAGCGATACTCCTGTAAATAAAAACATTAAATTAGTAAACATAAACCAAATTTAAATAAACACAATCTACATTATACTTACCTTTCCCCGATGTCTCCGGCCTCCTCGTCTTCTCCGGAAGCATCCGCGCATGAAAAAAAAAAAAAGCAACACACATCCGCACTGGCGGATGTCTCCGACGCTAATGACCTTCCTATGGAGTGTTCCAGAATAAAATTGGCAATGGCGGCTTTTGATTGGCTGAAAAGGCTGTCTATCAAATTCAGCCAATGAGAAGACCCCATTTGTGAACCAAAGAAAAAAGTATACACCCCAAAATACAACGGTGATTGGATAACACACCTGTCAATCTTTATTTGAACCAATCCTAAGGCTTTATTGCCATCCGCAAATCACAATGGAATATACCTTCACGTACTGATTGGTGAAGACATCTGCGCCTTCCCATTGGCTGTAATATTGATTGACATTAACAATAGCCAATGAGAATTCGCAAATCCTTCACCAATCAGTACGTGAGGGTGTATTCCATTGTGATTGGCTATTGTCAGTGCAACCAATCACAATGCGCAGAGGCTCCAACCAATCTCCCTGTGGGGGTGTATTCCATTGTGATTGGCTGAAGGCATCTGCGCCTTGTGATTGGTTTAAATAAAGATAGACAGGTGCATTATCCAATCAGAGTGGGATTTTAAGGTGTATCCTTTTGTGATTGGTTCACACATTGGCGCCTCCTGATTGGGTGAATTTGATAGACAGCGTTTTCAACCAATCAGAAGGCGCCATTGCTTATTTTCTTCTGGAAAAGTCTCCTGGAGCCTCATTAGCGTCGGGGATTTTTTTACAGGGCGTGGCAGAAGAGGATCCGGAGGAGGCCGTAGGCATATCGGGGAGGTAAGTAGAATGTAAATTATGTTTCTTTTATTTTGATGTATGTGTATTAATTTTGTGGGTTTTTTTAACAGGTGCCGCGCTGGAGAAGGATTCAAAGAATAAGAAGAGGACATGCCGGAAAGGTGAGTAGAATATTTAGAATGTATAGAATGTATAGAATGTTTATTTTAGAACTGTAAACGTGTTGCACTATTTTTTTTTTTTTTTTTCGTAGGAGGCGGATCTAAATGGACATCTGCAAAGGTAAGTGGTCTTAATTATTTTATTTTAGCTTAGACTTAGATTAGTTAATATATAGATAGCATTTATTGTATGTTAGCTAGGGGTATGCGTTTTATATAGATAGCATAGGATGTATAGTAGATAGATTGTGGTATTTATTTATATTAGGGATGTATTATTATATAGATAGCATGTGTATTAGATTATGCTATTTATTTAGATAGATTGGGGATGTATTATTATATAGATAGGATGCATATTAGATTATGTTATTTATTTAGATAGATTGTGTGATGTATATTCGATAGGGGTGTATTGTATTGTAATTGTATGTATTTGTATTGTATGTATTTGTATTATATGTATTTCCTTTTCAGGTGTGTATTTTTTTTTCTGTAGTGGGGGGGGGTTGTAATGTTTATTTGTGTTATTTTCTGTAATGTTTTTTTGTGACTTAGGTTTTTTTATTTTGTGTAATTAGAGTGGTGGGGGTTAATAGGGGGTAAGTAGTGTAGATGTTAATAGGTTAGTGTAGAGGGTGTTTAGTTGATCTTTAATGTTTTATTGGGGGTGGTATAGTGCAGTATAGTGTTTATACTTAGTGTCATGATGGTCCTTGAGGACCATCATGGCACTTATGTGGTTAATGTAGTGTTCTAACAGGCCCATAATGGTGTTAATATACCCTTATGGGACTGATGGGGTTAAATACAGGCTTATGGGGGTCAGTATTGACCCCCATGAGTGACAGGGTTAATTAAGGGCTTATGGGGGTCTGTATTGACCCCCATGAGTGACAGGCTTAATGAAGGGCTTATGGGGTTCTCTATTGACCCCCATGAGTGACAGGGTTAATGATGGGTTTATGGGGGTCTGTATTGACCCCCATGAGTGACAGGGTTAATGAAGGGCTTATGGAGGTCTATATTGACCCTCATGAGTGACAGGGTTAATGAGGGTTTTATGGGGGTCTGTATTGACCCCCATGATTGACAGGGTGACAGTATATATTTTTTTTTCTTTTACAACGGGTTTTTTAAGGACCTTTACGGTCCTTTAAGGACCTGTAATGCGTGAATTTTGAATTTTGATTGCAGCGGGGGTCCCCGATCGCGTGCAATCGAGACCCCCACTGCGATGGTTAATGTGGAGTTAATGCAGGGCTCTGAGCTTATCTCGGATCCCCTGCGGTTAATCCGGGTTTCCGAGCTTATCTCGGATCCCTTCTTGGGTAAGTTGTAGGTGGCTGGGCGGTCCTGGGTCTTTGAGCCTCGTTTTAATTTTTTTCGGTGGCCATTTTTTCTCTCGCTTAGGGAATTTTAGTGTGTCTTCAATGGAGGTGTAACTTCACTTTCAGAGGTCCTGGGTGCCCCCATTTGCTATGGGTAAGCTTTTTATGTAGTTTTTGTGAGTATTTGGTGTGTTTTGACTATTTTTAGGTGCGTGCAGTTCCGCCATTTTTCGTGCGTGTGGGTGTTTGTTACGTTAAGGTTGGTTCTGAGGTTAATGCAGGTTTCCGAGGTGAGCCTCGTTTTCATTTTTTTCGGCGGCCATTTTTTCTCTCGCTTAGGGGATTTTCGGGTGTCTGAACTCGGGAATTTGGACATAAATGGAGGTGTAACTTCACTTCCAGAGGTCCTGGGTGCCCCCCCCTTGCTATGGGTAAGCTTTTTATGTAGTTTGTGTGAGTATTTGGTGTGTTTTCACTGTTTTTAGTTGCGCGCGGGTCGGCCGTTATAGTCGGATTCTTAGTGCGTGTGGGTGATTGTTAAGTTAAGGTTGGTTCCGAGGTGAGCGCCTGATTCCCTAAGTGCTTTGCGAGGACCCGCATTTGCGGAGACGTTGGGATGCTCCACCACCTTCGGCACTCAATGCCAGCAACTGAGGCCCTCGCCCGCGGTGTGTGTGTGTGTAACCCGGTGTGAGGCGCCTTTGAGATCACACATTTTTTTTAAAAAAAGTTGTGTGTGTGTGTGTTAACACAGCCGACGTTGGAGCCTCCACCTCCGCAAATGCGAACCCTCGCTTCGCGAGGATCCGCATTTGCTGGGACGCCGGGATGCTCCACCACCGCAAATGCGGCCCCTCACTTTGCGAGGACCCGCATTTGCGGGGAACTGCGTCCCTCGCTTTGTGAGGGACGCAGTTCTTGCGGGCTTGCTGTGCGAGCCCGCAAGCATCAGCAACGGCTCGTATGCTCACAACTATATATGTGATACATGCTAGGATCCATTAGTGCTATAGGAACATAAAATGGGAAATAGAACAATACCAAAGTCTGAAAAGCAATAAAATAATTTTATTGAATGAGTAAAATCTATTTGTGTATATCAAGGTGTTTGTGAATACAAAATACATTTTTCAAATACTTTTTGTATAAAACAACTAGTTAGCTGTGAATGGGTGTTATTAGTGTTAACTATTGAAGTGCTTAGATATGATTAATCAAAAATGGATAGTGAAGTGCAGGTTTAGGAGGATTGTAGACTACTGGCCAAACTTTACTTGTGCAATAGACTACTAAATACATTCCAAATGCAAGGGATAGGTAAATATGCCGGTGATATTTTAAATATAAAGTGCTCATAATTATCTATCTCATTTGTTGAAAGTGCTTGTTGTGAAATAGAAAGTGAAATGTTAGGAAATAAAATCCATCTAAAAAATATTCATTCTGCAGAATAGTTAGATATATTTGATCTAAAACAGTTTAGATGACTTACAGATCCTTAAGTACAGTAACTTATAAGCATATCTATGTGTTCCATAATAAAAGAAAAGTGAAATTAAATTCTATATTTAATGGATAAACCAAAAAGTCCAAACCAAAATTTTAGCATTGCCGTAAATATAATGATGACACATTTTTTATATATTGGAATTCTTTTGAATTTAAGGATAAATATTTTATTATTGTAAATTAAATCAGAAAAGGATCTACTTTCCCACCAAAGGGATTTGCATGAATTAGAGAAATTGGCAACTAAATTTCAGATGAGATTTAATACAAATAAATGGACAGTTATGTATTTGGAAAGGAGACATAGCCATGCAATTTATATTCTTAATGGAGCAAATCTAGAGGTATCAGATAATCAAAGGGAATTTGGGAGTACTTGTGGACAACCACCTAGGTAACAGTGCTCAATGCCAAGACTGCTACAGAGGCAAATTCAATATTAGCTTGTATTAAGAAGGATATGGAAGCAAGGGAAGCAAATATTATTCTTCCACTATACAAATCCCTAGTAAGCCCTCATTTGGAATATGGAATACAATTTTGGGCACCACTTCATAAAAAGGACATTTTACAGCTGGAAAAGGGCAACAATTTAGAGCTGGAAAAGGGCATTTTAGAGCTGGAAAAGGGTAACAAAACTAATAAGGGGAATGGAGTTATTAAGAAAGACTAACCA
Source organism: Discoglossus pictus (assembly GCA_027410445.1). NCBI lineage: Eukaryota > Metazoa > Chordata > Amphibia > Anura > Alytidae > Discoglossus > Discoglossus pictus. The sequence continues at coordinate 97,548,664 of CM050169.1, forward strand.
AATGACACATATTTTCTCTCGAAAAAAAGGTGTCAATACAAGGCTTTGTCAAGTGATCTTTTTGTGCCAAGAGGTTTTGATCTGACAAAAGGACATCCTTTGAGGTTAGAAGAAAAATTCCACCTTAAAGAAAGTAAAGGGTTCTTCACAGTAAGGGCGGTTTAACTGTGGAATTATTTCCCAAAGGTGGGGGTGACAGCGGATTCGATAGATAACTTTAAGAAGGAATAAAATATATTTTTGAATAAAAAGTGTATTCAGGGATATCCTGGTTAATTAGAGAGAGTATTGATCCAGGGAGGAATCCGATCGCCAGTATCTTGGTTCAGGAAGAAATTAATTTTTTTCCCTTATGAGACAGTTGGCAAAGTTTCAATTCAATTTTTCTGTTTGGCTTCCTCTGGATTAACAATTTGTCTGCATTTTACAAAAAAGGTTGAACTTGATAGACTGAAAGCCAAACCAAAAACCATGCAATCGTATGTAGCATTTCAGAGCCGGAATATGATCAATTAAGCAAGGCCATAACTACCCATATTTGAAACAGCCAATAGAAAATGAGACCGTCATAATTACATCAGTAAAACATGGAGTTTACATGTCAATCAATTAGCGTTTAGAGGTCCAATATGCGATCAGACTCACAATTCGTCAACGTACAAAATAATAAAATGTAATGCCAATACTGTTCTAGTCCATATGGGTGTCCTATGTATTAACTCATTGATTCCCGGGATCAATGTAACCCCGAAATGAAACATAATTTTTTTTAAAAATGTTATTGCTGATTTGCGAGCTTGATACTGTTGTGTAATTAATTTTAATGTCTATCATCGCTTTCCCCGTCATTTACAGTGCAGTATTGAATTTTTATTTGCATTTACAGTGCTACGGACAGGGGTTAAACCCCTTTGCGAGTTCTATCCAGTACTCGTAGGATTTTCTCCTACATTTGCTATTTAGGGTTTGGGGAATTGTAGCAATTGAATAGCGATTTGTGATTTTAGCGCTCGTAGCTCTTGCGGATGTGAAAAAGCAAAGGCTTCTATGGGCTGTAAGTTCTGGTTTTAACGACTGCAAGGATTTCAAGGCTGTAACCTGTAACCCTTTACCCGTTTGTAGCCCACCAAAGACGCCAAGTGAATAGCAAAAGCTACTGTAAGTTACAATTGCTCAATTGAATCAGGCTCTATATAACTATGAGACTATTGTATCTATTCTGCAAAGACCACTCTTGTGTACACAGTTCTTATTAGCGCATCCCTTAAAACGTTCTCCAGTCTTACAGACACTACCCTTTCTTTACTCTATCTGACTATCTACTCATTACTGTCAGCACTTGTGTTATTTTCAGTAAAAGATACAAAGTTATAGTTCATGACATTCAGAAATTTCAATGAAAATGTTAATTTATTTCTGTCTTTTGGCCTTTGCCATGTTTCTCTGTTGTGTCTATAAAAATATTTTCTGTGTAAGGTATGGGGAACCGGGGCTTACCACAACTCACTAATATTTTATAAAAGGATAAAATTAAAATAAAAAAAAAGATAAAATTTAAAAAAAATCTAATTATACAAGAGACTAGATGGAAATCCTTAGAGGATGGGATCCCTATCTATAACTCCACTACTGAATGCAGTTTGGAGCTGTTGGTCCAGCTCTTGGTAACAGACCCTGAGATATAAAGAGATGCAAATCTTACAAACTGAGAACAGTAATTAAAATGGAGAAGATAATTTATTTTCTCTTATTATCAATATGTTTGTTATTAATATTACTATTATTAGTTATTTTATGTTGCTCTTCATGGGCTTATTTGTATATATTGTACTAGTGACTGTCCCGTCAAAAATGACGGCAATAAAATTGTACGGCTGGGAATGCTGTTTGCCACACAATGCAAGGCTCTGACACTCTTAACCTTTTTTCTTATCTACAAAGAAGTACAATAATGGTAACAAATGTTTTTATTTTTTTAACATTCAACTTGTAATTGAAGAACTGTCAAACCATATATTTTTAACAATATTAACCTTTTTAATTGTCAAGTATGCAGGAATAATATAAAAATGGATGAATTGTGTATGAATAAGTATTTTAAACCATTACATAAAGCTTTGCAACATGGAACTTATATTTGAATCAGTTGTCAAGAAAATATTTTTAACATTACTAACCTTTTTTAATTCTGAGCTATGCATGAGTAACATAACAATAGGTCAACTTTGTATGAATGAGTATTTTAAACCATTACAGAATGCTTCTTAACATGGAGCTTGTAGTTGAACTACTGGTAAAGCACATAGGTATTGAATCCAGAGGAAGGCAAACGGTCAAAAACCCCATGGAAACAATTGTATCAAAGGGAGAAAAAATGAATTCCTTCCTGACCCCATTAACTGGTGGTCGGAGTACTCCCTGGATCAATCATCAGTGTAATTAATCATTACATGTATTATAAAGAGCTAATGATAATAAAGATATATAACTGCAGTGTAAAATATACATTTTTGTTCCTGCAGTATGAAACATATTTCAGAGTCCTATTGCTGTCAGGCAATGAGCATTAATACAGATATATAAGTTTGTGTAAAATATAGTAATTCTTAATTAATGAATTAATTGACGTTAATGAATAAGCGTATTAGGAAGACTTAAGCATAATACAGACATATAAGTGAAGTGTAAAAGACACCTTTTTTTTTGTGCAGTGGGCAACATTTTTTTTTTACTTAGCAATCAATAAATTAATTTTACATTATTAATAAATGAATTAATTAATAACTTTATGATAAAGAGGTAAGCATAATACAGTAACAAAAAGTGTAATTGCCGGTCAATTGGGAGTCCACGAATTTAAGAATTTAAACCACACAAAAACACACAAAATCCATTTTAAAATGCATTAGCACCTAAACTGGACCATTTAGGCCCAGAAAAAATAATAAGAAAAAAAGTTAGCTTTTTTTTTGCAGTCTCAAACTCCTGATAGTGCCAGTTATGACGATTTGAAAATGGGGAATTAATGCCGGTGCCGGTTGCTTGAGAGTCCCGGTGAGTTGGGTGCCAGATAACCGGGATTCTACTGTATATATATATATATATATATATATATATATATATATATAAGTGCAGTGTAAAATATAGATTTTTCTTCCTGTATTATATATATTTTTTTTTTTATTAAGTAATTATTAATTATTAATGTACATTAATAATTACATAATAAATTAATAAATGTATTAGAAAGAGCTAAGCATACTAAAGATATATAAATACAGTGTAAACTATACTTTTTATTTAGTGCAGTGAATATAGGGAAAATATATGTTTTATTAATAATTAATACTTATTAAATTAATATATGTGAATAATTAATTAATCAATGAATCAATATATTTGAAAAAGCAAAGCATATATTTCTTCATAAAATAAGTTAATGTGAAAACCATTTTTTTCTTTTTTCATATATTTTTTTATTAATATTAATAATTAATTAATATTATATAATGTTTAAAGTACTATTAACAAGGTTTCATCTGCAAGGCATCATAACATCCACTTAATTATTATCTTCTACTATCGACTTGCCCATCAAAAAATGACGGCAATGAGATGTGTATGTTTGGAAAGTTGTTTACTTATTAATATACATATTTGACACTTGTAAGTATTGTGATATTAAACATGTTTAGTTTTGAAAAATGTTCTCTTGGTGAACAATAAGTCTTAAAGCATTTTGTATTCAAAGTATTAACATTTGAAAGTAATAAGAGTTGAGCTTTAAATTAATCAGTATTGTAAACTTTGGGTAATGTTTTTTTAACATGCAAATTGAAGAATTGTTAACTTCAATATACATTGAATCCAGAGGAAAGCAAACAGTAAAAACCCTTGTTCAAACGTACACAATATTCACATGAACTTTGTAATATACGTAAGTAAGAAACTTGAAAGTATATTTTTGGAAACTTGAACTTTATTATCTGTGTAACTTTGTAACTTGAAAAAACATTTTTTGAACTTGGAACATTATAAACAGTAACATAGTGAATACATTTTTTAACATAATTTTGTATTAAAAGTATTAACAGTTGAATGTAAAAGCAGTTGAACTTTAAACTAATCAGTATTGTAAACTTGAGGTAATGTTTTTTTAACATGCAATTTCTATCTGAAGAATTGTTAACTTCAATATACATTTAATCCAGAGTAAGACAAACAGTAAAAACACTCCTTGAAACGTACCCAATTTTAACATGAACTCTGTAATATCTTTAAATAAAAAAATTGACATAATTTTTTTTGAAACTTGAACTTTCTTATCTGTGTAACTAAGGAACTTGACAAAACATTTTTCCAACTTGGAACATTATAAACAGTAACATAGTGAATTAATATATTAACATAATTTTGTATTAAAAGTATTAACATTTGAATGTAAAAACAGTTGAACTTTAAAGTAATCAGTATTGTAAACTTGAGGCAATGTTTTTTTAACATGCAATTTTTATCTGAATAATTGTTAACTTATTATACATTGAATGCAGAGGAAGGCAAACAGTAAAAATTCTCCTTTAAACGTACCTAATTAAATTAATTCCTTTCTGACCGCATGAACTGGTGATAAACATTAATCCAGGGAGTAATCTTAACATAACAGACAATATTTACATTGTGACTAAAAACGTGGTTGAGCTCTTAACATGAACTTTGTAATATGTTGAAGTAAATAACTTGAAACTATATTTTTTTAAACTTGAACTTTCTTATCATTCTAAGTAATGACCTTGAAAATATTGTTTTCAAACTTGTAACATTAGAAACAGTAACATAGTTAATTAACATTTTAACATAATTTGTAAAAATAATGCAAGGCAAGTGTTTTGTGAGGCGAATCATCCATAAGCAGTACTTCCATTAATTATGACTGAATTGTTTATTGTTTTGTATTTTTCAATGCTTTTAAATTTGTTTTGCATGTGTTCTATTTCTTTATATAATGACAAGTCATAGTACTTCATAGTAGACAATGTTTTTAGTAAAAATACGTCCATCTTCTAATAAATCACCTTGACTTTCATTCTTTTCAATGTAAACTTTAATAGCCTGTGGATTTTTGCACCGTGATAAGGCAACGTACAATTGACCATGTGCAAATACTGGTTCTTCCAAGAAAATACCCACAGATTTGAACATCTGTCCTTGTGATTTATTAATGGTCATGGCAAATGCCATAATAATGGGAAATTGTCTTCTTTGAAGTATAAAAGGGAGACTACTTTCACTTGGTGCTAAATCTATTCTTGGTATGAAAACTCTCTCACCTATATGGGTACCAGTTAAAATTTCAGCATCTATAAAATGGTCCTTTACTTGTTGAACAATTAATCTTGTGCCATTGCATAGGCCTTTTTTGGGGTTCATATTTCGCAGTAACATGATAATTGCACCTTTCTTTAGCTGCATAATATGTGGTGGCATTCCAGAAGGAGTTAGTGAGTTTATGAATTCAGTAGAAAAGTTAGCCTGACTTTCATTGTCATCAGCAAGTACAGAATCAGCAGTGTGATAATTTCTTTGTGGTGCATTATTTTTTTTAAAGATTTCATTATTGAGGATTCTTATTTTTACACGTTAGTAAGACTTGGTTGGCAAGCTCGGAATATTCTTCGTTATTTATGCTACCTTCAAATATAGCCAATATAATATCTTGGTGACAAATCATATGAGGTGGGATCTCTACAGTGTCGTCAGGTAAATGTGGTATTTTTTCTGTTCTGCCTTCTCCAATTTTAATAAGCATTCATTGAAATCAGTTTGGCCTTCTGATCTCATATTTTGTTGCAGTTGAAGATGGGTAAAATGTTTCCATAGTGTGCTTGACTTTATACAGGTTTCGATAATGTCAGTTCGATTTCCATGTACAACGACAGGTAATGTTTGTCTAAAATCGCCACCTAACAACATTACCTTTCCACCAAATGGAAAAGTATTATCCATGACTTCACGAAGCAAACGGTGAATACATTGGAGCGCATAGCATGACATCATTGTGGTCTCATCTATTATAATTAATTTACATTTTTTTAATTTCTTTGCTTGTAATGATGTCATGTGAATATCTGACACAGAAGTTTCTAAAATAGGCACTGGCAGTTTAAAGCCACTATGTACAGTTCTTCCACCTTCTTACAAAAGTGCAGCAATTCCAGTAGTGGCAAACGCCATTGCTATTTGACCTTGTGCTCGTACCGAACTCATTAATAAATTATATAGATAGGTTTTTCCTGATCCGCCAGGTCCATCAAGATAGAAATAACGCTCTGTCACCATGTCATCATCGATTGCATTTTGAATGGCATTAAATTATTGCAATTGTAAGGTATTTAAAGTTGCAAGTCTTTCTTCTGTTCTTTCTACTTGTAGTTGAATGTCATAGTCTTCAAAGTTTATGCCATCTATAAGACCTGGATCAGGCAAATTAAAACTTGCACAACTTAATCCATGAGTTAAAAATACTTCTTGGATTTCCATTAACGCTTTTAAGTGTGCAATGGGTTCATTTTATCGTCGCATAAAGTCTTCAGCCATATTACTTTTAAAAGTCTCACACAAAGCTAATGCATTTGGAGTATTTGAGAAGATACAAATTAATGCAAATTGTTCTCTCATCTGCCGTGGCATTTGACATTGTGCTGCTTCTTCTAAACATCTTTCCCATTCTGTATCATCAGCGAGTAAGTTTCTATGTCTTGCAGCTAAATGGAAGGATTCATATACAATGTCATTAACAGTTCTTAAGTGTTCAAAACTTTGTGCTCCAGGAACATTTAAAAGTAATATCCGTAAGCAAAAACGTTCAACATCTCTTGGACTGACTGTGTAAATTCTTGGGATTATTTTATTGCCTCTGCTTTTTCTCGGTCTCCATAATCCATTCACAAAAACATAGTGATATGGAATTTCATTATATAAGAATTGTGTTGCTTGTGAATCTGTGGAATTTAATTCAAACCATGCAGTTAGTGTAGTGTGACGATCTTCACTTTGGGCCAATGCATTCATTTCATTTCCAGCATGAAAATACACTAAATGTCTTTGTGGCAAATGTACTGCTAATCTATATACTGCATGTGAGCTATCATGCATTTCAAATTTTAAAAGCCGCCACATAGCTTCTGGCGCACTGACATAGCGAGCATCTACATGAGATGCAAGTTCATCATGTACTAACTCACTACTTTCAGGGTTGTCTGCACTTTTGACGACTACAGTAGCTGCATCATAACCTTTGTAAATATATTTGTAGATATATTTAATGGAAGTGCAGGCTTCTACGTTGATGTGGGTGTTGTACTTCATAAGTAAATGTGGATTATAGGGTACTACATATCTATTGTCAACTTTTTTCCACAAATCATGGCACTATCTCCCATTCTTCTTTTATAAAGTGGATAGCCATCACAATTGGCATAGGTTTTGTCTCTATAATCTTTTGGAAATTCTTTGGAACATTGATTATTTTCCATACATGGTGATTGTGGATTAAGCTCACCACAGGGTCCATGAATCATGCGATGAGTAACAATCTCATGTAGTCTACCATATAGTTCTGGATCTGGTAGTTCAGCAACAATGACTGCATCCACTTTGTCAGAAGTATCTAATTTATCTTTTTCTTGAAGTATTATGAGAAGATGTGCATGTGGAAGGCCTCTTTTTTTAAAATTCAATGGTATATACATAAGCAAGACATTTGCCAAATAAGTGACTTATAGTAATGTCACGTATTAATTCATTTAATTTAATCTTAAAAACTCTGGCTACTAAATGTGGTCTATCGAAAGCACTTTGTCCAAGAAGTAAATTTTGTGTAATTTCTGGCCATTGTGGATTACATGTAAATGGAAGAAATAAATCGGGTTTGCCAAATTTGGTGACAATAGCCATAGCATCATTGTATCTTTCTCTCATATTTCGAGGAGATCCTTAAAAGGAAGATGGTAAAATGATGGCTTTGCCAGCTGTCGTGTCTCTGCTTGTAGCCACGTCAGCAACATAGTCCATTAGTCCCGAATATTGTTCTACACGTAGTTTATCTTTTTGATATTTTATAAAGTTTAAATTATTGGCCTCAACTTGCAAGTAGGAATCAATAATCCATTGTTGTGTTAGTTTTCCACCACATAAAATTGGATTAAATGTATTTTGAATGGCAATTTGAGTTACTTTAAAATCAAGCATAGAAACATTATTTCGGTTTCTGGCTTTAGCATTTGGGTAACTGGGAAGTGTTAATTTTGGTTGCCTACCTGCTTCTCCGTGTGGGAAAAAAATGGGATATGTCATTGGATCTAAATTTGGACTTAAGATACTCATATTAATGAATGGTTGCTACTCATTTCTGGGATATATTCTAATGTCTCTTTGAAATGGTGGTTCTCCTTCATCATTTTGAAACACCATTGCAACCTCATTTGATGTTGGCAAGTTATAACAACGTTTATCAGTATGTCTGTCTCTTTTAAGCACCATATTAACTTTTGTCATTGATAATTGATGTCTTTCTGCATGAAGTTGTTGTTCATTTTCTACTTCTGCCAATTTTTTATAAGCTTAACTGTAGGGGTTATTGTCCATAATGTTATTTAGCTCTATAAAAACACTGGGTAAGCATTTTTTATTTTCATCTGCATACGTTGGTCAACAGCTTCCATTGTATCTAGGACATATAGTTGAGCAAATTTTTCTTTGCTCTCCTTCCTCTGGATGTAAATGGGAAGTCCTATGATAAATTTGGCTTTGGACTTTAAAACAGTAAGGACCATGTCCTGGTACATTAGCAGCTAATGTTGCCCCCATAGATGCAAAGGATATGGCACTATTGTAGGATCTTATGTTTGTCTTAAAGTTTTTGTAGTTTGGAAAAGTAGGTTCAGTCATAACATTTTTTAAATAGATAGGAAATTCTTTCCTTTCTGGAAGTTTGAACTTGCCTTTTTGACAGCAACTAATAAATTGGCCATCTCTGGGTCTCTCCTGTTTAAAATAATCAGCCTCACAAAACTGACATTGAGTAGTCGTGTCCCCACAACTATGAACCTCTACTGCTAAAGACTTGAGTAAAGGACAATTTGCAAAGCATATAGGAGTTTGACTTTCATATTCATCATGTGAAATGTCATATAATGTTTCAACAACAGGTTCTAAATGCTTTGTTTTTTTCGCGGCTTTTTTTGGTATGTCTTTTATTTTTTCAGGTAAAATGTCATCTGATGTTTGAGGAACAGGTTCTAAATGCTTTATTTGCTTGGTAGCTTTTTTTGGCGTATCTTTAATTTGTGCAGGTGATAGTCTTTTGCTTGCAAGTCTTTTGCGTTCTTTTTCTCGTTGAATTTCCTTCTGCTCCGGTGTCTGCTGGCTGTCTGCTCTCTGTCGTCGTTCTCTAGCTTGGCATCTTTTGTTTTCTTGTTTACTCTCGTTATCAGCCATGTTAAACTGTAAAAAAAAAATAATGTATCATTAGTTTTTTTTTGAGATGTTAAGTTTGTTTTTCCAAAAAAATCTTATCAACAGTTTGTTTCTATGTAATAACATATTTTTTTAAAGAAGTTTTTAGTTAGTAAACATCTATCCAAAAGCAAGGTTTTGAACTAAAAACGTATTTAAAAAAATATGTTATGTGCTTATTTAGAGCACTATTCAATTGGCCAAATTGCAATTGAATGAGGGCCTAGGACTGGAAATTTAGAATGACAAATTTTATTGAGTCTCTGTTTTGAACCTTTTTTGGACTATGCATTTTTTTGTTTTGTTCTGGCTACATTGAAGTTTGGATTTACTGTTAAACATTATTGGCCATAAAAGACAAATAAGAGATAGATGAGAAATGTGTTAGTTATATTTTGTTAAAAGTTATAGTTAGTGGTGGTTGTTTTTTTTTTTTTTGTTGTTGACATTGATGCAGAGCAAACATGTTTATTTAGTTTTCTCTTTTTTTACTTGTTATACTGTACCTTGGTTGAAGTGTGATTTGAAGCAGAATCTTTGTTGGTCCTGTGTTGAAAGTCTTCGTCCGATGGTCTGGTCCTCTGTTGAAAGTCCTGTCCGATGGTCTGGTCCTCTGTTGAAAGTCCTCGTCCGGTGGTCTGGTCCTCTGTTGAAAGTCCTCGTCCGATGGTGTAGTCCTATGTTGAAAGTCCTCGTCCGATGGTGTAGTCCTCTGTTGAAAGTCCTCGTCCGATGGTCTGGTCCTCTGTTGAAAGTCCTCGTTCCGATGGTCTTCACGCAGTATCCGTTCTAAAAGAAAAATGAAAATGTTATTTGATTTGAATGTATTTGTAATAAAGAAAAAATTTCATTATTTTTGTGTATTGTATCTGTTATGGTGAATTTTTCTGCTATGCTGTTTTTTGTGCAACCTTTTCAAAATAATTTAAATGTATTTGTATATTCCAGTTATTATTTTTTTTATACTGTATGTCTTAATGTTTTTCTTATTTTGGATATGATTGCAATGTTTTTAGCATTATCCTATTTTGTGTCCACCACTTTTGTTATAGAAATTTAGAGTTCTTTGTAAGGCTTATCGGTTGGTAAACATTAAATAAGAATATTATTTTACTTTGCTATTTGTTAGTTTGATTTTTGATACAATCCTGTTTTGTGTCCACCACTTTTGTTATTCTTATTTAGGCTTCTGTGTAAGGCTTATAGGTTCTTAAACATTAAAGAATAATATTAATTTAGTTTGCTATGTGTTTGTGTGATTTTTGGTACAATCCTGTTTTTTGTCTACCACTTTTGGTATGCTTATTTAGGCTTCTTTGTAAGGCTTATAGGTTCTTAAACATTAAAGAAGAATATTAATTTAGTTTGCTATGTGTTTGTGTAATTTTTGGTACAATCCTGTTTTGTGTCTACCACTTTTGGTGTGCTTATTTAGTCTTCTTTGTAAGGGTTATAGGCTCTTAAACATTAAAGAAGAATATTAATTTACTTTGCTATTTATTTGTGTGATTTTTGGTACAATCCTGTTTTGTGTCTACCACTTTTGGTATGCTTATTTAGGCTTCTTTGTAAGGCTTATAGGTTGTTAAACATTAAAGAAGAATATTAATTTTCTTTGCTATTTGTTAGTGTTTTTTTGTACAATCCTATTTTGTGTCTCCCATATGTTGCATACTTGATTTGCTTAATTAGTATTTTTTATGAAGCTTTAATATTTTTCTACAATGCAAATGAACGTTTTTTTGTTTTTTGCTATTCATACTATATTTTTAGCATTATCCTATTTTGTGTTCACCAGTTGTTGGTTGCTGCATTTGTTATATTGGCGGCCATTAAACATATATAGTTTGTTTATTTTCGAATGACAGATGGTCCCCTGGTGCCAATCTTAATCCGCCGGTCTTCTTGTAGTGTTTGTTTGAAAAAGAAAGTGAAATGATTAATTTTATATTTCTTCTTTTTGATTTAGCAAAGCATGGTATTTTTCAGCATGTAATGTATTTTTCTATCTTACCTCTTCTTTCTTGGTGTTCTTTAAAAGGGATTGTGGTTGACAATACACGGTGCAAATTCTTGAGTGACGCTGTTGATGCAGAGTCTGTTTGAATAGTAAAAAAAAGGAGAAAGATTGAGCTTTAGGTGATATATTGAATTCCAATAAATTAATGTCATTTAAATATACTTCCGTAATTAGTTTCAATTAACATGAGTTTGTTATCGGGCCTATACACATAAATGTGCGTGTGACATATGACTATACATAAATCACATTTTTATAGTTATTTTTATTTTTTTTACTGTCATTTAAATATACTTGTTTAATTAGTTTGTGTTAAGATTAGTTTCTTGTAGGGGCTATAGACATAAATGTGAACCACATCTTCATAGTTAAAGTTGTTTTTTTTGTGCGTGTCACATATCAGTATACATGAATCATATTTTAATAGTTAAATTAACCTTATTTTTTGGGGGGGCCTACACACATAAATGTGTGTGTGACATGTGACTATACATGATACACATATTTGTGCGTGTCACATATGACTATACATGAATCATATTTTAATAGTAAAATTTTTTTTTTTTTTTGTAATGTCATTCAAATATAGTTGTTTAATTAGTTTGGGTTAAGATCAGTTTGTTGCAGGGGCTGTACACATAAATGTGCGTGCCACATGTCACTATACATAAATCACATTTTCATACTGAAAAGTTGTTGTTTTTTGTCCTGTCTTGATAATAAAATTTAATATATTATAGCTTACCTCTCAGTTGTAATTTGCACAATGTAAAGTAGGAAATTAGGAAACAATTCTCTTCTCAAGTAACAGCAGCAGTTAATTATCCAGTCAGTCCGTTCATCACCTGAGTAGAAATGTAGAATTTTCTGGAAAGTAGGCAGTATTTATAAACTTTCAAGTGCCTGAAACCGTAAGAACGCAATACGCATGCGCTATTTGCGTTCCAGCTTACAATTTGCAATCCGTCCGCCATTTTGTGCGTAGTAGTTTTCAAAATGGTGGTTAATATCAGTGTGGTACGTTCCGCATAGTATGTGTATCAGTCTTGCGAGTAACTGTATTATAGTTATGTCTGAAGCCTCGTTTTCGTTTTGTTCGGCGGACAATTTTTCTCTCGTTTAGGTGATTTTCGGCAGTTTAAACTAGTTTTTTTGGACTTAAATGGACATGTAAATTAACTTTTTGAGGTACCGGATGCCCCCCCTTGCTGTAAGTAAGCTTTCTATGTATTCGTTGTGTTTATTTCTTGTGTTTCTGATTTTTTCATGCGCACCGTTTTCGGCCGGTTTTGCGTGTTGGGAATGGCTCGTTTCGCGGCCGTATTTTTTTGCAATGCGGCCGTATTTTTTTTGCGAGGGACGCAGTTGTCTTTTACATGTATGATGCATTTTTTTTTTCTAAGTCGTGCGAGGAGCCTTTGAGGTTTGTTAAGTCTTGCGTGTGTGTGTAACCGCGTGTGAGGTGCCTTTGAGGTTTTTTTTGCTAAAAGTCTTGCATGTGTGTGTTGCCGACGTTGGACCTTCCACCACCGCAAATGCGGCCCCTCGCTTTGCGAGGGTCCGCATTTGCGGACAAACAGAGCCAAGTTGGGATACTCCACCACCACAAATGCGGCCCCTCGCTTCGCGAGGATCCACATTTGCGGGGACGTTGGGATGCTCCAACACCACAATTGCGGCCCCTCGCTTCGTGAGGACCCTCATTCGCGAGGAACTGCGTCCCTCGCATCAAAACTATGTATGTGATATATATATATATATATATAAATATATATATATGTGTGTGATGAGTATATATATGTGTGTGTGTGTGATGAGTATATATGTGTGTGTGTGATGAGTATGAGTATATATATGTGTGTGTGTAATGAGTCTATATATATGTGTGTGGTGAGTATATATATATATATATATATATATATATATATATATATGTGTGTGTGTGTGATGAGTATATATATATGTGTGCGTGTGATGATGATGAGTATATATATATATATATATATATATATATGTGTGTGTTTGTGATGAGTATATATATATATATATATATATATATATGTGTGGGTGTGTGATGAGTATATATATATATATATATATATATATATATATATACATATGTGTGTGTGATGAGAGTATATGTGTGTGTGTGTGATGAGTCTATATATATGTGTGTGGTGAGTATATATATATATATATATATATATATATATATATGTGTGTGTGTGTGATGAGTATATATATATGTGTGCGTGTGATGATGATGAGTATATATATATATATATATATATATATGTGTGTTTGTGATGAGTATAAGTATATATATGTGTGTGTGTAATGAGTCTATATATATGTGTGTGGTGAGTATATATATATATATATATATATATATATATATATATATATGTGTGTGTGTGTGATGAGTATATATATATGTGTGCGTGTGATGATGATGAGTATATATATATATATATATATATATATGTGTGTTTGTGATGAGTATATATATATATATATATATATATATATATGTGTGGGTGTGTGATGAGTATATATATATATATATATATATATATACATATGTGTGTGTGATGAGAGTATATGTGTGTGTGTGTGATGAGTATATATATACTGTATAAACTCTAGTATAAGCCGACCCGAGTATAAGCCGAGGCACCTATTTTACCACAAAATACTGGGTAAAATGAGTGACTCGAGTATAAGCCGAGGGTGGGAAATGTGCTGCCCCCTGTGTCCCTCTTGTGCCCTCTGTCCCCCCTTCTCCCGTGTCTCTTCTCCCCTCTCCCTTCCCTGTGTCTCTTCTCCCCTCTCCCTTCCCTGTGTCTCTTCCAACCTCTCCCTTCCCTGTGTCTCTCCCCCCTCCCTTATTACCCTTCTCAACCCCCCTCCTCATTCTCAACCTCCCTCCTCATCCTCAACCCCGTCCTCCTCCTCAACCCCCTCCTCAACCTCCCTCCTCATCCTCAACCCCCCCATCCTCAACCCCCTCCTTAACCCCCCTCCTCCACTTCCCTCCTAAACCCCCCATCCGCATCCTTTCTCCTCAACCCCCTCCTCAACCCCCCATCCTCAACCCCCCTCCTCAACCCCTCCACCTCAACCTCCCTCCTCATCCTCAACCTCCCTCCTCATCCTCAACCTCTCTCCTCATCCTCCTTCCTCAACCCCCCTCCTCAACCCCCTCCTCAACCCCCCATCCTCATCCTCCCTCCTCAACCCCCCATCCTCAACCCTCTCCTCAACCTCCCTCCTCAACCCCCCTCCTTAACCCCCCATCCTCATCCTCCCTCCTCAACCCCCCATCCTCATCCTCCCTCCTCAAGCCCCCCCATCCTCAACCCCCTCCTCAACCCCTCCTCAACCTCCCTCCTCAACCTCAACCCCCCTCCTCAACCCCCCTCCTCAACTTCAACCCCCCTCCTCAACCTCCCTCCTCAACCCCCCTCCTCAACCTAAATCCCCCTAAATACCTCCCCCTCTCCCCTCACTTACCTGCTTCTGCTCCGTCCTCCGGTTCTTGACCCGGCACACATGTGACGTCACATGCACGCCACGTATATAATGATGACTATATATATATATATATATATATATATATATGTGATGAGTATATATATATATATATATATATATATGTGTGATCAATATATATATATATATCACATATCATAATTGTCTAACTACGATTCGTCGTCACGCTGCATTGCGTAGTGATAACGACTTAGCGATGAGCGCCGCAGGCGCTCATCGCCCGGCGCGCCTCGCGCAGCGAGGCGAGTTGTTAAACCGTACCACTTTGCCAATCGTACCACTTTGCGATGCATCGCCCGGAGAGCATCGCGCAGCGAGGCGAGCCGTTAAACCGTACCACTTTGCCAATCGTACGACTTTGCGATCGCCTGGCGAGCCTCGCGTAGCGAGGCGAGCTGTTAAATCGTAGCACTTTGGCAATGAGCGCCGCAGGCGCTCATTGCAGCTGAGCCTCGCGTAGCGAGCCGTTATGTGAAACCGTACCACTTTGGCAATGAGCGCCGCAGGCGCTCATTGCAGGCGAGCCTCGCGTAGTGAGGCGAGACGTTAAACCGTAGCACTTAGAAAAAAAATACGAGGTGAACAAAATTACGAGATAAGCGTCGGAACAAAAAACAGTAAAAAAAACACTAAATACACACTAAAAAATAAAACATAGGTCACCTACAGCATGGGGAACCAGGCAGGACGTCTGGAAGTGAGTTGGAACTGCAATTCACATCGATTTAGCCGAGTTACAAAGATCGAAAATCGTCTAAGCGAGAAATAAATGGCCGCCGAAAAAAATGAAAACGGGGCTATACTACTACGAACTGCGTAAAACACAGCCACAGACGTATTTGTTCGAAAAACAACGAGATAAAGGATGCGGATTAACCACACAATGATTAAAAAGACAGTAGCGAGTACATTTTACGAAACGATATTACCGATTTACGCATTAACACAGATTTCCCGCCTTTGTCTTTGCACCACATAGGATTTCCCGCCGAAAACAACGCATTTGGCTCGCGCAACTGCGGATTTCCCGCCTAAAACAATGCATTTGTCTCTCGCACAAAGCCTATATATAGGGCACACTTCACACATAACTGACACTTTCTCCTCAGGTGATAACAGTCTGACTGGATGTTTTCTGATGCCGGGAAATCTCAAGAGATTGCTAGCTCTTCAGTATACTGCTTCAGCATTATCACATTAAAAAAGGTAAATATATCATTTATTATTATAAATTAATAAATTGGTACTTACTTAATAAATAAGAAATTAAAAATGTAATTAATAGAAAAATAATATTGTGCTTACCTGTGTGAAACAATTGTTAATAACATTCATAATGTACATGAATTAATTAATTAATGATTAATATCAAAATTAATTAATGATTAAGAATGTCAAAAAAAAAACAACAGATTTATTAATTAATTATTAATGTACATTAATTTAAGAATTATTTTGTTATATGTCGTGATTACCTGTGTGAAACAATTGTTAATAACATTCATAATGTACTTTAATTAATTAGGAACACATTGATTCATTAATTATTAATGTACATTAATTTAAGAATTATTTTGGTATATATCGTGATTACCTGTGGGAAAGAATTGTAAATAACATTTATAATGTATCATTACTAATCATTAATAATAAAAAAGGTTAACGTTTAAGAATGTGCATAAAAAAAGGAACACGTTGATTAAGTAATTATTAATGTATGTACATTATTTAAATAATTTAGTTCTTATATATTTTGTATAAAATTAACCAAAATTTTTTTTGAAAGCCTATATACTTATGCTTACATGTTGATGTTAGATTTAGTCACACATTACTTTAATATTAATGAACATTAATTGATTCTTAGTTCATTAGTAATGTACATTATTTTAAGAATTCAGTTGTAACATACTCATTTTAAAATACCACAAAAAAAAAATAAAGGGAACATGCTTATGTCTTGACGTTATATTTAGTCAGACATTAATTTAAGATTAATACAGATTAATTGATTCTTATTTAAAGACTAACAGTAATATTGAGTGTATGTTTATAATCTATGCTTTCATATGTGTGTTCATGCTGATTGATTGATATATTTATTTCATGTTTTTAATATATGCAAAAATAGGTATGTTAAGCCTCATTGATTAATACAGATGAAGTAACATATTATACATTAATTTTACTATTTTGTATAATTGCAGTGAACTCTAGCTGAATGACCAGAGATAGTGACGTTTGCACACATTGAACATCATAAGGATAATTTGGACAGGTACAGAATTTGAATTATATTACTACAGCAAGATATTAAAAAATATGATTTTAGGTTTTTAATGTAGCCAAATATATGTCTGTTGATGTTCATTTAATGATATCAATGAAGCAAAAGTTTAAAAATATTATCAATTTGATTTTACAGTTTATTTGGATCTGCAAGGGAATAAACAGACAGCGTGACGTTTGCAGCCTTTGACCAACATCAACATCATCCTCACAAGTATAAAATTTAATTTTGTAGTGATGCATAGAAAAAGGCTATATATTATATATTTGGTGAAAATTGAAATTTATTGAAAATGGATAGTACTTATTGAGTCATTAATTTATGATATTTAGTCAAAACTTGAAAAAAGTTGAAAAGACAATATTAATTAATAATAATATTTAAAGAAAATAAGAAGCTTCCAACACTTGCAAAATTGATTGTTTTAATCCAATTTTACATGGAGGAAAACTCACTCAACAATGGATTATTGATTCATATTTACAAGTTGAAGCCAATAATCTAAATTTCATTAAATATCAACAAAATAAATTACGAGTAGAACAGTATTGTGGATTAATGGATTATGTGGCAGATTTAGCTTCCAACAGCGACATTCCAGCTGGAAGAGCAATTATTTTGCCATCCTCTTTCCAAGGATCTCCTCGCAATATGCGAGAAAGGTATAATGATGCCATGGCTATTGTTACTAAATTTGGAAAACCAGATTTATTTATTAAATTCACGTGTAGTCCACAATGGCCAGAGATCAAGGAAAATTTGAATCTGGGACAAACTACTTCTGACCGACCAGATTTAGTGGCAAGAGTATTTAAAATCAAACTCAATTCATTAATACATGATATCACTAAAGCACACTTATTTGGACAATGTGTGGCTTTTGTTTACACCATTGAATTTCAAAAAAGAGGATTGCCACATGCTCACATACTTTTAATACTACAGGAAAAAGACAAGTTGAACACTGCAGAGAGAGTGAATTCAGTAATTTCTGCACAATTGCCAGACCAAGAAAAATATACAAAACTTTGGGAGATTGTTACACATAGAATGATTCATGGCCCATATGGAGAGATGAATCCTAATTCACCATGTATGGAAAATAAAAAATGTACGAAAGAATTTCCAAAACAATTTCAAATGCAAACTTATGCAAATTGTGATGGATATCCTTTGTATAAAAGAACACAAGGACAAACAGCTATTATCCGTGGCCAAAAGGTTGATAATAGATTTGTCGTTCCATAACATAAGGTGTATGCTTGCTAATGCCAGAAGCTTGCCAGGAAAAATGGGAGAGTTAGAATTATTAGCAATTAATGAAAAATGGGATTTAATAGGCATTACCGAAATGTGGTGGGATGAATCTCATGACTGGACTGTTAATCTGGATGGTAGTAACCTATTTATGAAAGATAGAGGCAATGGTAAACGAGGAGGAGGGATTTGTCTGTATGTTAAGCCTGAATTTAAGGCTATAGTCAGAGAAGATATTTATGGTGGACCTAGTGATAAAGTTGAATGTTTGTGGGTAGAGTTAAATAGCGGAGCAGCAAATTCTAAAAGAATATTAGTAGGAGTATGCTATAAACCCCCAAATATAGCTGAAAGTGAGGAAATACAATTATTGTTACAGATTGGAAATGCAGCTAAGCACGGGCAAGTTCTAATAATGGGAGATTTTAATTACCCTGAAATAAACTGGATAAATGAGACCAGCAGTTCAGCTAAGGGGAGCAGGTTCTTGAGTACACAAAGGGATCATTATCTGGCCCAGATTATACAGGAGCCTACTAGAAATGAAGCTATTTTAGACTTACTCATTACAAATAATATTGATATTGTATCAAATGTTGAAATAGGGCAACCTTTGGGAAACAGTGATCACAACAAAGTCTCATTTGAGATTAAATTAAAAATACAACATTTTAAGGGGCCAACAAAAACTCTTAATTTTAAAAGGGCAGATTTTAACGGTCTAAGGGCAGCAATACAAAGTATAGAATGGGACAGAGAACTGATAGGTAAAAACACTGAACATATATGGACAACATTTAATTCCTTACTAAATATACATACACATCGACATATACCGTGTGGGAATAAAAGTAAAAGGAGTAAATCACAACCCATGTGGCTTAACAATGATTTAAAGATCAAGATACGGAGTAAAAAACAGGCATTTAAATTATATAAACAAGAGGGGACAGAGACTGCTTTACGGGAATACAAGGAAATCAACAAGGCTTGCAAAAGCGCGATTAGACTGGCTAAAATAGAAAATGAAAAATTAATTGCAAAAGAGATTAAGACTAACCCTAAAATATTTTTTAAGTATATTAATGGGAAGAAGGCGAGGAAGGAAGCTATAGGAACATTAGAATGTGAAACAGGCTGTCTGAAGATTAATGACCAGGAAAAGGCAGATGAGCTAAATAGGTTATTTTCTTCGGTATACACAAGGGAGGTACCAGTGGTTGGGACACTGCAACATAATGGGGCTGTACTACCTTTGCCAAATAATTGGTTAACACAGGAAGTAATCCAAAAGAGGTTGGAAAAAATAAATGTTAATAAAGCCCCGGATCCTGATGGAATACATCCAAGGGTACTAAGGGAACTGGGTTCTGTAATAGCCAAACCATTATATTTAATTGTTCAAGATTCACTCAACACAGGGTCTCTACAAGATGACTGGAGAAAAGCTGATGTGATACCTATATTTAAAAAGGGAGCAAGAGCAAATCCGGGGAATTATAGACCAGTGAGCCTCACTTCTGTAGTGGGTAAGCTTTTTGAAGGGTTAATAAGGGATAATATACAAGAATATGTCTATCTGAACAGGGTTATAAGTAGGAGTCAACATGGGTTTATGAGGGATAGGTCATGTCAAACAAATCTAATTAGTTTCTATGAGGAAGTTAGTAGGAACCTGGATCAAGGCAACTCAGTGGATGTAGTCTTTTTGGATTTTGCAAAGGCTTTTGATACAGTGCCACATGGGAGACTATTGGGCAAACTAAGGGATACAGGAATTGCAGTAAATATCTGCTCATGGATCGAGAGATGGCTAAAAGACAGGACGCAAAGGGTTGTTGTAAATGGAACATATTCTGATTGGACCAATGTGGTAAGTGGGGTTCCTCAGTGTTCAGTATTAGGTCTTCTCCTTTTTAACATATTTATTAATGACTTAGAGGTAGGATTGGAGTGTGGGGTCTCCATTTTCGCTGATGACGCAAGGTTGTGCAAGGTAATTAAATCAGAAAATGATGTGCTTTCCCTCCAAGGGGATTTACATAAAATTGAGGAATGGGCATCTAAATGGCAGATGAGATTTAATACGAATAAATGTAAAGTTATGCATCTGGTAAGGAAAAATAGCCATGCAATTTATAATCTTAATGGAGCAAATCTAGGTGTATCAGATATTGAAAGGGATTTGGGAGTGCTTGTGGACAACCACCTAGGTAACAGTGCTCAAAGCCAAGCAGCAGCTGCAAAGGCAAATACAATATTAGCATGTATTAAGAAGGGTATAGAAGCCAGGGAAGCAAATATAATTCTGCCACTATACAAATCTCTAGTACGCCCTCATTTGGAATATGGAGTACAATTTTGGGCACCACTTCATAAAAAGGACATTTTAGAGCTGGAAAAGGTACGAGAAGGGCAACAAAACTAATAAGGGGAATGGAGGGGCTAAGTTATGAAGAAAGACTAACCAAATTAAACTTATTTTCTCTAGAAAAAAGGCATCTAAGAGGAGATATGATTACCTTATATAAATACATCCAGGGTCAGTATAAAGATTTGTCAAGGGAGCTTTTTGTGCCAAGAGGTTTTCAACTGACAAGAGGACATCCCTTGAGGTTAGAAGTAAAAAGATTCCACCTCAAAGAAAGAAAAGGGTTCTTCACAGTAAGGGTGGTTAATCTGTGGAATTCTCTACCAGAGGAGGTGGTGACAGCGGATTCGATAGATAACTTTAAAAGTGGACTAGATTTATTTCTAATTAAAAAAGGTATTCAGGGTTATCTTGGATAATTAGAGAGACAGTAATGATCCACATTTTTTACATTTCCCCTTGAGACAATTGGCTAAGTCTCGCTTGTTTTTTTTTTTTTCTTGTTTTTTTTTCTATTTGCCTTCCTCTGGACTAATTAATAATAAAAAAAAAAAACATTAAATAATTGCTTAATAATTAATTAACAACTAATGAATTAATAGTTAATCCACATATTGCAGATCAGAGGAGATCTTAAAAGGTTGAACTTGATGGACTGAAAGTCTTTTTTCAACCTTAAATACTATATAACTATGTAACTATGTAATACAATCAACATTTGCTCATCAAGTACAATGCACACATCAATGTGGAAGCTTGCACTTCGATTAAATCAATTAAGTATGTGTATAAATATATATATACAAAGGATATGATGCAGCTACTGTTGTTGTACAAGGTGCTGGAAATGAAAACGAAAATCCAATTTTACATGATGAACTATCAAATTATTTAGATGCTCGTTATGTGAGTGCTCCTGAAGCAATGTGGCGCCTTTTGAAATTTGAGATGCATGATCAGTCACATGCTATCTATCGTTTAGCTGTTCATTTGCCTCAAAGTCAGTTGGTTTGCTTTACTCAAGGAAATGAAAGAACTGCATTATATCAAAGTGAAGACAGAGATACCACACTTACTGCGTGGTTTAAATTAAACTGTCAGGATACGCAGGCCAGACAATTTTTATACATAGAAATACCATATCACTGTGTATTTGTAAATGGTCTATGGCGACAATGAAGAAGAGATACACATAAAATCATACCACGCATTTATACCGTCAGTCCAAGGGACATTGAACGTTTCAGTTTAAGATTACTTCTGCTACATGTTCCCTGTGCACAGAGTTTTGAGCATTTACATACAGTGAATGACATAGTTTATGATGCATTCTTATTAGCTGCAAGACATCAAAATTTCATAGCTGATGATACAGAATGGGAGAGGTGTCTGGAAGAAGCAGCACTATGTCAAATGCCTAAGCAAATGAGACAACAATTTGCATTCATTTGTGTATTTTGCAATGTACCTGATGCTTTCACTTTGTGGGAAACATTTAAATTAAACATGTCAGAAGATTTTTTGAAATGTTACAGAGAATAAATAGCTCTGTTAAAAACATTGATGGAAATCCAATAATTATTGTTGGCTCATGGATTAAATTGTGCACGTTTTTAATTTACCAGATCCAGGACTTATAGATGACAACAATTTTGATGATTATGAAACTGAGCTTCAAAAACAAAAAACCCAAGAAAAACTGGCAACTTTAAATAATTTACAGTTAGAAGCATTTCATGCCATCACAAATGCTACAGATGATAAAATGGTCAAAGACCGGTATTTCTATCTAGACGGACCAGGTGGATCAGGAAAAACTTATCTGTACAATTGTTTGATGAGTTATATTCGATCACAGGGTCAGATAGCTATGCCATTTGCAACAACTGGAATTGCTGCACTTTTGTTAGATGGTGGTAGAACTGTGCATAGTGGATTTAAGCTGCCAGTTCCCATTTTGGAA
The DNA here is from genome assembly GCA_027410445.1 of Discoglossus pictus. Classification (NCBI taxonomy): domain Eukaryota; kingdom Metazoa; phylum Chordata; class Amphibia; order Anura; family Alytidae; genus Discoglossus; species Discoglossus pictus. The sequence goes on from CM050169.1 coordinate 97,571,630, forward strand.
ACATCAGTGTCAGATATTCGACTCAATTCCATACAAGCAAAAAAATTCAAACTAACTAAACTAATTATCATAGATGAGGCAACAATGATGTCATGTCATGTACTGCAATGTATTGACAGATTCTTAAAAGAAGTGATGGATAATAAGTTGCCATTTGGTGGAAAGGTGATGCTGTAAGGAGGCGATTTTAGGCAAACATTACCTGTTGTGCCACACGGAAATAGAACAGAGATCATTGAAACATGTATCAAGACCAGTAAACTGTGGCAAATATTTACACATCTCAAATTAGAATTAAATATGAGATCTGAAGGCCAAAATGAATTCAATGACTGGCTCATTAAAATCAGAGATGGAAAACATCCAGAAATACAGCATTTACCAAATGATACCATTGAAATTCCATCAGAAATGGTTTGCAATGAATCACTCATATCAGCCATATTTCTAAACACTCTTAATAATGAGGATTACACAGACATTGCAAACAAAGTGATATTAACTTAAAAAAATATCGATGCCTTGAATGTAAATAACGAAATTTTAAAATACATCAATGCACCACAAAATAATTATTACAGTGCAGATTCTATTCTGTCAGATGATAAAGACAGTGAATCGAATTTTAGTATCGAATTTATTAACACCATCTGGAATGCCCCCACATATTTTACAATTGAAAAAAGGCTCAATTGTTATGTTATTGCGAAATATGAATCCAAAAAAAGGACATTGTAATGGGACCCGATTAATTGTGCATGAGTTAAAAGATAATTTTATACATGCAGAAATTATAACTGGTACCCATAAAGGTGAACGCGTTTTTATACCAAGAATTGATTTAGCTCCAAGTGAGAGTGGTTTGCCCTTTGTCCTTCAACGGAGACAATTTCCAGTTATCATGGCATTTGCTATGACCATCAATAAATCCCAAGGACAAACTTTTAAGTCAGTTGGGATTTTTTTAAAGGAACCAGGTTTTGCACATGGACAACTCTATGTGGCTTTTTCAAGGTGCAATAATCCAAAAGAAATTAAAGTGCATGTTGAAGAAAACGAAACTCAAGGTCATTTATTGGACGATGGATGTGTTTACACCAAAAACATTGTCTACTATGAGGTGTTGGAAAGATAGAGGACAATGGTTTCATTTTAATGCCAACATTTTATGGGACTCAATATGATTGCACAAAAACAATATTTCACGTAAAACATCTAAAGAATGGACAAAAAAACATAGAGAACAGTGGTTTGATTTCCAGTACAAAATTAAAGTACTCTGGGACTCTTTAAATAGGGGACCACTATTTCACTTATGAAAATCTATGTGATATTTGCAGAATGGACAAACTGAAAAAAAAAAAATAATAACAACAAAAACAACCGTAAAATATCATTAAACAGATTTGAATGGGTTCAAAGTTTGATACTTATATGATTGGCCCCACAAAACAATTAACTGAATTTTTCAGAATTTACAAGAGTTAAATGTTATTGTTTGATGTTACAATTTCAGATGTTAAATATGTGTTTTTTGAATTTTTAAAAAAGTTTGTTAAATATATATGTGGTATAGTCAAATATGTATTGTTAGTATAAAGTGGAAGTATTTAATAATAATTGGAAATGTATTATTTAAAGACAAAGTATTGATTCAGGGAGAAATACGATTGCCAGTTAATGGGGTCAGGAAGGAATTATTTTTTTCCCTCTTTGATACAATTGGACAAGTTTCAATAGGGTTTTTTTATTGTTTGCCTTCCTCTGGATTCAATGCTAATTTAGTTTAACAAGAGTTTAACAAATATGTTACAAATGATAAAAAGCATGTTATTGTTAAAAAAATGTACTTACTCTAAGTTAATAAAGTCCGCAGTTACTCAGTTATAAACATGTATTGAAAAGTGTTAGTATTGTTAACAAAATGTTGAACGAATGTTTCATATACAAGTTGCATGTTACAAAGTTTAATGTTTGGTAAATATAAGTTGAAAGCTAAAAAAATAAAAAGTAAAAAAATATGTGTTTTTATTTTTAGAAAAAAAATAAGGGACAAATGTAGGTGACTCATTTTGTGTTGCAAACAAATTTCACAACATTTACATTTTTTTGACCGTCATTATTTGACAGGCAAGTCGCTAGTATATATATATATAAATATATATATGTATGTGTGTGATGAGTATATATATGTGTGTGATGAGTATATATGTGTGTGTGATGAGTATGAGTATATATATATATATATATATATATATATATGTGTGTGTCATGAGTATATATATATATGTGTGCGTGCGATGATGATGAGTATATATATATATATATATATATATATATATATATATATATATATGTATGTGTGATGAGTATATATGTGTGTGTGATGAGTATATATATATATATATATATATATATATGTGTGTGTGATGAGTATATATATATATATATATATATATATGTGTGTGTGATGAATATATATATATATATATATATATTTATATACATATGTGTGTGTGATGAGAATATATGTGTGTGTGTGTGATGAGTATATATATATATATATATATATATATATATACGGTATATACTCGAGTATAAGCCGACCCGAGTATAAGCCGAGGCACCTATTTTACTACAAAATACTGGGTAAAATGAGTGACTCGAGTATAAGCCAAGGGTGGGAAATGTGCTGCCCCCTGTGTCCCTCTTGTGCCCTCTGTCCCCCCCTCTCCAGTGTCTCTTCTCCCCTCTCCCTTCCCTGTGTCTTTTCTCCCCTCTCCCTTCCCTGTGTCTCTTCCAACCTCTCCCTTCCCTGTGTCTCTCCCCCCTCCCTTATCACCCTTCTCAACCCCCCTCCTCATTCTCAACCTCCCTCCTCATCCTCAACCCCGTCCTCCTCCTCAACCCCCTCCTCAACCTCCCTCCTCATCCTCAACCCCCCCATCCTCAACCCCCTCCTTAACCCCCCCTCCTCCACCTCCCTCCTAAACCTCCCATCCTCATCCTTCCTCCTTAACCCCCTCCTCAACCCACTTCCTCATTCTCAACCTCCCTCCTCATCCTCAACCCCCTCCTCACTCTCAACCCCCTACTCAACCTCCCTCCTCATCCTCAATCCCCCTTTCTCAACCCCCCTTCTCCACCTCCCTCCTCAACCCCCCTCCTCAACTCCCCCATCCTCATCCTCCCTCCTCAACCCCATCCTCAACCCCCTCCTCAACCTCAACCCCTCCTCTTTATCCTCAACCTCCCTCCTCATCCTCAACCTCCCTCCTCAACCTCCCTCCTCATCCTCTCCCCTCAACCCCTCTCCTCAACCCCCCATCCTCAACCCCCCAATCCTCAACCCCCTCCTCAACCCCCCATCCTCAACCCCCCTCCTCAGCCCCCCATCCTCATCCTCCCTCCTCATCCTCCCTCCTCAAACCCCCCCATCCTCAACCCCCCATCCTCAACACTCTCCTCAACCCCCCTCCTCAACCTCCCTCCTCAACTTCCCTCCTTATCCCCCCTCCTCAACCTCAACCCCCCTCCTCAACCTCAACCCCCCTCCTCAACCTCCCACCTCAACCCACCTCCTCAACCTAAATCCCCCTAAATACCTCCCCCTCTCCCCTCACTTACCTGATTCTGCGGTATATGCTAATGGCGTGCCGCGCATGTGACGTCACGTCATTAGCATATACCGGGTGACGTCACATGCGCGCCGGGTCAAGGAGCGGAGTCCGGAGCAGAAGCAGGTAAGTGAGGGGAGAGGGGGAGGTATTTAGGGGGGGTTAGAATGAGGAGGGAGGTTTAGGTTGAGGAGGGGGGTTGAGGAGGGAGAATGAGGAGGGGGGTTTATAATGAGGAGGGGGTTGAGGATGAACAGGGGGTAGGGAAAGAGACACGGGGGTTAGAGAGACACAGGGGTTAGAGAGACATGGGGGGTTAGAGAGATGGGGGGGTTAGAGAGACACTGGGGGGAGAGTGACTCGAGTATAAGCCGAGAGGGCCCTTTTTAGCCTTTAAAAAAGGGCTGAAAATCTCGGCTTATACTCGAGTATATACGGTGTATATATATATATATATATATATATATATATATATGTGTGTGTGATGAGTATATATATATATATATATATATATATATGTGTGTGTATGTAATGAGAATATATATTATATATATATATGTCTGTGTGTGATGAGTATATATATATATATATATATATATATATATATAAATATATATATGTGTGTGATGAGTATATATATATGTGTGTGTGTGATGAGTATATATATATATATATATATATATATATATATATATGGGTGTGTGTGTGACAAGTATATATATATAAATATGTATGTGTGTGTGATGAGTATATGTGTTCATATATGTGTGTGATGACGATGAGTATATATATATTGTGGTAAAGTGCAACCAGGGGTCAGAAGAGAGCTCTTCAAGACTTCTCCCCAGGAGTGAGAGAGTTAACAACCTGCTCAAAAGGCAGGGGTGTGGCTGCAATCAAGGCCTGCTGCTACCTCCAGTTGAAAAATTGTTTGCATGGAGCCTCTGCAGAGACATAGCAAAGCTGGGACAGCTCTGTGTGGCCAGAGAGAGGTCAGGGAGACCTGGAAAGCACACCACTGAGAAAATGCACACCACTCTGCAAATGGATTGCAGACCCTGAAGGGAGTGGACTCTAAACAGATAAGTGTGCAGGCCTGTGTTTTGGACTATATTATGAATTACAGTGTAGAGCAGTGAGGGAACTGCATATAAAAGTATAGGTAGTGCTTCAAAGAGAAGTTAGGATTTATTTTCTGTTTTGATTTTTTTTTTTTTATGCTGACAAATAAACCGCAAGTACTGTTCAAGCGTGTAAAAGGCTCCAGAGTACTCCATTATGGTGTTGAAAGACAATGCACGTATACTGAGCGTGACAGTGAATCTGTCACATTTTGGTGGCAGTGGTTGGATGAAAATTGTCTTTGTTTAAGAAGACAGCCCACAGTACAGTATAATAATGGAGGAACTATTGAAAGCCCTGTTAAATGCCACTACATGCCAGAAAGTGGGTGGAGCTTGTCAGCAAGAAAACCAGCAGAAAGGGCTGAAAGAAATTGCAATAGACAGAGCACATGCTGCAAATGATGCTCAACTAAGAGATGCTGCTGCATGTCTGAGAGAGGCCACAGAAAAATGGCAGAGACAAGCAGAAGAGGATATAATCCGCATGAGTGAGGCCACAGAGAAAGGGCAGAGACAAGCAGAAGAGGATATCATTTGCATGTGTGAGGCCACATAGAAAGGGCAGAGACAAGTGGAAGAGGACAGAGTCCAAATGAGAGAGTTTTTGGAGGCACGGACAGCAAAGCTGCAGCAACTAGAGTCTGCAACTAATACTGTGGTTACAGAAGCAAGTGGAAGCATTAATCCTAATTGCTTCCTAAAGAGGATGACAGCTCAGGATGATGTTGACACATATCTCCTGAACTTTGAGAAGATTGCCACTAGGGAAGGTTGGCCTAAAAAGCACTGGGCAACATTCCTTGGTCCCTATCTGTGTGGAGAAGCACAGAGAGCATATTGTGTTTTGCCCGAAAAAAAGGCAACAAATTATTGTATCCTAAATGCCGAGATCCTTGCCAGAGTTGCAGTTACCAGGGATGTTCGAGCACACAAATTCTGCACAGTGAGCCTGCCTGTTACCAAGAAGAAGCTACTGTGCAGAGGGGAAGTCCCGCAGTCCGGTCAACAACCTTCCTGTCTCTGGGCTAAATATGACAATGATGGAATATGGAATCCTGAGGAACGGCATGCTCATCTCTACGCCAGATCAGGGTGCAGGTCACCTGTCGAGAGACTGAGGAAGGACTCCCAGGAAGACCAGTAGGTTTACTTTACAGCTAGCATAAAGGTCCCAGGGGTGCATCGAGCTGGCCAGAGAAGTGCTCCTAAATTTCAACCACTGAAGGGTGTGACTGACATAACAAAGGAGAGAAGTAACCGAACCGCAAGAAAAGATTTTTGTCCAAATATTCTGGAAACACCATTGGAGTTCTGCTTTGAGAAGTCATGTGATGATATTTTCAAAGATAGACAAGCAAGGAACAGGATTGCTGACAGCACTGAAGAGACTGCAGAAGAAGCTGCGAGACGGCAGAAGGAGCTGCAAGTGAGACGGCAGAAGGAGCTGCAAGTGAGACGGCAGAAGGAGCTACAAGTGAGACTGCAGAAGGAGCTGCAAGTGAGACAGCAGAAGGAGCTGCAAGTTAGACTGCAGAAGGAGCTGAGGGCGCCGCAGAGACGACAGAGGGCGCCACAGAGACGGCAGAGGGCACCACAGAGACGGCAGAGGGCACAAATGAGGTTGCTGTTATAGTAACAGAAATTGCTGAGAAAGCAAAGGAGGCTGCTAGTGCAGATAAAGAACCTTTGCCCCTGGATCACACTGCTAGTGATCTAAAAGCAACTAAGGCTGTGAGCAACAGTCAAAGAGAAAAGGACAAAGTATTGTCACTGACTGAGTGCAAAACCAGCCTCAGTAAGAAGCATACTGATCAAGTAATTGGTGAAGTTTTGAGTCCAAACCGATGCAGAGCCCTTTTGGGTAAGAGCAATGACGATGACTCCATAAGAAACCCGGAACAGACACAGCCCCCTGTCCTTGGTGGAGAGTACTAGAGAAAGAAAGTGCCTGACAAAGATCTTTGACCTAGAGAAAGGAGAGACCAAGTGGATGAATATAGCCAGTGTTCTTACAAAGGAAGACTGTCCTAAAAATGATAAAGAAACTGGAAACCTTACTAAAGTGAAAGATAAGGAAGAAAAGAGTCTGGAGATTGAGATGGTGAAAGACAAACCACTGTCTCTAAGAGGACATATGAAGCAGAGCATGGACATGTGTCCTTATAAAACTATGAATTATCCCAAGAGCGTTCTGTCTCGGTTGGCCATAAAACAAAGCGCTATGGATAAAGAGAAGAAAAACGGGAAACAAGTCAAGCGAGGAGTGCAGATGTACTCTATCCCAGTGGGAATGAAAGAGCCTGAAGTAAAAGACGGGCAAATTGCTACTAAAATTAAGGTTATCAGGATGATGCCAAATTGTATTCCTGAATGGAGAAGGAAGCCTGTGTTTGAAGACAACAGAGTGCCCTATAGGAAGAAGACACAGGTGTCTAATTGGGAGCAGTGGGAGAGTTCCCCCAAGTACAAGATGAATGAGAGATTTATGCATAAAGGGCTGCACAGTGGCAAACAGGTGAAGCGAGATCTCCTCGTTAACCATGTATCTCAGAGGGGAGCAGCTATAACAAGAAAGGAACTGCTGTTACAAACTCCAGAACAACAGTGGGTTAGCGAACTCTCTGATACTGAGGGACAGTTGGAGCAGATAGTTGTTTGTCCAGAAGAGACTAGCACTGACCTGAAGGAACTGTGTGTACAAGATGCTACATTTAATGCAGAGCAATATTTGCAGGAAGCTCATATGCAAGGCATGGTGAAGGAGCCTGTACAGGAGAGACAGAAGGGTGAAGAAAACAGCAGGCAAAGATATTCAGGGAGGACCTGATAGAAGAGTCAGAGGAGGTTCCTCAGTTGAACATGCAGCAAAAGATCCAGTACAAACAGAGTGAACTGGACTGAAGGAAGCCGAGGAAGGAAGCTGAGGAAGATGAAAAGCTGGACTCCTTGGAGGCAAAGCAAGTAGAGAAGCCACTAAAAGAAGAAATAATACGGATGAAGGCGGAGGATGCCGAAAATAAAAGTGTTTTCCAGGAATCTAGGATTCAAGAGGCTACTAAGAGGTTTACTAGCCTATCTGTTGGGTGTCAGCTTGAAGTTCCTGAACAGCTGGAAATATTCCAGCAAAACCAAAAGTCTGAGAGCTCCTTTCAAGCAGAGATATCGCATATGCTTGCTGTGCACAGAAAGAAAGATGAAGTACAGATCCGAGAGCAAGATGTAGCTGTGAGAGAGGACCTGCCTTTGGAGTCTATAGATGAAACTGGGCCAGAACAGAAGCAAGATGACTGGATGAGGCTGACACGAGAGAGCCAGAAACGGAGGGAAGGAAAAACAGCCCAAGAATTTGTTGTTCCATAGTGAAGTTGAAAGGGATGAGAAAGCTGCCGATAATCTTCTGGGAAAGAAAGAACGTTTAACAGGAGGATTCAAGGAGCAAATTAAATCTAAGCATAAAGATGCTGAAGTGAGGCAGCTCCAGTCCCAGGCTCCCGGTCTGCAGATGAAGCATCAATACTGCCGGGGTGACTTTGAACAGACGAAAACATGCCATCTAGCCACAAACTGGCAGGAAGTATACAAGCTAGAGAGTGAACTGGCAAACTTCAGTCCTCGCATTAAAGATATAAAGAGGATAAGTCCGAGCTGCGAGAATGAAATTAAGGGTCTGAAAGAAAAGATGCATCTGGTGGAAGACAAGGTCACAGAAACATGTAATGTCTGTGATATACCCCCAGGGAAGCAACTGTATGGAGAAACACATTCTCATACCAAAGTACGAGAAGTACTTTTCAAGGGTCCCTGGGGGAGGGCACTCAGAGAGATGGGCTCAGCAGGTGGAACGGCAAAGAAAGCAGAAAATACGAAGTGAAAGCAAGAGAGGGAAAAGGAATGGTCTCTTCACCCAGAAAGAACGGTTCCAAGGAAAGACAAAGGAATTTGAAAGCAGTGGTGAAGAAGGTAAGCTGCGAATTGGAAAAAGTCCTATGAAGGAGTTTAAGATGACAGTAGAGACAAATGATGTAGATGCTCCTAGAAGTACAAAGAAGAGAGCACCAACAAATGGTGCAGCTGGAAGAGTGGTAGCTCCGATGAATAAGATAAAGTCTCACTGGTGCCGCAGTGACGAGAAGAGTGCGGAGAGAACACAGATGGTACAGAGGATGCGTTGGATTGCAGATACGGCGTTGGACGCTCAACCCCATGGTGTCGAGCTGGGGTGGGGCATATGTGGTGAAGTGCCACCAGGGGTCAGAAGAGAGCTCTTCAAGACTTCTCTCCAGGAGTAGAGTTAACAATCTGATTAGTGGATTCAGATACAATTTCAGCCTTGAACACCTTTCTCATACTCGCCAGAAGTGGCAGCTGCCTCAATTGAAAAGGAAGAATGACTATCATAACAGCAGTTTCCATGCACATACAATTATTTTATGCCTATGTCTTACACAGTTAATGGTATGAGTGTCACAACCTGCTCTTTGTTGGGCTTGAAAAGGTTGCTATACCAATCCTACCCACAGGTTGACTCAGTCTGGTTTCCCCTCACATAGGACGGCTTATCAGGATTCAAGAACAAGTTGCAGATTCTCAGGACAAGTTGCAGTATATCTCTGAAGGATAAAATAATAAAAATCCTTCCATCTGACTGTAACACACCATATATATGTGTCCCAACATTATTTGGTTATTTTCAAGTCATTACAACTTACCATTGTTTGGCACATTTAATTTAAAGTGTCCTATCAGTGCTCACTAATGATCGGCGCTAACGTGATTGGCTATGGGCCAATTAGCACGAGAGGTAGTGTGTATCGATTGGTAGGATTTACAATTATAGGGGCAGGGAGGGGCTAGAGACTTCCATCCGGGGCATGGCACCAACCCGCCTAAACCTGCTCTAGGTGCAGATGAGTTTATGGCCCCAGATGTACATCTGGTTGTTGTTTAGGTACCCAGGGGGATCTAGGGGTACTTACTTAAATCTACATTTTAAATCTACATACCCACTTTATTAACATTAGAGTGTCCTATAATCATCCCTACAATGGGAGATTAACAACATTCAGTTTTTTCCTAATGCTGGCAGATTAGTTGGGCTTGTTTACCATGGCATGAGTATTATATAAGCTGTATTTAATTAATTAATTAATTATTTAAATTTTGCAATACATCTCACATGTGTATATATATATATATATATATATATATATATATATATATATATATATATATATACAGATTAACCTTATGTAAATCATGTAATTTAATTGGCTAACCAGCATGCCTTCTCAATTTCTATTTAAACTTTCTGGGGAAAGGAAATGGCACCCCCTGATGATGCAGAATCCACTGATGAAAAATGAGTAGGGACCTAGCTTCCTGTGCATTTTACACTCCAGGATTGAAGCAGCGGTCTATTGCTCTTCAACATTGGTTTGTGGGTAAATGTGTATCTTTATTTAGTTAGATTGGACTTTAGCTTATTTTTAGGGGACCCAGTTAGATTTGGGGTTAGCCACTAGGGCAATTTTACAGGAAGGAGGTACCTACTGAGTTCCTAGCCAGTCTATTGTAGTGCAGGATTTTTGCACACTGTGCACTTTCAGGCTGCCGCTGTGTGTGTATGTATGATATTTATGTATACTAATGATTTTATTGTGTATGTATTTTTATGATTCTATTAAAGGTTATGTGTTATTCCCATTTTGTATGAATTACTGTGAATATTAGAGACATAGTGTCTGGGTGATGACTCAGGGTTTAGCCCGAGATGGGAACCATGGATCCTGGGTAGACAGGCCTATGTCCCGAGGGGGTGAGGGTGCTTTCTCCAATCGGGGAACCCAGCGGAGGCTAGTGTGCTGCCTCAGGGTGCCCTGTAAGTGAGAAAAGGATGTCCCTTATGCCCAATGTTCATTGGGAGGATGTAATTAACTCCTCTCGGGTAGCGGTACCTTTTTTTGCTACAGCGAGGAGTCGGCTAGGAGAGCGAGGTGGCCCTTGGGGTGTATTCACTTTTGGTGACCAACCAGAACTTCCTTAACATTTTTTTTTTAACCATTTGGGTTCTATAACATTAATAATGTTATATTATTAAGAATGTCACTGTGGCTATTACAATAGCCTTAGTCCATATAGTAAATGAGGGTAGAGTAGGCAGAGGTCTGGTTGCCAGGTCCAGAGATGAGATGGATACAACAAATTATGCAACAAACTATGCAAATTTGTTTGCTGCATAGTTTGCTTTCAAGGGACATGTTTCATAATCTGTAATGGTCCTTTATATCACTTATTTAATCATAACTGTAAATTTGTGAACAGAGATCGGAAATCAGTATGACTGTGATTGATAAGTTTGGTAATATTATTTAGTTATATCACATTCTTCCACATATATATTTCCAGAGGTCATTTAACTTCCAATAATTGTATTATGTATATAAAATAATGTGTTTAAAACCTTTCTCTGAATAAGAGCATAATTTGGCAGGGAAATTACATAAAGCTAATTGTAAGATTTAAAAAATATATCTTTGTTGGTCCACGATAATTTGGCGAAGGTTACATGAGAATGGCTGGTGGTTATTCTTGCTAGTGCCTTCTTCTCAGCATGTGCAGTGTGTGGTGGTGGGTGCCTTTCATGATTCAAGGGATGGGGTCCAATTTATCTCTAGAATTATCCTTCCTTGGCTACAGGAAGCCTTCCTTGAATTGTGGAATGGTTGGGCTTCTCGGTGACCAGCTTCTATTCCAGGACCATCAGTAAGTAGAACAGGAATCAAGGGGTTAAAAATAACAAACAGAGTTTACATTTTCTAAATAAAAGAGACATTGGACCATGTATAGGCAAGCAAAACAATTCATCTTTGGTACAACCCACAACATGATTAAATTATCTGCCCTTAACCAATAATCTCAATCAGCCCCTGTAATACCTCACTGGTCAATCTGGGGGTTGTGGGAGTTAATCCCATTACTGGGCCAGCTGGTAATTACATCACAAACATGTTTAAAGTTCCCTTCTAAATGAAGTAGCTCACTTATACTATTTGAATAAGCTCCCTCCTAAGTTTCAAGCCAGACAAGCCTGAAGCCAGACAAAATTATACTTTTTAAACAAAAACTGTTAAAACATTTAAATTATGTTTTTTTGCTCATGGTGCGTTGGGGGATCTTCTCGTTAGTTGTTTAGATCTCCCAGCTGTTAATATGAACAGACCACTATGAGGAATTATTCATGTATTAAATCAGCATATTTATGGTGTGACAGGTAAAGTATTTTCTATTATTTTACAATGAATATGATTCAGATCATTTATCCAGATAAAATATGGTGGAATTTCATCTTTGTCTTTCCTGAAAAGGAAAAAGAGATTTATCTTCTGAATCATAATCCGTCTCTTACACCTGTAAGACTAAAACCAGTTCACTGGTGTCATCACTCAAGTGTGGGCTGTTAATTGTTAGATAAATAAATAATGCTGAATGGGACATATTAATATATGAATAACAAGTGTTATGTGATAGATATAATGGCTAGTGATGTCCCGAACAGTTCGCCGTCGGACTTTTCGCGGCGATTTTTGCATGTTCGCGTTCGCAATGAACGGCGAACACATGCGCTTTTCGGTCCGCCCCCTATTCTTTATCATTGAGGAAACTTTGACCCTGCACCTTACAGTCAGCAGACACATTCCAGCCAATCAGCAGCATACACTCCCTTCCAGAGCCTTCCATCTGTATTACAGCCTCCATTTTAGAATCATTCTGTTGCTCCCTTCATTGAGAGAGGAGATATATTCTACCTGCTGTTGATTTAATAGGGAAATAGATAGCCAGGCTGTATATTTAGCTTTAACTACACACCAGAAGGACTTCTTTGATATCTGCTGCAAGGACAGCAACCCAAAAAGCCCCTTTTAGGGCTAGAACATCATTTATTTTATTTTATTATTTTTTTCTGCTGATTTAATAGGGAAATAGATAGCCAGGCTGTGTATTTAGCTTTAACTACACACCTGAAGGACTCCTTTGATATCTGCTGCAAGGACAGACACCCAAAAAGCTCTTTTTATTTTATCTTATTACTTTTTCCTGTGTAATCTAATTGCATATGCCTGCCTGCTAGCGTGTGTGTGAGGCCTATTGCATCTAGTCTGCCAACTTTTGCCAGTGCACAGTGACACTCATATCTAGTGCAACCGTAGTGTGCAGTGAAATCAAAAAAAACTTTTATTACTGTAATCGATTGAATATCAGTAGCCTTCCTAAAGGCGTGTGTGTGAGGCCTATTGCATCTAGTCTGCTCTCTGTTACCACTTAGTAGATAGAGCATAAAAATAGAGAAAGGGAATGAACCAGTAATATGGTAAAAAAAACACACTCTAAAGAGTGTTTGAACTTAGCTTTCAGTAGTCTGAGGTTCAGATGGGTTGGAAAAAATGATTCGAACGGGCCGTTTCGTCCCTCCACGTGGACTTCTTCTAAGGCTTTTGACTTTAACTGGCAATTCAGGGCTATTTAAGGCCTATAGATCGCTTCCGTGATTAAATTACGTTAGGAACGCAGTAGTACGTAGCGTCATGACGTCATGACGTTCTTCAAAATTGAATTAGCTTTATTTGCATGAGCAAAGGCCGATTCAATGCCGGAACGTCAACGTAGTGAGGTCACAACGCTCATTCAAATCCCATTAATCTTTATTAAGACAATTAGTGACAAAGAGTACAGTTACTTGTAAATGAATGCTAAATGAGTGCTAAACAACCGATATAAGCACAAAGCATATAGAAAAACTTCACCAAAGGGCTATGCATATCATTAAAAAGGTGTTTCAATGGCTTTGAAAGTAAAAATAAAAAAATTAAAAAAAGAGTGTATTTTTTTACCATATTACTGGTTCATTCCCTTTCTCTCTTTGTATGCTCTATCTACTAAGTGGTAACAGAGAGCCTATGGAGAGGCTTATTGGAGAGCTTCATTACTGAACAGCAAGTATACTGCCATTATGGCTTCAATAATGTTATACTGCTATATGTGTTTTGTTTTGCTCTGATCCAATAGTGCTATTTTCTCCTCTACATAGATACCTTAGATATCTGAATAGAGCCATTTATTAAAGATTATATACACTTTCAGTTCAACTAAAAGCATTTTCTAAGGTATCAGATTTTTTCCAATGTATATTTGTTTTTATATGTATATAGATACTTGCATTTTTTACATATACTTTTCACAATCCTATGATTATCAGTATATCCTGTATTAACAGGAGGATCAGTATATTCTGATTTATGAGGATTGTGTACCATAGTTTATAGTATGATTAGGCAATATGAAAATATTCCATAATTCATACACATCATTTATCTCAGTATCTTTATACAGTCCCCTTTTTTATATATTTTAAACAGCGTAGTTTCCGGATCCAGAGTATCCAATTAACGTTTTTTTCTTTATATATTCTTTTTTGATATAACAAGGGGTGTGAAGAAACCAGGATACTAGCTATATAGATCATCATTTTTTCTATTATAGTATTATACACATTGGTTTTGTCCAAATTTATTGATCTAAGTAACGCAGTAGTCGGGCGTCAGGATGACAGCATCACAACCCCAAGCAGACAGATGGAAATTGGCTAACCTAATGTTGGAGGCAGAGGGAACGTTCAATAATCAAGTTGTATCTGAGCAACACATAAATGCCAAAAACAATGCTGTAATGGCATCTAAGGAAATGTTAAAGGTACTGAAAAAGCAGATCAGAACCATATGGAAGGTGTCTAGTATAAAAAATTACATCAAAAATAAGATGATTCCTCGTGGCTTGAGAATCCAATTAGCACCGGCAATGCATCCCTTAAATGAGACATTTATTAAATCTTGGACTGATGTTATAAACAAATGTTCAGAAGATCTTATGAAACTAATTTTGGAAGAAGAATTCAAGAATTTGGAAACAATAAATACGAAAGTAGTAGAACAAGGGAATCAGTTTGACAAATTCAAGGACACACTTGAATTTGAAGATCTAAACACTAAACTGATAAATAACATTGAGAGATTTACAAAAAACAAAAAAAATTCCAGAGAGATTCGCAGGATTTCCAAACAGGAAGAATCTATAATTTTTTAAGACCCTCAAAAAGAAACAACCCAGAAGATGTAAGCTCATCAGAATGTGAGCAATCGTAAGGTGAGGATCAAGAAAGAAGTGGATTGAATAATCAACAGACATATCAAGCAACTGCACAAAATCCACAGGGTCCTCAAACCAGATCTGCAAACAGTACCAACCAAACAACTATGGAACATCATTTTTTAGCCAAGAAGCATACCCGAAAAAACTGGCACGGAACAAAACAACAAAACAAGAAAAACAACAGGTAGCCCTGAAGTTAGATTTGGATACATCTTGCCATATATTGAAAGAAGGACATAGCAAATCAAAGCACGTACAAAACATTAATATAAATGATAATTCCCAAATAAATATTGTTAATCTTTCGGATTTTATTTTAAAAGAAGCACATGAATCACTACTAACAAAGGGTCTATCCTTTGTTCCAACGAGCAATTCCAATTTATTTGACAATATAAAAGACGTCAATTTGTTTGTCAGGAAATTGGCATTGAAGAAACGGCCCTCGAATAAGGAAGCCCGTGAACTCAACCAATTGGGGGTGGATAAAGAACAGGCAGAAGCCTTTAAAGTTTTGATGGCATTATTGGATGAACAAGAAATATCCACATCTGGAAATAAAAAGTACAGAGGAAGAATAAAGAATAAAAGTAAATTTACTCCGGACCTGACAATGTTCGGCAATATACAATTCTTTCTAGACATGGTGGAAAAGGACCTTATAAAGCATGCTACAAATGTGGAGACATATAAGGCTGATGAACATCAAAATTTGAACACGCTGGAAAGAAAAGCGATAAAAGAACTTACTGACGATAACATCATAATTAAACCAGCAGATAAGGGAGGCAATGTTGTATTAATGAATGGCCCGGATTATTTGGAAATGTGTAACAAGATATTGAGAGATAAGACAACTTATACAATATTGAAGGAGAATCCAACACGGAAATTTCGGAAAGAACTACAAGCAATACTATTTAATGCAAAAAATAGAAAATTAATTGATCAGACTACAAATGATTTTCTATTGCCTAAATATATTACAATAGCAACCTTCTATGCTTTACCGAAAATTCATAAGGAAATATCTCCAGTACCGGGCCGTCCAATAGTTTCTGGAAATAACTGCCTCACGGAAAGAATAAGCAAATTTGTTGATGAACATCTTAAAGAAACAGTCAAAACTCTGCCATCATACCTCCAAGATACTTTGGATGTCCTGAAACAGCTAAATGACATCACTGTACCTGAACAAACAATTTTGATTACAATTGACGTCGAACAGCTTTATTCATCTATCCCTCATGATATGGGTATAAAGCAGTCAAATACTTTTTAAGTATGCATAGCAGTGAAGATGCTGAATACAATGAATTCATTATCACACTTCTTGAGTTTACACTCACTAAGAATTACTTCCTGTTTGATAATCGTTGGTACCATCAAAGTAAGGGAACAGCCATGGGGCCTCCTGTGCGCCAAGCTATGCCAATCTATACTTAGGCTACTGGGAGGCAATTGAAGTCTTCAATGAAAAAATGCAGAAATTTACGGAAAATGTATTACTGTGGCAACGCTTCATTGATGATATACTATTGTTCTGGACAGGTCCCAAGGAAGTATTCTTAGAATTCATTGATACACTGAATCAAAATGACATAGGTTTGAGATTTACCCATACGGTTAACAATAGAGAAGTTGAATTTTTGGACCTCACTATCATGAAAGACAATACAGGCAAGATTCATACATCGGTATTCCGTAAATCTACAGCATCAAATTCACTCCTCCATTGGTGTAGCCAACATCCTCTGAGACTTAAATCAGGAATACCTACAGGACAATATTTGCGATTAAAGAGGAATTGTAACAATGAAATGGATTTCAAACAAAAAGCTAAAGATCTGCGTATGAGATTCAAACAAAGAGGCTATCCAAATCGTGTGCTTAAAAGAGCCTACAGAAGAGCTTTGTCCAGTAAACGAGAAGATCTACTATATAAAACAGACAAAGGTGAATTCAATGACTGGGATATGAAAATACGTTGCATAATGCAATATGGAAAAGATTGGTTAGCCATTAAACAAATTCTTAAAAAGCATTGGTACATTTTACAAGAGGATGACGCCCTGAAAGAGTCACTGACATCAGAACCCTCTATAACATACAGGAGAAGCAGAAATATAAAAGACACATTGGTAAAGAGTTGCTATAAACCTCCTCAAAAACCATCGAATTGGTTAACTCCTACAATCGGACTATTTAAATGTGGTCATTGCAAAGCTTGCAATTACATAAAACCGAGCAAAGAATTTATTGATCATAAGACAGGAAAGAAATATCCAATAAAAACCTTTTTAAACTGCGAAACCACACACGTAATCTATGTAATGACCTGTCCTTGTCATAAATACTATGTGGGTAAAACCTTTCGACAACTACGAAGACGAATTCTGGAACATGTTTATTCAATAACCAAATTTTTGGACACTCCCGTATCTAGACATATAAACAACTTCCATCAGAATCAGGCCGGGGTAATGAAGTTTCAAGTCCTAGAAAAACTATCTATAGGGCCGAGAGGAGGAAATATAGATCAAATTTTACTCCAAAAAGAGAGCAAATGGATATTTACATTTAATAGTAAATATCCCATGGGCCTAAACGAAGGATATTCTTATTCTGCTTTTCTTTAGAGCAGGGATCCTCTACAGATACAGTTAGACATTTTTACCTCTTTATCAATACTTTCACCTTATTAGTCTCTCACTTCATAGTTTGTCTAATGCACTTTATGTTAATATTCTAGTACTTTGCAGTCCATTTATATACACTTTGTGTTAATATTATAGATCCACACACACTTAATTCACTCCAGTGCTCCCAGCACGCTAATAGAATCCTAGTTCACTACATCATCCACATTTCAACACTCACTTCATTGACACTTACTTTACCCACCAATATGGTGCAATATGTTTTACTGTAGAATTTAGGTATAATGTCACCTCTCTGTGTCTCAATATAAACTGGCCAATGAACATGTTATGATTCTATACTATGTAAGAGAATAATAATGTATACTACACAGCAAGCCTATTCCTTTGGTCATTTTTTATCTTTTATTCTTAAAGTCATTGAAATATCTCTCTAATGATATATATAGACCTCTGAAATATTGGTGCTGTCTTCTATATGCTTGGTACTCATATTTGTGGCTTAGTATTCATCTATAAGTATACTAAATAGCAAGCCTTATAACTTATTCCCTTGGTCACCTTTATATTTATTATTTTTATTTTTTTTATTTATTTTTACTTTCAAAGCCATTGAAACACCTTTTTAATGATATGCATAGCCCTCTGGTCTATTTGTGAAGTTTTTCTATATGCTTTGTGCTTATATCGGTTGTTTAGCACTCATTTAGCATTCATTTACAAGTAACTGTGCTCTTTGTCACTAATTGTCTTAATAAAGATTAATGGGATTTTGAAGAGCGTTGTGATGTCACTACATTGACGTTCTGGCGTTGATTCGGCCTTTGCTCATACAAATAAAGCTAATTCAATTTTGAAGAACGTCATGACGTCATGACGCTACGTACTACTGCGTTCCTAACGTAATTTAATCACGGAAGCGATCTATAGGCCTTAAATAGCCCTGAATTGCCAGTTAAAGTCAAAAGCCTTAGAAGAAGTCCCCGTGGAGGGACGAAACGGCCCGTTGGCATAATTTTTTCCAACCCATCTGAACTTCAGACTACTGAAAGCTAAGTTCAAACACTCTTTAGAGTGTGTTTTTTTTTACCATATTACTGGTTCATTCCCTTTCTCTATTTTTATGCTCTATCTACTTAGTGGTAAAAGAGAGCAGACTAGATGCAATAGGCCTCACACACACGCCTTTAGGAAGGCTACTGATATTCAATCGATTACAGTAATAAAAGGGTTGTTTTATTTCACTGCACACTACGGTTGCACTAGATATGAGTGTCACTGTGCACTGGCAAAAGTTGGCAGACTAGATGCAATAGGCCTCACACACACGCTAGCAGGCAGGCATATGCAATTAGATTACACAGGAAAAAGTAATAAGATAAAATAAAAAGGGCTTTTTGGGTTGCTGTCCTTGCAGCAGATATCAAAGGAGTCCTTCAGGTGTGTAGTTAAAGCTAAATATACAGCCTGGCTATCTATTTCCCTATTAAATCAGCAGAAAAAAATAATAAAATGAAATTTAGAGTGTGTTTTTTTTACCATATTACTGGTTCATTCCCTTTCTCTATTTTTATGCTCTATCTACTAAGTGGTAACAGAGAGCCTATGGAGAGCCTTATTGGAGAGCTTCATTACTGAACAACAAGTATACTGCCATTATGGCTTCAATAATGTTATACTGCTATATGTGTTTTGTTTTGCTCTGATCCAATAGTGCTATTTTCTCCTCTACATAGATACCTTAGATATCTGAATAGAGCCATTTATTAGAGATTATATACACTTTCAGTTCAACTAAAAGCATTTTCTAAGGTATCAGATTTTTTCCAATGTATATTTGTTTTTATATGTATATAGATACTTGCATTTTTTACATATACTTTTCACAATCCTATGATTATCAGTATATCCTGTATTAACAGGAGGATCAGTATATTCTGATTTATGAGGATTGTGTACCATAGTTTATGGTATGATTAGGCAATATGAAAATATTCCATAATTCATACACATCATTTATCTCAGTATCTTTATACAGTCCCCTTTTTTATATATTTTAAACTGCGTAATTTCCCGGATCCAGAGTTTCCAATGAACGTTTTTTTCTTTATATACTCTTAATTACTATGTACCTATGTAACTATGTAACTTAGCCCTGGACCTTTAAGGACTTTGAGTTCCTTTAAGGTCCCGCAAGGTGGGAATTTTGAAATTTAAATGCTTTGGGGAACATATAGGGACACTGCGGGGGTCCCAAAGGGGACCCCCAGCAAAGGGGAATTCATTTTAGGTGCTGGGGGTGTACTTGGAGTACCCAGGCGGCAGTGGTTAACTGTTTAACTGCCGCAAGGGTTGATGTTGCGAGCCTGTGGGAGCTCCCGCAGGCTTTCGTGCACTCATGCTGGCAATCTCATTTGCCACTGGCTGCTTCTAAACTTGTTACTATGGGTTTGACTAATTGATTATGTTCACGGCCGCCAGAATGGTTTACGGACTTGCGTCTCCCGCCCGTAGATTGCAGCCCCTTCTATTTTAGTAGCACAGTAACACTGGAGAATTTTAAACCCGAAGCTGTTGCGGGGCTCACATTGCACTTAATGGGCTGCAATTTACTGGGGCTATTAATTTATTAGGGCGTGGGGCAGATTGTTTTTAAGGGAGTGATCTGACCACGTACATATATTTTTGTTTTTTTATTTATATTCCTGGAGCTTATTTTTCTAACTCACATATAACTTTAAAAACAAAGAAACAATAATATATATATTTATATATATATATATATATATATATAAAATAGGTCAATGAAAGATAACACCTTCCACCGTCCTCCAGATATTATATCTAAGTGCTCTACTAACATTTGCTACAATAAGATAAAGTCAAGTTAAGGCTATCACTGAGCTATGAAGACAGATTAAAAATGAATGGGCCGTATCCTGCAGATAATAACGGAGGAGCATCAGAAAACTAGAGGCAACAATGCACTTGAATCATGGAGTTAATGTCTTAAGGCCTCATTCAATTAACGGCCGTAAAATGGCTGCAATGCTGCGATTCCTTGCGGCCATCTTACGGCCCTGTGTAGCGCTACTTCTACCCTGCTATTCAAATGGACAGCTCCACAAAGAGGGCCACCTTACGGCCGGCCGCAAGTCGTAAATCGTGTTTTAAGGCCGCAAAGTCGGAAAACTGTGAATGCAAATATAAATTCAAGATAGCACTGTAAAGCTCTGTAAATGCTAGGCATCATAATGGGGGACATGAGGATTAATAGCACATTGCCCAAATTCAATATTTAATTTCCGGTTTATTTTTTGTCCCAAGTCTCGCGGACTCGTCCTTGTTAAAATCCATACGGGTTCGGAGGTTGAAGGCCGCAAACTCAAAGCATTGTAGAAGCCAATATATATTCAATCCAGCACTGCAAAGCACTGTAAATGATGGGGAACACAGTGGGGGAGGCATGAGGATTAATAGCAAAACATTCTCAAGCTTGCACATCGCCAAATTATAATATTTGATTTTAGGTTTAAAATCCGTCCAAGTCCCACGGACTTCAATGACTTGGGGCTTGGAGGGTGATTGTCTTCCAAGCCCGTAGCTCGTTATTCAAACCCGTGCGGGCTTGCATGATAGAACACGAAGATTGAACATGAAATTACATTTCTTTATTTGCAGATTTGAGAGTAGGGGAATGTTGAGCTATTAATTCTAAGACCAAACATCACTTTCACTTATAATAAAAGTACAGGATGGCTTTTCTATGCTTAATGTGCTATGATTTGTAAATAAGCCCTTTATGACCTGTGGGTCTATTTTACCCATTTACGGACTTGACGGAGGCTAATCCCGCAGCCTTTGCGGATCTAATGTGCTCCAAGCCCGTGGGACTCTGGACACGGAAATTGAACATGCATTAGAATAAAAAGGATTTTCAGATTTGAGTGTAGGGGAATGTTGTGCTATGAATTCTAACACCTCCAATCACTTTCACGTCTCATCAAAGTACAGGATGGATTTTTTATGTGCTTAATTGGTGCTCGGATTTGTAAGTAAGAGCCTTGCGGGACCTTTTTTGGTGTAAGTAAGCTGCGGCTCCGTTTTAGCAAATTACGGCCTTGGCGAAAGGGTTTAGGTAGCATTTGAATAGCAACCTTGGCTTTCTTGCGGCCGAAACTCTTGCCGCGTAAGATCAAAGGCTTTCCTGCTGCGCGGGGGCCGCAAGGGATAACAGAGCGCCGGCCACAAGCCTGCTGGAGCCCTCGGCCGCAAGGGAATAGAATACGGAAGTAGCTTGCGGCCACGCATCTCCTACGGCCGTTAATTGAATGAGGCCCTTAGAGTACCTGGCAACAGAAGCCCTATGTGGTAGTTTAGTGCCATTTTAATTGCAAATCAAGTTGTTTTTATTTTGCAGGCTACGGAAACCACTGGACCATATTATCCCAAGCAAGCAGGAAATGTCCACAGAGCCATAATCTAGCTGCCAATTGGATATTTTCATGAGCAAAAGTGGCACTCGAGGCCACTGAGCAGCTCATTAGTGCTGATGGAGAGTTCACTTTTATTACTTTAAAATACTTCTTAAATCAATTTTCAAAAGAATAACAATTTCCTAATTAAAATGATGACTAACAAGCAGGTGAATGTGCAATGCCAGGTCCATGAATCATTAAAGGATTGTATTAAATGAGAATATAACTAACACTTATCTTACTAAGTATCTCTAACCAGCTAAATAATGTATCATAATGATCACTTGGAGACTTCTAAGCATAGCTTTATATAATTTACACTTTGTACTATGTAATATATATGATTTTTTTTAAATTGGGACATAGGAGAAAAATATGTAGAATTTCTCTAAGTGTATTGAACAGGAGGAGGAAACAAGTAAACAGAATGAACAATATGACATCCCAGTGGTTATATATCATCTCCAATGATTAAGTGATTATTTTTTGTTTTCTCCATCAAATCACAGGGCCTATAATTGATTGTATGTTGTGTGCAGTCAGCAATCAATGGGTTATTTATTTTCTAAGTCAAATAGTAGATACATTTTTTTTTTTCAGACACAAAGACATTAGTAGATAATGCTGACCCTGGTAACTTCTCCTACAAGGTATTGAGCAATAAAGAGAGCGCTAATGAACTCAGTCCTAAGGGGACACTGTGTCAGGGAGGTGGGCTTGGTTGGAAAAGTATCCAGTTTTAACATTGTAATGACACAATATTCTGTAAGATGCTTAGAAAACAAGTTTAATATTTTATTAAAATAGAAAATGTTGCATGATGTATGTTTGCACCCCAATGTCTTTCATGATCCCAACTATGATAGAAATATGTTTAAACATGAAAAATAATTTAAACAGCTGGTTTATCTTAATTATCAAAATAGAGAAAAAGTATAGTAATTCTGAATATTATATATCTAAATAATTAATTAGACAACATTTATAGCAATAACAAAGACATGTCTTGTGGGAATGATGCACTTTTACAATATGTGATATTATGTTTATAAAAAATTATATTAAGTCAATTTAAAACAGTTTCCTGCATCAATTAACACAATCTTGGCCTACCTGTAATCTACAGTTATAGAGCCTCATTCAATTGCAAGTCCGCAACTCACGGTATACAGGCTGTATGTCTGAGGGCCTGCTGCGTGCTTGAACTTTGCTACAATTACAGAGCTATTCAATTGAATAGGGACGCAAGTAAAGGGCCGAACCCTAATGACTGTAAACCCTGGTTTCATATGTAACGCTTCTGAGTATCCGTTCTGATGAAGCTCACCAAAATCAAGCAAGGCCATAATTTGAGATCCTTTCACAGGTCATTTAACCAACATGAACCAGAGAACTCCAATTAATGGCACGGAAACGGTTTTAATAGGCTGCCAAAAACGTAAGCACTTTACTGTGCTGTAACAAAATCAACAGACAGGTGTAGGTGTTGGTGGGTTTTTCAGCGAGATATAGAGAGAGACAGAGAGAGAGAGATAGAGACAGAAAGATAGAGAGAGAGGTAGAGAGAGATAGAGAGAGCAAGTGAGAGTGAGTGAGAGATAGAGACATAGAGATCGAGAGAGTGAGTGAGTGAGAGATAGAGAGATAATGAGAGACATACAGAGAGATAGAAACAGAGAGAGAAACACCAGAGGAAGAAAGTGAGGAGAGAGAGGGGAACACCGCAGAAGGAGAGTGAGGAGAGGAGGAGAGGTAGAGGTATGGAGAGAGGGAGAGGAGGATGCAGATCAGGGTGGGGAGTTAGAGGTGTAGGAGAGCAGGAGTGGGGGAGGGATGTGTGCCCAGATGTAGGCACACAAGCAGTAGTGAGGTAGTGGGGATGAGGGGCAGGCACCAGGGAGGCCAGGAATTCCAGGCACAGTTGGGAGGGCAAGAGGATGTGCCAAAGCAGAGGGCCCACAATTATAGCCCAGAGGTGACAGACATCCTACTCAGGAAAATCCGAGCCCACTATAGCATCCTACATGGTGGGAGGAATGTGAGGCCTTTTCACAAGCCACATGCCTGGATTGAGGTTGCTGCAGCTGTTGCGTCATTAGGGGTTGCAAACAGGGATGTGAAGTCTGTCAAACACCGATATGATGACTGCCGGATGAAGGTCAAGAGGATGATGGCAGCGGAGGCCAGAGCCCGTGCAACCCGTGGGGGCCAACCAGTCATCATCGCCTACTGTGGATGGGAGCAGACTCTGAAGGAGTGGATGGAGCCAGTGGCAGTAGTGGGCCTTCCAGGACAGCTGGTCTCTGGCTTTCAGGCAACCCTGCAAAGTGAATATCATATACACCATCACACCCTCATATGCACACACATGAACCCCACACACATAGATAACTGACATACAATAGCACTGTAAGCTCTCTGGCTATAGATATTCTAAAGATATATGGTGCAACAATAACCATGTACATCCAGGAAGCAAACATATAATTATTATAATTTGTCATAACTAGATGGACAGTAGGACATGGTGCACATAAAGTATGTCACGGTTCTGGGTTAACATGTATGTGTTGTTATTGATGTATTGTGATCAACCATTTTGTCTAGCTGGGGCCATGTTGACTGGTTCTTGACCCCAAATTACATAAACTCCCCAGATGTCTTGACAACAAGAATTACTAACACTCCTCTATCTTCCCCCTCCACGACCTGAGCAGAGCAGGCCACATACTATAAACACAGGCTCTTGCAACATATCAAAGCATAATACATTTCCAGACCCCCCAGCCTGACACAGCTGGTGTGAGTAAAGCCAGGAAAACAACAAGAAAAAAACATGGGTCTATGAAAGGAGGGATGGGTCTGAGAGGAGTTATCTGGTGGGTGGGGAAACTGGGTAAAAATATACTGGATCTGAAATAATAACCAGAGTCTGCTTGAACAACACAAGGGTATGGATGTTCTTTTTGTGTCCTAAACCAAGGGATGTAAGAGGGACAGATTAAACATACATCATCATTGTGTATGATTTAATCTGAAAAGATAACAGAACTACGGCAATGGATCCTATCTGATACTTTGCTCCGACACCCTGGGAGAACTCTGCTTACTTGGATTCCTGCTAGTCCTGGGAACTGTTATGCTGTGTTGAATTCATTGCTGCTTAGAGTGATTTCCAGAAGAACCCTTGGTCCTACAGTGGTAGAGTAGGATCATAACATAATTGTTAGCAATGAAATGTCTGTCCAATACCTGCAGTTAAAACTGATTCTGAATAGCAGTTGCCAAATAGATCAAGATTGATTTTACAACCAAAAGGGAATACATGTATGGGTGTGCACACTGCAGAATATGCGGATACAGACTCTGAAGGACTGCATGTGTGTTTCATGTACATGTCTAACATGGACCATGTCTCATCTGCATGTTAACAACCATTGCTGAGAATTGGTCACCGATTGGTCAGTTTCACACACTGCACAGCAGATTAAGCTGAGCATGTGTCCTAATGAACTGCAGATAGCCCACTGCAGCAGCATGACACATATTGATATGAGCCATGGGATCTTTCCTGTTATCTGTCTGTGACTGCTGGTAGCAGCAGTCGCAGTGAGCAGCCTCTAGATGTTGCTGCATTTTACTGGCGATTAGATTGTACTGCCAATTTAGTGGGTTAGGGTAGCAGTTAGGGGGTTAGGATTATGGTGAGGGCTAGGGGGATTGGGTTAGGGTGTAAGGTGAAAATATTATATACAATCATGGCAGTGCCATCTAGCAGCCCCGTGCTGCAACTGCTGCTGCCAGCAGTCGCTGTCACATAACTGGAAAGATCCGAGCAATGATCCCTAATGCTCATGTTATAGGTCAAGGTTCATCTGCATAAAACAATCGCCACAGTCAATTACAAGTGACCACAATGTCAGGGATATGGAAACACAACAAACAATTATTTAGAGAATCAATACTCAAATACTATTGTCCTCTCATTTCAGTACCCAGGAGGCATATCCAGCCCACAGAAACCCAGGCGGTGGCTCCACATGAGGAGGAACCACATTCACCCACGCAAGTGGAGGTGGAGGAAGCTGAGGTCCTGGGACCATCACAGGAAGCTGGCCCATCAGCAACAAGACTGACTCCAACACCCCCATTGTCGGGAAACACTCACACACATTGGGGGCACATTCCTAGCCCTTTCAACCATTTCACATGTCATGGAGCCAGCAACCACCTCCAGAGATGTCATGGTCCTGGAGACCACCCTCAACAGGCCCACCACTGCAACCAGGTGAGATGAAATGGATGCATTGGCCGGACCGTACTGCTCTTCCACTCATAACCGGGCCACAACAGAACTGGCTCCAACAGACTGGGCCCCAACAGATCTAGCCCCAACAGACCGTGCTCCAACAGACCTGACCACAACAAACCGGGTCAACACCATCGCCACGGGCCACACCAACACCATCGCCACAGGCCACACCATCACTACGGGCAACATCTCTGGCCTCACCACAACCCATCCATAGTCCAAGTATGTCTAGTGACAGACTTCACACTTCCTCAGAATGCCCAACATTCGGATGCAGGAGGAGACTAATGTCATATTAATGCAAAGGCTGACATCTCAGCTTGAAAAGCAAAATTATATTGCAACCGATCATGTCGACAGCATCAGATTGTTAAATGGTTAGGTGAGGAGGCAAAATAGAAGGATGGAGAGGTATGACTTAAAGGCTCATAGGAACAGACAAGCCCAGACACATCTCATTGAGCGGCTAGTGCAGTTGGCGGAAGGCCAGGTCAATACTTTCCATCCTTCTGTTCCACAGGCTCCACCGCAACCAGAGCCTGCGGCCTCCTCATCTCACCTCTTACCGCCAACGTCAGCTGCTACACAGCCACCCCAGGTGAACACAACCCTCCATCCAAGAGCTCCTCGATGTGCTAGAGGGAGAAAGCGCGCAGGCAAGGAAGGTGGGGGCTCAGTGCTCAGATAGAGGAAGTAGGAGAGAATGTCCCCTAGGTCAGTGGTTGTCAAAACTCTGCTCAGGACCCACCAGACAGACCATAATTTAGGTGAAATACTGTGAAGCAATTTGAGGCTCCCTCACCTGTTGAATACTAGTTGCCTCACCTTTGGTTCCAGAGTTTCACATAAATCATGGCCTGTCTGATGGCACGTCTTCCTCATTCACACTCCTCAATGAATATTGTTTTGCATTAATGTTGACATACTATTGGCTGGCTACAAAGTGTGTACACGTATGGTTATGTTTTTTATTTTTATTTTTTTAATGTTTTTTTATTTTCTTTACATACAAATGAATACATCCCAATATACAATCTTTGCAAATAAAATTATTGCATATAGGTGTTCAGTCATTTGTTACATAACATAAAATGCAATACAAATACCATAGAAAAAAAAGATAACTAAAAAAAAAAATAACAGACAAATAAATAAATAAACATTACATACATAACATGTTACATCCAGCGGGGAGAGAAGACGTCCTGGGAGAGGGAGGAGCCCACCTACAGGAGGTTCCATAATTAAGAAAGACTTTCTTTCTAACGAGGTAAGAGCAATCATCAAAATACTCATTGAATTTCTCGTCTATTATATTTTTGCCATAGAGACTATTTCTTTTTAATTTGCGGGCTTACCTCTAAGTTTTGGATGTTACGTTCCAGTAAGTGTTTTTTCCCCAACCTCTCCTTAAGTTATGTTGGAACTTCACTATTCTTCCATCTTAAAACTATCAGATTTTTGGCTATTGAAAGGAGTAAAATTATCATAGCCTTAACTTCCGACGTCCATACCTCCTCCAGGATATGGAGAAAAGCGATTTCTGGAGAAGACTCAATGAAAACATTACATTTACTTGATAGCTGTCTAAAGCTCTCCTGCCCAAACCTTTGTATATAAGGGCATTCCCACCACATGTGTAAGTGGGTCCCACTTAGTTTACACCCTCTCCAACAAAGTTTAAGTTCTTCTGACCTCTTTATCTGCCACAATTTAAGGGGAACCATATGCCATCTATTGATGACTTTAAAATATGTTTCTGGAGTGATACATTTTTTACATATTTGGCAGTTATGGAAAAAGCTGCATACCACTTTTCAATCGGCCAGGTAACTTCAATATCTCTCTCCTACATTCTCCAGTTAAAGGGTTTCCCATCTTGATAACAGTTCTTAACAAACTTATAACACTTAGCAGATAAATTAGTCTTATCTCCAGAAATCACCAACTTTTCAAAATCCGTTAGCTTTCTTATAGTTCCCAGATGGAAAGGAAAGGCACTTATAACTTTCCGCAACTTTATATATTCAAACCAGTACTGCTTAGCAATCCCTAAATTGATACATAAATCTTGAAAATCCCTCAACTTATCTCTATCGTATAAATCCTCAAGATATATACCAACATCTTAAGCAAATTTAAGTCATACATTTTGGCCAAATGGGTGATAGGGCTCGGTAGAGGCATCAGAGAGAAGAGCTGGTTGATCCAACACCACCATTTATGATTTTTGGCAATTGAGAATTCACCCAGCTTACTTTCCTTAAATTCTGCATTAACTTGGAATAATAATAATGATATATCGCCTGTCGCTAGTTCCAAATTTTCCATTTGTGTCCATTGATATATATCGGCCGGGTGTGACCACAAAACCAGATGTACCATTTGAATAGCTTGCTGATAACTCTTAATCAGAGGATAAGCTATACCTCCACGGTCAAAGTCACATATATATTTTTTTAAGCCTAATTTTTTTTATTCCTGTGTATATATTCATCTATTAGGGACTGGAATTTATAAATAATATGTGACGGAATACACCTCATCAAATACGTTATTTTAGGCAAAAGACACATCTTTACTGCAGCTATTCTCTCGGAACAAGAAACTATTCTATTATTCCACACCAAAATTATCTAATTTATTTCACATAAATTTCCTCATAATTTTGGAGGACTAATTGGCGAAAATCCAATTGTATGCTAATTCCTAGGTGTTTAAACTTTTTTTGCCATTTATAAGCAAAAGCTTCTCTCAACACTATTTCGCTAGATTTTACGTTGATGGGAAGGGCATCTGATTTAAAAATATGTATTTTATAATTAGATACTGTACTGAACTCGTCCATCACTTCCTGAAGAGCTAATAATGAGTTCATTGGTTTCTCCACTGAGACCACGATATCACCTGCAAACAGTGATATTTTCTGTTTGTTTGGACCAATCATAATGCCAACAATTTTTTTTTTAACTTCTGATGGCCTCAGTTAATGGCTCAATTAATAATGCAAACAAAACTGGTGATAATGGGATTTTGAGATTTTAAAAGTTTTAAAAGTTTTTGAGGAGAACCCCATGCCCCTGATAGGGGCGGATGGAGAGGCATATAGTGCACTGATTGCATGAGAGCCAAAGGCTCCAAAGCCAAATCTCTCTAGCGTAAGTGCCATGTATCTCCACCCGACCCTATCAAAGGCCTTTTCTGCATCCAAGGAAAGAAATACCGCTGGGATCTCCTTATTTTTAAGGAACATAATCATATTCAGAAGTTTTCTTATATTTTCTGTCCCCTGCCTCTCAACAATAAAACCTGTTTGGTTTTTATCAATTAAAGAATGTATGATTTTGTTGAGTCTCACGGCCAATATTTTAGAATATGTCTTTATATCCGAATTCAAGAGCGAGATTGGACGGAAGTTCTTACATTCTAAAATCTCACTCTCATTTTACAGTATATTGATTATTGTTGCTTCCAACATTTCCCCTGGTGCTCTACCGGTGTTTTTAATCTCGTTCAGAGCTACCGTCAAATCTCTGAGCAATTCCCTATGGAAAAAATTATAATACTCGTTGATGAATCCATCAGGACCCGGTGATGAATACATGTTCAGGTTAGAGATTACTGAGGCTATTTCCTTTTCCTCAATTTCTCTATTAAGTGCTACTAAATCTTGTTTTGACACCCTGGGTAAATTTGTTTTATTTAAAAAATGTTTTATGCTTTGATCTAGGGTTTCACAATTCCCTTTCTCTTTTCCCAAGTTATACAAGTTTTCAGAGTAATTAACAAAGACCCAAACAATATTTTCTGGATTTGTAATAATATTATCTTTATATTTAATATTATCTTGACGTGTATTCCCCTTTCTTATCTTTAATTTTTTTGCTAGATCTCTTCCAGATTTATTTCCCCAAAGATAGTGTCGTTGTTCAAATTTCAAAAATGCTTCATCCAACCTTTTTTGTTCCATTTTTTAAATTAATCCTTGTGTGATTCTTATTTGTTCAAATATATTTCTGTCAGGATTCTGCTTATGTCTCCTAGCTAGTTTTGCCAAATCTATATATCAGTGGCGGCTGGTGAACTTTCAAGTTGGAGGGGCGCCAGGGCGAAACATAGCCACTCCTCTTTTTTTCAAACCATACCCATTTATAACTCCTCCCCCTGACGTCATAACGACCTTTATAAGCCCCACCCAATGACCTTATACTTGTAAAGCCCATTGAAATACATGATCAGCAATGCAGAAATGTCAAGAAGTAAAGTAACAATGTGTTAAATTCAATGGTATACAATATAGATTGAAAAAACTCATGTGAAAAGACTACAGCAATATCATAATTGCACCTATACGCATTAACAGAAAAATGAAAGCAGTGACACCTACCATTAGTCGGCTGTTCTTCTCAGGGTATTCACGATCAGTAAGTTGACCAACGAGTACAAACAAATCTGCTGCCACATAGGGTTTGCACCTGGGGTTGAAAGAAAACAAGCAAATCAATCAGACCATTCAAGAACAAAACCATACTTAAAAAACATTAAAAGACCAAGTGGAACCATATAGGTCCCAAACATACCTTAGAAGACCAAGTGGAACCATATAGGCCCCAAACATACCTTAGAAGACCAAGTGTGACCATAGGCCCCAAACATACCTTAGAAGACAAAGTGTGACCATATAGGCCCCAAACATACCTTAGAAGACCAAGTGTGACCATATAGGCCCCAAACATACCTTAGAAGACCAAGTGTGACCATAGGCCCCAAACATACCTTAGAAGACCAAGTGTGACCATATAGGCCCCAAACATACCTTAGAAGGCCAAGTGTGACCATAGGCCCTAAACATACCTTAGAAGACCAAGTGTGACCATAGGCCCCAAACATACCTTAGAAGACCAAGTGTGACCATAGGCCCCAAACATACCTTAGAAGACCAAGTGTGACCATATAGGCCCCAAACATACCTTAGAAGACCAAGTGTGACCATAGGCCCCAAACATACCTTAGAAGACCAAGTGTGACCATATAGGCCCCAAACATACCTTAAAAGTCCAATCAGCACTGTATAGGCTCAAACCAGTGGACCTTGGCATTCAAGAAAACAACAACATTTCACTTCTGTTTAGACAATACAATAATCAATGTCAAACAAACACGTTGAATTAGCATATGGATAACCATATGAGCAGTAACGCCACGCCAAGGCTTCAACAATTGTTACTGACCATTCACACACCTTTCATAGCTCCTTCCATATGCACACCCACACACCATTCATACTTTACTTACCACTAGTTATTTTTGGTAGTTCGGTGGTGCCATTTCTGAGAACTTTACTTACCCTTGAAGGTGCCTCCAATTCCTTCAAACCAATGCATTCAACCGCTCCAGGGCCATGGTGCTTCTTAAATACCTTTTTATCCTCTTCAATGTGGAGAAGCATCTTTCTGATTCTGCAGTCGTCTTCGGTGTTGTAAGGAGGATTCCTTATAGCTTCACTGTCTCTGTGAAATCATTATGCAGATTAAATTGATGGTAAAGTTGGTGCAGAGCAACAGCACTCATACAAACATGAAATTCCGGCTTCCCGTACAGAAGTGATTGCTATCCTTGGAAGTGCCTCCAATTCATTCAAACCACGCCAAGGCTTCAACAATTGTTACTGACCATGCACACACCTTTCATAGCTCCTTCCATATGCACACACACACACCGTTCATACTTTACTTACCACTAGTTATGTTTGGTAGTGAGGTGGTGCTGCTTAACGCAGTTTATCTTTGCACACCCTGGGGGTATGCATTCTGTTTTGCGTCAATCACTTGTATTTAAATTTTGCACGGCGATCTTTCAAAGAACAAAAGTCTGGGATCTCGGAAATCAGTTGCTTTTCCATTGAGAGCATTGCCAATGCATTCAACCGCTCCAGGGACATGGTGCTTCTTAAAAAGGTTTTTATCCTCTTCAATGTGGAGAAGCATCTTTCTGATTCTGCAGTGGTCATCGGTGTTGTAATCAGGATTCTTAATAATTTCACTATCTCTGTGAAATCATTCTGCAGATTAAAATGATGTAAAAGTTTGTGCAGAGCAACAGCACTTGGACAAGCATGAAAATCTGTCTTCCCATACAGAAGTGACAGCTCAGTGCGTAATTGTTCCTTCTTCAGTATTGGATATGCTTGCACGGTGTCTTCCAGAGCTTGGGTTGGAAAGCAAGTGTCATGGGTTTTATACAAGTCACTTTGAACAAGTTTGGCACTGACTAGGTGATTTGAAAATGAAAAACGTTCTTTTGCATGAACCACCACTATGTCACATACCTCTCTTGAAAGTTGTCTCAAGGTTGAGATCTCCGCACTCCGTCTGTGGAATGTTATATCGCTCGGCAAACTTGCTTCTATTTCGTCAACAGAATTACGGATTTTCTGGATGCTGGTGACAAAGTCTTCTGTGACTTTTTGGATATAAACATTATCCGTGTCTCGCTTCTGAAGCTGACTATAGAGGATGTCAACATGTGGCATTATTAAATGAAATAATTTAAAGAAGTAAAGGAGCTCCCTGTCTTCCAGCATTCCAATGAAACCTGCAGCTTCACGTATAGATGTTTGATCAAAGTTTAGACATGCTTCAATTGTCTGGAAACACTCAAGTAGCGCATCTCTGTTCTCGTAGATGACGTTCACGGTCCTAACGTTGAAGTTCCATCGTATCGGTGCACCTCTTGGAAGTCTTCTACCAACGACTTCATCCAGAACTCCAGTCCTTTTTGGAGAGGTAAAAAAAAAGATGGTATGCCGCCTATGTTGGGAAAAAAAACTCGAACTCTTCCAATCCTTGAAACTGCTTTCTCCATTATTAGGTTCAGTTGGTGAACATAGCAATGGACGAAGTGTGCGTTCGGATACACGTCTTTTATTTTTCTTTGAACTCCTCCTTGATCTCCACGCATCACATTGGCACCATCGTAGCTTTGAGCTATGAGTTTCTTCTTGTCTTCTGGCTCTGGGAGAACAGTATTCAGACTTTCCAGCACAACAGCAGCAATCGAGTCTGCATCCGTTGCTTTCATTTCCGTGAAGCCATCAAATCTTTCCACCACTTGAAGCTTCTTGTCCATGTAGCGATAGACTACAACGCACTGTGTCCTAGCTGAAATATCGGTTGTTTCATCCGCTTGGATTGCCACAAACTGGGCTTCCTTAAGCTCTTGGTGAATCACTTCCTTAATAACTTCATGCATGCAGTCCAGTAGCTCATTCTGCACGGTTTTGGACGTGCCCTTAAACACAGTTGCAGTCTTCAAATGCTGTTCCATTGCACTATCGATACTACAAACCAAATCCACCAGGCCTCGAAACACTCCTGGATTTAGCGATGTTTCACTTTCGTCGTGTCCTCTTAATGCCAGTTCAAAAGCGCCACAAAAGCGAACACAATCAATTATCTTTGAAAGGATGTACCGGTTCTTAGCCACTTCTTCGTTGTGTTTTTGAATACTGACTTGGTATCCTTGGTCCAGTTGAACTGCAATGTTTGCCTGTCCAAGCATCTCAAACTTGATCCTGTTATCCAAGTGAGCTTTAGAACTTTTGTGTTTCGCCAATTTATCAGCTAGATGTTTGACGTCAGTCACTCCAGTTTTGGTCCAAGTAGCGTCACCACCAAATAGGATGCATGGGAAACAATATAAGGACTTCCAAGAAACGCTTCCACAAAGCCAGTCGTTCTTCTTGTACCATTCAGTATTGAAAGTACGGATATATTGCTTCCCTCTATCTCTTGCGATTTGCTGCAGATTTATCTCTGGTTGGTCAGGTCCTAACCGTTTTACTTCCACCTTCTCCTCATAGGTTAGGGTGCCGAAAGGCTTCACAAGTAGAGAGTCAATAGTATTCATTTCTGATACCAATAGAAGAAAGAGATCATGGTATATTAATTTATATTATGTCACAAAATTACTTTAAAATAACAGTGTGTTGAATTCATTGGTATACATTACAGATTGCAAACCCTCATGTGACAAGACTACATCAACATCAAATTTGCACCTATACGCATGGACAGAAAATTAAAAGCAATGATACTCACCAACAGTTGACTCTCCTTCTCGTGGTATTCAAGTCCAGTAAGTCAACCAACGAGTCCAAACAAATCTGCTTCCACAGATAGTTTGCACCTGGGGGGTGATAGAAAACAACAAAAAAAACATTAGAACGTTCAAGACCCAAACCGTAACTTTTAAAACCTTAAAAGATGAAGTGTGACCATATAGGCCCCAACCGCACCTTAAAAACCTTAAAAGTCCAAGTGTGACCATATACTCACCAACAGTTGACTCTCCTTCTCAGGGTATTCACGTCCAGTAAGTCAAACAACGAGTCCAAACAAATCTGCTTCCACAGATAGTTTGCACCTGGGGGGTGATAGAAAACAACAAAAAAAACATTAGAACGTTCAAGACCCAAACCGTAACTTTTAAAACCTTAAAAGACCAAGTGTGACCATATAGGCCCCAACCGCACCTTAAAAACCCTAAATGACCAAGTGTGACCATATAGGCCCCAACCGCACCATAAAAACCCTAAATAACAAAGTGTGACCATATAGGCCCCAACCGCACCTTAAAAACCCTAAATAACCAAGTGTGACCATATAGGCCCCAACGGCACCATAAAAACCGTAAAAGACCAAGTGTGACCATATAGGCCACAACCGCACTTTAAAAACCCTAAATAACCGAGTGTTACAGGCTTCCATACCTGATTTTTGCTAATTTGCTAATTTTTCAAAGACTCTCATTGGTTGAAATCAATGTCAATCAAAAAATTTCAGCCAATCAGAGTCCTTAAAAAATTAGTATATAAGGCGAAGCGTGGGAAAAAAACAATTAGTCGCGGGTGGAGCTCCTTGTAGGAGGAGCTCCGTTAGTTTGTTGTGTTTTTTTTTTTTTAGAGCGTCGTTTTTTTTTTAGGTGGAGGCCTCTTGCAATGGGCCAGAATGGATGGACAATGGCTTCAATCAAGATTGGATTATTATGACATGGGCTTCAATCAAGATTGGATTATTATGACATGGGCTTCAATCAAAATTGATTGGAATGACCGACGACTATCCAGGGCAGAAGGCTACCACTGGAGGGGTCAATTTGAAAGGTAAGTATGTGCTGTGGTTTACTTTATTTTTATTATTGTTTAGTATGTGCTGTTGTTTACTTTATTTTTATTATTGTTTTTCCCTTAACTTATTTTTATTTTATCTTTAAAAGTGAAAGGCACATGCATTGCCTGTTACTTCTAAAAATGGAATAAACATAGGTGGGGGGTTGGTAGTTGGGTCAGGGTGGGGTCAGGCGGCCATGGGTCGGTCAGTGGGTCGGTGGGCGCATAGGCCACATGGAGGTGATCAGGGGTGGCACAGGCCACATGGGGGTGATCTGATCACCCACATGTGCCCTGTGCCACCCCGCTCACCGCCCGATTACCCCGATCACGGTGATCGGGGTAATCGGGCGGTGGCATAGCATAGGCCACATGGAGGTGATCGGGGGTGGCACAGGCCACATGGAGGTGATCAGGGGTGGCACAGGCCTTATGGGGGTGATCTGATCACCCCCATGTGGCCTGTGCCACGCCTCTCACCGCCCGATTACCCCGATCACCGTGATCGGGGTAATCGGGCGGTGGCATAGCATAGGCCACATCGGGGTGATCGGGGGTGGCACAGGCCACATGGGGGTGATGGGGGTGGCACAGGCATTGCAGGCCTAGGTCGGTCGTCGGTGGTAGGTAAGTTGGTGGGTGGCTGGGTAGGTGGCAGGCCAGGCAGGCATAGTGGGGTAACTGGGGGGACCCTTCCTTTTATTAGGGGCACTAGGGGTTTGGTTTGGCCAGGGCAGGGCAGGTAGACTTACTGTTAGGTTGGGCAGATGTGAGTAGTTTTAGCCAGGGAGGTCTCTCTCAGTCTCAGCGTGAGCAGGGTCAGGAAACAGAAAGAGGGAAGGGACTGGAATCTGGTGGTTTTATTAACTGTGGATGTCAATCAAAAGTTAACTCGAGGTCCTATTAG
The DNA here is from genome assembly GCA_027410445.1 of Discoglossus pictus. Taxonomy (NCBI): domain Eukaryota; kingdom Metazoa; phylum Chordata; class Amphibia; order Anura; family Alytidae; genus Discoglossus; species Discoglossus pictus. The sequence goes on from CM050169.1 coordinate 97,608,100, forward strand.
CTGGCGGGCGCTCGGAGCTAACGGTCTGGGTGGGTTTCATTGTTCTCCTGACAACTGTACAGCCTTCCAACATTGATTGGTCAATGATGGAAGACTGTCAGTCATGAAATTTATACATTTATCACTTCCCATGCATATCATCATTGTGCTGGTGGGCGGAATGCACTAACGGTCAGGGGGCCATGCCTCATTGATTCATAGAGTCTAAAGGTTAGTGTAGTCAGTGTAGTGTAATATGATCACACAGGGTTGCAGGGAAAGCTACAATAGATACACAGCTGCAGTTAATATATACACATAAGGGCAAGGGGTTATCTTAAAGTGACAGTGTCCTAGGGAATAGTTTGCTTCATTTATTAATGTAATAACACTTGAATGCTGATGTACACATTATATTTAATTGTTTTTGGGTTATTACTAATAAATTATTGTGTTTTTTTATTGCAGGGTCACGAAAATATTAGTGAGGGCGTTTGCCCCGACGCCCCAATGGACGGGCCGTCTTCTTAAAGATCTTCCCTTTTCTTTAAACCATTGGGATCTAGCCTTTATAAGAACACCTCTCATATATGCTTTATGTGCCAGCCACAATGTTACATTAGAATGCACTGAGCCTCTATTCTCTTTATTCTCTTTGAAAAATTTAGATTTTTCATTTTTAACCTTTTTAACCTCATTTTTAACCTAATTTTTTCTTTTTTTTAGAATAGATAGCCCCAATTTCCAGGGAGGACGCCGAGCATAGCCCATTAATATTGGTTTGATATCTGCTTTTATAACTTTTTGGAAACCTAATTCATTAGAAATAATGTAGTCTAGTCTGGAATAGGATAGGTGCCTGTGTGAGTAGAAGGTATAATCCTTCTCTCCTGGATGTAGACACCTCCAGGTATCAAACGTATTGTAACTACAAAGTAGATCACGAAGCTGTTTAGCTTTATATTTGATACTTTGGTCAATTACAGAATCTTTGGCTACTTTCTTATCCTCTGAGGGATTTAAACACATGTTAAAATCACCACAGATAGTGAGGAGGCCTGAGAAATATTTTTTAAGCATTTTTAATGTCTTCCTTATTAGGTGCATACAGATTTAAAATTGTGTGTTTAATATTATTAATCCACTCTGATCAGAGTACAAATCTCCCTTCACTATCTGTATCCACAAATTCTTCTTTAAGTAACAACTTTTTGTTAAAATAAATTGCTGTTCCACTTGCCCACCTTGCATATAATATGGATCGTTAAATATAGGTGCTTTGTCCCTGGCCCAGTGAGTCTATAGGGCTTCATTCAATTGTGATTTGGCCAATTGAATAGGGCTCTAAATAAGCACAGAGCATATTTTTTTACAGAAATTTTTAGTTAGTAAAAACCGTGGTTTTTGATAGAAGTTTACTAACTAAAAACTTCTTTAAAAATATACAGGGAGTGCAGAATTATTAGGCAAGTTGTATTTTTGAGGATTAATTTTATTATTGAACAACAACCATGTTCTCAATGAACCCAAAAAACTCATTAATATCAAAGCTGAATATTTTTGGAAGTAGTTTTTAGTTTGTTTTTAGTTTTAGCTATTTTAGGGGGATATCTGTGTGTGCAGGTGACTATTACTGTGCATAATTATTAGGCAACTTAACAAAAAACAAATATATACCCATTTCAATTATTATTTTTTACCAGTGAAACCAATATAACATCTCAACATTCACAAATATACATTTCTGACATTCAAAAACAAAACAAAAACAAATCAGTGACCAATATAGCCACCTTTCTTTGCAAGGACACTCAAAAGCCTGCCATCCATGGATTCTGTCAGTGTTTTGATCTGTTCACCATCAACATTGCGTGCAGCAGCAACCACAGCCTCCCAGACACTGTTCAGAGAGGTGTACTGTTTTCCCTCTTTGTAAATCTCACATTTGATGATGGACCACAGGTTCTCAATGGGGTTCAGATGAGGTGAACAAGGAGGCCATGTCATTAGATTTTCTTCTTTTATACCCTTTCTTGCCAGCCACGCTGTGGAGTACTTGGACGCGTGTGATGGAGCATTGTCCTGCATGAAAATCATGTTTTTCTTGAAGGATGCAGACTTCTTCCTGTACCACTGCTTGAAGAAGGTGTCTTCCAGGAAGTGGCAGTAGGACTGGGAGTTGAGCTTGACTCCATCCTCAACCCGAAAAGGCCCCACAAGCTCATCTTTGATGATACCAGCCCAAACCAGTACTCCACCTCCACCTTGCTGGCGTCTGAGTCGGACTAGAGCTCTCTGCCCTTTACCAATCCAGCCACGGGTCTATCCATCTGACCCATCAAGACTCACTCTCATTTCATCAGTCCATAAAACCTTAGAAAAATCAGTCTTGAGATATTTCTTGGCCCAGTCTTGACGTTTCAGCTTGTGTGTCTTGTTCAGTGGTGGTCGTCTTTGAGCCTTTCTTACCTTGGCCATGTCTCTGAGTATTGCACACCTTGTGCTTTTGGGCACTCCAGTGATGTTGCAGCTCTGAAATATGACCAAACTGGTGGCAAGTGGCATCGTGGCAGCTGCACGCTTGACTTTTCTCAGTTCATGGGCAGTTATTTTGCGCCTTGGTTTTTCCACATGCTTCTTGCGACCCTGTTGACTATTTTGTTGCAATTGAATGAGGCCCATAGTATCTGCTCTTTCTTCTTTAATCATTTTAAAAAATGCAGATGTCATGTTAGGACCAACTCCCCCCTCTGCGCGCCGGATGTGTACATTCAAAACACATACATCTACACAAACAAAAAACAAAACAAAAAAACAAACATAACACAAAAACAAAAATACACATCCTCACGGACTCACCACTCCGACCCTATATATTAGGATACGGGGGTGTGAGAATCCAGGGAGCAAATTTAAACAAGTTCAACTTAAGTCAATGTCACCATATTTTCGCAGAGTGTTTTAAAACAATTTCTCAAGTGCTATCTTTATTTTAGTGCCTATATTATACCTCTGTTAAATCCTTTACTTTCTTTCTTTTTGGACATAATTCAGTTAAAATGTTAAGGTGTCACAGTTTACATATTATATAACATATTTAAATGCAACCTTAATTTATCAACCAAAATTACATTCAAACATATAAAAAGGATCCGACCCAAAATTATCATCACTGTAAATCCATAGGTACTATTATTTTTCTTGGCAACTACACCTCCCTATTCCATTCTTTGCCCATTGATAAAGTGCAAACGTGCTGTATTATATTCAATCAACTTGAATATGTATATATAAAAAAAAAAGTGCTCGTGCATCATTTATTTATCATACAACGTGTCAAGTGCTATATTTATTTAATGAAATATACATCTTACTCCGTAAGAATTTTAATCCAATCTTTTCTCAATCTACTCAAATTTAAAGTGCTTACATGTCTTTGTCCAACTAATTTTACTACTATTTGGCATAAATACATAAAGCGTTAGTTTACTACAACAAAACATTAATAAAAATAAAGTCCTAAGCCAAACACTCTTTTTTTAGTGAGTATCTTATAGTATCATTCATAGCCACCTCTTTTAGTGTCTCTATTAATTATATTCATAACATGGTGAAATACTAATTTATAATCAATGCCATTTAGGAAATATAACTTATCTATTAAATTAATTTACTAATAACTATAAACTATTCATAAAAAGGACCAATAAAAATACCTACTGACCTTAGTACGATCATAATACAGTGATGACAATTTCTTATTCCATTTAATAGAAGAAGCACAATACCCTACCCTTAAACCCCCCAAAATTTTCCAGATAAACTATATTCTTTTTATATTTTACTAATTATTAATTTATCCATTCTTTCTTTCTTTTTCTTTTCCTCTTTTTCTTTTCCTTCAATCTATCCAATTAGTCAATGGTTCAACATAAAAAGGGAAACTTCACTATTTTTCTTCCCAATTTTTGATAATTTTTTCCCCTTCTTCAGGGGTATTTATAGTCACTTTTCTTCCTTTCTGCATTATTATTATTTTAGTGGGGAAGCCCCATCGGTATCTAAGGTTCTGTACCCTAAGATCTCTTGTAAGCCCAGCAAACTGTTTTCTTTTAATCATTGTTTTCTTGGAAAAGTCAGAAAAGATTTTCCAACGTTCATATGGGGTGACAAATTGCTTCAGTTCAAAGGATTTCCTGAGCACCTCTTCCTTATATATAGATAAATTCAATTTAACTATTACATCTCTTGGGATTTCTTTATCAAATTTAGGGGGATTCGGGACCTGATGAATTCTGCCGATCATGATATCTCTAGGGAACCGTGGTCTGAGCAAAGAGGAAAGGAAAGAGATTACAAAATCAGACAAATCTTTATATTCTTTCTCTTAGGGAATCCCTCTTAATCTTAGATTATTCCATCTTGCATGATCTTCCATTTTATTATATTCTATACTGATTATTCCAATTTTCTCCCTTAACCTCCTTATCTCTTCTGACATGTTTTGCTGTTCCGAAACTAGAACTGTTTGTTTAGATTTTAAAACATCTGTTTCAGTTACTAGTGTTTTAATATCTCCTGTATTTTTTGCTATTTCCACCACTAAATCTGAAACCAGAGAAGTTCTAAACTTAAACAGCGATTTTTTTTTATAGTTTTAAGTGTTAAAATGTCTTCCTCATTAGACCCCATGCCCAGTGTTTCAACTATGCTAGACATTTCTCTATTTTCTGAGGAGATTGCAGATACTTCAAGGGAATTCACAATATTTTCTTCCAATTGCTCATTACTATTAGTGCTCCTTTTAGGTGAGACAAAATCTTCTCTCCCTTTACCCTTACTAACTTTCTTTGCTTTGGTTATGTTGAATATTTCTGCAACTGATCTTCAATGTGGATTGCCGTTGAGATGTGGTGTTGCAGTCAATCCAAATAGTGTTCTGATTTATATCTTGTTCTTGTCTCTGTAGGTCTTTATAGCCCAATTTCACAATCATGAAAGCATGTTCCTCAACTTCCTCTTTCTGTGTCACAGTTTCTGCTCATGAATTTCTGATTATTCCTTAATATCTGAAAACACACTGTGTGTGGAATAGATTTGTATGACATTGTCCATGATTTTTTACATCTGTTTCAATGAGCAGATATAGACAAGTTGTAAATGCAATGCACATTACTGGTTTCTTCAATTAAATTGAGTGATTTCTGATGATTCTTTTTTCCATCAGATTCTGGTTGCAGTGGTGTAGTGACCACATGTGACCCTGGTAGGTGCTATGCATTATGATTATTCTAGACTATCACATTACCCCATAACCCCACACCCATGATATCAATGCACAGTCTTGTCCATTTCTGATTGTTCTCTGTGGGTGAAATAAAGCTTTGTTATACCTTTATCACCATGTCAGTGTGTGTTCAATGGTTGGGTTTTGGGACATCCACATACATCAAATTTGTGTCACATTCCTATATCTTTAAACTAATGAGCCCTAATTACTATGCAATAGATTAATACATATAATAATATAATAATTATAATAATACTAGCGACTTGCCCGTCAAAAAATGACGGTCAATAAAAGAAAGTGTTGAAATGCTGTTTGCCACACAATGTGAGTGTACTGTGTGCCTCAACTATATAGACCCCTCTAACACAATAATGAACAAATGTAATAACACTATAAGTGCCGTGAGGGTCCTCCAGGACCCCCATGACCCAAAGTGTAAGCACTACACCATTTTAACCCGGTCACTTATGGGGGTCTAAAATGGCCAAGAATAGGCTCCGAGAGAGCTACGTACTCACACGCAGCCTTAAATCTACGCATGATTATCGCATTTCGTAAGAATCCCTACAGGCACAAAAAGTGCCTGCATGGGATCCTAAAGCTTCTACGTGCTGCCTCGGAGCAGCCCGAGACAGCCGTGTGAGGCTCCCCCCTGTTCCCTATACACATACCCATGCTGCAGGGGTCTCTATTGGGACCCCTGCAGCACCCCCACATTAACCCCTTCCAGCGGGGGTCCCCGATCGGCACCGATCAGGCCCCCGCTGCATTTAAAAGTTTTAAATTCCCGGCCGTGGCTCCTTAAAGGGGCCGCGGCACACAAACTGCCAATCCTGGCCGCTGCACCTACAATTAACCTCCCTCTATGCTGGGGGTCCCCATCGGGACCCCCGAAGTGTCCCCACATAAACCCATTGCAGCGGGGGGTCCCCGATCTGCATAGATCAGGCCCCCCGCTGCATTTAAAAGTTTTAAATTCTCCGCCTCGGCTCCTTAAAGGGGCCGCGGCAAACTAATTGCCAATCCTGGCCGCGGCACCTACAATTATCCCCCCTCTATGCTGGGGGTCCCCATCGGGACCCCCGAAGTGTCCCCACATAAACCGCTTGCTGCAGGGGTCCATAAATCCAAACTACATACACAGGCCCTCATTCAATTGCAATTTGGCCAATTGAATAGGGCACTAAATAAGCACATAACATATTTTTTAAAGAAATTTTAAGTTAGTAAGCATCTATCCAAAAGCAAGGTTTTTATTAACTAAAAACTTCTTTAAAAAAAATATGCTATGGGCATATTTAGAGCCCTATTCAACTGGCCAAATCGCAATTGAATGAGGCCCACAGACCCTAATTCTAAGCTAAAATAAAATAAAATAATTACAGTCCTAACTACACAGACCCTTATTCTAAGCTAAAATAAAGTAATTAAGACCACTTACCTTTAAGTTGTCCCTTCAGATCACTAACCTAGGGGTAAAACAAAACAAAATAATTAGTACAAAGTATTAACATGAAATAAATAAACATTATATACATAAATATTCTACTCACCTTTCCAGCATGTCCCGTCATTGTTCAGCTACTCCGGCGCGGCCCTGTTAAAAAAACACAATACATTAATACAATATACAAACAAGAAATAAAATTAACATATAAACATTTAAATATACATTTAACTTACCTCCCCGCGATGTCCCCGGCCTCCTTCTCTTCAGCTCCGGCTGGGCCCCGGAACCATCCACGCTCTAAAAAAAAACAAAAAAAAAACTAACAGAGATCTGCACTCACAGACCTCCCCGACGCTAATGAGCCTCCCGGAGTCTTTTTGTGATTGGCTGAAAAAGCTGTCTAACAATTTCAGCCAATCAGAAGTCGTCAATGTGTGAGCCAATCAGGATGGGATACACCCCAATATCCCACCCTGATTGGCTAAAGCACCTGTCAATCTTTATTGGAACCAATCACAAGGCTCAAATGCCTTCAGCCAATCACAATGGGATACACCTCCACAGAGTGATTGGTAGAAGACATCTGCACATCCTGATTGGCTCACACATTGACGACTTCTGATTGGCTGAAATTGATAGACAGTGAGTGACGGGGTTAATTAAGGTCTTATGGGGGTCTGTATTGACCTTCATGAGTTATAGGGTCAATTAAGTGCTTATGGGGGTCTGTATTGACCTTCATGAGTGACAGGGTTAATTAAGTGCTTATGGGGGTCTGTATTGACCTTCATGAGTTATAGGGTTAATTAAGGCCTTATGGGGGTCTGTATTGACCTTCATGAGTTATAGGGTTAATTAAGTGCTTATTGGGGTCTGTATTGACCATGAATTATAGTGTTAATTATAGTTGCCTACGGTTAATATTTTTAGTGGCGGGAAATTAAAAATTGAAATGCAGCAGGGTCACAATCTGTGCCGATCGGGGTCCCCCGCTGCAGGGGGTTAATGTCGGGGGGCTGTGGGGGTCCCTATGGACTCCTGCAGCAAGGGGTTTATGTGGGGACACTTAGGTGGTCCCGATCGGGACCCCCAGCATAAAGGGGGGTTAATTGTAGGTGCCGCGGCCAGGATTGGCAATTAGTGTGCCGCGGACCCTTTAAGGAGCCGCTGCAGGGAATTTAAAACTTTTAAATGCAGCGGGGGGCCTGATCAGTGCCGATCGGGGACCCCCGCTGCAAGGGGTTAATGTGTGGCGGCTGCGGCGGTCCCTATGGACCCCTGCAGCAAGGTGTTAATGTGAGGACACTTCGGGGGTCCCGATGGGGACCCCCGCATAGAGGGGGGTTAATTTTAGATGCTGGGGGGGGGTAGTTGGAGTACCCCCCATGGCAGGGCTTATGTGGGGGACTGCCGCGGAGGTCCCGTTTAGGACCCCTGGTCTACTTGTTGAGGTGCAGAAGCCTGCGATATCATATCGCAGGCTGTCACTCCTCATGTACATTTATGCAGTGTTGATACGTACGGCCCTGCTGCGTAGCTCATACGTTGCTCGCAGTAGGGCGATTGTAATAGCATTGGAACTTAGAGAAACTTTGCAGTACGTAGGGCTTAAGTAGAAGCCTCTTATTTACGAGGCTGGAATTTAATAGGGCCCTAAGTCACCAAAAATAAAAAATCTACATTACATAAAAGAAAAAAACCTAAGTCACAAGAAATAAAAAAAGGAACATTACAGAAAATAACAAATAACATTACAACCCCCCCCCCCCCACTACAGAAAAAAAAGGAAGTTCCTGAAAAGGAAATACATATAATACATACATTACAATACATACAATACAAATAAAATGAAATACAAAACAATACACCCCTATGTAATATACAATACATCCTATCTATCTAATGTACATCACCCAATCTAATATACAATACAACCTATGTATGTAAAATACATCCCCCAATCTATCTAATATAAAATAAATACTATCTATGTAATATACATCCCACAATCTAATATACAATACATGCTATCTCTTTATAGAAACCCTAATTCTAAGCTAAAATAAAATAATTAAGACCACTAACCTTTGCAGATGTCCCTTCAGATCAGCAACCTAGGGTAAAAAAGATAAAAAAAATTACTACAACACTTTTACATAAAATAAATAAAAGTAGTACATATTCTAAATATTCTACTCACCTTTCCAGCATATCCCAGTCCTTCTTCTTTTCCTCTTCTCCGGCACGGCCCCTGTTAAAAAAAAACATAACATTAGGACACATACATAAACATAAAACAAACGAAAATAAACAGAATCTACATTGAACTTACCTCCCTGCGATGTCCCTAGCCTCCTCGTGTTCTACCTCGGATGGGCCCTGGAACAATTGTGCTGTAGAAGAAAAAATAGAAAAAAAAAAAATAACAGAGATCCACATTCGCGGATGTCCCCGACGCTAAAGAGTCTCCTACAGAGTTTTCTTGAAGAAAATTGGCAATGGCAGCTTCTGATTGGCAGAAAACACTGTCTATCAAATTCAGCCAATCAGAAGACGCCAATTGTGAGCCATTGAGAAAGGGATACACCCCAAAATCCCACTCTGATTGGATAACGCACCTGTCAATCTTTATTTGAACCAATCAGAAGGCTTTATTGCCATCAGCGAATCACAATGGGATACACCCCCACGGATGATTGGCTGAAGGCATCTGCGCCTTCCCATTAGCTGTAATACTGATGGACATTGACAACAGCCAATGAGAATTTGCAAATGCCTTCAGCCAATCAGTACGTGCGGGTGTATCCCATTGTGATTGGCTATTGTCAGTGCAACCAATCAGAATGCGCCGATGCCTCCAGCCAATCACCCTGTGGGGGGTATTCCATTGTGATTGGCTGAAGGCATCTGTGCCTTGTGATTGGTTTAAATAAAGATTGACAGGTGCATTATCCAATCAGAGTGGGATTTTAGGGTGTATCCCTTTCTGATTGGCACACACATTGGCGCCTCCTGATTGGGTGAATTTGATAGTCAGCATTTTCAACCAATCAGAAGTCGCCATTGCCTATTTTCTTCCGGAAAAGCCTCCGGGAGGCTCATTTTATTATGGGTCCTTTAGGGACCTTTACCGTCCTTTAAGGACCCGTAACTTGGGAATTTTGAATTTTCATCGCTAAGTCGGACGGACTCTGCAAACAGCGTGACAACGACTCGCAGTTGGACTATTATAATATGTGATATCAAATAATAAGATGACTGCAATAAAATGTGTAATCTGGCAATGCTGTTTGCCACACAATGTATGGTTCCAGGCACGTATTGCGAGCCTCTCCCATCGTGTATGTTACTGTCCTTACAATCCTCTCCTGTGTTTTGTTTTTTCCTTATTTTTGGATCTCCCCTGTGTGCGCACCTAAGCCTTCAGCCTCGTTTTAAGCCTTTTTTGAAAGATTTCCATTTTTACGGTCACCATTTTATTCCCGCTTAATTTAGCCTGCAACCTGATTAACAGGCTCCCTGCCTCTCCCCGTGCTGTGTGTGAGATTTTAAGTGAATTTTCTGAACTAATTGTTGTTTTTTGGGGTCTTCCCACGGTTTGTGAGTTTCGCTCTTAAAAACCATGGCGGCTGTTCGCGAGTGAATCTTTGTAAGACTTGCGTGTCTCCCGATCAGCGTCAAAGTCCTGCGTCTTTCGGCATTGATGGCGGGCATCGCAAATTTCGACTTTAATCTGTTTCCAACCTGCATCGGTATAGCATCCTGGGGCAAATAGGAAGTATAACGGAACAGATGACCCTTAGAGGGACCCTGAAAGGCCACAATTGAGAGTCCTGCTATGAGCGCCGCTCATCTGCGATCATTGCAGCAAAGTCGTGTGTCGAGGACTGCAATGAGCGCCTATGGTGCTCATTGCAGCCTAATGCTACGGCCTTCATGGCCTGCAATGAGCGCCTACATTGCTTTATTGCAGCTAAGTGCTAAGGCCTTCTGGGCTAGCAATGAGCTCCTACATTGCTCATTGCAGGCAAATTGCTACGGCCTTCGTGGCCTGCAATGAGCGCCTACATCGCTTTATTGCAGCTAAGTGCTAAGGCCTTCTGGGCCTTCAATGAGCGCCTACGTTGCTCATTGCAGGCAAGTGCTACGGCCTTCGGAGCCTGCAATGAGAGCCTATGGCGCTCATTGCAGCAAAGTGCTACGGCCTTCGGGGCCTGCATTGAGCACCTGTCGCTCATTGCAGCACAGTGCTACGGCCTTCGGGGCCTGCAATGAGCGCCTACAGCGCTTATTGCAGCAAAGTGCTACAGCCTTCGGGGCCTACAATGAGCGCCTATGGAACTCATTGCAGCAAAGTGCTATGGCCCTCACAAAGAGCACCTGTGGCGCTCATCGTGAGAACTGCAATGAGCGCCTTTGGTGCTTATTGCAGCCAAGTCATGCGCGCCTCGCAGTGAGCTCCTTCGGAGAAATAGAGTGGGACTTTGCAGGATGGGCATAGTGGAGGTTATCCTTGATGGAGTTGACTTGGCTCCACGTGTCTCTGCACAGCCTCCATGTGTGTTTGCGGCCATTCCTTATGGGTTAGAGTAGTTTAGTGTGATGTATGTTCCCCTGGTTCAAGTCGTAAATCTTTCTAAGACTTGCGTGCCTCGCGATCAGCACCAATGTCCTACGTCTTTCGGCGTTGATGGCGGGCATCGCAATGTGCACCTTTAATCTGTTTCTGTCCTGCATCAGTATTGCATCCTGGGGCAAACAGGAAGTATGACGGGACAGATGACCCTTAGAGGGACCCTGAAAGGCCACATTTGAGAGTCCTGCAATGAGTACCTACGGCGCTCATTGCAGCTTAGTGCTACAGCCTTAGGGACTTGCAATGAGATCATATTTTTTTGTTGCAATTTAATCAGGTAGTGTCTCATTTAATGCTTTCAGCATCTTGCAGCACAACTTTTCATATTGGCATATGCATGACCATTCCAACATATGAAAAAAAAATTTAAGGGCTATTTCTTAATTGTGAATTGTTGGGCAATGAATTCTAATGCCTTCCATTGCTTTCCCCATATTTTACAGTCCATTGGTGTGTTTTTATTGTCTTTTGCAGTTTTACAATCTAGTCTGTAAACCCTTTGCGGGTCCCATTTGGAACCTGTAAGGTTTTGGCCGAAATTTGCCTTTTACGGATTTGAAAACATTTGCGGTCTTGCAGAATTGAAGCAAGTGAATAACAATTTGTGATTTAAGTGATTGTAACTATTGCAGACATGAAAGGTTAAAGGCTTAGATAAGCTGTAAGTTCCGGTTGTAACAATCTCAGGGATTTTAAGCCCGTAACCCGTAGAATAGCAAATTTGTTTATGGCCTACATTACGGGCTCCCATAATATGCAATTTCTCAAATGAATGAGGCCCATACTAATTAATTCCAGATACTGAATACTAAATCTCGAACTTCTATAAATCAGACAGAAGAGATCTTAAAACATCCAATACCATAAATATATGTAAAATGTCTCAATTTTTTTTCTAGTACTTTACAAATTTCAGTTGTGTTATTATAAATGTTGTGTACATTCATCTGTCAATACATACATTGACTCTCATTCAATTGAGGCTTCTGGAGATGGAGCCCACAACCTATTTTGCAATTCAATTGGTGTCTTTTTGCGGCCTCCGATCGAGTTATGGGTTACGGCCTTCGATTCGATGCAATGGTTAACATTGCAAGTTAATGCCCCTCCAAGCCTTTGATCTTTTACGGCCGCAAGAGTTGCGAAGGCTAAAATTGCAAATCACTATTGCTTTGATTTCCCATTTGCTAACCACTCCGTAAAGCCCACAAATGGCAAAAATCGAACCCCAAGTTAATGGTACAAAGGAGGACTCGCAAAGGGCTTAAGCACACATACACACACTACTGTACTTTATTAAAAGTGAATGTGGTGTTAGGTCTTAGAATTAATAGCACAACATTTTCAAGCTCGCAAATCGGCCAAATACTTTATTTCATGTTTAAATTATGTGTTATATCGATCACGGCAATTAATGTGTTAATACATATAATGGAACTCGCATGTAATAGAATATCATATTTACGGTTTTATCAATATTGCAATATATCTGGAATGTGGGGCGGATCGTAACTAGTAATTCAAGCCCGTAGGACTTTGAAATCCAACCTCCATTTCCAAAGCCGTAATGATGACGATTTCTGTTTCCATTGGCTGTTTCTATCGCAGGAGATACGGCTTTCATGTTCAAGCTCGCAAATGCTACATACGACAGCATGGGTTCTGAATTTCGCTATCGCCCTATAACTTGCCCGCTTGCCGAATTGAATAGCACCATAAGTCTCGAATGCTGAGGGCCCGCAGCAGGCCTGGCAGACATACAACCTATACCTTGCTGAAGGAAAGATTGGCCCAGAGTTTCTCACCGCACAGTTCAGTCACTCAAGGAAGACCCCCAAATCTCAGCGCTTCAATCAGATGTCATTTTATTTTCAAGCCTGAGAGATGCACATAGTATAGTAGCACAAATGTGGATCTGATACAGTGATCCAACACAGACCCCTATATAGCAGTCTTATTACGTCAACACCATTTTATCTTGTACAATACATTTTCTACAGGTTATTGGGTTCTTTTCGGGTGTGCCCCATGACTTTGTACTTTTAGGCAAGTGTATTCCTAATGTAATAAGCTACTTTTTGTGGCGGACCTTATGACCAGTCTTAACCCCTGCAGTGCTGTCTGTATTGCTGTCTATATTAATAGCAATATAATATAAACTACTTCATTCCCCCCTGCTAAAGTATCACACTGTAAAATTGTGAGGTTCCCATAAAACAAAGGTATGCCATGGCACAACCATGGAGTCCTTTGCACTAAAACAAGCTATGAAACCAACCTGTTGGCCAGTCCCTTACAACTGGAAACAATGATACACAACACAAAAAATATGATTATGATAGCAATTAGTAAGATTTGTGTATGATTCTGTAAGTTGGAAAAAAAGGCTATCAGTTATCAGTATATGGATCTGTGGTATTTAGTGGGCGCAGATTACAATGTGGATGATCAGCGGGAGTGGGTGGTACCTGGTATTCTAAGTCAGTAGCATAAGCAATTAGTCCAATGGTAATCATATTACATAGTCCTGACATGTCTGAATGGCAGTGTCCTTTGGGTAGTCTCATTGGGGTCTTTGCCTTGTAATGGTAATACTGAGGTGCAGTGCGTATGATGTACCCAAAAGCATTTTCCCTCTACTTTCACAAAGGTTGGAGTGGCACGGGTGATGGTGAAAGGACCCTCTCATCTGGGCTCTTTCCACTTATGCTTAAAGACCTTGATGTAAACCTTGTCTCCCAACTCATAAGGGTGAGTGGGTGTGTCCGGAGGGTCAACTGCTATTAGCTGGGTACCATGCACCTGGAAATAGACAGACTTAGATTTGGATCTAATGAATGGGGTTTCCATGGGCCTACCCATAACCATCTCATGAGGAGTTAGGTGTGTTACTCTATTTACTCTTTAGTGAGTTTCACATGTGCATTAGTGCTAAGGGTAATGATTGTGGCCAGGTTAGGGATGTGGCACAGATTTTAGCCATCTTCTTTATACTCATTGTCTTGTTCATAATAGGCATTGAGATGATAGATTTAACCAATAGCCAATGAATGATAAGATTATCATAAATCATTGCAGAAACACATCTTGCTCTAATATTACCATCAACCCAGAGTTTTTTCAAGATAACTTCTTCTTTCCCTAGTTGCTCTCCCTTATCAGATGTTAGTACGTTCTATATCCTAGCAAGTTGACAGAATAAGGTGTATAAGTGTTAGAAGCCAAAGGACAGTACACAAGGAAGACAGGACTAGAAAAGTGGAAAAACTTTGAAAATTACAAAACAATGAAAACATAGACTCAGTCAATCTTCATACAAACCCAGGCTTACACATCACACTAGGCCAGACCCCTCTGTGGTCAAATGATTAATACAATATATATAAAAAACAGGCAGAATGCTTCGTGATAACGAGTTCCTCTGGTTAAAGCAATAGTTCATCATGTGCACATGTCCAGGCTCAGAACAAGGAGTATGTGACTTCATCAGTCATTATCTGTTGTCATCAGGATAGATACTTGGTAGAGACTTTCTCTCATTATATATTAGGACTGCTTGTGGCATCTTTGTTACTCTCTTTGTCTTTTTTTCTTCTTTACAGGCACACCCTTGCTGTCATCTTCTTCTGGGTTAGGCAAGTGTGAAAAAATAAAAATAAAAATCCAAATATTCAAGATCTGTCATTCGAGAACTTCCTTACATCTTTCAACCAGACATCCTCTCATCGTACACACCTATCCTAAACTTCACCCTAAATGTAAATTACATTTTCACATATGCATAACTCTATACTGTAATGAACAAGGGGTGGTATATAAAACAGAACCAATTAAGCCAGTAAGGCAAATCATGCAAAGACTAGTAAAATATATTGACATGTAAAATGCAGAAACAACCTGTGAGGAATTGACTCTGCTGGGTTTTGAACCCTGGTCCCCAGGCTGCTGAACCTCTTCCCTACCACTGCGCCAGCCTGCCTTTGTGAATTTCATTGAGATCTGATAACCTTGACTCTGCTAGCAATAGTATCAGTGACTAGTCTCTTCAGCTGTGTCTGGTCAGGTGTCTGGTCAGGTGTCTGGTCCTTGGCCTATATAAGGCACTTCCTGTCTATGTACCTTGCCAGATTATTGTGGTTCCTGTTCCCTTCAATAAAGCTTGTTCCTGTTTCACCTACAACATGCTGAATTTGATTATTGCTGACCTAGGCTGCTGGTCTCCAAAACCTTGTGATTCCTATATCATTACACAATAATCTGGTCGTTTCATGGAGACCGCCTGGACAGAATCTGCATTGGCCCAGCAGGTTGCTTTATTTGCAAGAACTGTGCAGACCCAGGCACAAACCATTCAAGTGCTGCAGGACCAGGTAGCTGAACTGCAAAGTAAAGTTCAGTCAATGCACAGTGAGTATACCAGCCACAGGGCACGTGATGTTGCGGCTGCTACTGTTACACCTGCACAAGATGCCCGCTTGCCCCTACCAGAAACGTTTGGAGGAGATTGCAAAAGATTTAGGGGTTTCCTAAATCAATGCTGTTTACACTTCATGATGTTACCTCACCAATTTCCATCTGAAAGAGAGAAAGTGGAATTTATTTTCTCCCTATTCAAAGATGAAGCCCTGGCTTGGGGCTCCCCTCTTCTGGAAAAGGACAGTCCAGTCTTGGGTAATCTAAATGACTTTCTTGAGGCCATATGCCTAGTTTTTGATGACCCCAATCGATGTGCTACAGCAGAAGCCAATCTCCTTCATTTGCATCAAGGGAGGCGCTCTGTGGCTGAATATGCTGCTGAATTCAGACAGTGGGTTGCTGATACTACCTGGAACCAATCAGCCCAGAGGTTCCACTTCAGAAAGGGTCTCTCAGAAGCTATAAAAGATGAGCTAGCTCGTGTTGATCTTCCTGCTGACTTTGATGCATTTGTGCGTTTAGCTATCCGTATTGATCGGAGACTGTCTGAAAGAAGATTGGAAAGACAGGGCTCTTTTAGACCAAGTGCTACTCCTATTTCCTACTCAAGAATTTCTACTCCGACCCCACAAACACCTACAGACTCTGAGCCAGAGGCTATGCAGGTAAATCTAATAAGAGGGCCATTATCCAATGAAGAAAAACAGTGGCGACGCACTCACAATTTATGCCTGTATTGTGGTAGTGCAGGGCACTATGCCATCAATTGCCCTAGCAAATCCAAAAGAACAATAGCTATGGCTGCTGAGGGTGCACAGATTCGACACCAATCCCAGATTTCAGATCAACTGGATTCTGTCATACAACCCTTGTTTTCTCTGGCTCATGGTGAAGAAGGTATGTTGACTCAATATCCTCATTTTGTGGTGCGTATGTGGTGATCGTAAAATTTCGACAACAGCTATGATAGATTCTGGAGCAGGCGGAAACTTTATGGACATTAAATTTGCAGCAGGAAATAGAATTCAGTCTATCCCTAATTTTTCACCTGTGTTAATAGAGACAGTAGATGGTTCTCCACTTACGTCAGGCCCGGTTACACATCAGACTGGAAGTGAATCATCATGACTCTGGAAGTGAATCACCATGAGGCTATATCTTTCCACCTAATTTCCTCAACACAGTTTCCAGTGATTTTGGGGGTACCTTGGCTTGCTCTGCATAACCCACAGATTGATTGGAAGATCAGAACTTTGTCCTTTCCTTCAGAACACTGCTTAATGAATTGTCAACCCTCTAAGGTAACACCTGTTGCCACAACAATTAATGAAATGGTTGCTACAAACTTGCCTAAGCTTCCTCTACAATATCGGGATTTTGCAGATGTCTGTGATAAGAAGAATGCTGATCAGCTTCCACCCCACAGGCCTTATGATTGCCCAATAGAGCTGTTGCCTGGGGCTGCTATTCCATTTGGCCGTATATATTCCCTCTCTGAGCCTGAATTGAAAGCTCTTCGTGAATACATACAAGAAAATCTTGCCAAAGGCTTTATTCGACCATCTACTTCTCCAGCAGGATCTCCTATATTCTTTGTAGAAAAGAAAGATGGCAGCCTATGCCATGCGTTGATTACAGGGACATTAATAACATCACTGTTAAAAACCGCTACCCCTTGCATCTCATTCCTGAACTTTTGGAGAGACTTCGCTCAGCTAAAATATTTACGAAGCTTGATCTTCGGTGGGCATATAATCTGGTTCGCATAAGACCAAATGATGCCATTTGAGCTGTGTAATGCCCCTGCAACTTTCCAGCATCTTATCAATGATGTACTACGAGATCTCCTGGATCAGTTTGTCGTGGCATATTTGGATGATATCCTAATATTTTCTGATAATCTTGAAAACCACAGAAAACAGGTCCGTATAGTTCTGGAGCGCCTTCGTACCCACCACCTATACATTAAACTGTAAAAATGTGAGTTTGAACAAACAGAAATTAAATTCTTGGGGTATGTAATAACTCCTAAAGGTTTAAGTATGGACGCAAGTAAAATTAAAGCTGTGCTGGACTGGCCCATCCCCAAGAATGAAAAAGATATTCAGAGATTTGTGGGGTTTGCCAATTTTTACAGGCGTTTCATTAAGAATTTCTCTGCCGTTATTACACCGATCACTGAACTTACACGTAAAGGGACTCCTTTTCAGTGGTCTGATAAGGCTGATACCGCATTTTCCTGATTAAAGACTCTGTTTAAATCTTAAGTCCTGGCTCCAAGAATAGTAAGGCGGATGCTTTGTCTAGAATAGTTGACCCCCTCCATACTACCGTAACCAAGACCACCATCTTGCCGGAGGATATATTTATAGGAGTCAAATTTCCTTCTGATCTAATGTCTCGCATTAAAATGGGCTACGCTGAAGACCCAGTTCTTCGTGATCCTCCTCGTGATCTCCATATGACGATGCTTAATGGGTTTTGGATTTTTCAACAACGTCTGTTTGCTCTGGAGTCAGTGCGACTGGACCTTTTACGTCTCTACCATGACTCAAAACCAGCAGGTCATCCAGGAATCCGAAAGACACAAGAGCTACTCACCCGATCCTTTTGGTGGCCCAAGTATTATGAGGATGTTAAGAAGTATGTGTCCTCTTGTGATGTATGTGCCAGACATAAGACTCCTCGCTCATCCCCTGTTGGCTTGCTTCAGCCTCTTCTGATTCCTCATCATCCCTGGGGATCTATATCCATGGACTTTATTGTGGAACTACCTCCCTCTAAGGAACACACTACCATTCTTGTTGTTGTGGACAGGTTAACTAAGATGGGTCATTTCATGCCAGCTCGTGGTCTCCCTTCAGCTAAACAGATCGCTGACCTGGTTATTCAGGAAATATTTCGCTTGCATGAAGTGCCTGATGAAGTAGTTTCTGACAGGGGAGTGCAGTTTACATCTGGTTTTTGGAAACATTTTTGTTCTAATCTAGGTATTAATGTAAATCTGTCGTCAGCTTTTCATCCACAAAGTAATGGACAGACTGAGCGAACCAACCAGACTTTGGAGCAATATTTGCAGTGCTATATTAGTTACCTGCAGGATGACTGGCTGGATTTTCTACCCACGGCGGAGTTTGCCTATAACAATGCCCAACACTGCTCCACTTCTTTGAGCCCATTTTTTGCCAACTATGGTTACCATTAGTGATGTCCCGAACAGTTCGCCGGAGAACTATTTGTGACGATTTTCGCATGTTCGCGTCCGCCGTGAACGGCGAACACATGCGCTTTTCGGTTCGCCCCCTATACTTTATCATTAAGGAAACTTTGAACATCATTTATTTTTTTTGTGTAATCTATGCCTACCTGTGTATAATCTTCCATGCTGGGCAGTGGAAGCCCCCAGACTCTGACCTGTGTATAATCTTCCATGCTGGGCAGTGGAAGCCCCCAGACTCTGGGAGTCTGAAGAAGAGGAGTCAGAGGAGGAAGGTGGTTTTGAGGAGGTGGAAGACCAAACACAGCAGGCGTCCCAGGGGGCTTGTTGTCACCTTTCGGGGACCCTGGTGGCTGGGTGGAGGAAGAGACCTTCAATGACATCAGTGAGGACAAGGAATGGGACATGGCTAGCTTGGTATCCAATCTTGTGCAAATGGGGAGTTTGCGGTTGTGCAAAGGGACTGTTTGCGGTTGTTTCCGGTGCATTAAACGGGGAGATTGGTCTGTTACTGTGAAGCAGGTGTAACCCTTAAACTACCTGATCGATACAACATCATACCTGATGTTTTAAAGCATGTTATTCCAAACAATTTAGGAATGTTAGGTGATTTATGCCCTTTATGGCTTAAAACCAGACTCTGCATCAACTATGTAATTTTCCGTGGGAGTTTTGCCATGGATCCCCCTCCGGCATGCCACAGTCCAGGTGTTAGTCCCCTTAAAACAACTTTCCCATCACTATTGTGGCCAGAAAGAGTCCCTGTGAGTTTTGAAATTCGCCTGCCCATTGAAGTCTATGGCGGTTCGCCGGGTTCGCCCGTTCGCGAACATTTGATGGAAGTTCGGGTCCGCTGTTCGCGAACCGAAAATTTGATGTTCGCGACATCACTAGTTACCATCCAACCTTTCTAGTGAGTCTCCCAATTACTACTTCCATTCCACTGGTCGGCTAACCACCTTACGAGATTCCCAAGACCTGTTGAAGGAGACTCTTTCGAAGGCTCAGGAATGTTACAAGAGAGCTGCTGATAGGCATAGAACGGAGGCCCTAGTTTATCATGTTGGTGAAAAGGTTTGGCTGTCAACAAGGAATCTTAAGCTTAAGGTTCCTTCTCATAAATTGGGTCAGAGGTTCATGTGACCTTTTGAGATCATCGCTCAGATCAATGCTGTCACTTTTTGTTTGCAACTTCCAGATTCCATGATTCCATACATCCAGTGTTTCACGTTGCACTGCTGAAACCTTTCCATGTTAACACTTTCCCTGGCCGAGCCCTGCCTGCCCCACCTCCAGTCCTCTGGGATGGTGAGGATGAATACGAGGTGGAGAAAATTCTGCAACAAGCTTCAGTATCTGGTCCACTGGAAAGGCTATGGTGAGGAGGAGAGTTTGTGAGAACCAGTGGACAATATTCACGCTCCTGATCTCCTTCGGTCCTTTCATGTGCAGTACCCTGCTAAACCGGGTAATAGGGCATCCAGAGGCTGCACCTATAGAGGCGGGGGTAATGTGAGGAATTGACTCTGCTGGGTTTTGAACCCTAGTCCCCAGGTTGCTGAACCTCTTCCCTACCACTGCGCCAGCCTGCCTTTGTGAATTTCATTGAGATCTGATAACCTTGACTCTGACTAGCAATAGTATTAGTGCCTAAGTCTCTTCAGCTGTGCCTGGTCAGGTGTCTGGTCCTTGGCCTATATAAGGCACTTCCTTTCAATGTACCTTGCCAGATTATTGTGGTTCCTGTTCCCTTCAATAAAGCTTGTTCCTGTTTCACCTACAACTTGCTGAATTTGATTATTGCTGACCTAGGCTGCTGGTCTCCAAAACCTTGTGATTCCTATATCATTACACAACCATTTTTTTTTCTCCTGCAGAAGCAGCAAAACTTATCATTAGGATAGTTTCAGTACTACTACATTATATCTCTATAAATGATAAAACGTTATTATTTGATTTATCCTGTAACAGATTATACACTAAAGAAGAAACTACTAGTTATATTACTGTTGATATATGTATACTAATAAAGCTCTGACATTTCCAGCTCATAATTTAATTATTAACTTATCATGTTCCCTTCTTAGAGGCTTAGAAATATCTTAATAAGGTTTTCCCAATTCTCTATCAGTTTGCACCATGGCCCACATCTGAGCTGGGGATGGTCCTTGATTAATAGATGTCACATTATGATAGTATTTATCCAAGGAGGAAAAACAAAACATAGTGCATAAAACATGAGACCTACTATTATCACTAACAAACTAAATTGTGATAAAAAGGTTATTTAACCATGTAGTATATTATGCACCAATTATTGTCAGTAACATGGGCACCCTCAAATGTCCACCTGGGGATAAAACACAAGACAGAGGTTGTGCATATATCACATTCATTCTGACAGAGGGAAATGTCAAACTGCTAATTAGTCCTCAAGTTCAGTAACATGAGGGTGGCTCCATTGAGGCATAAAAGTTACAGATAAAATGTAAAAAATATCTTGGCCAAAAAGAGAAACAGGTCATCAAAAAATCAAAAAAGGAAAAAAAAGAACTTTAGAAAAAAAAGAAAACTGAGAAAAATAAAAATTACATTCTTGTTTGGTTGACATTTCTGACTGTCCTTACATGCTTGTCAGAACCTATAAAATGTTGGGCCTTGTTAGTTGTTATTGTAAAGCCTTCAGAATTAAATCTTTGGAACAGGTACCTGTGCTTCTAAATATTATTGTACATGTAATGTACTTCAATCCTTCCATAACTCTACATTTAATCATAAACTAATTTGACCTGGCAACACCTGATTGTCTTATTCTACCATGCAATGTCTCTTTAAGAATTATACCTCCTATCTGTCATATTTTTTTCACATGTCATATTGCATTGCAGATCAATGGAGTGTTCAAAAAGTGAAATAACATAACATTTCATAAACCTTTTAAAGAAACAAATACCTTCTTTACCTGGTCACTTTAAATTAAATGA
Organism: Discoglossus pictus; assembly: GCA_027410445.1. NCBI lineage: Eukaryota > Metazoa > Chordata > Amphibia > Anura > Alytidae > Discoglossus > Discoglossus pictus. The sequence goes on from CM050169.1 coordinate 97,630,072, forward strand.
AACTGCTTTGTTTCAATATAAAAGCTTTAGCCAATATCCAGCATAATGTTTAACCCTTAAGTCAAAATGTTTGTTGCATATATTTTACATTATATTATCTTATAACATTATTTTAACTGTATATTAAATCTGCAAAATGTTCTATTTTTCTCTTTAATCCAATTATTTAGCAATTACCATTATTATTTGTAACCAAAATGTCAAAAAGGTTAATCTCAATAATATTTAACATAAGTAAGATTCAAATCTAGATAAGACATTTATTAATAAATATCCAAAGTGGTCAATAGCATACAAACATAATTTATAATATTCATCCAAAAGGGATCAAATTACAGATTATATTATAATCTATAAACAAATGTTATCTAACTGTCTGTCAGTCAGAGAGGATAATCCTTACATAGAAACATAATAATTCAATCTGGACACTGGTTTCCCTAGGTGAACACCAATATTCAGTATAATATTCAGGGTAAAATAGGAAATCCCCATATAGACCACCACAAACCACGCCACAATCAAAACATACATGGACATCCCTGTACATAGACAGCTCCCCCCGGACAGTCAAATAACAAGGCCAAAAAATAACAAAAAGAGAGCCAAACAAAGCCGACAAATACAAACTATACAACAATGAACAAACATGAACAGAAGCAATAGCACAAAAAACCTGTCCACAAGAAATAAAATAACACTGTAGAGCACAAAAGAGAGAAAACACACAGTCTTCAAATTTAAGCCACTGCAAAGAAAAAACACCAAAATTTCACAGCGCTTAGAATTTTACCCACATGCTCATACAGCTCTCAGACACACACCCACACCCATATCCAGAAACACCACTAATGCAAACACATCCTAAGTAATGATCAGAAGTGAGGTAGAGACCCCCCTTCCCTCAAGTCCACAAACACACACACCACACAAGCCTGTCTCCAATTGTTATCCCTTCTGGCACTCTCGCTCGCCAGCCTTGCAAATGCTTAGCAACAATAAATGCTTAAAACCCAACTACAGCTTCACACTAACAATCAACCTAGTATCTATATCTGTTATACTTAGGATTCTCTCACAAACATATTTTTAACCTTCCTTCAATTACTTTGGTCCCTTCAATACTTTCAAGCTAATCTTTCTCATTGATCTTACCCCCAAATACCACATATTCCAACTCTAGAGACACTTGTCTCTCCTTTTAGATCTACAGCACGGCTCCCAGAATCAATAGCTACCTACCCCCTACTCTGCCCATTCCCTCTATGCAAAAAACACACAATCCTAGAAATACTACAATTTACATAAAATATAAAATAGGCCTTACCAGAGTGCAGCTGAATGTGCAGCAGTAGGTGCTCAGGTTTGGGTTTGAGGGGCCACAGTGCCTGTGTAGTTGTGCTCAGCAGGTATCCGGCTCTGTCGCAGAAAGACCGCTTCTGCAGGCTTTTCTCCAAGGTGGTGCCTGTGAACCTTTGTCCCTATCAGGCCTTGCAATGTCTCCTGGCAGAGTCGGATCCCACATCATGGAATTCGGATTTTCTCCACGTAGCGAGTGGCCCCATGTTGGGCGCAAATTGTTGAAGAAAAGATTGTCCCAGAGTTTCTCACCGCACAGTTCCGCCACGCAAGGAAGACCACGAAATCTCAGAGCTTCAATCAGATTTCATTTTATTTTCAAGCCTGAGAGATGCACATAGTATAGTAGCACAAATATGGATCTGACCCAGTGATCCACCACAGACCTTATACAGCAGACTTATTACGTCAACACCCTTTATATCTTGTAAAATACATTTTCTACAGTTTGCATATTTCTAAGGTTATTTGGGTACTTTTCGGGCTTGCCCCATGACTCAGTACTTTAAGTCAAGTGTATTCCTAAGGTTATCAGCTACTTTTTGGGGCGGACCTTATGATCCAGCAATTTTTTCTAGGCACTGAATTTTCTGTCTCTGCTTATCTATTGTAGCATTTGGTCTTTAGTTCTGATTTAGGGGCCTCAGCTTGTTTATTTTCTCTGTTTGTCTAACAATAATGTATTAACCCCTGCAGTGCTGTCTGTATTAATAGTAATATAATATAAACTACTTCAACCTCCATAAATTGCGCCTCCTAATTGAATGAGGCTCATTGTATTTAAGCATTATTGAACTTCATTCAATCCTCTTAAATGAATAGTAAACAAAGCAAAATATACACAGTTAGACTAGAGGCGCAGACTAAAGCATTTTGGGATGTTAGCTACGTTTTTCATTAAAGGATCATTAGACATTACATGTGAAGTGTATAACAAAAAAAAAGCAGGACAGTAACATAAAAGTGTTTTATCGAAAACCTTATATTTAGATGACTCATGGTGGCTTCATCTAGACCACCAGTCTACCTGTAGATTGAAAGGGAGCATTATCCTATGGTGCCTTACTCTGCCACTGAGTTCCATTAGCAAGGGCCATTGGAGAGGATATTTTTAACAGAACCGGTTACATACCTATTCCTTGCACTCGTCTCAACTTTCTAAGACAAAAGATAAAATCTCCATCATCAATTAAAGCAAAACTGAATACAGTAGTTAAAAAAGAAAAGCTATAATTTATCATCATGCAAATGTTAAAAAGCATGGCTATTTTTGTTTGGATTATTCATATTTATTTCCAGTTGCATATAATTCATAAGCTCTAATATTTGGAGTAATACAGATACACAGAGCATAAGAATTCAGTTAAATAAATTAAATTTGTAGTTGCCATCCAGCCACAAAACTAAAAAAAAAAAAGGTTTTAGGTAGAAGTTAGGATGGAGTACACTGAGAGGCAATACATTCAAGCAATATACTGTATATCAAATCACATCCAGCACAAAAGTAACATCTCAAATTACATATATCCAAATAAAAATGTCTCAGCTGTTCCTGATGTGAACACAATGTTATCTGCACTGATGCGTTAAAAGCAATAAATACAGTGTCAGATTCAGAAATGTCAGTACACCATAACAATATATAATGGATACTGCTACATGAAGTGACATGTGATATCACTAAAGAGATAGATAAATAGATAGATAGAGGTGAATAATCAGAGTATTGCAATACATAGTTATACACTTTTTATTGGACAAACATATTAATTGAAAATGGGAGCTTTTGAGAGTAATCCTCTCTTTTTCAAGTCAGAAGCAAAACTGAATAAATGTAAACAGTGAAATCCAGAGCAGAGATTCATAGTGATAGATATCATGAATAATGTTCTATGCAATCAATCATGCATGTATCTGTACATGTTCTTAGATTAGTGAAAATGAGAGTAATTTAGGTTAGGGCCATAAATATACCCACATATTACGGAGTAGAAAAACAAGAAAAAAAAATATGAGCAGAAATGTGGCAGGGTCACCAGAAGTTTTGGTAATGTGATGAAAATCCAAAGTCCCTATTAAGTCCTGTATTCTTAGTATTGAAAATGGAGTGATTATTCTGTGAAAACTGGTGTCCAACTGGGGTACAATAACTGTCTCCATTGTGCTTTTTGATGGAAAGTCTGTGCAGATGCATCGTCATGTGTAATTTCTGTCTGGTTTCCCCAATGTAACATCCCCTATCACATACTGTACATTGTATTATGTAGACCATTGTATTTTGGTACCATTTTCTCTGTTATGCTGTTCATTTGCCAATTTTCTGCTGACCAATGGTGGCCTCTGTTTTTTCTAAAACTTGAGTGCCAGGTTAAATTGATTTTATTTATAGTATAAAAGCAGTCACACCATAATGAAATGTTCCAGACACAAGTGGGCTTACGTTTTGAGGAATGCTGCTAGAGCAGTGGAAAAGCTGCATTTGTAGAGTTGTCTTATTAATAATATAGTAGCTAACTATAAAAGCATTAAGCTTTTAATGTGATACCTTCCTTTGACACCAGTGCGAGAATTTAGGCCCCTGACTGTATCATGTTTACTTTGCTTTTGATTAAAGGACCATTATAAAAGTCACTTGATTGTGAAATATGAAACAAACTAACAAAATTATCAGTTGTGTAAGACATGGACATAAATACATCACCTCCTGAGAGTTGGATTATTGTTTTCTATCAATCTGGGGATGGAGGAGAGGGGAGGTGGGGACAATAAACGGTCAGAAGTCTTTGTTAGATAATTACTTTTAATATTTGATATCAATGATTGTGTATTTTTTTCATATATGTGGCTTTAGAGAGCCTATCTTGATTTTAGAGCTTTGAGGTGTTCTAATGATAAAAGTACTTGTGAATCAAAAGGGATTATATTATCATAAACTTTTAAACACTGCAGTGCTGTGTTAGGCAGGATTGCCAGGCTTATAGACCTGAGACATTTGCCAGCTGATAAAAGAGTTTAATACTAAACTCCAGCAGTGGGATTAGGTTGGAAAATCCTTTGAGATACGCTATCTATTTAAATATCATATTGTAATTATATTCTGCTTCTGTAACTGATGGATAATCCTGTTTTGATGTACTGACCCAATTGGAGATTTCATCTGGGACATGTCTGGATGTACATAAGTTAACTACACTTACCTCTGTGCATGATGTAGTGAAATATGAGTGGAATTTATTTTTTTATCATCTTTTCTACTGAAATAAACTGGGGTTATCTGCACTAGAAAGCAGTGGTGTCTGGCGACTTTCCGAGGTGGTGGGGTAGATAACATAGCCCCCCCCTTACATTGATTTGACCCTATAGTATATATTGTGATAATGTGGCTTTTGGCTACTAGTTTCTTCTGTGACTTCATATAAACAAATTGAGTCCCAAAGTGCTTTTTATCTCTTTTAATAAAATGTTTTCAAACATAAACAAAAATAGCTTATTTTCAGCATGAAATAAACATCTACTTAAACAGTCTGTCTTAACATCAGGAACACCCTAGCTAGCCCTGAAGCCGCTTCTCGGCCTTCAGGTGAAAACATAGAGTCTTTGAATATTTCATATTCAATAGTTTAAAGCATCCTTTCTGCTGCAGACAGTCATCTTTTAATTTCATACCATAGGGTGGGATTCTGGCCCGCCCTTCTCTCCAGATACCCTAACCTCCAGAGACCCTTAACACCCTCTTTTGGTGAAGGCTACAAATCTGTTAACTTCACAGACTTCTCCCTGGGGTTATCAGACTCTGTAATTGTACCTTTACATCCAGTCTATCTCTCTCTCTCAGCTGTAATGGATCCTCTACTGGGATAGCACCAATCAGTCTCCTCTGTAATAACTGCTGTGGCCAAATCCTTGCAGCAGCTCCTCTGCAAATCCCTTTTTTCTTCTGCAGCAAACACTCTCCTGTGTAAAGGCTCTTTGTGGCACAAATCCTCTTCAGCAAACAGTCTCCTATGTAAAGGCTCTTTTTTCCTCTGCAGCAAACAATCTCCTCTGTGAACTTTCGGGTCTCAATGTCTGCTTTCAGCAGACAAAAACACTGCCTTCCCTCTCACTGGCAGATGCATACAAGCGTCTTTATTAGCTTTTAGTAAGGCTCTGGCCTCACTCTGCTAGGCCAAACAGAGCCTAATTGCAGGGGACCACACCCATCTATCTGTGTGTGCCTTTAACAGTCTTACAACACCTGCAGATTCAATTAGTCACTTAGCACTGCTCCAGAAAGTTAACTCTCTTTTTCCTGCAGAGAACTCTTCATTACATGTCTTGCTCTCACCTCTGGGTGTGCACTATGTTACAATATGTATATATATATTTATAAATATAGATATATACACGCACATATATATACACACATACATATATATATATATATATATATATATATATATATATACATATATATAAATATATATATATATAATATATATATATATATATATATATATATATATATATATATATATATACAGTATATATATTTATAATAGTTGTGGTAATTGCGAGTTGTTAAAATTTATGCATGCGCTTATGAATGCGCATTTGACGATCATTGCGAGCGTTGTAACTCTGGGGCCGCCAAAAAAAGACAATTGAGCTTAGCTTACAACCTCACACATAGCACAGGGGGAGAGGCAGGGAGCTTGTAAGTGAGGTTGCAAGCTCATCTGCTATTTAATTTTTTTTGCAGGCCGAGACCATGACACTCCCGCCAACAAAAGTATACATCTATACTGAGAAAAGGTAATTGAAATAACCCCTAAATTACAGATAAATGAATAAGGCACAAAGAACAGAAAAACACTGATATAGTTACATGGTAAAATAGTTACATAATAATTGAGGTTGAAGAAATACCTTTAGTCCATCAATTTCAACATTTTAAGATCTCCTCTGATCTGCAATATGCGGATTAGTTGTTAATTGATACAGAGGAAGGCAAACAAAAAAAACCAGTAAAAAAAATGAATTCCTTCCTGACCCCAGATACTGGAGATCGGTCTCCTACCCGGATCAATACTCCCTCTCTAATTAACCAGGATAACCCTGGATGCCCTTTTTAATTAAAAATATATCCAATCCCTTTTTAAAGTTGAATCCGCTGTCACCACCTCCCTTAGTAGAGAATTACCCTTACTGTGAAGAAACCTTTTCTTTCTTTAAGGTGGAATCTTTTTAGTTCTAACCTCAAAGGATGTCCTCTTGTCAGTTGAAAACCTGTTGGCACAAAAAAGCTCCCTTGACACATCTTTATACTAACCCTGGATGTATTTATATAGGGTAATCATATCCCCTCTCAGACGCCTTTTTTTCCTAGAGAAAATAAGTTTAATTTGGATAGTCTTTCTTCCTAACTTAGCCCCTCCATTCCCCTTATTAGTTTTGTTGCCCTTCTCTGTACTTTTTCCAGTTCTGAAATGTTTGTTTTTTTAATTTGTTCCCAAAACTGTACTCCATATTAGTGATGTCGCGAACATCAAATTTTAGGTTTGCGAACAGCGGACCCGAACTTCCATCAAATGTTCGCGAACGGGCGAACCCGGCGAACCGCCATAGACTTCAATGGGCAGGCGAATTTCAAAACCCACAGGGACTATTTCTGGCCACAATAGTGATGGGAAAGTTGTTTCAAGGGGACTAACACCTGGACTGTGGCATGCCGGAGGGGGATCCATGACAAAAATCCCACGGAAAATTACATAGTTCATGCAGAGTCTGGTTTTAAGCCATAAAGGGCATAAATCACCTAACATTCCTAAATTGTTTGGAATAACATGCTTTGTATCGATCAGGTAGTGTAAGGGTTACACCAGCTTCACAGTAACAGACCAATCTCCCCGTTTAATGCACCGCAAACAACCACAAACAGTCCCTTTGCACAACCGCAAACTCCCCATTTGCACAAGGTTGGATACCAAGCTAGCCATGTCCCGTTCCTTGTCCTCACTGATGTCATTGAAGGTCTCTTTCTCCACCCAGCCACCAAGGGTCCCCGAAAGGTGACAACAAGCCCCCTGGGACACCTGCTGTGTTTGGTCTTCCACCTCCTCAAAGCAACCTTCCTCCTCTGACTCCTCTTCTTCAGACTCCTCTCTCTGCGTTGCCTCTGTCTGCGTTATTATAAGGTGTGTACTGTTAAGTAGTACTATTCCTATCAGTTTAATCCCTGTTACGTCCACTATTTGGGGACGTGTATATGGCATTGATTTTTGGAATAGGGAGATGGAAAAAGATGCTTGGTTGGACCTCCTACTTCAAATTTGGGGCACTGTGCGTGCAATCTAAGGTGCCACCAGATATGAGTGTCACTGTGCACTGGCAAAAGTTGGCAGACTAGATGCAATAGGCTTCACACACACGCCTCTAGGCAGGCAATTGCTATCCAATCTATTACAGTCAAAAAAGTGTTGTTTTATGTCACTGAGCACGATATAAGCTGTGAGCCTGACACAGGCAGGCAACTGAAATTAGATTACAGGAAAAAAATGGTTGTTTTCAATGTAATCTCCAGCAGCTACACTATCTGTCCTCTCACAACGAATGCAGCTTCAGAATGATTCTAAAATGTATACTGTCCTTCAGATGGAAGGCCATAGAAGGGAGTGTATGCTGCTGATTGACTGGAATGTGTCTGCTGACTGTGAGGTGCAGGGTCAAAGTTTCCTCAATGATAAAGAATAGGAGGCGAACCTAAAAGCGCATGTGTTCGGCGTCCGATGCGAACGCGAACATGCCAAAATCGCCGCGAATAGTCCGCGGGTGAACTGTTCGCGACATCTCTACTCCATATCCCAAATGAGGGCGTACTAGGGATTTGTATAGTGGCAGAATTATATCTGCCTCCCTTGCTTATATACCCTTCTTAATACATGCTAATAGTTTATTTGCCTTTGCAGTTGCTGCTTGGCATTAAGAACTGTTACGTAGGTGGTTGTCCACAAGCATTCCCAAATTCCTTTTAATATTAAATACCCATTGATTTGCTTCATTAAGTTTATAGATTGCATGGTTATTTTTCCTTCCTAGATGCATAACCTTACATTTATTCGTATTAAATCTCATCTGCCATTTTATTGCCCATTTCTTTAATTTATGCAAATCCCTTTGGAGGGAAAGTAACATATATACTCAAGTATAAGCCGACCCGAGTATAAGCCGAGGCACATATTTTACCACAAAATACTGGGTAAAATGAGTGACTCGAGTATAAGCCGAGGGTGGGAAATGTGCTGCCCCCTGTGTCCCTCTTGTGCCCTCTGTGTCCCCCTCTTGTATCCTCCTCTCTCTCCCGTGTCTCTTCTCCCCTCTCCCTTCCCTGTGTCTCTTCTCCCCTCTCCCTTGCCTGTGTCTCTTCCAACCTCTCCCTTCCCTGTGTCTCTTCCAACCTCTCCCTTATCACCCTCCTCAACCCCACTCCTCAACCTCCCTCCTCATCCTCAACCTCCCTCCTCATCCTCAACTTCCCTCCTCATCCTCAACCTCCCTCCTCATCCTCAACCCCCTCCTCAACCTTCCTCTTCATCCTCAACCCCCTCCTCATCCTCAACCTCCCTCCTCATCCTCAACCTCCCTCCTCATTCTCAACCCCCTCCTCAACCTCCCTCCTCATCCTCAACCTCCCTTCTTATCCTCAACCTCTCTCCCCTGTGTCTCTTCTCCCCTCTCCCTCCCCTGTGTCTCTTCACCCCTCTCCCTTCCCTGTGTCTATTCCCCCTCTCCCTTCCCTGTCTCTCTTCCCCCTCTCCCTTCCCTGTGCCTCTTTCCCCCTCCCTTATTACTCTCCTCAACCCCCTCCTCATTCTCAACCTCCCTCCTCAACCCCCCTCCTCATTCTCAACCTCCCTCCTCATCCTCAACCTCCCTCCTCAACCCCCCTCCTCATCCTCAACTCCCCTCCTCATTCTAAAACCCCTCCTCAACCTCAACCCCCCATCCTCACCCCCATCCTCACCCCCCCCATCCTCAACTCCCCACCTCATCCTCAACCCCCTCCTCAACCTCCCTCCTCAAACTCAACCCTCCTCCTCATCCTCAACCTCCCTCCTCATCCTCCCTCCTCATCCTCAACCTCCCTCCTCAACCAACCTTCTCTTCCTCAACCCCCCTCCTCATTCTAAACCCCCTCCTCAACCCCCCCATCCTCAACCCCCCATCCTCATCCTCAACCCCCCTATCTTCAAACCCCTCCTAAACCCCCCTCCTCAACCTCAACCCCGCTCCTAATCCTCAACCCCCCTCCTCATCCTCAACCCCCCTCCTCAACCTCTCTCCTCAGCCCCCCTCCAAAACCTCGCTCCTCAGCCCACCTTCTCAACCTCAACCCCCTCCTCAACCCCCCCATCCTCAACCCCCCAATCCTAAACCCCCCATCCTCATCCTAAAACCCATCCTCATTCTAAACCCCCCCACCATCCTCATCCTAAAAACCCCTCCTCACTTTACCCCTCCTCATGCTAAACCCGCCCCTCCTCACTTTACCCCTCTAAATACCTCTCCCTTTCCCCTCACTTACCTCCATATGCAGCTTCTCCTCCGGCCTCCACGCTCCTTCCTGCATCTTGACCCGGCCAATGCTAATGACGTGGCGCGCATGTGACGTCACGTCATTAGCATATACCGGGTGCCGACGCACCCGATTGCTATTCAATCTATTACAGTCAAAAAAGTGTTGTTTTATTTCACTGAGCACGATATAAGCTGTGAGCCTGCCACAGGCAGGCAACTGAAATTAGATTACAGGAAAAAATGGTTTTCATTGTAATCTCCAGCAGCTACACTATCTGTCCTCTCACAATGAATGCAGCTTCAGAATGATTCTAAAATGTATACTGTCCTTCAGATGGAAGGCCCTGGAAGGGAGTGTATGCTGCTGATTGGCTGGAATGTGTCTGCTGACTGTGAGGTGCAGGGTCAAAGTTTCCTCAATGATAAAGAATAGGAGGCGAACCGAAAAGCGCATGTGTTCGGCGTCGGATGCGAACGCGAACATGCCAAAATCGCTGTGAATAGTCCGCGGGTGAACTGTTTGCGACATCTCTACTCCATATCCCAAATGAGGGCGTACTAGGGATTTGTATAGTGGCAGAATTATATCTGCCTCCCTTGCTTATATACAATTCTTAATACATGCTAATAGTTTATTTGCCTTTGCAGTTGCTGCTTGGCATTAAGAACTGTTACGTAGGTGGTTGTCCACAAGCATTCCCAAATTCCTTTTAATATTAAATACCCATTGATTTGCTTCATTAAGTTTATAGATTGCATGGTTATTTTTCCTTCCTAGATGCATAACCTTACATTTATTCGTATTAAATCTCATCTGCCATTTTATTGCCCATTTCTTTAATTTATGCAAATCCCTTTGGAGGGAAAGTAATGTATATACTCAAGTATAAGCCGACCCGAGTATAAGCCGAGGCACCTATTTTACCTCAAAATACTGGGTAAAATGAGTGACTCGAGTATAAGCCGAGGGTGGGAAATGTGCTCCCCCCTGTGTCCCTCTTGTGCCCTCTGTGTCCCCCTCTTGTATCCTCCTCTCTCTCCCGTGTCTCTTCTCCCCTCTCCCTTCCCTGTGTCTCTTCTCCCCTCTCCCTTCCCTGTGTCTCTTCTCCCCTCTCCCTTCCCTGTGTCTCTTCCAACCTCTCCCTTCCCTGTGTCTCTTCCAACCTCTCCCTTATCACCCTCCTCAACCCCACTCCTCAACCTCCCTCCTCATCCTCAAACTCCCTCCTCATCCTCAACCTCCCTCCTCATCCTCAACCTCCCTCCTTAACCACCCTTCTCATCCTCAACCCCCCTCCTCATTCTAAACCCCCTCCTCAACCCTCCCATCCTCAACCCCCCATCCTCATCCTCAACCCCCCTATCCTCAAACCCCTCCTCAACCCCCCTCCTCAACCTCAACCCTCCTCCTCCTCCTCAACCCCCCTCCTCATTCTAAACCCCCTCCTCAACCTCTCTCCTCAGCCCCCCTCCAAAACCTCTCTCCTCAGCCCACCTTCTCAACCTCAACCCCCTCCTCAACCCCCCATCCTCATCCTCAACCCCCCCATCCTCAACCCCCCAATCCTAAACCCCCCATCCTCATCCTAAAACCCATCCTCATTCTAAACCCCCCCACCATCCTCATCCTAAAACCCCCTCCTCACTTTACCCCTCCTCATGCTAAACCCGCCCCTCCTCACTTTACCCCTCTAAATACCTCTCCCTTTCCCCTCACTTACCTCCATATGCAGCTTCTCCTCCGGCCTCCACGCTCCTTCCTGCATCTTGACCCGGCCAATGCTAATGACGTGGCGCGCATGTGACGTCACGTCATTAGCATATACCGGGTGCCGACGCACCCGATTGCTATTCAATCTATTATAGTCAAAAAAGTGTTGTTTTATTTCACTGAGCACGATATAAGCTGTGAGCCTGCCACAGGCAGGCAACTGAAATTAGATTACAGGAAAAAATGGTTTTCATTGTAATCTCCAGCAGCAACACTATCTGTCCTCTCACAACGAATGCAGCTTCAGAATGATTCTAAAATGTATACTGTCCTTCAGATGGAAGGCCCTGGAAGGGAGTGTATGCTGCTGATTGGCTGGAATGTGTCTGCTGACTGTGAGGTGCAGGGTCAAAGTTTCCTCAATGATAAAGAATAGGAGGCGAACCGAAAAGCGCATGTGTTCGGCATCGGATGCGAACGCGAACATGCCAAAATCACCTTGAATAGTCCGCGGGTGAACTGTTCGCGACGTCTCTACTCCATATCCCAAATGAGGGCGTACTAGGGATTTGTATAGTGGCAGAATTATATCTGCCTCCCTTGCTTATATACAATTCTTAATACATGCTAATAGTTTATTTGCCTTTGCAGTTGCTGCTTGGCATTAAGAACTGTTACGTAGGTGGTTGTCCACAAGCATTCCCAAATTCCTTTTAATATTAAATACCCATTGATTTGCTTCATTAAATTTATAGATTGCATGGTTATTTTTCCTTCCTAGATGCATAACCTTACATTTATTCGTATTAAATCTCATCTGCCATTTTATTGCCCATTTCTTTAATTTATGCAAATCCCTTTGGAGGGAAAGTAACGTATATACTCAAGTATAAGCCGACCTGAGTATAAGCCGAGGCAACTATTTTACCACAAAATACTGGGTAAAATTAGTGACTCGAATATAAGCCGAGGGTGGGAAATGTGCTCCCCCCTGTGTCCCTCTTGTGCCCTCTGTGTCCCCCTCTTGTATCCTCCTCTCTCTCCCAGTGTCTCTTCTCCTCCCTCTCCCTTCCCTGTGTCTCTTCTCCCCTCTCCCTTCCCTGTGTCTCTTCTCCCCTCTCCCTTCCCTGTGTCTCTTCCAACCTCTCCCTTCCCTGTGTCTCTTCCAACCTCTCCCTTATCACCCTCCTCAACCCCACTCCTCAACCTCCCTCCTCATCCTCAAACTCCCTCCTCATCCTCAACCTCCCTCCTCATCCTCAACCTCCCTCCTTAACCACCCTTCTCATCCTCAACCCCCCTCCTCATTCTAAACCCCCTCCTCAACCCCCCCATCCTCAACCCCCCATCCTCATCCTCAACCCCCCTATCCTCAAACCCCTCCTCAACCCCCCTCCTCAACCTCAACCCTCCTCCTCATCCTCAACCCCCCTCCTCATTCTAAACCCCCTCCTCAACCTCTCTCATCAGCCCCCCTCCAAAACCTCTCTCCTCAGCCCACCTTCTCAACCTCAACCCCCTCCTCAACCCCTCATCCTCAACCCCCCCATCCTAAACCCCCCCCATCCTAAACCCCCCCATCCTAAAACCCCATCCTCATTCTAAACCCCCCCCACCATCCTCATCCTAAAACCCCCTCCTCACTTTACCCCTCCTCATCCTAAACCCCCCCTCCTCACTTTACCCCTCTGAATACTTCCCCCTCTCCCTTTCCCCTCACTTACCTCCATATGCAGCTTCTCCTCCTGCCTCCACACTCCTTCCTGCATCTTGACCCGGCCAATGCTAATGACGTGGCGCGCATGTGACGTCACGTCATTAGCATATACCGGGTGCCGACGCAGGAAGGAGAGGAGGCCGGAGGAGAAACTGCAGATGGAGGTAAGTGAGGGGAAAGGGAGAGAGAGAGGTATTTAGAGGGATAAAGTGAGGAGGGCGGTCTAGAATGAGGAGGGGGGTTTAGAATGAGGAGGGGGGTTTAGAATGAGATGGGGGGTTAAGGATGAGGAGGGGGAGGGAAAGAGACACGGGGGTTGAGAGACACGGTGGGGTTAGAGAGAGATGTGGGGCTTAGAGAGACACGGGGGGGTTAGAGAGACACAGGGTTGTTAGAGAGAAACGGGGTTGTTAGAGAGACATGGGGTTGTTAAAGAGACACGGGGGGGGGGGGAGTGACTAGAGTATAAGACGAGGAGGCCCTTTTTAGCCTTAAAAAAGGGGCTGAAAAACTCAGCTTATACTCGAGTATATACGGTAGGTATCACCACCACTTTTCTCCAGTCATCTGGTAGTGACCCAGTGTTGAAATCTTGAAAAATTAGATATAATGGTTTGGCTACTACAGAACTCAGTTCCCTCAGTACCCTTGGATGTATTCCACCAGGACCCGGGGCTTTATTGACATTTATTTTTTCTAACCTCTTTTGGATTTCTTCCTGCGTTAACCAGTTATTTGGTGAAGGTAGTGTAGCCCCATTATGGTGCAGTGACCCAACCACTGTTACCTCACTTGTATATACAGAAGAAAAGAACCTATTTAGCTCATCTGCCTTTTCCTGGTCACTAATTTTCAGATGGCCTGTAAAACATTGTAATGCTCCTATAGATTCCTTCCTCGCCTTCTTCCCATTTATATACTTAAAAAATATTTTAGGGTTAGTCTTATTCTCTTTTGCAACTCATTTTTCATTTTCTATTTTAGTCAGTCTAGTAGCAATTTTGCAAGCCTTGTTGATCTCCTTGTACTCCTGTAAAGCAGTCTCTGTCCCCTCGTTTTTGTATAATTTAAATGCCTGTTTTTTACTCTGTATCTTGATCTTTAAATCATTGTTAAGCCACGTTTGATGTAATTTACTCCTCTTACTTTTATTCCCACATGGTATATGCCGATGTGTATGTATATTTAATACAAATTTAAATGTTGTCCATTTATGTTCAGTGTTTTTACCTGTCAGTTCTCTGTCCCAGTCAATACTTTGTATCGCTGCCCTTGGACTATTAAAAGCTGCCCTTTAAAAATTAAGAGTTTTTGTTGGCCCCTTACAGTTTTGTTTTTTTAATTCAATCTCAAATGAGATTGTGTTGTTTTCACTGTTTCCCAAAGGTTTCCCTATTTCAACATTTGATACCATATCAATATTATTTGTGAGGACTAAATCCAAGATGGCCTCATTTCTAGTAGGCTCTTGTAAAACCTGCGACAGATAATGATCCGTGAGTGAACTCAAGAACCTGCTCTCTTTGCCCAAACTGCTGGTCTGATTCATCCAGTTTATTTCAGGGTAATTAAAATCTCCCATTATGAGAACTTGCCCATGCTTAGCTGCATTTACATTCTGTAACAATAATTGTATTTCCTCACTTTCAGCTATATTTGGGGGTTTATAGCATACTCCTACTAATATTCCTTTGGAATTTGCTGCTCCGCTATTTAACTCTACCCACAAACATTCAACATTACCGCTCGTTCCAGCATAAATATATTTTCTAACTATAGGCTTAAATTCAGGCTTAACATACAGACAAATCCCTCCTCCCCTTTTATCACTGTCCCTATCTTTCATAAATAGGTTATAACCATCCAGATTAAAAGTCCTGTCATGAGATTCATCCCACCATGTTTCGGTAATGCCTTTTAAATCCCATTTTTAGTTAATTGACAATAATTTTAGCTCTCCCATTTTTCCTGGCAAGCTTCTGGCATTAGTAAGCATACACCTTATGTTATGAGTTTGTAGTTTTGAGGTGCCTGCCTCTGTACTTGAATTACTTAGTAATAGCTCCCTATTGACTAAACTAACCCTCCCCCATCTCCTCCCTCATGAGTAGTTAATCTATCCCTTATCCCCTCTACACTTTCTACCCCATTACTTCAATTTAGTCCTTCCCCCCCCCCCCACCTATTAGTTTAAAAACTCCCCCGGCCGTTCTAACATCCATTCCCCTAGCACAAAAGCTCCATCATCACTAAGGTGCAATCCATCCCTGCTATAGAGATTGTACCCAAGTGAGAAGTCAGCCCAGTGCTCTAAAAACCCAAACCCCTCCTTAGTGCACCACATCTTTAGCCACGCAATAACCTCCCTCAGCTCCTTCTGTCTCCCTGGACTTGCACGTGGCACTAGCAGTATCTCAGAAAATACTACCTTGGAGGTCCTTCCCTTAAGCTTATTCCCTAATTCTCTAAAATCATTCTTTAGGACACTCCATCTTCCCCTAACTTTTTCATTGGTACCAATATGTATCAAGACCGCCGGTCCATTTCCAGCACCTCACAATAATTTGTCTACCCGATCCACAACATGACTAACTCGAGCACCCGGGAGACAGCAAACTGTTCGATTGCTGGGATCTGGGTGACAAATCACCCTGTCTACCTTCCTAATAATATAGTGTCCCCTACCACTAAATCCTGTCTGTTGCTCTGCCTAAACTGCCCTCCCACTCCTCCAATAGAACTATTCTCCTGGTTGTTAGAGGGAAGAGTTCTATTTAACATTGCCATTCCTGAATGGACATCCCCAAAAGTTTCACTCAATCTGGCAAATCTGTTGGTGCTTGCCAACTCAGTATTGGCCTGCCTCCTGCTCCTGTTCCCCCTGCTTCCCCTTCTAACTGTAACCCAGCTACCTCCATGGACATCCTCACTAGCCCCAACTCCACCCTCCATGCTAGGCCCAGCTAAACTGTGCTCCATGAGCACCAACCCCCTTTCCAGTGGAATATCAGTAAGTGCTGCAATTCTCCTCTCCAGTTCTCCAATCTGAGCTTCCAGAGACACGACATGCTTACACCTCTTACAGAGGTATGGACCCTGGATCATCTGTTCCAGTAGTGCATACATATGACAGAATGTACAATGAGTGAGGTCGCCACTGGACTGACTCAAAATTTTAAAAAAACAAAAAAAAACAATTTGACCCTTTTCTTTGAACTCCCTCCTGTTAACCGTCACACACAAGGACCAAATGTATATGCAATTTTAACCCAGGTAAAAACAGTCCCCTCTCACCTGTACCAAAGCACTGCACACCTGGAATAAACACACTTTATTTGTCTGAGTAAATCAGATGCAGTCACACACTAGGCCCAACCTTATTGTATATGCAAGTTTAACCCAGGCAAAAACACTCCACTCTCACCTGTTCCAAATCACTGCACACAGGGAATAAACACACTTTACTTGTCTGAGTAAATCAGATGCAGTCACACACACAAGGACCAAACTTACTGTATATGCAATTTTAACCGAGGCAAAAAAACACTCCCCTCTCACCTGTACCAAATCACTGCACACAGGAAATAACACACTTTACTTGTCTGAGTAAATCAGATGCAGTCACACACTAGGCCCAAACTTACTGTATATGAAACCCTAATTTTGAATGTAAACAGCGATGCAGAGAGAGTGGAGGCAGGTCCATCATCAGGTAAATGCATATAGGGGGAATCAACACAACATATTATAGAAAACATATACACGTATAGACAAATGTGTATATACTGTATGTTTGGTCTGGGACTGCATGAGTGCTGACGGCACTTGGGTGATACATTTAATTGAGGGAACCATAAATGCCAACATGTACTGTGACATACTGAAGCAGAGCATGATCCACTCCCTTCGGATTCTGGGTTGTAGGGCAGTATTCCAACATGATAATGACCCAACCCCCCCCCCCCCCAAGACAACCACTGTCTTGCTAAAGAAGCTAAAGGTAAAGGTGATGGACTGGCCAAGCATGTCACCAGACCTAAGCCCTATTGAGCATCTGTGGGGCATCCTCAAACAGAAGGTGGGGGAGTGCAAGGTCTCTAACATCCAGCAACTCCGTGATGTCATCATGGAGGAGTGGAAGGGGACTCCAGTGGCAACCTGTGAAGCTCTAGTGAACTCCATGCCCATGAGGGTTTAGGCAGTGCTGGAAAATAATGGTGGCCACACAAAATATTGACACCTTGCGCCCAATTTGGACATTTCCACTTAGGGGTGTACTCACTTTTGTTTCCAACGGTTTAGACATTAATGGCTGTGTGTTGAGTTATTTTAAGCGGACAGCAAATTTACACTGTTATACAGGCTGTACACTTACTACTTTACATTGTAGCAGAGTGTCATTTCTTCAGTGTTGTCACATGAAAAGATATTATATAATATTTACAAAAATTTGAGGGGTGTACTCACTTTTGTGAAATACTGTATATACATACACACACACACACATATGTATATATATATATATATATATATATATATATATATATATCACATATTATAATTGTCTAACTACGAGACGGCGTCACGCTTTGCGTGGTGCGTACAACTTAGCGATGAGAGCCACAGGCGCTCATCGCTGGCGAGCCTCGCATAGCGAAGCGAGCCGTAAAACTCGGAGCACTCATTACCTGCGAGGCAAGCAGTGGAGGGAAAGAAATACATGGGACTTAGCCTGCAAACACTAAAAAATGCAGCTTCGTCTTAGGATGAAAGTAGTTCACAAAGGACTTAGAAAAAAAAAATAAGACACGCAGGACTTTGGAAAAAAAATTACGAAACAGCAAAAATATACAAGGTTAACGACCGAACCGCGAACATCCAACAAGCACAAAAAAACAAAAAGAAAATACAAATAAATACAAGAAAAATATCACCCACAGCACGGGGGAACAGACAGGACGTCTGGGAGTCAGGTGCAATGTGAATTTAAGCCGATTTTGAAGACTTTCACGAAACAAAAATCGGCTTAACAAGAAAAAATTAACGAAAACAAGGCTACACGAAACCCCGGACCTCGCAAAACACTGCCAAATGTGTAGCGCTTTACCATGGTGCTTTACGAGACACAGGACTTGAAGATATAACAGAGCAAAAATATGAGGTTAACGGCCGAACCGCGAACAACTAAAAAACACAAAAAACACACAAAAAACAAAAAGAAAATACAAATCAATACAACAAAAACATCACCCACCGCACAGGGGAACAGCCAGGCCGAAAGCGCTCAGCGCAAGACTCACAATGAGCACCGAAGGCCCTCACAGTACAAAAAGTTTTACATTGTGTGTCAAAGAGCATTCTCATGGCTTCAAATTTTATTGCCCCGTAATTTTTGACGGGCAAGTCGCTAATATATATATATATATATATATATATATATATATATATACATATATTGTAATATTGTAACAAGGGCGCCCCCTTCTGGCGGGGTTTGCGTCCTGTTTTCTTTCACGTTTATTCAGTGAGGAAGACACAGCAGGCTTGTCCGAGGTTGAGTTGTACTGCAGTTTTATTTGTTAGCATAAACAGAACAAAAACAGTGCTTGTCTTCAGCAATAAAATAAAATCCTACATAAACAGGCTTACTATGACCTGGAACGCCCTAACTATATCCGGTCAGCTTCTCTGCTCCGGAGAGTGCCACCTTGTGGCCAGGATGCAAACAGTCTCTTATTTTTGTTATATCGCCACCCTTTGGCCAGAAAACAAACAGTCTCTTATTTTTGTTATATCGCCACCTTGTGGCCAGGAAACAAACAGTCTCTTATTGCCTTTTCCTCTACAGCTTCTGTCAATCGTGGTTGAAGCATAGGGCCCACCCTTCTCTACCTTAAGCTTCCCCCCAGGGACCCTTGTCACCCTCTTGTGATGAGGGACTATTACTTTCTCTCAATTCACTCTTCTCCGTGGGGCCTTTGTACTTCTTATCCTCATATGGTGAAAACAACATTTATTTGTCACCAACCTTTTTATCCCTTATTGCATCCGGCTTCTTAGGGACGGGGTCTTCAGATAATACTTTCTCAGTGGAATTTCTCCGATACCACAGAAGTCTTCTCTGTGAGCAAATTTTGGAATACAGCAGTCTTCCTGACTGTCTCGCTCCAGCACAAATCCCAGCTCTCAGGATCCCTACAGCAGCTGAGCTGTCCAGGGCTTTCTCCTGCAACACACACAGCTCACGGCTCTTAGGCCCAAGCCTAAGTGAGAGAGACTCCAACAATCTCTCTGCTGCTTTTAAAGGCAGTTCACAGCTGGGCTTCCATTTAGCCTCTGATAACTGCCTGGAGTTAACTCTTTTCATTCTCAGGGGAGAAGTCTTACAGAGCTCTTGTGACCCCTAATGGCACTCCATCACAATATATATATATATATATTTATATATATATATATATATAATATATATATACATATATATATATATATATATAGATATATTATATATATATATATATATATATATATATATATACATATATATACAGTAAGGTCTATAACACCACCACAATGGATTTGAAATGAAACTAACAAGATGTGTTTTAACTGCAGACTTTCAGCTTTAATTTGAGGGTATTCACATCCAAATCAGGTGAACGGTGTAGGAATTACAACAGTTTGTATATGTGCCTCCCACTTTTTAAGGGACCAAAAGTAATGGGACAATTGGCTGCTCAGCTGTTCCATGGCCAGGTGTGTGTTATTACCTCATTATCCAATTTACAAAGAGCAGATACAAGCTCCAGTGTTCATTTCAAGTGAGCTACTTGCATTAGTTGCTGTTAACTCTCAATATGAGATCCAAAGAGCTGTCACTATCAGTGAAGCAAGCCATCATTAGGCTGAAAAAACAAAACAAACCCATTGAAGAGATAGCAAAAACATTAGGTGTGGCCAAATCAACTGTTTGGAACATACTTAAAAAGAAAGAACGCACCGGTGAGGTCAGCAACACCAAAAGTGTATATGTATGTGTATTAATGTTATGTTTTTTTAACAGGTGCCGCTCCGAAGAAGAAGGACGAGACATGTCGGAAAGATAAGTAGAATATTTTGAATGTATAGAATATTTATTTATGTACTGTAAACGTGTTGCACTAATTTTTTTATTTTTTTTTCCGTAGGTGCCTGGTCTGAATGGACATCTGCAAAGGTAAGTGGTCTTAATTATTTTATTTTAGCTAAGAATTAGATTATTTTATATATAGATAGCATTTATTGTATGTTAGCTAGGGGTATGTGTTTTATATATGATAGCATAGAATTTATTGTATATTAGGATTAAGGTATTTATTTAGATAGATTGGGGATGTATATTATATAGATAGGATGTATATTACATTATGGTATTTATTTAGATAGATTGTGTGATGTATATTAGAAAGGGGTGTATTGTATTGTATGTATTTGTATTATATTGTAAGTATTGTATTGTATGTATTATATTGTATGTATTGTAAGTATTTGTATTATATCGCATTGTATTGTATGTCTGTATTATATTGTATGTATTTGTATTATATGTATTTCCTTTTCAGGTGTGTAATTTTTTTTTTGTAGTGAGGGGGGGTTGTAATGTTTTTTTTTATTTTGTGTAATGTTCCTTTTTTTAATTTTTGTGACTTAGGTTTTTTTATTTTCTGTAATGTAGTTTTTTGTGAGTTAGGTTTTTTTATTTTATGTAATGTAGATTTGTTTGTTTTTTTGTGACTTTAGGCTTTTTATTTTCTGTAATTAGGGTGGTGGGGGTTATTAGGGGGTAGGTAGGTAGTGTAGCTGTTAATAGGTTAGTGTAGAGGTTGTTTAGTTGATATTTAATGTTTTATTGGGGGGGTATAGTGCAGTGTAGTGTTTATACTTAGTGTCAAGATAGTCCTTGAGGACCGTCATGGCACTTATGTGGTTAATGTAGTGTTGTAACAGGCCCATAATGGTCTTAATATAGCCTTATGGGACTGATGGGGTTAAATAGAGGCTTATGAGGGTCTGTATTGACCCCCATGAGTGACAGGGTTAATGAAGGGCTTATGGAGGTCTATATTGACTCCTATGAATGACAGGTTTAATTAGGTGTTTATAGGGGTCTGTATTGACCCCCATGAGTGACAGGGTTAATGAAGGGCTTATGGGGGTCTGTATTGACCCCCATGAGTGACAGGGTTAATGAAGGGCTTATGGGGGTCTATATTGACCCCCATGAGTGAGGGGGTTAATGAAGTGCTTATGGGGGTCTGTATTGATCGCCATAAGTAACAGGGTTAATGAAGGGCATATGGGGGTTTGTATTGACCCCCATGAGTGACAGGGTTAATGAAGGGCTTATGGGGGTCTATATTGACCCCCATGAGTGAAAGGGTTAATTAGGGTTTTTTGGGGGTCTGTATTGACCTTGGGATGAAAGTAGTTGCGAGGTGTTTTTTTTTTTTCTAAGTCATGCGTGTGACATGTTTAACGGCTCGCCTCGCTACGCGAGGCTCGCCAGCAATGAGCGCCTAGATATATATATATTATAATTTTCCACCTATGATTAGTTGTCACGCTGTTTGCATAGTATGTACGACTTGGTGATATGTAATGTAAAATACGAGCATAGTGTGGCCGGACCGGTTACGTTCAACATCTGTGTATGTATGTGCCATATAAATATATATATATATATGTATGTGTATATATATATATACATATATATATATATATATATATATATATATATATATATATAATAATATATATATATGATATAAATATATATATATATATATATTATATACATGCATATTATATTTATTATATATATATATATACATACATATATATATATATATATATATATACACATACATACACAGATGTTTGAACGTAACCGGTCCGACACACTATGCTCGTATTTTACATTACATATAGGATGCATTTATTATAGGCATGCTAGCACGAGTTATTTACTTTTTTCTATATAGGTTATTTTTGGAACAATTATTTTTCTGTACTATTTTTGGGCCTGAATACTACAGAGTTTTCTGTGGTCTCCTTCCGATTTCTTGCTGTGGTGTAAGTGACCGGGAGGTTCCCGTATAGGGTATCCGGTGCACAATGAAACCCTGAGCATATGGAGGAAGGTATTTACCTATATGGATACTTTGTAGGAGTGTGCTAACATTGTGACTTATGGCACATTACATCCATTTTGTGTTACTATTGTGCCTTACTTTGCATGCACAAGTTTGTATACGTATGTGTTTTTTAATGTGATATATATGTATTGGTACTCTTTTTTGCTCTCTAATGATTTAATCCACCTAATGAGGAGAGCTTAGATAGCTCCTATTTCACTTACTATATTTTTGTGTGGAGATCTAATATATATCTCTGTGGGGATATATACACTTTACACCTTACACATCATTCCTACACTTATTGTCCTGACTACGTATCAGTAATTTTATTAATAGTCACTGTTATTATTTTTGTAGTTATAATATTTTTTGTTGTTAGCACATAGTCACACACTCGTTATCTTATTTCATAGCACGTCATTATTTTATTACTTATGCAGGCAGTACAGTTTTTTGCACAGTATTTCTGCTATTCACTTGTATACTGGAGTGCACAGAGATTTTGGAGTAGCAATCTAGTGTCCCTATATATTTTATATTTATCTTTATTTGTTTTTATAGGGCGTAGTCATATTTAGATGTTTAATAAAGATTTTTTTCTTTTTTGTCTATTTATAGTTGTCATAACTGCGGGTTGTCAACAGTTGTTGCTAACGCTGCGGCCCTCGAAGGCGCTCCATGCCAGCAACTGCGGACCTCGCAACATTTACGGACTTACGACACAGAAATAGGAGACGCGGGACTTATAAAAAAAAACATTACGACCTTGCAAAATCACGACTTTAACGACCGACCTGCGCAAACCTCAAAACATTCAAAACACAATAAATACACACAACAAACACATAAAAATCTTAAAAATCATAAAAATCTTATCCACAGCAAGAGGGAGCACGCAGGACCTCTGCAAGTGAGGTTACACCTCCATTTAAGTCCAAATTGAAGAGTTTAGACACACGAAAATCACCTAAGCAAGAGAAAAAATGGCTGCCGAAAAAAAACGAAAACGAGGCTACAGGTCATTAAAGGCGCAAAAAACACCAACAACATACAGATTTTCTGAAAAAGCCGGACGAGATTGAAGAACAAGGACACTAAATCACCCACAGCCGCGTACCACACATTAGGCGCCATTTTACAACAGTAACTTACAGAATGCGGAAGTACACAGCTACCCTAACGGATTTGGCTCGCGCACGCACACTATTTACACTATACACTGCACACTGCAGGAAAAAAAATGGCTGTCCCAAAAAAGGAAAACGAGGCTACATGACCACGGTCCGCGCGAAACACTGCCAAACGCGTAGCACTTTATACATCACACTACGACCTGCAAAAAATACACTGTTACAAAAGCTGGAAAATTAATAACAATATGACTATACAATGCCACTTTACACAATAAACCAACGGCTTTACCTCGCGCACGCAGCCTATTTCATTACACTTTATAAGCAGGGCACTAGCACTCAAAATGGATATTCTATGCAAACAGAAAATACAAACAGATTGCTAGCTCTTCAGTCTAATGCTCGCTGCATATATGAAATATAAATAAAGTATATTAATTTATTTAAGAAATCATTCATTATTACTTAAATACATATACATATATATATATCTCTCTCATAGTGCCAAAAATACACGACAGGAGAGGCTCGCAATGACAATCGCCTCACTCAATTTATTTCTACCAATTCCCTTCTTGACCCCTTCCAATCTGGTTTCCGTGCCCAACACTCAACAGAAACAGCACTCACAAAAGTCACCAATGACTTGCTAACTGCCAAATCAAAGGGTAACTTCTCCATTCTAATTCTCCTGGACCTCTCTGCTGCCTTCTACACAGTTGACCACCCTCTCTAATCCTAACTCTCCGTTCTTTTGGCATCCAGGGCACAGCTCTTTTATGGTTCACATCCTATCTAAAAGATGGTACATTTAGCGTCTCCTTCTCTGGCACCTCTTCTTCACCTCTCCCTCTGTCTGTTGGCGTTCCCCAAGGTTCTGTCCTATGCCCCCTCCTCTTCTTCATCTACACCTCGTCCCTTGGCACCCTCATAAAATCCTTTGGATTTCAGTATAATCTCTATGCAGATAATACTCAAATCTTCCTCTATGCACCCGATCTATCCCCCTCTCTTTTAGCTCAAGTTTCCAACTGCCTCTCTAGCATATCCTCCTGGATGTCTACCCGTCAACTCAAACTCAACATGTCTAAGACTGAACTCCTAATCTTTCCACCCTCTACTACAGCTTCCACTCCTCAAATATCTCTCACTGTTGACAACACCATCATCACTTCCCACTTCCCAGGCCCCGTTGTCTTGGGGTTCTACTGGATCCCGCCCTCTCTTTATCCTCACATCCAATCGAGAACTAAATCTTGTCAGTTTCACCTAAAAAACATCTCCAAAATTCGTCATTATCTTACACAAGACACAGCTAAAAATCTAATACACTCTCTCATCATATCTCATCTTGACTACTGCAATTCCCTTCTTGCTGGCCTCCCCATCTTTCGTCTGTCTCCCCTCCAATTCATAATGAACGCCTCCGCTAGACTCATCTTCAATACCAAACGCTCAGTGTCTGCAGCTCCTCTCCGTCAATCACTCCACTGGCTTCCCATAGCTTTCCGAATCACATTAAAAATCATGACCCTAACACATAAAGCCCTCAACAACAGTGCACCCCCTTATATCTCTGCTCTTGTTTCAAAATACTCTCCCAACCGCCCCCTTCGTTCTGCTAACGATCTTCTTATTTCCTCCTCTCTCATCACCTCATCTCACTCCCGTCTTCAGGACTTTTCTCGTGCAGCCGCTACTATTTGGAACTCCTTGCCTCGCTCCATTAGATAACTTTCTGCCTCAAAACCTTTAAAAAATTACTAAAAACACACCTATTTAAAAAATCATATCACCTTCAGCCTTTATAATTACAACTGCACACGCCACAGCTTAATAACACTCCCACCCACAATCTACAGTACAGCTCACAGACCCCTCCAATTGACTAAACAAATTGCATTCACGTTGCCATTTTGTATTTTTCACCCTCTTGTATCACACCTAAACCCTTAGGCCCTCATTCAATTGCTATTTGGCCAATTGAATAGGGCTTTAAATAAGCACATAACATATTTTTTTAAATAAGTTTTTAGTTAGTAAACATCTATCCAAAAGCAAGGTTTTCACTAACTAAAAACTTATTTTATTTATTGGCCAAATCGCAATTGAATGAGGCCCTTAGATTGTAAGTTTGCGAGTTTTCAATTGTGTGTCTGTGTCTTGGAAACAAGCACTATGTACATTTGATTGTATGCCCAAAAACAGGGCCCTCCATTCTCTAAGGTGTTAAGTTTGTTTTTTGCCATGTACTAAACCCCTGTACAGCGCTACGGAATATGTTGGCGTGATATAAATAAAGATAATAATAATAATAATATTCCACTCATGGGTCGGCACATCCAGTCGACCCTGTGGAAAGAATAGAGTAGCCTCATTCCTGCTCAAAATTGGCAGCTATTCAAAAGTGTCAGGGCTTCTGAGCCTTGGCAAAATGCTCAATTGCCCCAAAGACAGACATACATACTCCAATAGCTGTGCTACTGCCCCCTAGTGCCCTTTTATTTTGAGTGCTGCTCTGCATGAGTTAGTTAAGTAGAGCAGCATTTACTGAAGGGACATAGAGGGAAAATATTAAAAAGATAATATTAAATGGAGAGTGTGGCTAACACAAATAAATAGTAGTTTATAATAAAACTTTTAAATTGATTTAAAATGACAGCAACATCTATTGGTATAAAAAATTATATTTAAAAATGTATACATGAATGATTACAATTAATTGATGTATAATGATATTAAAATAAGTGAATGAGTAAAATGTAATATGTCTTTAATATTGTAGAAGGCCATATTTTTGGGAGGGTAGTTGCCCATTTGCCCTCATGCACCAGCCGCCCCTGCTAGAAAGTGGTCTTGCACTTTGTTCTTCTGTTGCCCAGATAATTAGTTCTCACTGAAATTTACACCACTCCCCTTCCTCCTCACAAACCATCAGTAGATGAAACATTGCTCTAAAGAAGTGTACCCTCACATACACACAACTTCCACCAATGGATACACACAACTTTCACCAATGTATCATGGATGCCTCCATTGTCAAATAGACACATCAAGTTATGTTTGTAAAAATTTGCTTTATGATCTTTTCCATGCGTAATTAGACTGTGAATTAGACTCAAAAGTTTTGAAACAAATATATTCTTTTCATTCTACAATGGTTAGCAGAATATATGACGGAAGAAATGCAAATTCAGTCTCTACTTTTGTTGTAAAAAATGAGCTTTTACACAATCTGATAATAAATCCTTTGTGTTTGTCAAGTAGTCAATGTTTTTGATATAGTCAGTAATACAGCTTATTATTTGTTATTGCTTCACTATGGGATATATGGGCCAGTCACGACCCAGGGGAAGGGGGTCTCGGGAGGCTGCATTAACCTCAAAACCTCCTGCCTTCTGCTACAGTAATTCTCCTCTGAGGGTTGTAAGTCGATGGATTTCTCTGTACCCAGCATGCAGATCAGGACAGCCAGTAGATAATTAGTAACACAAGATCACAGGATCATCATTACCAATGCAATCTGCCATTCAGTTGGCTTAAAAAAGCCAAGCAAGCCAATCCTAGTAGCAGATTCGATCTCCCATTCCCTTTTTTTTTAGGACAGCACACCTTCCCTTCAGAATGAAAACACGCCTTGCTTATGTGTTGTCAAACATAGCAACCAAGTTTATTGCTCTACACACAAGACTATTAAACCCAGTAGTCTTTTTGATCCACCATGTGGTTTCGAATGATGGGCTTGTGCACATCCTTCCCCCTGTCCCTAGGTGCCTAGGAGTTTGGTGAGTATATCTCACTGGCCACTCTTGAGAGCGCAGGCCGTATGACTGCGGGCGTGCTGCGGGCTTGAACTCTGCTACAATTCTGGTGCTATTCAATTCAACAAGCCCGCAAGTTACGTGCTGAATGCGAAACTATACACCATGCATTCGTAAGTAGCAGTTCAAGGTGGGAACATGATCAATTAAGCAAGGCCGTAATCATACATTTCGAAACAGCCAATAGTAAATGACACCACCATCATTACAGCAGTAAAACATGGAGGTTACATGTCATTCAATTAACTTTTGGGGATCCGACATACTATCGGAGTCGCAAAACTGCAAAATACAAAATAATAAAAGCAAATGCCAATACTGTTCTAGTCCATGTGGGTGGCCTGATATGTATTGACTCGATATAACCCCAAAATTACACATACATTTTTTTATTTTGTATTGACAATTTGCGAGCTTGAGACTGTTCTGAAATTAATTCTAACACCTTTCATTGCTTTCCCCTTCAATTACAGTGCAGTATTGCTTTTTATTTGCATTTATAATGCTATGGACAGGAGTTAAACCCCCTTGTAAGTCCTCTCTAGTACTCGTAGGATTTTCTCCTGCATTTGCCATTTACAGGTAATTGCAGATTTTTAGTAATTGAATAGAGATTTTAGAGATTGTAACTCTTGCAGATGTGAAAGATCAAAGGCTTCAGGAGGCTGTAATTTCTGGGTTTAACAACCGCAGAGTTTTCAAAGCCATAACCCGTAAACCGTTTAGAGACAAAAGACGCCAATTGCATAGCAAATTAACTTATGGCCTCATTTACAGGCTCTAGTAACTTACAATTGCTCAATTGCATCAGGCTCCATGTGTCTGGACAAATGGACTAGTCTCTTAATCCCACATGGGGACTTTAAGGTGGAGGGTTTACCATTCATGAAGCTAGGCGGCAGTTCTGGAAAACCCGGAACATCATAATATTACTAGGAACTTGCCTGTCAAAAATTATGGGATTAAAATTGTAAGGCTGGCAATGCTGTTTGACACACAATGTGAGGCTTTTGCTCCTATGAGCTCAAAGGGGCTCATTGCGAACCTCTCCACTGTGTACTTCAACTTTCCTGCTTTGCACTGATCACCTTCGGTGCTCATCGCGGGGCTCGCAATGAGCACGTTCAGCGCTCATTGCAAGCCTCTCCAGCTCATGGTGCTCATCGTGAGCCCCGCGATGAGTGCCTTCGGTGCTCATTTCATGGCTCACAATGAGTGCCTTCGGCGCTCATTGCGAACCTTTCCTCCCGCCTACTGTAGGGTCCGCTCATTGCAGGTTTCGTTAACCTTTGCCTGGCTTTGCTCAGCCTCGTTTTCATGCAATTTCAGTTTTTTTTTAATTTTTCGTCCTCCATTTTTTTCCTCGCTTAGCCGATTTTGGATTGACGAAAACCCCCAAATATTGCTCAAAATCGCTTATATACTCTCTCCCAATTTTCCTGGCTGTCCCCTTTTCCTGTGTGAGTGTGTTATTATATTTGTTAAAAATTTTTTTTTTCTTTTTAGGTTTTTAGAGTTACGCGCTTGGCTCGCAGTTGCGCCCCTCACAATGCAGCCTTAGTCCTGCATGCTTCCACGGCTCGCCTCGCGAGGCTTCTCAGATAAACATCTTCGGCGCTCATGCAGCCTAAGTCCTGTGCCATACACAACTCGATTCGCAAGGCATCACAGATGAGTGCCTTCAGCGTTTATCCAGGCTAGCCTTGCTTGCGAGGCTTGGCAGATGAGCGCCTTTGTCGCTCATCCAGCCTAAGTCGTGCACCGTACATGGCTCGCTTCGCAAAGGCTTCGCAGATGAGTGCCTTCTGTGATGATGCAGCCTAAGTTGTGCACCGTACACAGCTCGCCGTGCTTCGCGAGGTCACAATTGCATGACCAACATCACAAACGTCACCAACATCGCAAGATCCACAACTATATATGTGATACTGTATAAGTCATTTCTGTCCTCTATGGTGAGTGGACACATATACAGAGCAATACAGTCCTGGTGAAATTTTCTTACTGGCCCTATCTCTCAAGACATAAACACCACATGGGTTATATAACCATTTTCCTGCTAACTTGCTTCTTTAGGAAGAAGGGGGCACAGCAGGTTTGAACAAATTAGTCAGTAGCCAGGAGTACTAAATACTAATTTGGCAGCATCGTGGAAAATGGATTTCTTCTTCTTTTTCCTCATCACTAACTCTTGTTTCTAAAGCACAACAATGTGGTCATAGAGAAGGCCCTTGGAGTCCCATTGTACATAACTAAGGACTGAAGTCCAACATTAAAAGCACATAACTGTAAAAAAGTTCACAGTGCCTTAAAGGCATATCTACAGTGCCTTGCAAAAGTATTCACCCCCCTCAGTATTTTTCATGTTTTGTTGCCTCAAAACCTGGAATTAACATGGATTGTTTCAGGATTTGCATCATTTAATTTACAGAACATGCTCACACCTTTGAAGATGTTTTTTTTTATTATTGTGAAGCAAGATACAAAGAGGATAAAATAACAAAAAAACTCAATGTGCATAACTATGCACCCCCCTAAAGTCAAGACTTTGTAGAGCCACCTTTTGCGGCAATCACAGCTCCAAGTCACTTTGGATAAGTCTCTATGACCTTACCACATCTTACCACTGGGATTTTGCCCATTCCTCCTTTTAAAACTGCTCCAGCTCCTTCAAGTTGGAAGGTTTGCGCTTGTGAACAGCAATCTTTAAGTCTGACCACAGATTTTCTATTGGATTGAGGTCTGGGCTTTGACTAGGCCATTCCAACACATTTACATGTTTACCCTTAAACCTTTAGCAGTGTGTTTGGGGTCATTGTTCTGCTGGAAGGCGAACCTCTATTCTAGCCTCAAAACAGGTTTTGCTCAAGAATATCCCTATTTAGCACCATCCATCTTTCCCTCAACTCTGACCAGTTTCCCAGTCCCGGCTGCTAAAAATCATTCCCACAGCATGATGCCGCCACCACCATGTTTAACTTTGGGGATGGTGTTCTTTGGGTGATGTGATATGTTGGGTTTGCGCCAGACATAGCGTTTTCTTTGATTGACGAAAAGTTAGATTTTAGTCTCATCAGACCAGAGCACCTTCCTCCATACAATTTGGGAGTCTCCCACATTCCTTTTCACAAACTCAAAAAGTGCCATTTTGTTTTTTGCTGAAAGTAATGGCTTTCTTCTGGCCACTCTGCCATAAAGCCCAAGTCTATGGAGCGTACGGCTTATTGTCATCTTTTGTACAGATACTCCTGTCACTACTGTGGAATAGGCAGCTCCTCCAGGGTTACCTTAGGTCTCTGTGCTGCCTCTCTAATTAATGCCCTCCTTGCCCGGTCCATGAGTTTTAGTGGGCGTCCGTCTCTTGGCAGGTTTGCTGTTGTGCCATGTTCTTTCCATTTGGTTATGATAGATTTGATGGTGCTCCTGGGGATCTTCAAATATTTGGATATTTTTTTATAACCTAACCCTGACTTGTACTTCTCAACAACATTGTCCCTTACTTGTTTGGAGAGTTCCTTGGTGTTCATGGCAGTGTTTGGTTAGTGGTGCCTCTTGCTTAGTTGTTGCAGCCTCTGGGGCCTTTCAAAAAAGGTGTGTATATGTAATTACAGATCATGTGACACTTAGATTGCACACATGTGGACATCATTTAACTAATTATGTGACTTATGAAGGTAATTGGTTGCATCAGAGCTTTTTATGGGCTTCATAGCAAAGAGGGTGAATACATACGCACATGCCAATTTTCTGTTTTCTGTTTCTAAAGAACAGTTTTATGTATATATTTTTCTCATTTCACTTCACCAACTTAGACTATTGTGCTCTGATCCATCACATAAAATTCAGATTAACAAAACATTGAACTTAAGGCTGTAATGTAACAAAATAGGTAAAAAGCCAAGGGGGGTGAATACGTTTGCAAGGCACTGTAAGTTTCATGGGTTAATACAATTCTGCAGTCCTTCCATTAAACCCATTTTATGCAACACATTTCATAAAATATTTTATTTTTATTAATATCTAAAAATTACTCTAATGATTATGTTGACACCCACATATGGTGTCTACACAAGCCCCTGATCCCCACTCAATAAGCATACAGCATTAGGTAAGCATCCAATGCAATCATAATCCAATAAACTTAAGATATACCTTTAATG
This sequence comes from Discoglossus pictus, assembly GCA_027410445.1. NCBI lineage: Eukaryota > Metazoa > Chordata > Amphibia > Anura > Alytidae > Discoglossus > Discoglossus pictus. Next base: position 97,661,702 of record CM050169.1, read on the forward strand.
CAAGTCTCATGGCCATTATAGTAGCCCTTCAGGTTGGTAGCCACATGGGCGAGTGTCCCTCCACGGTCAGTTCTTCTCCAAAAAACAAAGTCCATGAGTCCAGGGGTTGTGACAGTGCATTTTGCCCATTGGTTGTGGGGTCAGAGGAATACCACCCTGGCCCCATAAAGAGAGTTGCAACAACCAATCTAATTTGTTTATTACCTACCGTAATTTGTCCTTTAAACTCTAAAATCAGTCACTCATTTCCAAATCGTGTTGAGAAGCCCCATTGTATTTAATATTGACTACAACACAAAAAGTCCCTCCCAAAATATCCACTTTAAGGTATGAGAACTGTTCAGGGCACACAGATTGTCATCAGATTACAAATCCAATGAACTCTTGTGGCTTTGGTCTTGTGGTTTATATTAATTATGGTGCACATTGCATTTTAACATATAATTCATAGGAGTCAACAAGACTGTAAAATCTGATTTATGTGGCTATAAAACCAGATTGTTTCATATTAATTTACAGTGCAGATGTGTCTTTATGGACATTTTAAGAGACTTTTTGTTGTATGGCTCCCTCATGTTTGACCTGGTCAACAACTTAATCAGAGAAATATTATGAGAGTGGAATTAACAGTTTGAAAAATATGTGTCAGTCTGGGTCAGTAGTAAGGATTCTATCTGCTACATTCCACCATGAATAAAGCAACCTAAAGAGATGTGATGTTGTCCTTGTAATAATTAAATTATTTATGTTATAGAGGGGAATACTTGTGCAAAGCAAATGGAACCTGTTGATTCTCAATGTCATATACTAAGACAGTTCACTAGTGAGGGCAATCAACCAACCAACAGCATCCCACATGACAATTAGGCTGAGATTGTTATGCATTACTAAGTACCAACATACTCAGTAGAGTTATACATTACATCATGTCATGGACCCCTTTCCAGGGCCTTGATCCTGGTGCATTGAGCCACCATAGAGGACAGACTGTCACATTGGAAAATTGGTAGGGGAACTATATTGGCACATGGGAAATGTGGGCAGGTGGGTGGTGGAGTGAATAGCCCCAAGACATAGTGCCATAGTGTACCACCATTCTTCATGTGGTCTTATGGCATATGTCTCTGTCTTATCCTGTATACTGTATGTGTATATTGTACGTAATTCCCCATGTAATATTACTGTATTCTGTGTTATTTTTAAACTGTGACTGAGTGATCATGATGGGCTTAAAACCAGGTGTGCTGAGTCTGCAGTGATCAGACATCTGTATTGTACTTTTATCTGTTCTGGCCCATTGTTAGCAAATTAAGTTAATCACATCTGCCATGTACTCTATCTAAGGTCTTGACCACTCAGACATAAAGATGTGTATTAGAAGGTAGCCCTATTGTTCTCAGGTGCCAGCCATCAAGGTACTGCTAGACTTCATAAGGGGTCATCTCCAGTAATTGTCTGGCAAACCCGCTCATTGTTACATTGTGTACCACCACCATCTCTATTATACCATTGTATGTGTTATTATCATTTCCCTACAGTTTATTGAACAGAGTTTGCAGTAACTATTGTGAAGGTCTCTTGGTAATTACTTGAAGTCAAAGCTCCAACATGAGAAAAATAGCTTAGAAACTTGACTATAGTAAATCTGAAGAAAATCCTAATTATAGTGCGTGGATAAAATAATAAAATGTCCTCTTCTAATTTCTCATTGCTATATATAATATTTTGTTTGTTGTTTTAATAAATACAAATGACACACAGCATTATGGTAAATGCAGTCCTGTGCCACTGAAATGCAGCAAATCAAAATGTCTAATTGTCGTTAATGACAGTAGCTCAAATTAGGCAACATTTAGGCATGGATGGAGCTACCACTGGTGCAGGTGGTGCAATGCACTGGGTCCCTACCCTGGGAGGCTGGATTGCAATCTATTCTTTAATTTTTATATTCTTTTTTTATTATTATTTTTGTAGTGTACTGTCTTCTTTTGCTTAATAACTATTGTTGTTAAGCAAGAAAAAAACACAGAATGTGGAAAAATTAAGACATAAAGCACTAAAAGAAGAGCTACTTGCTCCACTGCTGACCTTAACTGTGAACAGACAAGTGGAGTGAGCAATACACCATATATGTTTTATTTCTATGTGTATATATGTAGACAATGTTATTGTTCAGTCTTTCAGTCATATCAGACTCTCTATGTACCACATCACACCAGGCACATCTATTGTTATGTCTCTGGCAGTGCTTATCCATAAGATTATCTTGTCAATGATATTGAAGTGGTTGCCAGTTCATTCTCCTGTGATCCGGTATTTGTCTGACCTGTCTGCTTTGACCTGCCCATCTTGGGTGACCTTACATGTTTTAGCTAACAGCTTCATCATGGTACACAAGTCCCTTCACCATGACATGGTAATGATCCAGAAGTGGCAATGTAGGCTGTGTTTGACTTTAAAACCAAAATATTATTTCTGTTAATAAAAACCATAATGTGTTTTTTTCTCTTTCTGGTTCCCACCCTTCCTGCACCCAGTCTGGTAACACAGGGGCTCTGCACCTCCCTGGATTTAGCAGATAGAACTTTAATGTAACCATAAATATCACACCTCAATGCTTAGACAGTTGTTTAAAAACTTTAAGATTTAAGACCTTTTCATATTTTAACAGTTTCAAAAAACGATCATTTTCTCTGCTAGCATAAAATGAGGATAATTATATTTAGAAATGTATTTTTTTTTTCTCAGAGTGATTTCTACCTTCACAAAGCTTATATCCAATATATCCAACAGAACCTCTTATATCCAAATACTCCAGTCTCATTATATTATCCAGAGTGTAACACTGCGACCTGAGCAGCAAAGCCATAGAGCTCCTTATACTGATCTTGATCTCTTGAACTTTTGGAAGCTGGACCAGTTTTTGGACTTCTGGAAATATGAAAAATGTTTTATAGTCAAGTAAACAAATTATTTTGGATAATGCTAAAACAATTAATTATGATATCATGAAACAAAGCTACACACACACACACATAACCATTGTACTGACTGCACCCTTATACACCAGTATGGAGTTAATCACAGAGCCATCCCGACCCCAGTGCCACAGACTCATTAAAGAGAACCCTCAATCCATGAGAAGCAGCTTCAACTATTGATCGACATCTTCTACAGCAAAGTGATCAATGTATGAAAACAATCCAGATCTAAGTTACCCCAAATGGAAATCTTTCCTGCTTCCTAACAGAAGCAAAATGGTTTCACACAAACCCTAAATCTTCCCTGTTAGCATCAAATCATACATCAACCTTATTGGTGAGATTTAATTAATTACTGGTTGGGTCTAGTACATAATAGATTGGCGGCTGTCTCTCTCTATTAGATACATTATACAATCAATTGATAAATCAATATCATAAACATAAATAGAAAGGTTGTTCATATATATATATATATATATATATAATATATATATATAACTTCAATTAAGCTTGAATATGATGAAAAGGAATAATGTGCCCTAAAACTTTTAACAAAATACTTACACTAACATTTCCTTACACTTCCAGCTTCCAAGGGAGAAGATGTAAAAGGTTTAGCCATCACTGATACAGATGAGTATAGGAACATCACATGAGCTTTGTCTGCATACATATAAAACATTATGGACTGTAATGTATCAGTGATCCTTAAAATCGGACTATAACATTTTAGTGAGCTCAGTATGTTCTAGAAATCTCTCAAAAATGAAGCTGAAATATAATTAAAGTTCTTGCTTAGAATCCATTGTTTGACATTTAAAAAATACTTCCAGAATTTAATAGCATTGTTGACAGATGATTCTTACATATTCTCTCTTTATCACAAAAGCTGATTATGTTGTCTGTTGCCTTCTATTACCAGTTTGGAGACAGAACAAACTTTGTTTTAGAATAATAGAAAAAAAATATATTATATGTGATGTGCCTTCACAATTCATTTTAATGTAAATTGGCAATATATCAGAATTACAAAAAAATAAGTCTATTAATTCCCACTGAAAGTTAAGCTGTGCACTAGAAAAGTAAATTAGCATCTATTTTGAGTAAATTCCATTCAGAAGTCCTTTAGCTCCTAAATAATATAAACCATACACTTCTCATAATTAAATTACATTCAGTTTTAACTGGTTGTATTTTCCCAATACGTGGGCCCTGCAAATGGTGGCTTTGGACTATCAGTCTGGGTCACTTGGCTTTGGTGTTTCCCCTATTCATACTCTGGCAATAATTTAGGAAAATCAGAATCTAGAAATTTACATTCAGTGTGAACTAACTTGCTCCAAAATATAATGCACAAGTGACCAAAAAATAATCATTACAAATAGGAATAGACACAAAAATACATTGCTGTAAAAGACTTAAAAACAAAGCAGAAAAGGAAAACTACACAATATAAACCCTGAAATTATGCAATTAGTCCGTATAAAAAATATCAACAGAGCACATGAATCAAATTATTAAGCACTATTCAATGCAAAAAAGTACAATAGTGCTTAGTATGTTGTTTAGTAATTCAGGCGTGCATTATCGCATAAGATTTTCTTGGAAAAGATATTGAAGTGGGTTGCCAGTGCCTAATCCAGTGGACTATGATCTGTTTGACCTCTCTGTTATGACTTGCCCATCTTAAGTGGCCATACATGGTATAGCTCACAGCTTTATTGAACTACACAAGCCCCTTCAACATGGCAAGGTAGTGATCCAGAAGGGCTAGTAGATTGAGGAACCATTAAATAATTTACAGGTCAAACATGGTAAATCAATGAAATGGGAAAGAATGTAACAAAAATGTGTAAGTATACTAACAGGAAGAATAGTATATATGTGGTTGAACTCTAGGAAGAACATATATTAGGGACACTGATGGTTACAATAAACAGGAAAATATATCTAGAGCTGCATTAAATCAGACCCATGTAAGACATTTTCTGTCCAGTGTTAGACAAGGGTCATCAACAACCAAAGGAAAGACCCTCTCTCCACAGTAACCCACTGTAGAGTACCAATGTCAACGTCCCCAGTTACAGAAACACTGGTTGATCAAAATGTTACCAGATTGACCCTGTTTCATGGCCTGCTGGTCCTCCTAAGGACACATCTTTTAGATATTACCGCCAATGCATTTCCTCTGGATAGCAACAGATTTTCTCAGGGTTTTTCAGTAAAACACATTAATTTAGTTTGTGTTAAATGCAAGTGAAGTGTCTATATCTTCATTTAATGTTAATATACTTTATTTCATTATGTTACCAATTGAAATAAAAAAATATAATAATAGATGCTGACACCTCAGAACTACTACCAGTCAGTTTCAGTTTTTCGGGAAGAGATCAGATGCAAACTATAATATCTCCACTCCAAAGAAATCCAGCACAATCTCAGTCCAAGCAGAAGATTGCTGACACAGCTTTCCTCTATAGGGAGTTGGATCAGTGTCAATATGAACTTCTCTTGTTGTTCACCTATGAGTAGATCTACTTACACACAAGTATTTAACTATGATGGTAGATTTGTGTGGCTGTAATTTTCTTTTTTTTAATTATTGTTTTTTATTAATGGGAATAAAAGTCATAAAAGAGTAAGATGTACAATACAAGAACAACATATATTGTACTCAAATGACATCAGAAAAGGCTTGTGTCTACTTTTCCGGTTGTGTTGCATAATTTACAATTAAAATTTCGAGTCATACCCTTAGCTGGTTGTGAGGCAGAAGATACACGTCTCAAACCAATGTTTTGGGTTGAGTAAAATGAAATGAAAAAGTTAAAAACTGCAACTATATATTTTTTTCACTTTCGATCATAAATGTGAAGCTTAATGGATCACCTTAGTACCAAACATTAAATTAATATATTTTATACATCATAAAAATCTTTATGAATGGAAAATATAATTAACACTAGCGACTTGCCCATCAAAAATGATGGCAATAAAATGTGAAGCCTGGCAATGCTGTTTGCCACTCAATGCGAGGGTCTCCCCCCCTCTACTTTATGGTCCTCGAGATGAGTGCCTTCGGGGCGCTCACTCCGTGCATTGCGCTTGCGCAATCAGCAGTGCATGCGCAACCTGCAACCCATGCTCAATGCTTGTCAAAAGTCGCACATTTTGCATGCGCAACTCACAACTGTGGTCATTGCTTGATGACAACTTGCAATGACCACAACTATAATAGTTGATTAAAGCCACACTGCTGGGGTAATAAACAAGATTTAATCCCCCTCTGTCAAACCAGTGAAATGAAAGAAATTTGAGATAAGTATAAACTAGGAATGTTTGTAATGTTTAAGACATGATCTATTAAATGTGTGATAGAAAGTTATGTATTTTTTAATAATTTTGTTTTCCATCTGCTAATACTGGGTGTTTAGTGTATAAAAGCATTAAATACATCAATGGTTGAGAAACATTAGATTTTACTGCTCTGAATTGATACAACAACTAGGGTCAGGGCAGCTCAAGGGACAGTGGAGCTTCACCATCGGTATGATTTCTATAAATTAACCATGTTTATTTATTGCCTAAACCCGATGAAATTAGGCACGAGTTGTAGCACAAGACTCTCATTCTTAATGTTTATGAAATATGTAAATCCAAGGTCTTTTGGATACGTGGGCAAACACAGCATCTAGAAGGGTATAAAAACATCAGGCTTATATAAACAAAACATGCAAACCAGGATAATACCTTTGAAATGGTGTTTACTCTGCAATCTGCCCAGGGTGCAGCTAACCAACTGAGCAGCCAGGTTGACCCTTGCAGTCCTACTGGGAGAAGAAAGCTTTGCAAAGTAGGGCTCACATAAGCCGTTGTAATAACTTGTCATACTTATTTATATTAGAATGAGGATTAATTAAAATAGATCAGTAGAGCAAAGGCACAAGTGCAGGATGTGCAAAATAAGATGAGTGTTACTATAATGTCACTGTAAATGAGGAAAGGTTTAACATGTTACTACATTAATTCATGTTAGATTTTCCCAGATTAACCTATATGATCAGTAACTGGGTTACAGAGTAGGAGCTCAGACTGTGTGTTTAGTTGGGGTGAGAAATGTCTGCAGCCAATATGGGGCTTGGCAATATGGGGCAAGGACCAATGTAGCTAGTAAGTGACAAATTTAACCAGGTTTTAAACCATTAGCATAATTTTTTTTACATAAAATCTTATATTATGCTGACAAGTCTTGAGCCATGGAAATTCCTTCTTGGATATTTAGTAAGTAGTGATAGGACAATTATCCTACTCACTCTTAATTGTAGTTCTATTTTCAATTAGCAACAATGGTAGTGTTCAACAGAACTGAAAGATATCTCCCATTCATCAGGTTTATAATCTATTTAGGAACAAATATAAAGCCTCTGATGGCACCAAAGCAAACCAAATATAGTCATTAAAAATGAATTACCGTACTTTATTTATTTTATACTTTTTAATACATTTTGCACTTTATCAAGTCAAGCTCTTTAATGACCCTTTAATGATGATGTGTAAGTTTAAGATTGGGGCAGTAAGAAATCAATTTGAGAATCAGCAATGGAAGAACCTGTATTTTGAGTGCGAGAATAAAGCACACTGAAAGAAAAACGTATACACAAAGGATCAATATCCTTTAATATAACCATCTTGTCCTGTCAAAAAGGATAGTCCAGCCCCAAAGTTGCAAGCCATTGTTCTTTCCATGTAACAATATTGCCCAGTGCAACATTCATTAAAGATGAGTGGTCTTGATGGGCATCACAAGTTGAGTGAGAGCTCAACATCTGCTAAGGGTGCTTATCTCTCCATCAAGTTGAGTGAGAGCTTAACATCCATTAAGTTTGGGTATCTCTTGCCAGTCAAAAATGTTTGCATGATTTGGTTTCATAAATTGTGTGTCTCCACCCTCTCCTTTGTCTCCTCCCCCACTCTCCCTCCCTTTTTTGATCTTCCCCCCTCTCCCCCCTTGTATCTTCCCCCCTCTCCCCTGTGTCTCTTCCACCATTCTCCCTCCCCTTTGTCTCTCCCCCAATTCTCCTTCCCCTGTGTTTCTACCCTCCCTCCCATCTCTTTCCCTCCTCTCCCTCCTATGTCTTTTCACCCTTTCCCTCTCCTGAGCCTCCTTTTCCTCTCCTTTTTCCCCTCCCTCCCCTGTGTCTCTTTCCCTCCTCCACTGTGTCTGTTCCCCCTCTCCCTCCCCTGTATCTCTTCCCCCATCTCCCTCCCCTGTGTTTCTCCCCCTCCCTCCCATCTCTTTTACATCTCTCCCTCCCATGTCTTTTCCCCCTTTCCCTCTCCTGTGCCTCCTTTCACTCTCTCCTTTTCCCCCTCCCTCCCCTGTGTTTCTTTAGCTCCTCTGCTGTGTCTGTTCCCCCCCTCTCCCTCCCCTGTGTCTTTCCCTCCTCCACTGTTTCTGTTCCCCCCTCTCCCTCCCCTGTGTCTCTTCCCACCACTACACTTAGGTAATGACACACTACATGTAAATAAATACACACACTTATTTCTGTAAACACATGGGTAAGTAAACACATGCAATGTATATTTGTGGGGTATGGGGGGACAGGTAAACTCAATTCCCAACCACTATACCTTATTACTAAATACTCCTTTTTCTCCTGCTGTGTATATAATATAAGAGTGTGCCAGGGTCAATGTTTCTGTCAGAATACTGTGGCCTTCACTCAAGTTCTATAAACTAACAGAAAGCTAGGTATATGCACCCACATACATGCATACATCTATATATACATACATACACACACACGATGCAGCTCATCCATCACATGCATCAGGTAGGCAGTACCCCTCTATGTTACAGCTGAATATGCCCCTGCCATGCAGCCCCCTCCTCCTACACTGTATGACAGGTCCTGACAGGCCAGACCTCTACACCCTCACCCTCCCTGGGAGCACTGTGCTCCAACTCCACCATCCTGACCCCTGGGTGGGTCACTCAGTGTCTGTTAGCAGCAAAAACAGAGTGCGGCTTCGGCATCCTACAGCTCTGCGTCATAGTGACAACGCGACAGCCAGCGTCATAAATGGCTCAACGGAGTGTACTGAGAGGGCAACGAGCCTATGCCACCATTTTTGTGTCTGGCAAAGTGGGGCACAATCAAGGTGTGTGATGACTGAATGCAGCGGGGAGTGATGGGAGCCCTCATTCAATTTGGGGTTGTTATTTACAAGTAACTTCCCGATTTGCTACTTTTGAGCTGCATGCTCGAGTAGCTCTACTTTTACGTTGCTATTCAATTAGCCGAGGTCGCAAGTTAGTCCCCCTTCCCAATAATTGCAAACCCTGGCGTCGGAAGTAGCATCTACGGGCCTGAACATGAAGCTCATAATGTCCGCTATCGAAACAGCCAATGGAAACAGAGATCGTCATCTTGACATCAATGTTTCCATCCTCCAAGCCCTACGGGCTTTAAAGCCCAGATGACTTGAATATATACAGTTGGCAACCCTGCTGCAGGGTTCCCATATCAATCCCATGATGCAGGGGTCCCGATCGGGAACCCCACAGTGTCCCCACATCAACCCCTTGCTGCAAGGGTTCCCTTATATGGCCTGCGGCACACCAATGCGCAATCCCTGCTGTGGGGGTATTGTAAGCATCTAAAATTAACCCCCCCCCCCAATGCTGGGGGTACCCATTGGGACCCCCACTGTATCCCTACCCTAAAACTACTAAAATGAACCCCATCACTCATGAGGGTCAATATAGACCCCTATAGGACACTATAAACCCCTACATTAACTCTATAAGTGCCATGAGGGTCCTCCCAGACCCTCATGACACAGTCTAAGAACTATATTACACTATTTACCCTAACTATACCCAATTAACCTATTAACCCTAACTATACCCATTAACCCTAACTATACCCCATTAACCCTAACTGTACCCTATAAACCCCTACCCTATTAACTCCTACCTTGCATTATTCCCCCCATTCTACCCTATATCATTCTATTAACCCCCTCAAACTAATAAACCCTCGCTAACTAATTAACCCCCCTAACTAATTAACCCTATTTAAGCTTCACCATACCTAATTAACCCTATCACTAACCACTTAACCCCCTCTAGATCTATTTTACCTCATCTAAATCTATTTAACCCCATCTAGACCTATGTAACCCTATCTAGTCCTATTTAACCCAATCTATACCCATGTAACCCCATCTAGACCTATGTAACTCTATCTAGTCCTGTTTAACCCCATCTAGACCTATTTACCCCAATCTAGACCTATGTAACCCTATCTAGTCCTATTTAACCCTAACTTGGCCTATTTAACCTAACTGGGTCTATTTAATCACAAATGTACCCAGTAAACCCCTATAATATAAACCCCCTCCCACCCTACCCTATTATCTCCAAGCCACAGGGGGTGTATCCCATTCTGATTGGCTGAAGGCAATAGTCATATTTAACTCCATCTAGTCCTATTTAACCTACCTATTGAAGCAGCAATAACTGACACACACAAGTGTGTTTACAAAGAACAAGTGGATCTGATTTAAGAACAGTCTCTGTATATACTTCATTTAAAGCAGTCTATTTTATATTAAATTGTAATATACAAGTATAAAAGAATAAATAAGTCTGTACATACTCTGAATACTGATTACATTAAAGAATATCATCAACAGTATATACATTTTTTGGCAGGAAATGTGATTACTAGAAATAATTCAGTGTTGCCATCATATATAGAGCAGGTCTATCATACCAGCATCCTTTTTTATATATACAATAAAAATCTGCAACACAAGAATATCATAAGAGAAAACCCCTTAGATAGTGGATACTATAACCAAGGTTACTGATTTTTTAAAGATCTATATTTTACATTTCTCACCCCCTATTTCTCTTTTTATATCCCTGCTTGAGCACAGGTGAGCTAATCAGGGGCTCAATAATTCTGTTTAACCACCTGCAGAGCCTCTGATTAGCTCACCTGTGCTCAAGCAGGGATATACCTAAACTGTGAACGGTTTGGTGGGCCCTGAGGACTGCAGTCGAGAAACCCTGCGGTATGGAGAGAGTGAGATGAGGAGGCAGGTCATTGAGTGGAGATAGAGTTGTAGAAGAGCAGGACAGGGACGTGACCCCAGATGAAGGCACATAAAGAATAGGGGCAGATGGTCAGGGGCCTGATCCCAGGGGGGATAGTGGTGAGGAGGGACCAGCCCCAGGGAGTGAACAGGCACAGTGGCAAGGGCAAGAGGCAAAGTACAGGGCCCCCAATTATTCCCCAGATGAAATGAGGACCCTTACAAAAATTTGTGCCCGCTAAAGCATCATACATGGGGGAAGTGAGGCCTAGCCAGAAGATACGTGCCTGGATTGAGGTTGCTACAGCTGTTGCTGCATTGGGTATTGCCAACAGAGATGTGAAGTCTACAAAGGAAAGATATGATGACAGTCGGATAAAGGTGAAGAGGAAGATGGCAGAGGATGCCAGAGAAGCCAATGCAATCAAGGGTGGACCGTTATAACGTATACAGAGTTGGAAGACCCTAAGGGAGTGGATCGAGCCAGCGACAGTCGTGGGCCTCCCAGGACAGGTGGACATGGTTTTTCTGAGTACCATGTGATGTGAGTATCATATACACGATCACACTCTCATATGCACCCACATGAATACCATCTACAATAGCAATGCAGCACTTTAAGCTCTCTGGTCACGGCTAATGATATATGGGGCTGCAATACCAATTTATATCCATGAAGCAAAAATATCATAGTCAGAATTGTTATCAATAAAATATATGGCCCATAGCTGCAGTTCAAACTAATTCTGATTAACAGTCACCAAATAGATAAAGGTTGATTTAACATCCAAAAGAGAGTACATGTATGGGTGTGCAGTACATGTGGATAGAGACTCTGAAGCACTGCATGTATGTATTATGTAATACCTCTAGGCCTCAGTCTCTCCTCTCTCACTGTAATACGATCTATAGCAGCAGGGTAAAGACACCAGGCAAGAGGGAAGGCACACAAAGGGTTAATTTAAAGTGATAGATGCATGTTTTTACAAAATCATTTGAAGGAAGACATGACCGCTGATATACAGATATAATAAAACTGTATTATCTATATAAATTTAAAATACAATATTAAAGTGATTGATAATTTTGGGGTGGCGCCTGCCCATTTTCCCCTATGCACCAGCCGCCCCTGGTCTATTGTCTCTCATTCATGGAAGCATGGAAGCTTTGCTGAAGGTATCTAAAGACACTGTGGAGCCATTTCAACTTGTTCTATATGTAATATTAACAATAATAGTAACGCAGTAGCGACCTCGTGAAGCAAGGCGAGCCAGGGGCACTGTCACACATGCGAGCCTCGCAAAGCGAGGCAAAGCAGCCGCGTAGCACAAAGGCTGCAATGAGCGCCAAAGGTGCTCATTGCAGCCAGCCGAGCAGTCACTCACGTGAGCCTCGCAAAGCAAGAAGCAGCCGTGCAGCACTTAGGCTGCAATGAGCTCCAAAGGCGCTTATTGCAGCCATCGGGAGAGTACTTAGGCTGCAAATAGAGCCGAAGGGGCACAGAAGGGGATCATTGAAGCCAGTGGCACAGTGAGGGTCGCAAATGCAAGCCAAGCGCGTAAGTTAAAAAACCCTAAAATAACACACTCACAGACAGCACAGAGCCAGGAAGCCTGGGAGAGAGGTTGTAAGCAATTTTGAGCCATATTTGGATTTTCATCAATCTAAAATCGACTAAAAAAAGGAAAAAAATTATGGATGAAAAACGTAAATATTTCTGAAACTGGATAAAAACGAGGCTGAGCAAAGAGAGGCTTGCGCGCCTTCAGCGCGTAACACACAAACATTCAGTTGACACACAGAGGAGAAACACACAGAGAAGGGACAGGGGGGAGAAGCTGGAAAGAGACACATGGCATTCCCAAGCACAAAACTTGCAGGTTAATGACACCTACAATGAGCGGACTGTACAGTAGGTGGGAGAAAAGGCCCGCAATGAGCACTGCGAGTGGGAGAGGCTTGCAAAGAGCGCCAAAGGCACTCATTGCAAGCCCCGCGATGAGCCACTACTATATATGATTGCAATGAGCAAAAAATTGCGCTCATTGCAGGGCCCGCAAAGGCGCTCATTGCGAGGTCCACTGTGTGCAATCCTGTCTCTCTCATCTCCCCTCTGCCTCTCTCTCATCTCCCCTTGTGCCTCCCTCAGCGCCCGGAACTTACGGACCCCGGAACTTCCAGACCTCCTTCATGGCATCATTGCTATGTCCCTACGCTGAAGAGAGGACGCGCCTGCAGGGGTGAGACCCCACAGCAGCCTCAGTCGCTGTTTGGCGGTCGCGCATGCTCAGTGTGCCCATCTCAGAGGACAAGTTATCATCATCGGATGCAGGCTGCTCTCCTGCCTCGCCCGCACTCTGTGCTCTCCCCACACACCGTGCACACCCGGCCCCCCCTCATGGCATACTCCTGTAGCCAGTGCCCGGAGTGCGGGATGGGCAGGCTCCTGCAACAGCTTTAGAGGGAGGATGCAAGACATTATACCATGATAGGTAACCTGGCACAACAGCTAAAAAAGGCAGAATGAGATCACAACCTTCCTCCTTGACAGCAACAGAACAGATTTGTTATATGGTGAGATGAGGAGGCGCAATCTAAGGATGGAGAGGTATGAGCAAAAGGCAAATAGGGACAGAGGACTGATTGAGCAGCAAATACAATAGGTGCAACGCCAGCTCATAACTCTCCAGCCTTTGGTTACACAGCATCCAAGATCATCACAACCAGGGCCGGTGGCCTCCTCATCTCATATCATGCTGCCTTCTCCAGCTGCTAGCCCACCATGCCAGGTATACACACACTGCGCTAAACACCTCCTACACTCGGTAATGGGAGGAGGCACCCGGACACGAAAGATGGGGGACCAGTGCTGAAAAAAGAGGAGGTATCCGAGAACATCCCAAAGTCCTCAACATGGCCTTTCATGTTTACATGTATTCCATGACAAATAAATGTAATTTTGATTTATATTTTTCAATGCTCTTGGATCCCTCTGTGACTGCTAAGTGGTGATATCTCTCATTGTTGACTGCTTTTACATCCTTTTCTCTAAGTGTGCTATCTCTTTAAATGCTGCGTCAATTGTTTTTGGAAATGTATATGACAGTGTTTTCAAAGCTAAGCCTCAAGGTTCCCCAGACAGGTCAGGTTTTCAGTTTAAAAGGGTGTGAACACTGCTGAGGCAATTCGTACTCAACAGGAGCCTCTGTTTTTTTTTTCAACTGTGTTCACACATTTAAATAGGAAATCTGGCCTGTCTGGGGAGTCTTGAGGAGAGGTTTGTGAACCACTGGTTTATGTTATTCCTATTTATATGATGAATCTCACTTGAGGAGCGAGCCAGATATTGTTTTTATGTGCACAAATGTGGCAATGGGAATGTTGAGCATGATAATCTGATGAACTTCCCTGCTTTTGTTACATAGTTACATAGTAACTAAAGTTGAAAAAAAAATTTCAGTCCATCAAGTACAACCTTTTATGATCCCCTCTGATCTGCCATATGAGGATTAGTTATGAATTAATTAGTTGTTAATTGTTAATTAATTAGTAATGAACTATTTATTTATTTATTTTAATTAGTAATTAATCCAGAGGAAGGCAAACAGAAAAAAAAAACAAGTAAAACTTAGCCAATCGTCTCAAAGGGGAAAAAAAAAGAATTCCTTCCTGACCCCAGATACTGGCGATCAGATTTCTCCATGGATCAATACTCTCTCTCTAATTATCCAGGGTAACCCTGAATTCCCTTCTTAATTAGAAATAAATCCAGTCCCCTTTTTAAAGTTAACTATCGAATCCGCACTCACCACCTTCCTTGGTAGAGAATTCCACAGATTAACCACCCTTACTGTCTTTTTAATGGCTGCTAGGGCACTCCTAAGTCTTTAATAAAAGCCTTTGTGTGTACTATTTGTAACACGTAATATTTTTTGCTACATTTGCCATTTATGGGTTTAAAAGCAATTGCGGCAATGTGGAATTGTTGCAATTGGAAAGCAATTTTCTATTTTAGTAATTGTAACTTGTGCGGCCTTGAAAGATCAAAGGTGGAGATGGGTCGGAGTTGCGATTTTGACAACCCGCAGGATTTTTGAGCCAGTAACTCGCAAATCGGGTAGCTAGAAGAGGCCAATTGAATAGCAATCATTTTTATGGGCTACATTACGGGCTCTAATAATTACAATTTGCTCAATTGAATGGAGGCCTAAGGCAGCCATTCTACATATTGCGTTTAATAATATTATAGTAATAATGCATGAGCACAATCTGGAGTTTGTATTTATTTTATTTATATAATGACATGTAAATTCCTTTAGATATTCTAACTGCAAATAAATACTAATAACAATATCTTGTTTTCCAAAGGCGCAGATAACTTATTATACACTTCAGCGAAGTTTTTCATAAATTGCAGTTGTTCTTAAAGTTAATGCTAAACATTATTGCTGCAAAGAAGTGAAGGAAATACAAGCAGGCTTGAGTGAGGGGTCATTGTACATCCTCATTGTGTCACAAAATGTGTATAAATGTCGATTTACTGTATTAGCAATGTTGTTATTGCCATTGACATTCACTGCTGGTCATACAGATAGTGGTTGGAGGAACTACCTTTTATATGGAAAGTTGGGAGTTCAAATCCCCACCAGACAACAGAGAGTCGTAAGTGTTATAATTTAAAAAAAATAATCATATGAATTAAATAAATCATATTAATATAAACAACTTGGTACAGGGGATACATAATACAAATATAACAAAGGTTTTAAAGTTGTAGAGTTCTATGAATTCATAAGAGCTTACAATCTAAGTTGTTAAGGGTATTAGAAACAAAGAGGGACAGGGTGGGATTGCTTGCTGGTGTGGCAGCAAGATCCCAGCACAGGAGGCTTTCACTGTCTGTAGCACGAGACAGGTACCAGCCCCACACTGTTGAGATCCATTTAAGATTGAAACAAGTAAGCGTGTAGGCCCCCTAACATGTGCATAACTCTCCTATACTATGCATGAAAGCCACATATAAGGTGTTATTGGATTAAAGAGTGAGAATTAATTGTGGGCCCATTTGCATGTCCCTGCCCAGTTTCCCCAGAGTACAGTGCAATATTTCTCTGAATTCATACTGGGCAGAACATGTTTTTTAACTTTTTTTTAGACATTCAAAGATGAACACATATGTACTATTTATTGACTGTCTTGTTTGAATCACTACTCTTAGGGAAGAAGTTGAAAGGATTTATATTTTATAAATAGTACAATTAAATAACCATTCTGTCCAGTCACTCTATTGTATGTTTGTGTCACAGCTGTGGAAGTTGGATTTGATTTGCTGTGAGCTGCCAATATGCTTAATTTATGTGGCAGGTCTGAATGTGAAGAGAGCGTCTCTGTCTGGATTCATCTTTATGTCTGACCCAGAGATCACTGGGTATCTCTGTCATATCATGAACCAAACACTGACAGCTGATTAAATGTATCTATTGGCATCAACCTCAGTGACACCAGCAATAAGAATAAAAAAAAAAACATTTATCTACCAATAGGATAACAATATATAAATCTCTAGTGGAAGCAGCTTATCCCCTGGACAAATATCCCTTATAATGTCCTTTTATAATCAGAGCAGTAGTTTGTGGAGAGACAGAGAGATTTATTCTGTGTGTGATAGTGACAGCTTATAATTAAGTGCGAGGCCAATGGGGAGGATTTATTATTTTCTGTTTGTTTTCAGGGGGATAAGGCTCATAGGAGAAGCACCTCACTCTGCAAAAGCTCTGACACATGAAGAAGATTAACTCTAGAAATAACTTAAGATTTGCCTTGAGAAAAGAACAAGAAAAACAAAGTAAATCCAGGTCTAGTTAGTTTTGCAAGACTAGAATAGAAATCACTAAATGCTAATTGATGAGTTTTCTAAATAGAACAAATAGACATGTTCTACAGTTAGAATGTGAACCTTTTAGATGTACTACTATACTGGAATGGTAGTTGTTGCCAGCTAGTGCATAGGGGGACCCGGTGCAAAAATGCAGTACATATATAAATTATATATTTAATATATAGAAAAAATAAATATATAAATATGTGGGTCTGTCTCTCTCTCTCTCTCTTTCTCTCTCTATATATATATATATATATATTATATATATGTGTGTGTGTATGTGTGTGTATATATATATATATATATATATATATATATATATATATATTTATATATATAGGTGTGTGTGTGTGTATATATACGCATTTACACACACACACACACATATATATATTATAGAACTATAAATACTTTCTTACCTGCCCGATGCTGCACTCCACTTATTGGGGTGAGAAGGGTCCAGTGCAGGTCAGAGGGCCAAGGGGGCACAGAGGTCTGAGGGGGCTGCAGGGGCTAGCATAGACCAAGGAGGCCATAAGAGGCAGAGGGAGGCTGCAGAGGTCCACGAGGGGCCACAGGGGGGCTGAAGGAGGCCACAGGGGTCTGTGAGAGGTCATAAGTGGTCCATGGAGGTCATAAGGGTCTGTGTGGGCCACAGGGCTTGTAGGGGGTACAGTGGGGGGCCACAGTGGGCCATAATGGTCACCTGGGGCCTGTGTGGGGGGCTACAGTGAGCCTTAAACAGCTGCAGGGGATGCACAGGAGGTCCATGGGGGCCATAATGGGCTGGGGGGGATCCCTGGGCTGGCAGGAAGCACAGTGGGCCCTTGGAGCCTTTGAGGGGCTACTGGGGAACCTAAGGGCCACAGGGACCGCAGGGGACCCATGGGGGTTCCATGGGACCTGCAGGGGTCACAGGGGATCTGTGAGGGCCACAGGGGACCCGTGGGGGCCACAGAGGAACATCAGGGAACCAGTGTGACCACAGATGAAACATGGGGGCCACAATGATTCTACGGGGCCACAGGGGATCCGTGGGGGGCACAGAAGGCCTGTGGGGGCCTTGGAAGATCTGAAGGGGCCACAGGGCTGCCGTGGGGGTCACAAGGGACCCACGGGAGGTTTGCAAGAGGCCATCAGAGGTCAGGGGCCTTGCACCATCTGCACCGGCAGTAGCTCTGCCTATGGTTGCCAGTTCCTTCTCCAGTGGGCCCCGATTTGTCTAAACTCTCCACAATGATCTGCCCAACCATAAAACAGCTTATCAAAAATATCCAGGCAGGCTGTGCATTAGATTAATATTCAGTGAGTTATTTTTTATAATGGAGTCAGCACTTGTCAGCACTTCAGATGTTGCCTAAGCAAGACAAAGTAGTGAACTCCCTGTTGCCAAGATTCTGGAGACAGAAATGTTGCATAAATCATACAAGTAGAGAGTCCGGATATCTCAGTGTACCAAGTACTTCTTGGCACTACCTAATATTACTTATTCACAAAGAACAGAAAGTTCATAGTAATGTGTGGCTCTGCAGTGTTCTTATCTAAAATCTGATCTGTAGACTCACATACAGACCTATCAGGAAAGTATTTACAATGCTTGTCTGTGTCCCTCTAATCTCTGCCCAGTAATTTTGTTTCTCTAATTTTTCTGTCCACTTTTTTACTTCTCTTTATATTTTCATCAGTATTGCTTTTGACTTGATAAAGAGAAGTTCATCTCTTGAAAGCTTGTAGCTATAATTATATATATATATATATATATATATATATATATATATATATATATATATATATACTTAGTTGGGATACATTTTTGCATGCTTTTTGATGGAGCCTCTTGTAAAGTACACAGCTCAATTAGAATGTAGGTGATGTATATTTAATTTATTTTATTTGTTGTTTTTAATAAATGTTACACATTTTATTCCACTATTGTAAATATTTCAATTTATTCTATTAGTATTTCATATAAATTTTGTGATTTAAGATATTTGGTAATAGAGATTCCAAGCTTTCTTAGAAAATTGGTTTATTCCCTTTATAACACAAAGAGCAATGACACAAAAAAAGGACAGTGTAAAAACAAAAAACAAGATTTACAGGTCAAGGAACGTCCAACCTATTGGCCAAACAAGAGATCAGCTTCAAAATGTAATTTATATTAAGAACCTCTCAGGTCTCTGTTACACTGTGTAGGCTGCTAAATGGAAACAATATTAAATGTGCAGACATTTATCTAGTGTATCTTGGAAGGTTCTATGTCTGCACTTTATATTGATGTCCTCCATTCATTTGCAAAACATGACTATAGATTACACATATCATTCGTTAATACTCTCTTCCATACAGTTCTTTTGAACAACCCTAGACATGTATAAGTCCATATTCCTTTCTTTTTACAAATACTGTTGACCCAATACGTCTTGTTTCCCCCCAATATTTATGTTTCTCTATTCCTTGCTCTCAGGCATTATTGATCTCACCACCCTCACTTTCTACAACTACAAATCCTACAATAAAAAGCTAGTGGCAAGTTTCTGGATGGATTGATTACCGTATATCTCGACTGTAAATGCAGAGAATGGTTTTAAGGGATTGATTGATTGCATTGGTCAATAAACTTATTTTAACTCCTGCTTAGAATATTTTGCTGTAGTTGGTTTTCTTGTGAATTCTTCATTACTGAATTAACCCCTGATCTGAATCTTGTGTGTTTTGTCTTCTCTCACATAGAGAGTTCAGTCTGAAATAAATCACGGTATAAATGACCTAGACATAGAAATGTATAGATAGCAGATAATTACATTCACTTTAGGCCAGGTTACCTTGTAATATAATAATTGTTGAGTTATTTGAATATTTGTCAAGGTTAGATCTAAAGGATAATTGTATGATACCAAATCAAATGTTTTTGAAACATGTGAGTCTAAGAACATAATCAGATATGAACAATGTCTTATAGCTAGTTTTTATTTAGAAAAAAAGTACTGCCTCTGGTTAATCCTGGAGACATCCATGATACATTGGTGAAGATTGTGTGTGTGAGGCTGTTTACATTTCAGCAGACACAGAGCTTGTAATTATAATTGCAAGCTGCCTGCTTATGAGCGCTTGTGGAGGAATAGTTGGTAGGTGTCAAATTCCCCCAAAATCCAATTACTTTATACATACCTCACCTCTCCCTTCACTGACATTAAATAAACACAACCCTCAGTCTCAGAGCTATCAAGAAGTGCTCTAGTCAGATCACATATAGAGTTGTGGATCTGCGGGGCTGTTCGGAATGCTTCCGATGTTGGTCATTCAAACGCTTGCCTCACGAAGCAAATCGAGCAGCCGACGCGGGACTTAGGCCGTGCCGTATGCGGCCTGTACAGCCGTAACTGTGAGCCTCGCAGGTCTTAGGCTGCAATGAGTGCCAAGGCGCTCAAAGCACTGCTCGCCTCACAAAGTGAGGCGAGCAGTTGATGCACGCAACTTAGGCTGTAATGAGCGCCAAAGGCGATCAGTTAAAGCACGCAGGCCTTAGGCTGCCAAAGGCGCCCATTGCACTGCGAACCTCACTAAGCGAGGCAAGCAGTTAAAGCACATAGGACTTAAGACCCCTAGGGCTTGAGACCAAAATCTGGATATACACTGTGCGCCTCTCAAAAATCCGACTTTAACGGAACCACAGAACTGAAAATACGTCAAAAAAATAACAAATATGCCTAAAATTCACTTGCACACTCACATACAGCACAGGGGGAGAGCCAGGAAGCCTGTGAGTGGGGTTGCAAGTTAATTTGAGACATATTTGTCATTTTTTCACAATCGAAAATTGCGCAAGCTGGGGAAAAAATGGCTGCCGAAAAAACACATAAGAGGCAAAAACGACGTCGAAGGACGGAAAACTAGCCCAAGGCACGTAAATCTATCCAGAAGGACGGAAAATCGAGCCCTAAGCAGTAACACTTAATGAAAGACAATAACACTTCATCCAAGCCACTAAAATTTAACACAAGGTAGAAACACTTAAACAAACCCAGTAGCACTTAACAAGGCACTAACACAACCAAACACACTAACACGCATTGTGTGGCAAACAGCATTGTCAGCCTTACAATTTTAATCCTGTCATTTTTGTCGGGCAAGTTCCTAGTAATATAGAAACTTACGATACCAAAACAGAAACGTCAAAATTAAGTATTTCTATGCTTCTAGACATGAATAATGTAGTTCGCTTAAAACATCCTGCAGCATGATTAGACATTGTGGTGTCACTACAACTCAGTACAAGTTAACCCATTTTGCTATAGCATAAAAATCTTAAAAGCTTATTGGGCAAAATATTAAAATAAAAAAACAATAAATTAAAGATTATTGTTTTATCAACTTTTATTTGTAATCCACCAACATATTCTGTAGTGCTATACAGGGTATGAAAACAAGAAAAGTACAATGTTAACAAACTGCAGAAAATGGAGAGCCCTGTTTTGAGCTTAGAATCTTTGTAGAAAGTGCTTTTTTTCCAAAGCATCCTACAAGATTGGAAGCTCTCTACTTGCAAACTAAAGGGAATGGAAGAGGCAGAAGCCTGGGCAAGAATAGACAGATAAGGAATAGCAAGAGACAGGAAGGAAGTAAAGTTTACTTAGGTGGAAACACATGTTGAGTTAGAATGATTTTTATTTAGAAGGAAAAGGAAAGGATTTGATTGAAAGTATAACGTGCAAGTGGGAATATAAGGTGAGGGGCCTTGATTAGGAAATATAACTCCAGAAGCCAACATATGGTTATGGGGGAGACATGACGTGGAAAAGTTGAGAAGAAAAGCATGAGGCAAAGGCAGGAAGTTTTGAGGAAGAAAAAGGCAGGATAAGACATTGTTTAAAGGATTAATTAGAAGTAGTTAGCAGGTGTTGATCAAATGATCAGCTGTAGGAAATCTAAGATACTCAATAAAAGAAGAGCAAGCAGGGGTGGGTGGGTGAGGTGCAGGGGATCAGGGCAGTGGTTGCAGTAGCAGTGGGAGAGAGACAAAGGCCCAGAGGAATTGTGGACACTGAAATAGAATAGGAGAATGATGTGCAATGATATTTCACAGATAAGAAGCAATAAAACCAGGCTATGGGGGTGGGTAAGCAGGTAGGATAAACAGGATAAAGATGAACAGGAAATTATTAATATCAATAATTTGTTTCACCATACAAACTGATTGATTATTTAGGGAGAGTGTGATGTACAAACATCCCAAAATACATAAAGTGATAACTGTCACAGACACATTTACAAAACAATCAGTTATTAAATCACTAGACGCTCTGCAAATTAACATTTATTTATATGTTAAAAATACACAATTACTATCTACTGTTAGTGCATTGAAACCTCATCCAATGAAATCCATGCATTGCTCTGTATGGTAACAGGACACCCACTTTGGTGGAAATGTTTCCACAGACTGCAAAATATAATAAACAGATCGAATTGTTTTTATTGTAATTTACTTTATAATATGTGGTAAAAATCACCATGAAATAAAAATTGATTATAGTAAACTTTTGATATTCAGACTTATTTATGTTTGTAAATATTGCTTTAATTTTAAAATTTAGTCTGTCAAATCTCTAAGAAAAATTCCATGAATTTACAAGATAAGACAGAACAGGAACAGAAATATGGGCAGTGCAATCATCTCAGGGTCACTGGGCACAGTGTGAGGATTGGAGATAAGGGCAGGCGTGGAGAGAGATGGACTCATAGTGCTGACAGAAAGCTCTCTGCTAAACCACAGGCAGAATGTGTCTCTTGTCACCCGCTGTGTAAGTGATGCAAGATCTTGTCACCAAGAGAGAAACCATAGAACAAACACAGACTGATAATATCAAGAGCTGCAAAGTCTTCATATGAAATGAACAGTGAATAAATAGTACATTTGTGTTCACATTTGGATGGCAAAAATAAGTTAAAAAATGTAACCTCTGCTCAGAAACCTGAAAAATAGTTATTGCACTGCACTCTGGAAAACTGGGCGGGGTAATGCAAATAAGAACAAAATACATTTTCACTCTTTAATTTAATATCACCTTATACATTGCTCCTTATAGCATACACCTGCTGTATAACACAGCTTTGAAGCAAAGATTAGGATGGATTAAGTCAATGTATGTTGCTCATTTGCATAGAAATACAATAACATGGATTTCCCAGGATTAATTTAGTTCAGAAACAAATGGTAGCCAGTTTTTCATACTCTTTAAGAATATTGTGGAGATCTGCTTTCTTCAGTCCGGCTTCATGAGGCTGTTATGACCAAACCTACCAAGCAGATACACCAGATTCTTCTAATTCCTTCACCAAGACCGCTGATGTCTCTAAAATGCTTACTTTTTATGCAGCATTTTAATAAAAGAATGCAGACTCAGCATTATAAAACTTAGGAACTGCTTTTATTGTTGGGGAATCTTCTTAACAGGTTCACTAGATATATATTTAAACTTGAACTGATAACATTCTGTAACAGTTTGTGTGTTTGTTTCAAGTACTATTAACAAGGTTTCATCTGCAAGGCATCATAACATCCACTTCATTATTATCTTCTACTAGCGACTTGCCCATCAAAAAATGATGGCAATGAGATGTGTATATTTGTAAACTTTTTAGTTAGATATATACGTATTTGACACTTGTAAGGTTTTAGTTATGTCGAAATAAGTGCAAATTGTTATATTAACCATGTTTATTTTTGTAAGATTTTATTTTCTTCTTGAGTAAGTGTTAAAGAGTTTTCTAGTAAAAGTATTAACATTTGAATGTAAGAACAGTTGAATTTTAGATTAAGCAGTATTGTAAACTTGAGGTAATTGTTTTTTAACATGCAATTTGTAGCTGAATAACTGTAAAGTTAAATATACATTTAATCCAGAGGAAGGCAAACACTAAAAACCCTCTTTGAAATGTAGCCAATTGTATGAAAGGGGGGGGGAAATAATTCCTTCCTGACCCCATTAACTGGCGATCGAATTACTCCCTGGATTAATGTTGAACATGAAATACAATATTTACATTCTGGCAGAAAACGTGGTTGTACTCTTAACATGAACTTTGTAATATGTCTAAGTCACTTGAAAGTATATTTTTGTAAACTTGAACTTGAAATGATTTAACATTTTCTTTTCTTCTTCAGTAACTGTTAAATATATTTGTAGTAAAAGTATTAACATTTGAATGTAAGAACAGTTCAACTTTAGATTCATCAGTATTGTAAACTTGATGAAATGTTTTTTTTAACATGCAACTTGTAGGTCTAGAACTGTTAACTTAAATATACATTGAATGTAATCAGTAACATAGTTAATTATCATTTGAACAGCATTTTGGCAAATATTGCAAGGCAAGTGTTTTGTGGGGCTAATCATGCATAAACAGTACTTCCATGAATTATGACTGAATTATTTCTTTATTGTTATTTTGGAATGGATGACGTTTGTTTGTTCATGTAGTAATTGTTTTAAATGGCACATAGAGCTTCCTCTGTGAAAAAAATCGTTCTCTAAAAAGAGAACGCGAGACGTTAAAGGTGGTCTGCGATGTGTAACCACTGTTCTCTATGTGTTTTACAATGTCATGTAGTTTAATATGAAAATATTGTTGTTGTAAACCTAATTTCTGTGGCGTAATTATGTACTTTTAAAGAAAAAGGACAGTTGTGTGTACTTTAGTGAAATTCTTTTGGGGTTATATTGTTGTTTTTTAGGTTTTTGCGTTTGGTGTGAAATTGGTTTTGCATGGCTTTTGTTTGTTTGATGGAAAGTTACAGTACTTCATAGTAGACAATGTTTTTAGTAAAAATGCATCCATCCTGTAATAAATCACCTTGACTTTCATTGTTTTCAATGTAAAGTTGAATAGCCTGTGGATTTTTGCATCGTCATAAGGCAACGTACAATTGGCCATGTGCAAATACTGGTTGTTCTAAGAAAATACCCACAGATTTAAAAGTTTGTCCTTGTGATTTATTAATGGTCATGGCAAATGCCATAATGATGGGAAATTGTCTTCTTTGAAGTATAAAAGGGAAACTACTTTGACTTGGTGCTAAATCTATCCTTGGTATGAAAACGCTCTCTCCTTTATGGGTACCAGTTAAAATTTCAGCATCTATGAAATGGTCCTTTAATTGTTGAGCAATTAATCTTGTCCCATTGCATAGGCCTTTTTTTGGGTTCATATTTTGCAGTAACATGACAATTGCACCTTTCTTTAGCTGCAAAATATGTTGTGGCATTCCAGAAGGAGTTAATGAGTTTATGAATTCAGTTGAAAAGTTTGCCTGACTTTCTTTGTCATCAGCAAGTACAGAATCAGCTGAAGATGGGTAAAATGTTTCCATAGTGTACTTGACTTTATACAGGTTTCGATAATCTCAGTTCGATTTCCATGTACAACGACCGGTAATGTTTGTCTAAAATCGCCACCTAACAACATTACCTTTCCACCAAATGGAAAAGTATTATCCATGATTTCACAAAGCAAACGGTCAATACATTGTAGGGCATAGCATGACATCATTGTAGCCTCATCTATTATAATTAATTTACTTTTTTTCAGTTTTTTTGCTTGCAATGATGTCATGCGAATATCTGACACTGAGGTTTCAAAAATAGGCACTGGCAGTTTAAAGCCACTATGTATATATCTTCCACCTTCTCACAAAAGTGCAGCAATTCCAGTGGTGGCAAATGCGAGTGCTATTTGACCTTGTGCTCGTACAAAACTCATTAATAAATTATAGAGATATGTTTTTCCTGATCCTCCAGGTCCATCAAGATAGAAATAACGCTCTTTGACCATGTCATCATCTAGTGCATTTTTGATGGCATTAAATGCTTGCAATTGTAATGTATTTAAAGTTGCAAGTCTTTCTTCTGTTCTTTGTACTTGTAGTTAAGTGTCATAGGGCCTCATTCTATTATCGGCCGTAAATCGGCCGTAAGGCTGCGATTCCTTGCGGGGGTTCTGTTAACTCGCAATTCAATTATACGGCCCCGCAAGGATCTCCTCTTACGGCCGGCCGCATATCTTGAAACCGGCCGTAAGCTGTGAAATCTACAAACTCAAAAATAAATTCAAGCCTGCACTGTACAGCTCTGTAAATGTTAGGGATCATATTGGGGGAAATGAGGATTAAAAGTAACCCACTCTCAAGCTTGCACATCAGCCCAAACCCGAGTTCAAATTAACTGTTTATTTTCCGGCTGCGGCGTGGGCGGGTCTGAGGTGCTCCAAGCACTCTGGACTTTTTACATGGATATTTTACGTATATTAAAAAAAAAGTATTTTACGGATTTGAGTATAGGGTAATTATGGGCTATTTTTGCTAACACCGAATATCACTTTATAGGCTCTGCAAAGTGCAGGATGGCTTTATTTGAGCTATTTTATGTGCTTAATTGGTGCTAGCGGAACCTGTTTGCTGCAAGTAAGCTGCGGCTCATTTTTAGCCTTGCAGACAGGGTTCCCGGAGCAATAGAATTGCAACCAGGCTTTTCTTACGGACGATTTCCTTGCGGCCGTTTTAGATCAAAGGCTTTCCTCCGGCGCGATCGGCCGCAAGAGATAGCAAGGCACCGGCCGCAAGCCTGCCGGAATCCCCGGCGGAGGGGAATAGAATAGCCGGAAAGCTTGCGGCCGGTCCTTGCGGCCCCGCAGCGGCTGCGGCCGATAATAGAATGAGGCCCATTGTCTTTAAAGTTTATGGCATCTATAAGACCTGGATCAGGCAGATTAAAACTTGCATAACTTAATCCAGTTAAAAATACTTCTTGGATTTCGATTACTGCTTTTAAGTGTGCAATCGGTTCATTGTATCGTTGCATAAAGTCTTCAGCCATATTACTTTGAAATGTGTCCCACAAAGTTAATGCATTTGGAGCATTTGAGAAGATACAAATGAATGCAAATTGTTCCCTCATCATTTGACATAGTGCTGCTTCTTCTAGACATCTTTCCCATTCGGTATCATCAGCTAGTAAGTTTTTATGTCTTGCAGCTAAATGAAAGGATTCATACACTATGTCATTAACAGTTCTTAAGTGTTCAAAACTTTGTGTACCAGGAACATTTAAAAGCAGTAGTCGTATGCAGAAACGTTCAAGGTCTCTTGGACTGACCGTGTAAATTTGTGGTATTATTTTATTTCCTCTGCTTTTTCTTGGTCTCCATAATCCACTCACAAAAACATAGGGATATGGAATTTCAATATATAAGAATTGTGTTGCTTGTGAATCTGTAGAATTTAATTGAAACCATGCAGTTAGTGTAGTGTGCCGATGCTCACTTTGGGCCAATGCATTACTTTCATTTCCAGCGTGGAAATACACTAAATGTCTTTGTGGCAAATGTACTGCTAATCTATATACTGCATGTGATCTATCATGCATTTCAAATTTTAAAAGCCGCCACATAGCTTCTGGCGCACTGACATAGCAAGCATCTACATGAGATGCAAGTTCATCATGTAGTAACTCAGTGCTTTCGGTATTGTCTGCACTTTTGACGACTACAGTAGCTGCATCATAGCCTTTGTAAATATATTTGTAGACATATTTAATGGATTTGATTGAAGTGCAGGCTTCTACAATAATGTGTGCATTATACTTCATAAGTAAATGTGGATTGTATGGTACCACATATCTATTGTCAACCTTTTTTCCATGAATAATGGCACTATCTCCTTCTCTTCTTCTATATAGTGGATAGCCATCACAATAGGCATACGTTTTGTCTCTATAATCTTTTGGAAATTCTTTTGTACATTTATTATTTTCCATACATGGTGATTGTGGATTAAGCTCACCACAGGGTCCATGAATCATCTGATGAGTTACAATCTCATACAGTCTACCATATAGTTGTGGATCTGGTAGTTCAGCAACAATGACTGAATCCACTTTGTCACCAGTATCTAATTTATCTTTTTTCTTGAAGGATTATCAGAAGATGTGCATGTGGAAGGCCTCTTTTTTTAAATTCAATCGTATATACATAAGCAAGACATTTGCCAAATAAGTGACTTATAGTGATGTCACGTATTAATTAATTTAATTTAATTTTGAAAACTCTGGCTACTAAATCTGGTCTATCTAAAGCACTTTGGGCAAGATGTAATTTTTTTGTAATTTCTGGCCATTGGGGATTACATGTAAATGTAATAAATAAATTGGGTTTTCCAAATTTGGTGACAATAGCCATGGCATCATTGTATCTTTCTCTCATATTTCGAGGAGATCCCTGGAAAGAAGATGGTAAAATGATGGCTTTGCCAGCTGTCATGTCTCTGCTTGTAGCAACCTCAGCGACATAATCCATTAATCCACAATATTGTTCTACACGTAGTTTGTTGATATTTTATGAAGTTTAAATTATTGGCCTCAACTTGCAAATAGGAATTAATAATCCATTGTTGTGTTAGTTTTCCACCACATAAAATTGGATTAAATGTATTCCGAATGGCAATTTGAGCTACTTTAAATTCAAGCATGGAAATATTATTTTGCATTGGGGATTTAGCATTTGGGTAACTGGGAAGGGTTAATTTTGGTTGCCAACCTGTTTCTCCGTGTGGGAAAAAATGGGATATGTCATTGGATCTAAATTTGTACTTAAGATACTCATATTAATGAATGGTTGCTACTCATTTCTGGGATATATTCTAATGTCTCTTTGAAATGGTGGTTCTCCTTCATCATTTTGAAACACCATTGCAACCTCATTTGATGTTGGCAAGTTATAACAGCGTTTATCAGTATGTCTATCTCTTTTAAGCACCATATTGACCTTTGGGATTGGTTATTGATGTCTTTCAGCATGAAGTTGTTGTTCCTTTTCTACTTCTGCCAATTTTTTATAAGCTTGAGTGTAGGGGTTATTGGCCATAATTTTATCTAGCTCTATAAAAACAGTGGGAAAGCATTTTTTATTGTCTTGCAGCTGCATACGTTGGTCAACAGCTTCCATTGTATCTAGGACATATAGTTGAGCAAATTTTTCTTTGCTCTCCTTCCTCTGGATGTAAATGGGAAGTCCTATGATAAATTTGGCTTTGGACTTTAAAACAGTAAGGACCATGTCCTGGTACATTAGCAGCTAATGTTGCCCCCATAGATGCAAAGGATATGGCACATTTGTAGGATATTATGTTTGTCTTGAAATTTTTGTAGTTTGGAAAAGTGGGTTTAGTCATAATGTTTTGTAAATAGATTGGGAATTGTTTTCTTTTTGGAAGTTTGACCTTGCCTTTTTGACAGCAACTAATGAACTGTCCATTTCTGGGTCTTTCCTGTTTAAAATGATAAGCCTCTCAAAACTGACAGGGAATATTCATGTCACCACAGTTATGAACCTCTACTGCTAAAGACTTGAGTAAAGGACAATTTGAAGAGCATATATCAGTTTCAGCTTGTAATTCATCATTTGAAATGTCATGTGATTTCTGAGGAACAGGTTCTACATGCTTTTGTTTAATTTTGTTTTGGTTGTTCATTGTTTTTTATGTTGTAGGTTTGTATTGTTTGCTTAGAGGCATAGTAGAGGGGAAAAATGGTAGTAATATATTGCTGTTTCTAATTTCTACTGCAGGGGATTGTTGTAATACCATTCTTCTATTTAACTTAAAGGCTGATATGTTCTGGCTGTGAAAAGAAGGTTTGTATTGTTGTTTGTTAGGTGTTAGTAGTATTTGTTGTAGTATTCTATTTGATGTGTGTGGTTAGGTTTTGTGCTTAACATTGTAAGTTGGGGCTGTGAATTTAGAATTGAGAATTTGTTATTTTATGTGTTTTGACTATTTATTGGACTATGCTGTTTTATGTTGGTCAATTTATTTTTTATAGATTGAAGTTCGGGTTTACTGTTAAACGTTGTTGTACATAAAAGGTAATTAGTAGGTAAATGAGAAATGTGTCAGCAATCTTTTGTGAAAGCTGTTCATTTGTGGTGCTTATTGTTGTTGGTTTATTTTGATTTTTCTCTTGACATGGATGCAGACATGTTTATTTATTTTTCTCTTTTTTTACTTGTTATACTGTACCTTGTTTGAAGTGTGATTTCAAGCTGAATATCCCTGGATCCGCTGTTGGAAATCTTCTTGACGATAGTCTTGATGCAGTGTCTGTTGTAAAAGAAAAATAAAAATGTTTTTTGATTTCAATGTATTTCTCATGAATAGCATAGTTAATTGTTTATTTATACTCTATCTGTTATGCTGATTTCTTCTGCTATGCTGTTTTTTGTGCACCACTTTCAAATAGTTTAATTTTAGTTGTATATTCCAGTTATACTTTTTTTTTACATTAATTATTAATGTTATTTACATTTTGTATATGTTAGCAATGTTTGTTGCACTATCCTGTTTTATGTCCACCACCTTTGGGATGCTGTATTTGGCTTGTGGATGACAGTTAAAGGTTGTTGTAGAGTAAAGCTGACTGTGAATGATCTTTTATCTATGTTGGAACTATTTACAGTAGTATCCTGTTTAGCGTCCGCCACTTTTGGTATGCTTATTTTGGCTTCCTTGTAAGGGTAGGTTGTTCAACAGTAAAGAGGAATGTTAAGTTAGTTTTCTATATGTTTTTCTGATTTTTTGTACAATCCTGTTTTGTGTCCACCACATTTTGCATGCTCCATTTGCCACTTTTGGTATGCTTAATTTGGCTTGTTTGTAAGGGTTACAGGTTGTTGGACAGTAAACAGGAATGTTAATTGGCTTTTCTATATGTTGTGGCGCTTTTTTGTACTATCCTGTTTGGGGTTCACCACTTTTGGGATGCTGCATTTGGCTTCTGGGTGATGGTTCGAGGTTGTTGTACAGTAAAGAGGAGTAATACTTTTGTTTTCTGTATGTTGCTAATGTTTGGTATGCTATCCTGTTTTGTCTCCACCACTTTGTGTTTTCCTTTTTTGGGAAATTGTATAGGTCTTTGACAAGTTTCTTGTACTGTGGTGTTTTTGTCTTGCTTGAATTTGTATTGAGGCTTGTATTTTTTAGTTTGACTTCTCATATTGGCGGGCATTAAACATGGGATTGGTATTTATTTTTCTACTTGTTATACTATATCTTGATTGAAGTGTTGTTCTTGTCCGAATGACAGAGGGTCCCCTCCTGCCAATCTTAATCCGCCAGTCTTCTTGTAGCGTCTGTTTGAAAAAGAAAGTGAAATGGTTAATTGTATATTCATTCTTTTGGATTTTGCAAAGCATGGTCTTTTTCTGCATGTAATGTATTTTTCTATCTTACGTCTTCTTCTTTCTTTAAGTTATTTAAAAGTGATCCTTTTTCACAGTCCACGGTGCAAATTCTTGATTGACGCTGTTGATGCAGAGTCTGTTTGAATAGTGAAAAAAACGGGAAAGATTAAGCTGCAGGTTAAATATGTATTAGTGTCATCTTTTTTTTTTTGCTATGAGTTCCTGTGAATTAATGTCAGTTGAATCTACTTCTTTGATTACTTTGAGTTAAGATTTGTTTGTTGTAGGGCCTATACACATAAATGTGCATTTCACGTGTCAATATACATGAATCACATTTTGATTGGGAATGTTTGAAATGTTTTCATTTTTTTCATTTTTTTTTTGCTGTCTTTCTTACTAAATTAAATATATTATAGCTTACCTCTCAGTTGGAATTTGCAGATTGTGAAGTTGTAAATTAGGAAGTAATTCTCTTCCGAAGTAACGGCAGCAGTGAACTATCCAGTCATCACCTGAGAAGAAATTTAGAATTTTCTGGAAAGTTGGCAGTATTTATAAAGTTTGAGGTGCTTGAGGCCGTTAGAACGCAAGACGCATGTGCTATTTGCATTCCAGCGTTAAATTTGCGTTCCAGACGCCTTTTTCCGGGTTAATAGTTGTCTTTTTTCTGTAAAATGGTGGTTAATAGCAGTGTGGTACGTGCCGCATAGTGTGTGTTACGTGCCTCGTGAAGTTCACTGCAGCGTTCTTTACGTTTTGCGAGTAACTGGAGTATTTTTGCGTCCTTAGCCTCGTTTTCGTTTTGTTTGGTGGCCATTTTTTCTATTGCGTAGGTGATTTTCGGGTGTCTAAAGTCTTTAATTTGGACTTAAATCAAGGTGTAACTTCACTTGCAGAGGTCCTGGGTGCACACCCTTCCTGTGGCTAAGCTTTTTATATGTTTGTTGTGTATATTTCTTGTGTTTTTAAAGGTTTTCGGGTCGCGCGGGTTGCGTCCTTGTTTTCAGATGTCGTAGGTGTTTTTTGGTAAATCCGTTGGAGTTTGGTGGTGTTTTGCTTCTTTAGAGTCCTGTAGCCTCGTTTTTGTTTTTTTCGGCGGACATTTTTTCTCTCGCTTAGATGATTTTCGGCTGTCTAAACTCTTTTATTTTCAGTTTAATAGAGCTGTAACTTCACTTTTCGAGGTCCTGGGTGCCTCCCCTTGCTGTCAGTAAGATGTTTAAGTATTTTTTGTTTGTTTTTATTGTGTCTTTCATGTTTTCATGTTCGTGGGTTTCTTCCGTTTTTTGCGAAGTCGTAATGGGTCATAACGCGTGTCGTATTTCTGTGTCATAAGTCCGTTAATTTTGCGAGGTCCGCAGTTGCTGGCATGGAGCGCCTGTGCAAGCCCGCAGCATTAGCAACAACCCGCATGCTCACAACAATCTATGTGATGTTGACATCGCATATATAGTTGTCGTAATTGACAGTTTGTTGGTAATGCTATGTTAAAAGTTACGTGCTTGCGCATGCGCAATGAGTGCCGAAGGGTTACGCAATGAGTTACGGGTTTGATACGGGCTACAATGAGCGCCATAGGCGCTCATTGCGGGCCTTGCGATGAGCGGCAATGGCGCTCATTGTGAAGCCTGTACGTGACTGGCTTGACGGGGCTGCAATGAGTGACGAAGGCGCTCATTGAGGGCCTCGCAATGAGAGCCAAAGGCGCCCATCGCGAGGCCGTACGTGACTAGCTTGAGGGGGGGAGGGGGGAAGGCTCCAAACGGCATACGAGTTACAGGTCTCCAAAAAATGACGGATTTAACTCCACCATTTTTTTCAAGCCCGTAACTTGGAAGCAGTCGGAAGATTGCAAAAAGACACCAATTAATACAAAAAAATACTTACAACTCACACACAGCACAGGGGGAGAGGCAGGGAGCCTGTAAGTGAGGTTGCAAGCTTATTTGCTATTTAATTGGTATTTTTGGGAGGTCTAAAAACGGCCAAGCGAGGAAGAAAATGGTGGCCGTAAAGCAGTAACTTTTTTTCAAGCCCGTAAATCGGAAACACATTTTGCGCTTGTGGAAAATGAACAATTTCCCAAGCCCGCAAATGGTTTCACACCCGTAAATGCAAACAGGAGCACAGAGGAGGGAGAGGGGGGAGAAAGACACAGGGGAGGGAGAGGGCGGAAAGGGTGGAAAGAGACACAGGGGAGAGAGTGAGGTGGAAAGAGGCACACAGGAGGGAGTGGTGGGGGGAGACACAGGCGTGAGAGAGGAGTGAAAGAGACACAGGGGAGGGAGTTCTGTGGAAAGAGGCACACAGGAGGGAGTGGGGGGGGAGACACAGGGGTGAGAGAGGAGTGAAAGGCAGAGACACAGGGGAGGGAGATAAGAGGGAAAAAACCCAGGGTAGGGAGACGGGGCAAAGAGATATGGGAGGGAAGGTGCTCATTGCGAGGCCGAAAGTTGCGGGTTAGCCGAAGGTGCTCATTGCAAGGCCTGCAAGTTAGAGGGGGGAGAGCCTTGCATTGTGTGGCAAACAGCATTGCCAGGCTTCAAATTTTATTACCGTAATTTTTGATGGGCAAGTCACTAGTATACATATCTTCTAGGTAGGTTTCCTCCCCATCAGTTAGGAGCATATACACACTTTAATAATTATACAGGATCAGGGTAGCCATTTTCTCTGACACATACAGGTATATATCTTCCAGATATCTTTTACCATATATATATATTAACTAGCGACTTGCCCGTCAAAAATGACGGTAATAAAATATGAATGCTGGCAATTCTGCTTGTGACCCAATGTAAGCATCTTCAGCGATCATCGCTTGTGTCTCCTTTCCCCCCTCCTTTCCCTCCCTTGTGTCTCATCCCCCCTCCTCTCCCTCCTTTGTATCTCCTTTCCCCCTCCTCTCTCTCCCTTATGTCTCATTTCCCCCATCACTCCCTTGTGTCTCATTTCCCTCTCCCTCCCTTGTGTCTCAATTCCCCCCTCCTCTCCATCCCTTGTGTCTCATTTCCCCCTCTCTCCCTTGTGTCTCATTTCCCCCCTCCTCTCCCTCCCTTGTGTCTCATTTCCCCCTCCTATCCCTCCCTTGTGTCTCATTTCCTCCTCTTCTTCCTCCCTTGTGTCTCATTCCCCCCTCCTCTCCCTCCCTTGTGTCTCCTTTCCCCCCTCCTCTCCCTCCCTTGTGTCTCCTTTCCCCCCTCCTCTCCCTCCTTTGTGTCTCCTTTCCCCCCTCCTCTCCCTCCAATGTGTCTCATTTCCCCCTCCCTCCCTTGTGTCTCATTACCCCCTCCCTCCTTTGTGTCTCATTTCCCCCTCCCTCCCTTGTGTCTCATTTTCCCCCTCCTCTCCTTCCCTTGTGTCTCCTTTCCCCCCTCCTCTCCCTCCCTTGTGTCTTCTTTCCCCCCTCCTCTCCCCCCTCCTCTCCCCCCTTTGTATCTTCTTTCCCTCTTCCTCTCCCTTCCTTGTTTCTCCTTTCCCCCTCCCTCCCTTGTGTCTCATTTCCCCCCTCCTCTCCCTCCCTTGTGTTTCATTTCCCCCTCCCTCCCGTGTGTCTCATTTCCCCCTCCTCTCCCTCCATTGTGTCTCCTTTTCTCCCTCTCTCCCTCCCTTGTGTCTTATTTCCCCCCTCCTCTCCCTCCCCTTTCTTTCCCCCCTCTCTCTCCCCTGTCTTTTCCCCCCTCTACTCCCTCTGTGTCTCTTACCCCCTCTCCCTCCCACTCCCTTTTGTCTCTTTGCACTCATTGCAGCCCCATCAAGCCACTCACATACAGGCCTTGCAATGAGCCCCTTTTGGTGCTCATCACAAGGCCCGCAGTGATTGCCTATGGGGAGACTGGTGGGGAGGGGTCAAATCAGTCATTGATATTGTACCTTAAAGGAATGCTGGCACAGTTGGAGGGCAATAATGATAGTATAGCTCGGGCATTGGTTCCTGGGGAAAGTGTAAGAGTATTACCACCGGTAGATGTTTCCATCAGCCTCAAGGAGGGGGAGGAAGGTGAGGAAAGGGGGGAATCCCATATGTCAAAAGGGGAGGCAGGGAAGAAGAAGGCAGAGGTTATGGTCATAGCTGACCCTCTCTTTGTCAGCTCGGACCAATTGGTATTCATATCACAGGTGATATACGTGAGAAAATACAGAGGGGGAATTCATAGAAATGTTTTCCCTCCTTCCATTGGACAACTACGTTGAGGTCAAGGAAAGGAGAGACAAGACAAAAAAAAGAGGAGGAGGAGAGAAAAAAGCGTTATAGGAGGAATCCTAAAACTTTCAATAATTAGCTTCAAAGTTTTGTCATCATGGCCAGTATCATTGGGGAGAAATTCCCAGAAAACTGTTCTGCGCTCTTCTGCTATCTCGATGAGATAGAGAACATTCACAGGACGTATGGGGGGATGGCCTGGTGGCTATATGATGAACACTTTTGTCAGAAGCTTGCCGTTAATAGGGATATTAGATGGGATGATCGTGGTATGGGTTCACGGATGACGAGAACAACAAGGAAAGGGTATTGTTTTCAATACAACGAGGGCATGTGCAAATGGGGACCCACATGCCAGTTCAAACATGAATGTGGGGAGAGTGGGGGCCCTCATCCAGCCTTCAGGTGTTACAGAATGAACAGGACTGGGACAGACACCACTCAAAAGCGGAGTGACAGCAATTCAAGTTGCAGAGATAGTGCCTGGGCTAAGGCAATACGCTGGGCACCCAGGATGTTCAGGTAAAGGTAACTTACTGTTGTGTAGTTTCAGTTTTGGCTTTGTGATCCCAGCTAAGTTAGGTTCTGTAGGTAGATGCCTGGGTAATTTAATTTCGGCTAGAGAATATCCACGGGTGGTAGAAGAGAAACTCAAGAAAGAGGTTTCCATGGGTAGGATGGTGGGCCCTTTCAAGCATCTCCCAATATCAGATCGGCGTATTTCGCCTCTAGGTGTTGTTCCAAAAAAAGAGGTAGGAAAGTTCTGTCTGATCCATCATTTGTCTTATCCGAATGGTATGTCTCTGAACGATGGCATCGAAAAATCATTGTCATCAGTGCATTACGCATCCTTTGATCACGCGGTTGATTTGGTCAAGAATGCTGGACGTGGGGCCTTCATAGCCAAACTTGATATTGAGTCGGCATTCAGGCTTCTGCCAGTACATCCTTCTTCTCACTCCTTGTTGGGTTGTAAATTCCATGGGGCATTCTACGTAGATTTATGTCTCCCAATGGGGTGGTCCATTTCCTGTTCCTACTTTGAGACATTTAGTACGTTCATAGAGTATGTCGTGGAACGGGTGGCTGGTGGCAAGTAGGTGATCCTATGGATTCTGATACATCTATATCTTCCAGATATCTTATTCCATGTATATATATATATATATATATATATATATATATATATATATATATATATATATATATATATATATATATCCTGTCAAATGCATTACAGACTGCCTTCAAACTAGCTTGCTCTTAAAGACACCATTACATTACTCACTGATTTTCCCTTTCCCCAACTGTCAGTTACTGACTACCTCAACATTCTAACTGCCAGTTAACTCCTTATACACTGTATACAATTAAACATACAGAATTCAACATAACATACGTAACATAACACAGTAGCATACAGTAATTAACATACATATGATAATCAACTTAATATGACATTAAATAACTATAAATAGACTTAGCCCCGTCTAACACTACATATTCCCAGGAGGCAGTCCCGATAGGAGTCTTTAAGCAGCCAGGGT
Organism: Discoglossus pictus; assembly: GCA_027410445.1. Taxonomy (NCBI): domain Eukaryota; kingdom Metazoa; phylum Chordata; class Amphibia; order Anura; family Alytidae; genus Discoglossus; species Discoglossus pictus. Next base: position 97,698,659 of record CM050169.1, read on the forward strand.
AATGGCCATCCTCAAAATCCTAATCACTCTGATCATATTAGTTCCAAGGACTGGTGGTCAGGAGGATCATGACAAATATCCTTAAAAAAAAAATAACTTGATTTTGGGGTGACAGATTCTCTTTAAGAAATGGGAGATTTAACTTTTTAACCCCACTTATCCACACTTTGATAAATACACATCAGTGTTTAATATCCATAATAAAAAATATTTTCTCTGTCCCCTTAAGATGTTTTCCTGCTGCCCTGAAAGCTGCATTTAAAACCTTTGTAGCAATTCACACTTCTGAAGAGCACCCAGTGACATATTACAGATCACACCCACACCGGGGTCACCAATGGATATAAATACTGGATTTAGCTGGGATTACTCCAGGGATATCAGATAAACTGTTTTATTAAAGCACCAGACTCACACAGTGAGATATACTGAATATGCATTCACTGTGCTCACATTATGCACCATCTGTGCTACTTGATCTCACTGATTTGTAAGTGCTACAATCTCTCATAAAAATCCTTCAGATGGAAATGTGTTGTAAATAATCAGTTGGGGTTTATTCCAGAATACTATTATTATGTGACAACGTCGGAGCAACCACTTAATTCTGCCTTTGACTAAACTTTATTTAAGAATAACTGATTTTTTTTGTTAAAACACAACTTTCAAGGCTCCTTCCTGCTTTAAGGAGAAATAAGCAAAGGAAACTGCTTGTCTAAAGATTGCAAGTTGCAATTCACTGAGTGGTAAGATGTATAGCTGAGGCCTTTGAAGCAATAAACATGAACTTGATGGAGCTCAGAGGGTCAGTGGCTGACAGATATGCCTGGCATGCTGCAGTCCATAGGATCACGGAGAGTCAAACACAACTGAATGACTAAACAACAACAAAAATTAGCTAACCTCAACCTCAAAGGACTTAACGCTTCTCACAATATATTAAAAACAATATTTTGTGCAAGTTACCATAGTCCTTAGTTAATAATTAGTTAATACTTAGTTAATAATTTAGCCTACCCAGTTGGTAGTTGCAGCTCCTGGTTCCCGCAGTGCTTCCAGATGAGGAAGCAGCAGACACTCCAGAAGAAACCCAGTAGTGAGTGAAACACGTAGAGACATTGCTACAATAGTTGCTACTATTTTGTCTTCGTAATGCCAACGCTAACATCATTATATTGCAGTTCCACATCATCTGGAAGCACCTCAGGAACCAAAAACTGCAACTGCAACTGCCAAGTGAACAGAATGCAGTGCCATTAATTTAAAAGGATATTTCAATTCTCTATTCTTAGTTAATACTTTAGCTGATCCAGTTGGTAGTTGCAGATCTTACTTTCTGCAGTGCTTCCAGATGAGGAGTTAGCAGACATCCAGAAGAAGCCCAGTAGTGAGTGAAACACGTACAGACATTGCTGCAGTAGTTGCTACTATGGTAATGCCAACTCTAACACCATCAAAAAGCAGTGCCACCTCATCTGTAAGCACCACAGGGACCAAGAGCTGCAAATACCAACTGAATTAACTAAATTATTAACTAAGGATTGTGAATTGTGAATTTAAATATCCTTTATAGGAATAGCACAGTATTCTGTTTATTGAAGTTTACAAGGATATAAAATACACAATTAAATATGTCCATCATTTCAAACAGAGCTAAACCGATATCCAGAGGTTTTCACTGAATCTTAAATTTAGAAATGTGAATAAGCCTCATAGAACTGAAGTGTATCAAGTGCCCTATTCAACTCAATAACAGAAATATAGCTAATGTTCTGTATAATGAGAACAGAAGTGTAAAAACTTAGAGAATTACCCAGAGCATCCACCTGACATCACTTAATGGCCTAGTGAGAGATTACTTTATGGGGGAACATAAAAGCAAGCTTGAATCCTAGAAGATGCAGCAACTTAGCTTCATAAACAGGTAAATGGTGAAGCTGCATATCATTAAAAGCTTTCTAAAAGCCTCCCGAACCCTATTATATGATTCAGAGCTCCTGCATATGTCAGTCCATCATCAGAACTCAATGCTTACAGTTTGTTATTCTTATTTATTCCTGTGAGGTTTGAGAGGAGTTGTATTTAATCCAATGTTCTCATTTATAAAACGTGGGGAAAATGTCTAAATTCTGTTTTACTCTACTCTTCAAAATATGAGGCTTTGGGGAATGAAAATTATGTAATATTGATAAAATGAGGTCTAAATAATAATATTTTGTGAAGACTTGTTGGTGGACTTGCCCAAAGGTGCGATTCATTTTGCACAGAATTAGGGATGGTTCATGTCTTTTACAGAAGGATGTGGCTCTGGATCCTTGGGGATTGTTAGTCAATTAACTTGGAAAACATGATCAAGAACAGAACATTACCTAATTAACTAAATCATTTTGGCTGCTAGTAGAGCCTTGATCGAGGTTTGGATTCAGTTACATTTTTACAATTAACAGTAATCAAAAAAATCTGGCTACAACATTGAGATGAGAGTTGCAGCTCTTATCCTGGTTTCCCAATGTAACCACATAAATAGGAATTCCTATATACTTGGGACATACAAGCCTCTATCATTTATTACTAACTGGGTATATATCAAAGTATATCCATCATGGTTCCTGCAGTGCTTCCAGAAGAGGAAACTCCAAGAAAAGCCCAGTAGTGAGTTAAATGTGTATAGACTTTGCTACAGTGATTGCTACTATGGTTTCTAACAGCCCTGTTAAACAAACTAACTAACTAACTAACTAACAGCCCTGTTAAAATGTATCTTGGACCCTTTTGTTAAGAAATTCCAGAAGCATTTTCACAATGAGCATAAATGTGTTCATGGATCTGACACATTAACCTCATTCATGGGATTATGTGGATATTCTCCCACCCCCTTCTTTCTTCTCTAACTCCTCTCCATTCATCCGCATACCTTTTCTCCAATGTATGCCCTTTGTTTGGGACCAGAGCCCTCACTCCCACTTACACACACTACTAACCAGGTGTTATATTAAAAAGAAAATAAAAATTATACATTCTCAAATGTTTATTGACTATATAAGTGATTCTCTTAATAATATAATTTAAGTGTGTCAAATAATGACTGAGCAATGAAACATAGCACCTTATAAAGAAGTGATGGATATCTCACTTCCTGCTTCCAAGCCCATTTATCTCCTCCTCCCCCTCATCTGAAGACCAAGAGTCTTATCTTTCACATAAAACATGGAAATGCCGATAAACCTCGCTTGGAATGAGTCAGGATGAGATATGGATTTTATCTTGGTGAGGATCAGATGGGATTCTCCTTGGTACTTTTATCCATGTTTTATGTTTCTCCTCAGTAACTTTATCCTTGTAATTCTAAAAATGTTGTGGACTTCTTAATTAAAACAGATTCTGCAAACAGAATTCTTTATATTTCATTCATTTAGGAGTTTATATAAGTTTATGGTCAATCACATATAATAGTTGTCAAACTCAGCATTTGAGGCTCCAAAGTTTGCTGCAATGAGCCAAAGCTAGGGACCGCATTTGTGGAGGTGGAGGCTCTATGGCGCCTTACTCACGGTTAAAAACAACCCAGAGAAGTAAAACTTTGAAAAAAAAACAACCACGATGCAGGACTTAGGAAAAAAAACAATAACGCGCAATGACTAAATACGGACTTACACCAAAAAATAGGAGCCGCGGGACTTAGAAAAAAACAATTACGACCTCGCAAAAATACAAAATTATTGGCTGTAACGCGGACATCCACAAACAACAAAAACACTTCAAAATAAATAAATAAACACATACACACCATGGGGGACGAGCCATGACATCTGCCAGTCAGGTTGCCCCCAATTAAAGTCAAATTTAAGGAGTTTTGGAACTTGAAAATCGGCTAAGTGAGAAAAAACATGGTGGCCGAAAACAATGAAAACTAGGCTACACGACCCAATACCCGCAAATATCAGCCAGGCACGTACAACTTTTGACAAGGACGTACGAGGTACAAAAATGCTAAATTACGAGGTAACAAAAATACGAACTTAACGGCTGAACCGCACACAGCGAAAAACATGAAAAACACACAAAATACAAACACAAATAAATAAAAAAATTACACACAGCAAGGGGGGACAGCCAGGAGATCTGGGAGTCAGGATGCATGCAAATTTAAGTTCAATTTACAGAGTTTAGCCACTCGAAATTCCCCTAAGCCAGAGAAAAAATGGCCGCCGAAACAAATGAAAACGAGGCTACACAACGCCTAAACCAGCAAAACACAGCCAGGCACATACGACTTTTACACAAACCCGTACGAGCTACAAAATACACTATTAGCAAGGACGCAAAATCATCCACACCCGCGTACCACATACAGAATCGCCGCCATTTTACAACAGTAGTTTACAAAATGCAGAATTACACAGCTAAACAAACGGTTTGCAATCGCGCACGCAGCCTATTTACACTACACACTTCACACATTCCTGACACTTACACCTCAGGTCAACAACACTGCAAATCTACATTGTATGCTGCAGGAACATCAAAACAGATTGTTAGCTCTTCAGCACATTGCTTGCTGCATATATTAATTACAAATATGTAAAGTATATTAATTTATAATTTTAATAATTAATGAATTATCATAAAAAAATACATATACAGAAAAAAAATGCACAAGATCGTAATAAACGACAAAGGCCTTCACTGCGCGCCGCACAAGGAGCACCAACGGTGCTCAGAGGACACAAAGTACACTAGGGGAGAGGCTCGCAATGAGTGCCAAAAGGAGATCAGCGCAGACTTTACAATGAGCGCAAAAGCTGCTCTGATAAAAAATACACCAACCAAGAGGCTCACAATGAGCACCCAAGGTACTCACACGACCAAAACACTAATTTTCTGTGGCAAACAGCATTACCTGCCTTACAATTTTATTGCCCTGTCAAGTCGGCAAGACGCGAATAAATAAATAATCTATCAGATGTACATAGAAAACAATGCAGAATTAATGGCCATTTTTTACATTGCAGGTTAAGACATGCATGCAGCTTTAATCTATATCTGGTGCATGATGTTAGTTTCACTGAACATACATTCAGTAGTTTAGAGAAAAAAAAACTATACAACATTGAAGCCTAGTTCTCTTCAGTGCCAGCACATAGTACCCTCTGCAAGTGATATTGTTTACAACTAAATCATAGTGGATATATTTTATGAGTATACTGACACTTTGAACTGTGGTAGTGAAGAAAACTGCTCAGAGTCCCTTGGACTGCAAGAAGATCCAATCAATCAATACTACAGCAAATTAAGCCAATTGTTTACTGGAAGATTTGATCTTATGGCTAAAGCTCAATTATTTTGGCCATATAATGAGAAGACAGGATTCCCTGGAGAACACTTTCTGGGAAAGATTGAAGGCCCAGAAAGATGAGGGAGGCAGAGGTGGAGATGGATAGATGAGGTCACTGAGTCAATGAACATGAGCTTGATGGATCTCACAGGGGCAGTGGCTGAAAGATGTGCCTGGCATGATGTGGTCCATAAGGTCATGGAGAGTAGGGCATAACTGAATGACTAAACAGCAACGATACTGCATGAGGAGTTTACTAATATTCTTACTCCCAGTTCACCTTTTATATGTCACACATTTTCCATGTGTATAGTAAATATATCATATCTGTTTTCGAATAAAATGCACTCCAGGGAGATATCTCTGCATACACTAGTAAGTTCCACTTAACTCTTGAAAAATCACCTGATTGATTATTAGTCGATGATGGGATTCTTTCTTCATTAGTTTGTCTAATTAGAACAGTATATTTCATTAACAATAAACTTCTTATTAACTTAGACTAGTTGTCACTTCTTATGGGTACCCCGGACAGGTTACAATACAGGGATAAGATTGTTCAAATAAATGGACATCATACATATTGAATGGGAAACAGAGGTCTATCTATTAGTTCTATGGTAATTTGTTTGAGAATCACTGACCTAAAACTAGCTTTGAAATTAATGGATTAAGAGTATTTAAGCTTTTAAATAATCTGTGTTCTCTCTAACCAGAGCTGCTTTTCTATACCTTCTTGTGCCTTATCTGGGTAAGGTCTGGCTGAAGGCTGGACCATAATGGAGCTTGGAAGCAGCAGGGTTATGATGTAACTCATCCCACACCATTATGTAATTGGCTCTACTCCATGATGTAATTGGCCCCACCCTATGTTGTCATTGGCTCCACAGCAACTGCCCACGTAGTGGAATTGAAGGTGAGACATCCTTGCAGTAAGTCATCCAATTTGACATCAAGGGTTGGGGCCAATGGCTTCATTTGTTATTATAGCCCTGAAGAAAGAAGAAAATGGAGGCCCACAGTAAATAATATTTGCATATAAAAATTATACAATGCAAAGGTTCTCTTTATTTAATTATTTTTTTACCTCTAAACATATTTTGCTCATTACGATGTTTAGCTATTCAAAACAACTTGACCTCAGCTATCCTTTAATGCACCGTTCATTTTAATTGAAATTATGGGTATACATTATAATTAAATAATAAACATTTCCTTACTATTTATACATTTTTTAACTTAAAATAATTTAGTAATAGCATTAAAACTAAAATGTAATTTTAATGAAAATGCATTTTGCAATTTAGGAGTTTTAATCACCTATTATTATTATTATTATTATTATTATTATTATTATTTTCTCTCCTTTAAGCTTTTCATCTTGGTATCCCAGGAGCCTTAGTCCTAAAGATTAATTCTTCATCCTATAATTCTGCTCTTGGAACAGCCATTGGAATGGAATTATATATAATTATATTTGTATGTATTTAATAGAAAAACTGAGATATATGTTATTTTAAAGGGTGATATTATCTGTAACATTTCCTTCTATGTGTAAAATATCCTGATGCTTTCCTTCAAACCAAACACAGAGCAGCCTGAAGGAAAACTATGTTCAATGTAGAAGATAGGCTAAGAATAAATGAGCTTTGGTAAATAGTAAGATTTAGCACTACTGGATCTGCCTAAGGCACCAACTTCTTCCTGTGGAAATAAATATAATAGGACAAGTGAGGTGGCAGGAAAAGACCCTTGGGCAAGTTTATAATCAGCTTTTACTGATTAGTGTCAGAGTGTGAAGAAGATCTTGGGGGATATAGAAGGAGACGGATCATTATGAGGAAATGGGAAAATGTATTGTGCAAACCAACAATAAAAAAAGTTATACTTATTATTATAATAATTAATTTAATTTATTGCAAAATATAACATAGTATTTTGGAATGTATGTGGCATATTTATTATAATTATTCTGAATGCAAGTATAAATGAGGGATAAACAGGACATTAAGCATGCAAATTGAACTAATAAATTAGGTGAACTCAAGGGCAACTCCTATCCAACTAGCCATAGTAGTTAAACATAATGAAAGTTAATACAATATTTGCAATATTCTTAACTTTTTAGATATTTAAAACATTTATAAAATATTTTTAAATCCTAATTTGCATTCCTTTGTACAGTATAAAATAAAAACATTTGAGAGATGTTGAAAATATACATTCGCTCAAAACATTCATTCTAATATTGAGATTTAGCCTATCAATACATTTGTTTAGAGGCAAGGACTTAAGCCTAACATATAGCTCAAGTCAGGGGGTGGAAAAAAAATAATTGTTTGATATTTACATCATTTTCCCAAATTGACCAGTCTATATGAGTATTCTTTTTTATCTGACCCATTGGAGACCAGTCCTTTTCTAGCTCGCAATTTCTGGAAGCTATGTTTACCACTTCTTGCCAGTCACGAATCTGTGTATTTTTCTAATATTTCAGTATGTTTTTCTTTGCTATTAGTATAATATGGGATATTAAATATTTGAGGCCTGGGGGAGAGATATTAAATTACAAATGCAGTATCATATGTTCAATCTCAAACACAATCTCTTGACCTGTTATTTTTTTAATTTGTTGTTTGCATTGGAATGAAAAAGGTTAATTTTTTTACAGTCCCACCACATACAGTATGTTGGAGGGATCCCTGTTTACCACAGCTTCTCCAGCAATTATTAATGTCTTCAGGCATTAGATGCCATCTTTGAATAATTTTGAAGAACATTTCATTGTTTGATGGATTTAAAGAGGATTTTTTAACTAATCTGAAAGCCGCATACCAGTTGTTTATTGTCCATTAATTATTTAAAATTCTCTCCCAGGTTTTCATTTTGGCTGTTTTTCCCGAATTTCCCAAGCTATTAATATTTTCTTGGCATTTTGATATCAAATGGGTTTTGTTGTTTCGAAAGAAACAATTTCTCAATGGAGTTTGCTCAATCATATTATTCAGTTTGTATCATATTTCAATAAATGTTTCTGGAGAGTGGAATAATGTAGCCAATTAAGGTTCTTAATATTTAATTTCTTTGATAAATTCTCCAAACTAAGTAATTTACCATTAGTGTATAACTGTCCAACTGACTTTGTTTCTCTATTTGTCTTAATACCGCTAATGAAGATTTTACCTGCTTCCTCCAGTAACTCAGTTGGGGCACCTAGTGATGGGAAGCTACCTAAATTAATTGGGCCTCATTCAATTGCGATTTGGCCAATTGAATAGGGTTCTATATAAGCACAGAGCATATTTTCTTACAGAAGTTTTTAGTTAGTGAAGACCTTGCTTTTGGATAGAAGTTCACTAACTAAAAACTTCTGTAAAAAAATATGCTCTGTGCTTATATAGAGCCCTATTCAATTGGCCAAATTGAATTTGAATGAGGCCCATTGTCTTTTAATTCTTATGCCAAAACCTAACCAAAGATTTAATGCCTCTTGGAAGGCTTGTTGAAACATGTTCTTTCATCTTGGGAGACCAAATTATCATATGTAAGAGGGTAGAATAGAAAAACTCTTGTTCAATCCTATACCACACCATTTCTAAATCAACTATGTTCCATCTTGCCAGATGGGCTAAGATTATTGCGTCGTGAATATCTCATATCGAAGGAGATGATAAGCCACCTTCTGCCAAGGATGTTTAAACTATGGCTAGTTTTAACCTCAGGATTTCCCACCTATATAGGTATTTGTCAGCTATTTTCTGAAGATCTTTCAATATATATTTAGGAACTAATTCTGGGATTGATCTAAAAATATAAGACATTTTGGGAATGATTGACATTTTTATTATTGCTATTCTCGCTGTCCATGACATTCTAAGTCAATACAATCATTCAGGATGGGTCTTATTTGATTACTTGTAGACTGAATGTTACATTTCAACAACGCTTCCATTTTAAATGAGAATGTTATACCCAAGTGGGTAATATGCCCCAATTTCCAATTAAGATTATAAATATCTTTCAATCTTGCTATTTGCTCTTTATTTATCCCTCTTGCAATAACGTCAGTTTTTAAATCATTTATTTTTAAGTATGATAAAAAAACAAAATCTTCAAAAGTTTTTTGCAGTTGATATAAGGATTTTTCAGTCTGACAGCGTTAAGATAATGTCACCTGCAAAGAGTTGTATTTTTTTTCATGTTTTCCCACTGTTATATCTTTTATTTCAGGTGAGTCCCTTATCAGTTGTGCCAATGGCTCTATACACAATACAAATAGTAGAGGGGATAATGGGCATCCTTGTGGGTACCATTTGATATCCATATCCTTCGATTAATGCACTAGGGCTGGTGTATAAAGCGCTTATAGGTTGCAAAGACAAATTTCAATAAAACTGCCTTTAAAAAGTCTCAGCTGACCCTGTCAAATGCTTTCTCGGCATCTAATGACAGGGTCAGCATGGGAACCTTATTCTTCTTTGAATAGGACATTAAGTCCATGAGGTGCCTGGTATTATCTGAAGTTTTTTTTCCAGGAGTGTATTACCTTCCACATAATTAAATTTAATTGTATATTATATCAATATTTTTAATAGAATTTTATGTCTCCATTTAGGAGCGATATAGGTCTATAGTTTTGGTAAGACTCTGTTTTTTTATTAGGTTTTAGAATATTTATTATTCTAGCTTCTAGCGTTTCTTGTAGGATCTAGCCTTTAGATTTTATATCATTAAACAGGTTATATAAGTGTGGTACTAATTCTGAAGAAAATCATTTGTAATAGTAATTATCAAAGACATCTATTCCTGGTGCTTTATTAGTTTTTACATTTTGTATCACTAATATAATCTCTTCTTGTGTAATTTCCTTATTTAATGACTCTAAATCATTATCCAAATTTTTTGGTAGATTGATCTTTGATAAAAACTCATCTATTTGGGCTAATTTGTTTTTTGAAAGTCCGCTTTAGATTCCAAATTATATAAATCTTTATAGAATTTTAGGAAAATATCTCCAATCTTTTTGGGTTGAGAGTAGGGTTTATTGTAAAAACCTACCAGAAATGTTATTCTTTGTTGTTGTTTAGTTTTCTTAAGTTTATTTGCTAGATATTTGATAATTTTATCGCTTAGAAAATTATGTTGTTGCTGAAAACGCTAGATAAGCCTATCTGCTTGCATTTGTAAAATATTTTTAATCTTTATTTTATTAATATTATTGATATTTGTTTTATTAAGAGTTGTTTTGTTTTGTTTCTGTATACTGTCTAATTCCAAATATAGTTCTCTAAGGGGTTTACCATTCTTTTTTTAATATTCGCCAATTTGGAGATTAATATACCCGAATAACAGCCTTATGGGTACACCAAACAGTAGATGAAGATACGAAGGGTCAACATTCTCTAAGAAAAAATTATTGATTTCTTCTTTCATATCTTTAAATTGAGTTTGGTCTTTAAATATGTAACTGTCTATCTTCCTAGGTTTTATTTTTAAATTGTATTGATTGTCTTTGATACTTAGAGTAATCAAAGAATGGTTCGACCATAGTACTGATTTTATGTCAATTGACTGGTGATATTAGTGATTGTATTATCTGTAAAAAAAATAATCTATTCTCGAGTATGAACTGTGTCTTTTGAAGAAAAAAGAATAATCTCTGGTTTCTGAATTAAATAATCTCCATATATCAAATAAAATATTTTTAAATCCTAATTTGCATTCCTAATCCACTTTCTGCCAGACATTGGTTAACAGACCATCAATTTCCTATTATCTGCAGGAACTTGTACAGCATTTCTAGATCATTACTATCTCCTGCACCTGAATCAGTAGTCATGATCATTCATAATCCACTATCTGTGAGCTTGATCATTATTCATAGACCATTTCTAACTATCCACAGTGCACACAGAGAGTGAGAGACAGCACGCAGACAGAGTCCAGAGAGAGAGAGTGCACAGACAGAGAAAGCACAAAAAGAAAGAGAGTGTACAGAGAGAGAATGCACAGAGAGAGAGTACACAGAGAGAGATATAGTGCACAGAGAGAGTGCACAGACAGAAAGCGCACCAAAAAAGATAATGCAGAGAGCACAAAGAGAGAGAGAGTGCACATAATGAGCTCATATAGAAAGAGATTGCACAGAGAAAGAGAGATCACAGAAAGAGAGAAAGCACAGAGAGAGCGAGTGCACCAGGAGCAAAAGAGAGAGACAGGTCAGAGAGAAAGAAAGGAGAGTGAGGGAGACACAAGACAGAGAGAGAGAGCGACACAAGATAAAGAAAGGGTGAGACAAAGACAGGACAGAGCGAAAGAGACAGGACAGAGAGAGACAGGACAGAGAGATAGACAAATGCACAGAGAGAGATAGAGAGAGACACAGACAATTCAAGATAACATTCTATGATACCGTCATTTTATGACGGTCAAGTTACAAGTATCATATATTTGAACACACTGCATGTGACTGCAACAGAGAATAACACTTCATATTCAAACATTCAGTCATTACTTTGAGCTATGTCTCTTATTTAACCCTCTGACCTCTAGTTTAAAGATTACCAATAATTTATTGTCATGTATGAAAACTACTGTTTTTTCCATGGGGATAATCCATTAAGTAGTATAATATGTTAATCAATTCAATATACTTTTGCTGACAACGTAAGAGCAATGGGAAGTGGAGGACACACAAATCTGAATGGGAACTAATCCTAAGACATTGTTGCAAAAGCTAGTTCATTTCAGTGGAGTGATAGCCACCTAAATCACATGACCTAAGCAAGGCCCAGTTGGTTTGTACAGATAAGGGTTAAAAACACAATTACATCCAACATATCATGATTAGACACAGACTTCTTTTTGGGCTAAAATATAATGATTAGAAACAGACTACTACTTGGTAGTAAAACTGGCCACAGCATGTATTAGTAAACACAAATCGACATAATAACCATAACTATTAATAAATAAGCATAGCCACGTTAGGGGAGGTGCCTGGCCAGAGACAGTAGGCCCAATGCCCTGAAGCCTCATCCAGGGCCTACCGTGTTGTAACATCCGAACCACTGTGGGGTAGGATCTTACCCATTTTACCACTGTCCTGGCGACTCCCCCGGCAGCAGAGAAAACCACAGAATACCTTTTGCGTTTTCGACTCCACCCCTACAAACACCATGGACAGCCACATACCCCCTTAAAAACACCAGCACTCTGAGCTCCATATCTTACATAGTTACATATTTACATAGTATTTAAGGTTGAAAAAAGACTTTCAGTCCATCAAGTTCAACCTTTTAAGATCTCCTCTGAACTGCAATATGCGGATTAACTATTAATTAATTAGTTGTATATAAAAATAAAAAAATAATAAATAATCAATTCCCTCCTGATCCCAGACACCGGTGACCGGACTTCTCCCTGGATCAATACTGCCTCTCTAATTATCCATGATAACCCTGAATTCCCTTTTTAATTAGAAATAAATCCAGTTCCCTTTTAAAGTTATCTATCGAATCTTCTGTCACCACCTCCTCTGGTAGAGAATTCCACAGATTAACCACCCTTACTGTGAAGAACCCTTTTCTTTCTTTAAGGTGGAATCTTTTTACTTCTAACCTCAAGGGATATCCTCTTGTCAGTTGAAAACCTCTTGGCACAAAAAGCTCCCTTGACAAATCTTTTTACTGACCCTGGATGTATTTATATAAGGTAATCATATCTCCTTTTAGACAACTTTTTTCTAGAGAAAATACGTTTAATTTGGTTAGTCTTTCTTCATAACTTAGCCCCTCCATTCCCCTTATTAATTTTGTTCCCCTCCTTTGTACCTTTTCCAGCTCTAAAATATCCTTTTTATGAAGTGCTGCCCAAAATTGTACTCCATATTCCAAATGAGGGCGTACTAGAGATTTGTATAGTGGCAGAATTATATTTGCTTCCCTAGCTTCTATACCCTTCTTAATACATGCTAATATTTTATTTGCCTTTGCAGCTGCTGCTTGGCTTTGAGCACTGTTACCTAGGTGGTTGTCCACAAGCACTCCCAAATCCCTTTTAATATCTGATACACCTAGATTTGCTCCATTAAGATTATAAATTGCATGGCTATTTTTCCTTCCCAGATGCATAACTTTACATTTATTCTTATTAAATCTCATCTGCCATTTAGATGCACATTCCTCAATTTTATGTAAATCCCTTTGGAGGGAAAGCACATCACTATCTGATTTAATTACCTTGCACTTCGTGTCATCAGCGAAAATGGAGACACCACACTCCAATCCTACCTCTAAGTCATTAATAAATATGTTAAAAAGGAGAGGACCTAATATTGAACCCTGAGGAACCCCACTTACCACATTAGTCCAATCGAAGTATGTTCCATTTACAACAACCCTTTGCTTCCTGTCTTTTAGCCAGCTCTCAATCCATGAGCAGATATTTACTGCAACTCCTGTATCTCTTAGTTTGCACAATAGTCTCCCATGTGGCACTGTATCAAAAGCATTTGCAAAATCCAAAAAGACTACATGCACTGAGTTGCCTTGATCCAGGTTCCTACTAACCTCATCATAGAAACTAATTAGATTTGTTTGACATGACCTATCCCTCATAAATCCATGTTGACTCCTACTTATAATCCTGTTCAAATAGACATATTCTTGTATATTATCCCTTATTAACCCTTCTAAAAGCTTCCCCACTACAGAAGTGAGGCTCACTGGTCTATAATTTCCCGGATTTGATCTTGCTCCCTTTTTAAATATAGGTATCACATCAGCTTTTCTCCAGTCATCTGGTAGAGACCCTGTGTTGAGTGAATCTTGAAAAATTAAATATAATGGTTTGGCTATTACAGAACCCAGTTCCCTTAGTGCCCTTGGATGTATTCCATCAGGACCTGGGGCTTTATTAACATTTATTTTTTCCAACCTCTTTTGGATTACTTCCTGTGTTAACCAATTATTTGTCAAAGGTAGTGTAGCTCCATTTTGTTGCCGTGTCCCAACCACTGGTACCTCTCTTGTGTATACCGAAGAAAATAACCTATTTAGCTCATCTGCCTTTTCTTGGTCACTAATTATCAGACGGCCTGTGTCACATTGTTATGTTCCTATAGCTTCCTTCCTCACCTTCTTCCCATTAATATACTTAAAAAATATTTTAGGGTTAGTCTTACTCTCTTTTGCATTTAATTTTTCATTTTCTATTTTAGCCAGTCTAATCGCCCTTTTGCAAGCCTTGTTGATTTCCTTGTATTCCTTTAAAGCAGTCTCTGTCCCCTCTTGTTTGTATAATTTAAATGCCTGTTTTTTACTCTGTATCTTGATCTTTAAATCATTGTTAAGCCACATTGGATGGGATTTACTCCTTTTACTTTTATTCCCACACGGTATATGACGATGTGTATGTATATTTAGTAAGGATTTAAATGTTGTCCACTTGTGGTCAGTGTTTTTACCTGCCAGTTCTCTGTCCCAGTCTATACTTTGTATTGCTGCCCTTAGACCGTTAAAATCGGCCCTTTTAAAATTAAGAGTTTTTGTTGGCCTCTTAAAATTTTGTTTTTTTAATTCAATCTCAAACAACACTGTGTTGTGATCACTGTTTCCCAAAGGTTGCCCTATTCCAACATTAGATACTATATCAATATTATTTGTGATGAGTAAATCTAAGATAGCTTCATTTCTAGTAGGCTCTTGCACAACCTGGGCCAGATAATTATCCCTGAGTGTATTCAAGAACCTGCTCCCCTTAGATGAACTGCTGGTCTCATTTATCCAGATTATTTCAGGGTAATTAAAATCTCCCATTATTAGAACTTGACCATGCCTAGCTGCATTTTCAATCTGTAACAATAATTGTATTTCCTCGCTTTCAGCTATATTTGGGGGTTTATAGCATACTCCCACTAATATTCTTTTGGAATTTGCTGCTCCGCTATTTTACTCTACCCATAAACATTCAGCTTTATCACTAGGTCCACCATAAATATCTTCTCTGACTATAGGCTTAAGTTCAGGCTTAACATACAGACAAATCCCTCCTCCTCGTTTACCATTGCCTCTATCTTTCCTAAAGAGGTATAACCATCCAGATTAACAGTCCAGTCATGAGATTCATCCCACCATTTTTCAGTAATGCCTATTAAATCCCATTTTTCATTAATTGCTAATAATTCTAACTCTCCCATTTTTCCTGGCAAGCTTCACCTTATGTTATGAGTCTGTAGTTCTGAAGTGCCTGCAACTGTACTTGAATTACTTAGTACTACCTCCCTATTGACTATACTACCCCTACCCCATCTCCTCCCCTATGAGTTGTTAATTCATCCCTTATACCCTCTACACTTTCTACCCCATTACTTATATCTAGTCCCCCCCCCACACCTACTAGTTTAAAAACTCATCCAGCCTTTCTACCATCCTATCCCCTAGTACAAAAGCTCCCTCATCATTAAGGTGCAATCCATCCCTACTATAGAGATTGTACCCAAGTGAGAAGTCAGCCCAGTGCTCTAAAAACCCAAACCCCTCCTTAGTGCACCACATCCTTAGCCATGCATTAACCTCCCTAAGCTCCTTCTGCCTCCCTGGGCTAGCACGCGGCACTGGTAGTATCTCAGAAAATACTAAATTGGAGGTCCTTGCCTTCAGCTTATTACCTAGTTCTCTAAAATCATTCTTTAGGACACTCCATCTTCCACTAACTTGGTCATTGGTATCAATATGTACCAAGACTGCCGGTTCATTTCCAGCCCCTCCCAATAATTTGTCTACCCGATCCACAACATGACGAACCCGAGCACCCGGGAGACAGCAAACTGTTTGATTGCTGGGATCTGGGTGACAAATCACCCTGTCTACCTTCCTAATAATAGAGTCCCCTACAACCAAAACCTGTCTGTTGCTCTGCCTATGCTGCCCTCCCACTCCTCCAGTAGAGCTGTTCTCCCGGCTGTTAGAGGGAACAGCTCTATCTGGCATTGCCATTCCTGAATGGACATCCCCAACAGTTTCACTCAATCTGGCAAATCTGTTGGTGTTTGCCAACTCAGAACTAGCCTGCCTCCTCCTGTTCCCCCTGCTTCCCCTTGTAACTGTAACCCAGCTACCTCCCTGGACATCCTCACTAGCCCCAGCAAAGCCCTCCATGCTAGGCCCAGCGAAACTGTGCTCAGTGAGCACCAACCCACCTTCCAGTGGAGCAATATCTCCAAGTGCTGCAATTCTTCGCTCCAGATCTCCAATTTGAGCTTCCAGAGAGACAACATGCTCACACCTGTCACAGAGGTATGTGCCCTGGATAATCCGTTCCAGTATTGCATACATATGACAGGCTGTACACTGAGTGAGGTTGCCACTGGACTGACTCATAATTATTATTATTGTCTACAAAATTTCAGTGGGAAAAATAAAGAATATAAAACAATATATTTGTATAAAGTTTTCCTCCTTTGTACTATAAATCTGCCCTCCCTTTTCTTTGAAGTCCCTACCCCTATTTAAACTCCTACACTTCACTAGAACTGCACCTGATACTGAAAATGTTTGCAAGCTCACAAGTTCGCCCCTTCCCCGTTTATACTAACTTCTGCCTTCTCACCTGGGCACAATTAGTGCACTCTGCAATTTATCAGCCTTTATCTGTAAGATAAAATCCACTTGTAAACAGGCCCCAAAACAGCTCACAAACCTTTTATATTAGTTAAACAGTCAAGCCACAACCCTCTCACATGGGCACAATTAGTGCACTCTGCAATTTATCAGTCTTTATCTGTAAAGGATAATCCACTTGTAAACAGGCCCCAAAAAAGCTCACAAACCTTTTATACTGGTTAAACAGTCAAACCACACCCCTCTCACCTGGGCACAATTAGTGCACTCTGCAATTTATCAGCCTTTATCTGTAAAGGAAAATCCACTTGTAAACAGGCCCCAAAACAGCTCACAAACCTTTTATACTGGTTAAACAGTCAAGCCACACCCCTCTCACCTGGGCCCAATTAGTGCAATCTGCAATTTATCAGCCTTTATCTGAAAAGGAAAATCCATCTCCTCATGAAGTTAAGCCCAATTTAGGGCTGAACTCAAATCCGACTGCTTTCTTACTCAGAACAATCATGTAAATTGATGTATGAGGCAAATAAGACCATGCCTGATCCTTTTAGCCTTTGATAAACCCGTTGCTTGACGGGTATATTACCAGGATCATTAATACCACTTGGGTCAATACCAAGGTAGAAAGCGGGAAGTGCCACCCGCTACCCGCTCCTCTGACTGATGTCGTTCCCATTCCAGGAACACAGATTGTCCTTCCATCCGAACCTGGACCACGCCCAGCTGTGGGCCATGATTGACAACTGATGTAAAGCGCCTGAATGATCAGTTTTACCCATGGCCAATGACCTCACAGCACACAACCTTCCAATTCTCCAAACCACATTCTCCAAAAGCCTGGCTGCAGTGGCTGCTTTTGCACCAAGCGAGTGGGTACCAAGTTCCAATGCGGAATATGCCCAAACGCTGCCTGTAGTCTTCAATGTTGTAGAATCATAATCATAGATCACCAATTGAATTACAAGGAAGGAGAGGATCAAGAGAGCCATAATCTCACGAAGGGGGGTCGCTATCAGTGTGCCTTTTTGCATTGGGACTACCACCCTTCGATCGTTATAGCCAAATGGTCACCTCATCACCTTGGATCACCCGACCAGTCACCTGAGGTTGACATACCTTGTCTGTTTTCCAACCAACCTCTTGCTACCCTCCGACCAGCAGGAAAGAGATGGCTGCACAGAATCACAAGGTTTCCCACATGTCACAAACCTCCTCCGTACCAGTGATACACCCAATACAAATTCCAGCCCAAGAGGGAGCATCGGTGTGCTTGTTGCACTCCGAACTACCTCCCTTCCTCCACCCGGTCAATCTTGGCCTCTGCGTATACGGTCACATGATCACCTTGGATCCCAGGACCAATACTCCGAGGTCGACATACCTTGTCTGTTTACCAGCCGTAAAAGTTGGCTGTACAGAACCTCAAGGCTTCACACTTGTCACAGACCTCTTTCTATCCCCGTGGTATACCATCACATGGTTACATGATCACCCTTAGGATCGAAGACCGGGCACCTGAGGCCACCATGCCTTGTCTGTTTACCAACCAACCTCTCTCTACCGGCGGACCCGAGGGAAGGAGAGTTGGCCGCACAGAGCCCCAGGCTTTCACTGAGCACAGAGCTTCATCCTGAACCGTGGAATCTATGGCCCTTGGGAAATCGCCTGCCATCCCTTTGCCATACATCCAGATCCCCTTTTTCGCTTTCTGTTCTATACCTTGCCACGTTAGGGAACTACGAACCCGTCCCGTTTCCGGGCGGCCGCTACCTGACACCCCACCTTCGGGGAACACTTACTCTGGGTCCTGTGTTACCAGTGCACAAGAAACTGCTCTTCCTCCCACCCTGGCCAGTAGTCTGAGGTGCATCCTAGAAATGTGGGGGGCGTCCTAATTAACCCACTCTTAGAGCCACCTCTTTTGTCTCACTTGTGTTCTTCACAGGGAGAAATATACTGTAGTGTATCAGTCTGGTCTCACTAAAAGAGTGACCCAGCCCCGGACTACCAGGCAATGCTACTCTGACATGAGAAGCAGCAAACTTCAGCTTTGTACCTACGCTTCCTTGCACCATATTGTCACGATCTGCTTCTTCTTGGGGGCTTGATATGAACCTAGTTCAAACCTACCCCAGCAGAATCATGTAGTTCCTGTTCTCTGTGGCACAAAATATGGCTTCTGAAGAGGGCAAGGCCCAAAAGCTACAGACAGAGAATACTGGATCCAGGTTACTTAGTGGCCCATAGCAAGACCACTCCCCAAGTCAGGATACAACACACAGAAATAGTCTCACACCTTGTTTATGTGAAAACTATCTCTCAACAACCTTTATTTTGGAAAACACCATCTTTTAAACATGCATACAAAATTACCAGGAGGGGCTACCTTTAGCCAGCCCCTAACTGCCTCTGGCCAATCAGGCAGGCTCCCTACGTGGGAACCATGAGACTCCTCCCAGGTCTGCCCACTAGGTGTGGCTACCTAAATCATTTGGTCTCTGACTTTCAAGGGAGAAACATCTCCCTGCCCTCTGGACTTTGCCCTGATTCTCTGAGTGAGAATCCCTGTAGACCCCTTGGGGTTATGGTGCCTCTATGTCTGTGGAGATCCCTTTGTTCCTGACTACTATCATTTCAAGTGTTTACCTTCAGGGCCATATGGGCAACTCCTGACTGAGAGTTTATACAATGGGGGAGGGTTGACTAATCAAAACATAGCTATCACTCCATAATACAATATACAATATAATACTAACATATTATAACCCATAACATATTTCCCCATTAATATATTATACCTAGGATACATAATAACCACTCAATAACACATAATCCCAATGTAACAATGTCATGCTCCCTTGGACATACTCACAAACCACTGACAATATGAGTCCTTAAACAATTAAATCATGACAACTTCTTCCCCTTCCTTTCTAGTATAGCATAGAGGATCATCCTAACGGATAATTCTCTAGCTATACTGCTTTTACTTGTCCTCCTGTCTGGAAAGTCCATCCATGTGATATCCTCAGTGGCTCTCGGCCTCCCCCTGTCCAGGGTGAATACTCACTCCTTCCCAGTGGCCTAGACACCTTCACAAGCCCTTGGGGAAACTTATAAGACAACTGCCATAGAGGACCCTTCAAGGTAGTCCAGGGGAAACAGTACATCCCAGCCAGTTAGTCCAGCATAAACTTGGGAGGATCCTTACCCAGCAAAGCCCTCTCCTTCCAGGCTAGGGGGACCTCTTGTCCTGTTGATTCTGGATCAGCACTCAGTCCCATGGGTAAAATTGAAGAGTACAAGGTTCCCTTTGTCAGGCCTGAGCTTTCTCCTGAATAAACTGGGATACTGGAGTTGCAACATGGGCTAGTGACATTGACTGGTGGCATCCATGCTGGATTAATGGGCAGTTCTGATACAAGCTGTTGTGGCTCAGTAGCCAACCTCTCTCCCACCAAGCCTGGCCAATGGTCCCTTCTTTCCAAGGTTACAGGTACACATCCAGTGTCTTTGGGCAGCTGCAGGTGAGTCATTGTAGGGAGACCAGGAGACAAATCACAATCTGGGGTACCCTCTGGCTCTTTGGTCTCTGGATCCTCAGGTGGAACCTCCTGACTCTCTCCATCTGAGACTGCCTGGTGTGTAGTTACAGGCAGCCCTTGAGAAGCAGCTGCTACTGCCTCTTGTTCAGGCTGAAGAACAGGGCTACTTTCTGTTTCTGCTCCAGGGTCTGTGGCTGGCTCCTGGACAATGGTCATCCAAGGAACCTCTCTACAATTTCCACAGTCAAATGGTAGGGCCCAGTGCTCATTAGGTTCTTCTCTTACACTAGGAGCAGAGTAGCTTTTCCCCAGTTCTTCCCCTGGGCCGGGCACTGCTGTGGTTTGCCCCTGTCCCCATTCCTCTAACTGGGTGAGACTTAGCCCCCTAAAGATAGGGACCAGTTCTTCCTCTTCCCAGTCAACCCCATGGATGCCGGCATCCTTGTTATTTTGAGAATCATGGATATTGAAATTCTCCCCCCAGTCCATACATTTATTTTCTGACCCAGCCTCAGCAATATTTAGCTGGGTCTCTGTAGTACCTGTTAGGTGGTTCTGTTCCATGCCTGACTGGCATGAGCCCTCCCAGCTGTCTGGCCAACAACCATCCAGGGATGCTTCATCCAGTAAGTCTATATAATCCACCTCCAGCTGTAGCTCCTGTTGGATCAAAGGCCAAAGTAAGTTAGCTGTATGAGAGCCTGTCTCCAGTCCCAGCATGTGACAGCGCTTGGCAAACAGACACAGCTTTCTTTTCTCTGTCCCCAAGCCCCAGTCCGGATCCCCATGTACTATGTCCCAAAGTGCCTTTTCCAGCCCCAATGAAAAATGATGATGTATCCCAACAGGTCCAACCCAATAAGCATATTGATCTTCCAGGTTGACCTCCTCATATACCAATTCTTCCAGCCATTCCATTAGCCTGTGACCTGGCCATAGTCCCAGGAATGCCATCCATTTATTTAGAAGGCCCATTCCTCTACAGTCCTTTCCAGTCACCAGAACATTCTCTATCTCTACTGGGGATAAGCATTTCCCCTCCACAGGAGCTGAGACAGGGCCATTGCTTACCCTTCTCCTGTTCCCCTTTACCCCCTGTGTGATTTGTATCCGGAGTTCCCTCTGCTTATCCTTAGTAAAACCTGCAGGCATTACCTCCATCCATCCGTCTGGACACTTCCTCCTCCTCTGCTGCAGACATCTCTTCATAAGCTGCCATCCTTCTGTGTTTTATACAGAGATCCCCACCGCTGCCAGCCAAATGTCACGATCTGCTTCTTCTTGGGGGCTTGATATGAACCTAGTTCAAACCTACCCCAGCAGAATCATGTAGTTCCTGTTCTCTGTGGCACAAAATATGGCTTCTGAAGAGGGCAAGGCCCAAAAGCTACAGACAGAGAATACTGGATCCAGGTTACTTAGTGGCCCATAGCAAGACCACTCCCCAAGTCAGGATACAACACACAGAAATAGTCTCACACCTTGTTTATGTGAAAACTATCTCTCAACAACCTTTATTTTGGAAAACACCATCTTTTAAACATGCATACAAAATTACCAGGAGGGGCTACCTTTAGCCAGCCCCTAACTGCCTCTGGCCAATCAGGCAGGCTCCCTACGTGGGAACCATGAGACTCCTCCCAGGTCTGCCCACTAGGTGTGGCTACCTAAATCATTTGGTCTCTGACTTTCAAGGGAGAAACATCTCCCTGCCCTCTGGACTTTGCCCTGATTCTCTGAGTGAGAATCCCTGTAGACCCCCTGGGGTTATGGTGCCTCTATGTCTGTGGAGATCCCTTTGTTCCTGACTACTATCATTTCAAGTGTTTACCTTCAGGGCCATATGGGCAACTCCTGACTGAGAGTTTATACAATGGGGGAGGGTTGACTAATCAAAACATAGCTATCACTCCATAATACAATATACAATATAATACTAACATATTATAACCCATAACATATTTCCCCATTAATATATTATACCTAGGATACATAATAACCACTCAATAACACATAATCCCAATGTAACAATGTCATGCTCCCTTGGACATACTCACAAACCACTCACAATATGAGTCCTTAAACAATTAAATCATGACACATATGTTCCATTATCGGTCCAGAGTCCGGTGTATCCGACAACGTAGACCCGAGTGTGGTGATCCATAACAGAGTAAATTCCCCACAAATGATCGAAACCAATAATAACTGCTCCCCTTATCCACTGCCTCCGAGCAGAGCATCACTCTAAAAGGACAACTGATGCCTCCCCACAGTGGGTAAAACCTGGAGGATTATACGACCTCCCAGATAATAACACAACCCAAGAGGGTATCCACTCGACCCGACCCTCTTATCGGGAAAAAAGTGGACCCTCCAATCTGAACCACAACTGTATTTACCGGAATGCCATACAAAGTTCCCCACATATTGGAGGAGAATACGCTGAACATTCAATTAATCATTGAACCCTAAACCCAGCTGACATACCAAAATGACCCCTCAGACGTACAGAAATGACCCAGTGAGACAGAGGGAATTATGTCCCCTATAACTGAACACCCGATAGACTGTCTTGAATGGGAACTTAGCCCGTAAACCGATAGCAAGCTGCGACTGTCCTCACAAAAAAAACTATTATAAAACCTATCTGGCAGTCCCATATATGAATACCAACAGCACCACACCGACGGCCTACCGCCCCAATGCACAAGCTGCTGGACGCCGCGCGACAAGTATCCCCCAATAGTCACACCTCACCTAGACTCACATACCAGAGTCTGTTTATGCACAGTTGTAGGGTACAACCCCGTAACCGGCAATTGGAGAAACCAACTGCAACAGTAAGGGTATCATCCTATGCGTAACCGTAAATGCAGTTAGGCACACACTATTGGACAATAAAGGGGAAATGATGCTAGGTGTAACATCAATAGCACCACATAATCAGACTTGGCGATAAGTCTATGAGATTGTTTTTTTGCGGGTGATAACCGTGTACCACAGATGGGTAAACCAACCATGCTTAAAAAGCAAGCTACTAGAAGAACCATACCTGGTGCTGTGGTAGCGTACAACCCCCCTAACCCACAATTGGAGAAGCCACTGATACTAGAGAGGACACAAAAGTTAAAAGTCCTATCTGTAGACCGTAAAGGCAATTATCAACACGCTACTGTACAAATCACGAAAGGGACAGTAGTGTTAGGTATTAAAATTAATAGACCACGTACCAATACTTGCGGGTACTATTATGAAATAGATTTACTGTGGATAATTCCTGACGTATATGCAGAATTACGGAGAATGGTGCTATTACACAGGGTTACTTAGGTGCTGCTGCCCTTACTAATTTCTTTATAATTTAACTAAATTAAGGAGGTGACCTTATTGACTTTTGATACTGCTGCACCCAGACAGCATGAGAGCCCAGGAAGGGGCCGGTGATGTCACTATGAGTCCCAGCATGCAGCAAATAGGCACCCACAGCCTACACCAATAACAATAAAGATGTGTACCCTGCTAACAAAAGCACACAAATAAATATACCTCACAACCAACGCTGGGGGCAAGTATACATGAAACAGTGACAAACAGACCATGCTAAAGGATACCTGCTAGGGCATTAACCCCTACTGCAGGCAGCCAGCGCTCCTCAACGCTAAGTGGCATGCCTATGTGTCGAAGACTACAATATCCATAATCCCGATGAAGGACATTAGCCCTAACTACTGCCGCCAACTTCTCTGGCTGGGCCGCAGCCAGCAGCAGCTGCCGATTCAGGCCCCCATCAGCCGCCCCGCCATATCCCTAGTGCAGGCCAGGACCGCTGGACAGCGCCCGACACAGGGTAGGAGGGGGAGCGTAACCTGGCTCACCTGCCTTGATTTTGACCTCATTGCAAGCTGGTGCGCCCCTGCTTCGATCCAGCTGCAACTGCTCCAGGCAGCCTCCAGGTCGCTCCTCGCGACAACCTATGTCTCATCCTTGAGGTGGAACACCACGGACCACCCAGCCATTGGGCCAGGAAGGACTATGCTTCCTTCCTCCCCCCACTCAGGGAGGGCGCTTAAAGAAACCCCCCCCCCCTTACGGCGCAGCACAGCGCAGCAACCCCCCCCTGGTACCGGACCTACCAGCTCTGAGCAGGAACCCCACCGCCAGCTCTCAGCATCTCTGGTAATCCAGGCCTTCCACTGGGTGCATGAGGGCCGCCCCTGGATACACGCTGCACCAGGAAAGAGAACTGTGCTGGGAGACAGGCAGTTCCTTTGTGCCCCCAGCACTCCCCACACTGTATTCCTCCCACTGGGTGACCAAACCCCAGCACACTGGAGGCCTCAGAGCCCATGAGAGGGAGGCCATATCTTCACTCGTGGCTAGCTGGGTGACTACTGATGCAATTTGGCTCCACCTCCCCCAGCTAGACACCTCCTTCCGTACTCCTTCCATCAACTCTACATGAACCTATGGACCACAGTATGTCAGGAACACTTGTCAGCCACTGCCCCCTGAGCTCCCTCAAGCTCATGCTCATTACTTCAATTACCTCATCTATCTATCTTGGCCTCTGTCGTCCCCTTCTTTGTGTGCCTTCAATCTTTCCCACCAGACTTCTGGCAAAGATATTTGAGCTTCAACCACATGATCAAACCTTCCAGTGAACAGTTTGGCTTTGCAGCATTGATTGATTGGATCTTCTTGCAGTCCAAGGAACTCTAAGCAGTTTTCTCCAAGACCACAATGCAAAGGTGTTCAGCTTTCTTTATGCTCCAGCTCTTATATCCGTATGCTGCTACTGGGAATACAATATCTCTAACTATGCAGATCTTTATTGATAGTGTAATATGTTTACTTTTTAATAGCTTTTCCAGACTTACAATAGCATTCCTACCCTGAAGCAAACATCTATTTATTATTATTATTATTATTATTATTATTATTATTATTATTATTATATTATACAAAACCTTCCATGTCAGTGCAAATACATGTAAAACTGTGCAAGTCAAGCTTTTCATAGAAATTTTATAACTAAATCTAAATCTATAAAGGCATTTTGGGTGTTCACATTTTTTTTCTATCCAATAACATTTGCGAGTTTGTACAAGATAAAATACCATAGAAAATAACCCTTCCCATCTAAACAAGACACAGCTTGTAAAGCCACATGCAAATGTACTTGCATGGCAAATCACTCATGAAAGTCATTAAACTGGAAAAAAGTAAAATAATAGCCAAACTGTTATTTTAAAGGTAGAATGTTCTGTGATGACATCTGAATTTACATTTGTCCTGTTTGTATTCCAAACACATGGTTTTCCTACCACAAGTTGTTTTATGTGAAGAACTAGGTGATCTGTAGTGTAGAATAATTACATTTTTCCAAGATTGGAAGGTGTTGCTTTCTCCTCCTCTGTCCTGAAATAAGGACAGGGAGACTTGTACATCTCTGGGCTGAAATAAACTTCACTTTTGGAAAATAAAATTATAATGTACAATGTACTGTACATTGTGTTGAATGTGAAAAGAGATCAGATAATCAGATAATGATATGACTAAAAATTACAGCTCATACAAATCTACCATCTTAGAGTAGAGTAGAGTAAAATTGTGTAAGTAGATCTACTCATGATGACACCTAAAAAAATTCATATTGAACTTATCCAACTCTCCATAGAGGAACCTGGAGCCCGATTCAATTAGGCAATCATAAGTTACTGGAGTCCGTAAGTGAGGCCTTAAGTTAATTTGCTATACAATTGCCTTCTTTTTGTCGGCTCTAAACGGTTTACGGGTTACGGGCTTGAAAACTTTGCGGTGGTTAAACACGGAACTTAAAGCCTCCCAAAGCCTTTGATCTTTCCCGTCCTCAAGAGTTACGATGGCTAAAATTGCAAATCGCTATTCAATTGCTACAATTCCCTAAACCCGCAAATGGTTTCACGCTCGTAAGCAGCAAATGTAGGAGACAATCCTACGAGTACTAGAGAGGATCTGCAAGGGGGTTTAATCCCTGTCCGCAGCCCTTCTGATTGGCTGAAATTGCTGTCAATCAGATTTCAGCCAATAAGAAGGCACAAATACTTTCAGCCAATCAGAAGGCGCAAATGCTTTCAGCCAATCAGAATGGGATACACCCCTGTATTCCATTTTGATTAGCTGACATCTGATTGACAGCAATTTCATGCAATCAGAAGGCGCATTTTTTTTTTAATGAGCATGCGTGGGAAACTTAATTTGCGGCGAGGAGCTCCTCAGGATTTTGTTGGAAGGGTCTTTCCTGGCCCAGAAGCCTGAAGACCAAGGCATCGATGGACCACTGGAGGGGCATTTTGGCCAGGTTAGTGGACTCATTAACCCTTTCTTTTTTACAGGTTGTCTTTTTTTATTTTATTAGTGTGTATTATTTTATGTGTTTTTTTTATTATTTTATGTGTAAGTCTTTTTATTATCTGTAGTGCTTTTTTATTTTTATTCAATTAGCAGATTTTTATTTTCAGTACTTGGTGTTTTTTTTTTTTTGCACATAGGGATTTAATTGTGGGTTGGGGTTAATAGGATAGGGTAGTATCGGGGTTAATAGGGTAGGAGTTAGTAGGATATGGGTTATTTAGGTACAGTTAGGGTTAATTGGGTACAGTTAGGGGTAAATAGGACTAGATAGGGATAACTGGGTCTAGATAGGGTTAGGTGATTAGTGATACAGTTATTTAGGTATGGTGAGGGCTAAATAGGGTTAATTACTGAGGGGGTTAATTAGTTAATCATAGTGTTAATTATTGTTAATTAGTTAGAGAGGAATTAAGTGGATGGTATATAGCAGGAAAGGGTTAATAGTGTAGTGTAGTGCTTAGACTTTGTGTCATGAGGGTCCTGAAGAACCCTTGTGGCACTTATAGTGTTAATGTAAGAGTGTATGTAGGGGCACTGTGGGGGTTCTGATGAGGACCCCCAGCATAGGGGGGTTAATTTTAGGTGCGGGGGGCACTTGAAGGACCCGGCAGCAGGTGTTAACTATTTAACTGCTGCAGTGATCCGGATCGGGACCCCCGCAGCAAGGGGTAATGTTGGCAGCCTACGGGAGTCCTGATTGGGACCCCTGCAGCATGGGGATTTATTTTGGGAGCAGGGGGGAGGTTAAGGGGCCAGAAGGAGGTTTGGGGGCCAGAAGGAGGTTTTGCTGCTCTTGCAACATATGTAAGGGTTTTTAAAAGCTTTGTAGGTAGTGATGTCACAAACTTAAAATTTTGGGTTTGTGAAAAGCGGATGGGAACTTTACCAAATGTTCGCGAACGGGCGAACATCGGTGAACCCCATAGACTTCAATGGGCAGGTGACTAACACCTGGACTGTGGCATGCCGGAAGGGGATCCATGGCAAAACTCCCACGGAAAATTACATAGTTGATGCAGAGTCTGATTTTAAGCCATAAAGGGCATAAATCACCTAACATTCCTAAATTGATTGTAATAACATGCTTTAAAACATAAGGTATGATGTTGTATCAATCGGGTAGTGTAAGGGTTACACCCGCTTCACAGTAACAGACCAATCTCCCCGTTTAATGCACCTCAAACAACCGCAAACAGTCCCTTTGCACAAACGCAAACTCCCCATTTGCACAAGGTTGGATACCAAGCTTGCCATGTCGTCTTCCTTGTCCTCACTGATGTCATTGAAGGTCTCTTCCTCCACCCAGCCACCAAGGGTCCCCGAAAGGTGACAACAAGCCCCCTGGGATGCCTGCTGTGTTTGGTCTTCCACCTCCTCAAAGCCACCTTCCTCCTCTGACTCCTCTTCTTCAGACTCCCAGAGTCTGGGGCTTCCACTGCCCAGCATGGAAGATTTTACACAGGTCAGAGTCTGGGGGCTTCCACTGCCCAGCATGGAAGATTATACACAGGTCAGAGTCTGGGGGCTTCCACTGCCCAGCATGGAAGATTATACACAGGTCAGAGTCTGGGGGCTTCCACTGCCAAGCATGGAAGATTATACACAGGTCAGATTCTGGGGGCTTCCACTGCACATCATGGAAGATTATACACAGATCAGAGTCAGGGGGCTTCCACTGCACATCATGGAAGATTATACACAGGTCAGAGTCTGGGGGCTTCCACTGCCCAGCATGGAAGATTTTACACAGGTCAGAGTCTGGGGGCTTCCACTGCCCAGCATGGAAGATTATACACAGGTCAGAGTCTGGGGGCTTCCACTGCCCAGGATGGAAGATTATACACAGGTCAGAGTCTGGGGGCATCCACTGACCAGCATGGAAGATTTTACACAGGTCAGAGTCTGGGGGCTTCCACTGCCCAGCATGGAAGATTATACACAGGTCAGAGTCTGGGGGCTTCCACTGCCCAGCATGGAGGATTATACACAGGTCAGAGTCTGGGGATTCCACTGCCCAGCATGGAAGATTTTACACAGGTCAGAGTCTGGGGGCTTCCACTGCCCAGCATGGAAGATTATACACAGGTCAGAGTCTGGGGGCTTCCACTGCCCAGCATGGAAGATTATACACAGGTCAGAGTCTGGGGGCTTCCACTGCCCAGCATGGAAGATTATACACAGGTCAGAGTCTGGGGGCTTCCACTGCACAGCATGGAAGATTATACACAGATCAGAGTCTGGGGGCTTCCACTGCACATCATGGAAGATTATACACAGGTCAGAGTCTGGGGGCTTCCACTGCCCAGCATGGAAGATTATACACAGGTCAGAGTCTGGGGGCTTCCACTGCCAAGCATGGAAGATTATACACAGGTCAGATTCTGGGGGCTTCCACTGCACATCATGGAAGATTATACACAGATCAGAGTCAGGGGGCTTCCACTGCACATCATGGAAGATTATACACAGGTCAGAGTCTGGGGGCTTCCACTGCCCAGCATGGAAGATTATACACAGGTCAGTCTGGGGGCTTCCACTGCCCAGCATGGAAGATTATACACAGGTCAGAGTCTGTGGGCTTCCACTGCACAGCATAGAAGAATATACGCGTTGCCTCTGTCTGCGTAATTATAAGGTGTGCTGTTAAGTAGTACTATTCCTATCAGTTTAATCCCTGTTACGTCCACTATCAGGGGACATGTATATGGCATGGATTTTTGGAATCGAGAGATGGAAAAAGATGCTTGGTCGGTCCTCCCACTTCAAATTTGAGCGACGTATTCCATGCTTGGCAGCCGTCACCAGGTTTACCCAATGCACAGTGTAGGTGACATACCTGCCCTGACCATGCTTTGCAGACCAGGTATCAGTGGTCAGATGGACCCTGGCCCCAACACTGTGTGCCAGAGATGCCATTACTTCCTTTTGCACAATCGAGTACAGGTTGGGGATTGCCTTTTGTGCAAAGAAATTTCGTCCGGGTACCTTCCACTGCGGTGTCTTAATAGCTACAAATTTTTTGAACGCTTCAGACTCCACCAGCTTGTATGGTAAAGGTGGCGGGCTAATAGTTCAGATAAGCCAGCTGTCAGTTGCTGGGCAAGGGGGTGACTTTGTGAATTTGGCTTCTTGCGCTCAAACATGTCCTTGACAGACACCTGACTGTGGGCAGATGAGCAGAGACTGCTCAGGGCGAGACACGGAGTGGCGGATGTTTGAGAGGGGGCAAGCAGGGCAGCAGTGGTTGACGTGGCTGAAGATGCTGGACCAGGAGGAGGATGGCGGCTTTGACTTTGTGTGCTGCTTGTACTCATATGTTGATCCCATAGGCGTTTGTGATGTGACATCATGTGCCTTCGCAAAAAAGTTGTACCTAGGTGGGTGTTGGACTTCCCACGACTCAGTTTCTTTTCACAAAGGTTGCAAATGGCATTGCTGTTGTCACAGGCAGACACACAAAAAAATTGCCACACTGCTGAGCTCTGCAATGACGGCATTCTGGTGGTGACAACAGCATGCGTTGACTGGCGTGCTGTCTGGCTGACCCCGGGTGCCGATGCATGCTGTCTGACTGTGCCACTAGCTACTTGCGATGACCTCCCCCTGCTTCCAACTCGTCACCTCCTCCTCTCTGTCTCCCCATCTGAACTTTCCTCCTGTTCTTCTTCTCTTATAGCGGGCACCCATGTGACATCCACGGACGCATCGTCCTCATCAACCGCTTCACTTGTATCTGACAACTCAACAAAGGAAGCAGCACCGGGTACAACATCATCATCATCAGACCGTACGTCCATGTGTGTAATGCTGCCTGACTGGGACATATCCCTGTTATCTACATCCTCTGGCACTAATGTTTGCGCATCACTCATTTCTTCCAACGGATGTGTAAATAACTCTGCTGACGGATCAAGTGAAGCGGCTGTGGTGCTAGTGTTGGTGGTGGCGGCAGGCGGGCAAGTGGTAACTGGAGAGGTGCCCGAAGCTAAGCTGGAGGAGGATGGTGCGTCTAGGTTCCGAGCGGAAGCTGTAGAAGATTGGGTGTCCTGTGTTAGCCAGTCAACCATGTCCTCAGAACTTTTCAATTTCAGGGTACGTTGCCTCTGAAAACTGGGCATTATGCTAGGGCCAAAGGGAATCACAGCACCATGACCACGATGGACCCTGCGGGGCGGCCTCCCTCTGCCTGTCATTTTTTTTTAGATTAGTGGTACTATGCGTGCAAGCTACTGTGACACCAGATATGAGTGTCACTGTGCACTGGCAAAAGTTGGCAGAGTAGATGCAATAGGCTTCACACACACGCCTGTAGGCAGGCAATTGCTATTCAACCTATTACAGTCAAAAAAGTGTTGTTTTATGTCACTGTACACTACGGTTGCACCAGATATGACGTATCACTGTGCACTGGCAAAAGTTGGCAGAGTAGATGCAATAGGCTTCACACACACGCCTGTAGGCAGGCAATTGCTATTCAATCTATTACAGTCAAAAAAGTGTTGTTTTATGTCACTGAGCACACTATAAACCGTGAGCCTGACACAGGCAGGCAACTGAAATTAGATTACAGGAAAAAAATGGTTGTTTTCAATGTATGTTACACCACCAGGTATGAGTAGTGAAAATAAGCACAATATAAGCTGTTAGGTTTTAGCCTGTCACACACACACGCTGGCAGGCAGACATAGATTACACACAAAAAAATTATAAAATAAAATAAATGATGTTCAAAGTTTCCTCAATGATAAAGTATAGGGGGCGAACCAAAAAGCGCATGTGTTCGCCGTTCGCGGCGAACGAGAACATGCGAAAATCGACGCAAATAGTTCTGTTGGGGACATCACTATTTGTGGGTCCTATTTTGAACCACCTACATTCTGGCACACATTTGCTAGTTGCGAGTTTGGAAGTCAGTGCTTACTTGGGGATTCGTAGCAATTTAATAGCTAGATTAGAATGTAACAGTTACAGGCTTGAGAGATCAAAGGGTTTGCGGGCGCGCAGTTCAATTTTTCTACTACCCCTTCTGGATTGCTACCTTCTCTTGGTTAAGGGGCTTGTGTACTTCAATAAAGCTGTGAGCTATACTATGTAAGGCCACTAAAGAGTAGGGCAGGTCATAGCAGAGAGGTCAGATAAATTGTGGTCCATTGGAGAATGAACTGGCAATCCACTCTAGTATCTTTGCCAAGAAAATCTTATGGATAAGCACAATCAGACGCAAGATGTACCTGACATGCTGGGGTCCATAGGGTCATGGACAGTTGGACACGACTGAATGACTAAACAACAACAACAATGTACTAGCACTATTGGACTTTTTGCATTGCATAGTGCTAATGATT
Source organism: Discoglossus pictus (assembly GCA_027410445.1). NCBI lineage: Eukaryota > Metazoa > Chordata > Amphibia > Anura > Alytidae > Discoglossus > Discoglossus pictus. The sequence goes on from CM050169.1 coordinate 97,730,904, forward strand.
TGATTCATGTGCTCTGGGATGTTTTTATATGGAATATTTATTCATTTCAGGGTTTATCTTATGTAGTTTTTTCTTTTCTGTCTTTGTTTGCATGTCCTTTCCAGCAATGTATTTTTTAATATTAACAAGATTGTGTGCTATTTTGTAATGATTATTTTTAGGTCACTTGTGCTCAGCATTATATTTTGGAGCAGTTAGTTCAAACTTTGTGTCAATTTCTAGATTCTGATTTTCCTAAATTATCGCCAGAGTATGAATATGGGAAGCGCCAAAGCCAAGTGACCCAGACTGATAGTCCAAAGCCACCATCTGCAGGGCCCTCCTATAGGGAAATACAATAGTTAGAATCAAATGTAATTGTAATTATGAGAAGTGTCTGGTTTATATTATTTAGAAGTAAGGAAGTTCTGAATTGATTAATCAAATAGATGTTAATTTATATAATTTACTTTATAGTGCACAGCGCATTAATCAGTGGGAATTAATAATTTATTTATTATAATTCTGATATATTGTGAATTACATTAAAAAGAATTGTGAAGATACATACAATATATCAATTTTTTTATTATTACAAAAACAAAGTTTGTTCTGTCTTCAAACTAGTAATATAAGGCAATGGGCAACATTAATCAGCTTTTGTGAAAAAGAAAGAATATGTAAGAATAACGTCAACAATGCTATTACATTCTGGAAAGTATTTTTTAAATGTCAAACTGTCAGCCAGAATTTAATTATATTTCAACTTCATTTTGAGAGATTTAAAAACAATCTAAGCTCATACTGTAAATAACGTTGGAAAGGGACAGTAGACACAAGGGAGGGGGAAGGGGACATAGAGGAGGGAGAGGGTGAGAAAGGAGACACAGGGGAGCAAGAGGGGGTAAAGGGAGAGTGGGAAAAGAGACACAGGGGGGTAGGGGGAGAAATGAGGCACAGAAGAGGAAGAGGGGGGAAAGGAGACTCAGGGGAGGGAGATGGGGAAAGTAGACACAGGGAAGGGAGAGGGGGAAAGGGAGAGGGGCAAAGAAGGCCCAGGAGAGGGAGAGGGGGGAAAGGAGACACAGGGCTGGGAGAGGGGTAAAGGAGACACAGGGAGGAAGAGGGGGTAAAAAGACACAGAGGAGGGAGAGGAGACACAAGGGAGATAGAGGGGGAGAGACACAGGGGAAGGATAGGGGGAAGACACACAGGGGAGGGAGAGGGGGGAAGAGACACAGGGGAGGGAGGGGGGAAGGAGAGGGAGAGGGGGAAAGGAGGCACAGGAGAGGGAGAGGCAGAAAGGTGACACAGGGGAGAGAGAGGGAAGAAGACACAGGGGAGGGAGGGAGGAAAAGACACGGGGGAGAGACACAGGCGAGGGAGAGGGGGAGAGGCAAAGAGGAGGGGGAAGAGATGCAAGGAGAGAAGGGGGGAAGAGACACAGGGGAGGAAGAGGGGGGCAAGAGACACAGGATGGGGGGAGAGACCCAAATTATCAAACTTTGTCATGCCATAGTTTTTGACGGGCAAGTCGCTAGTATATATACATGATAGAGTTTTATACCTTATTTATTGCTATAACTGTACATGTAACTTTTTTATTGTTTTAAATTGTTAAACTGCTATGTCATAATTACTGGAAGCAATAAAAAGTTAATTATATGTTATTAAAAGCTGTTATTATTGATAAGTGAGTGCAGCTATATAATTTGAAATATTCTTTAGTACATGTGATTTTTTTTTTGTTGTGTAAAAAAATACTAAACACAAATACTTTTTCAAACAGGAAACTTTTAACTATTATTAATATAAATAGATAGATAAATATCACAACAATGTCCCAAAACAACACAAATTAATAAAAGTTCCGTTAAAACATTTTGTTTTATTACATTCAATTTGTTATTAACATAGGTAAATATGTTAAGAATGTCTGAAAATTGGAATAAGTAATCAACCTTTTGTGAAAAGTATTTTTTTTTATACACATTGAATAAGTCAGTGAAGCCATAAACAAAGAACTATTGTTTATTACATAAAATATTTTTTTCTCTGTAAAACAATACTAAACACAATGATATTTGAAAACACAAAAGTTTTAATTATTATTAACATAGATGAATATCATAACAATGTTGAAAAATAGCACAAATTAATTGTTTTTTTGTAAAAATAATAATTTTTTATTACATTAAATTTGTTAATAACATAGCTAAATATCCTAACAATATTTCTAAATAGTAATAATTAATGTACCTTTTGTTAAAAGCAATAGTTTTTATTCTGTAAACTTTAATATAGTTTTATCAGTAACAAACTTGTAAATACGATATGACTCATTGAATTGTGATTTGGCAAATTGATTATGGCTGTATATAAACATAGAGTTGGATGCAAAAGCAAGGACTTCAGTAACAAAAAAAAGTTCAGTCAAAACAATATGCTCTGTCCTTATATAGAGTCATATTGAATTAGTCAAATCGCAATTGAATGAGACGCTATGTTCATATGAATTAATTGTAAAATGTTATATTATTTTAATAATACATGAATATTATAGCAATGTACAAACCATTTTTTTGCATGTGCTATTTTTTTATTTTTTTAGACAGTAATATTAAAGATTTTGTATATGCTAAAGCAATAAATTGTTATTTACAAATGTGTACATTTTGTGAAATCAGCAATCTGTTATAAACAAATGTTAAATGAATAGATTTACAATAATGTTGTTCATTACACATAGTATATCTATATATAAAGTCTATTGTAGTGTTTCACAAACCGGTCCTCATGCTACTCATACAGATCTTAATTTTAGTGTTACACTGTGTGAACACAGATGATTACATTTTTAATCAAGAGGCACTTTAGCGTGTAATTGTCTCATATGTGTTTAAAGCTTGTTACATTGAAATCGTGAGCTGTATGCAGAGTGTTAAGGTGCAGTTTTGAAGCACTGTATTGTAACAATTTATTTAATTAACTTTGAAAACACATTATACATGATCTTTATATACATTATATTGCATTTTTCCCATTTTTTTTTTAAATACTACCCATACAGGTGTTAATATCAATACTACACTGTGTGCAGATAGGTTACTCAATTATTAATTGATAGGCTTGTGCTTACACAGTGTTAGTTTTATTTTACAACCTGTATGTTTAGTGTTTTTGAAACTTTTGTGAAGGCCAGTTTTATTGTTATCCATTTTTTTTTCAACTTCCAACACGTCATAATATACAATGTTTTTATAAAATTATTTACAATCCTATAATAAGTGACCCAAACTTTCAATCATTGATTTGTACTGGTTGTTTGCATGCTGAAAATGGGGCAGAGAGTTCTGTATGGCAAATCGTGGTTTCTCTAAAAAGAACCCAACAGACCTGAAAGTTTGACTTTGGGATTGAACCACTGTTCTGTATGAGTATTATTTCTTATCGTTTTGTGAATGAGTGAAAATTTTAATTTGTTTGTGATTTTTTTATGGAGAAAACGTCACATATAGTTGTCTATGTCGAAATAGTGGTTTCTCTAAAAAGAGCCCAACAGACGTGAAACTTTGGGATGTAACCACTGTTATTTTTGTGTATTAAGGTATCATTTTTTCTGAACCTCTGTTTTATTGTTATTCTGTTTTTGTAGATTTTACAACACCTCATAATAGACTATATTTGTATTAAATAGTCGACCATCATCTAATAATTCACCCTAAGTTTAGTTTTTTTAATGAAAACTTTAATTTGTTGTGGATTTTTGCATCGTGAAAATGCCACATAGAGTTGTCCATGGGCAAATACTGGTTCCTCTAAGAAGTGGCCAACAGAGTTAGAAGTTTGTCCTAGGGATTTATTAATGGTCACTGCAAATGCCATGATAATGGAAAATCTCATTTGAAGCAAGTTAGTCTCACTTGGAGCAAAATCTATTCTTGGTATGAAAACTGGTTCACCTTTATGGGTACCATTCATAATTTCTGCATGTATGAAATGGTCCCTTAAATCCTGAACAATTAATCTGGTTCCATTAAAAAAGTCCTTTAATTGGGTTCATATTTCTCAATAACATGACAATTGCTCCTTTTTAAAGTTGTAAAACATGTGGTGGCATTCCAGATGGAGCTAATGAATTGATAAATTCAGAGGTAAAATTTGATTCACTCAGTTTGTCATCAGCTAAAACAGAATCTGCACTGTAAAAAAATGTTTGTGTGCCATCTATTAATTTCAAGATTTCGTTATTTAGATCCAAAGCATCTTTATTTTTGGATGTTAATTTTACTTTCTGTGCAAGCTCTGAGGAATGTTCTGTAGTCATTCCATTTGGGAATATAGCTGATATGAGTGAGTCTTGGCAAATCATTTCCACTGGGATTTCGAGCGTATCATCAGATAGATTTGTTATTAAGTCTGTTTTACCTTTGCCTATTTTTATTAGCCAATCATTGAATTAATTTTGTCATTTAGATCTCATATTTTTTTCTAATCTAAGGTGTGTATGTTCTTTTCATAGTGGACTTGACTTTAAACAATTTTCCACAATGTTGGAGCGATATCCATGTACAACCACAGGTAATGTTTGTCTGAAATCTCCACAACATGACTTTTCCACCAAAAGGCAAATAGTTACCCATGACTTCACACAATAAACGATCAATACATTGCAGAGCATGGCACAACTTCATAGTGGCCTCATCTATGATAATTAATTTGCATTGTTTAAACTTATTTGCTTGCGATGATTGAATTCTAATATCAGACACTGATGTTTCCAAAATTGGAACTGGAAGTTTAAATCTACTATGTACTGTTCTGCCTTTTTTGGAATTTGATTGTATAAACCACACACTTTCCAAATAAATTACTGCTGGTTATGTTGTGTATTAAGGCTATTAATTTTATTGTGAAGACTCTAGGCACTAAGTCTGGTCTTTCAGAAGCAGTTTGTCCATGTTTCAAATTATCAATAATCTCTGGCCATTGAGGATTACATGTAAATGTAATAAATAAATCTGGTTTACCAAATTTGGTTATAATTGCCATCGCATTATTGTATCTTTCTCGCATATTGCTAGGAGATCCTTGAAAAGAAGATGGTAAAATGATGGCTCAGCAAGCTGGAAGATCTCTATTTGTAGCCACTTCAGCAACATAATCCATGAGGCCACAATACTGTTTAACACATAGTTTATTTTGTGGATATTTTATGAAATTTAAATTATTGACTTCTACTTGCAGGTATGAATCAATGATCCATTGTTGTGTCAGTTTTCCAGCACTTAAGATGGGACTAAATTCATCTCGAATTGCAGTTTGAGCAACTTTAAATTGCAGCATGGAAATATTATTTCTGACACCTACTTTAGTGTATGGCTATCTGTCCAGTATTAATTTTGGTTGCCATCCTGCTTCCCCATTGGGATACAAAATTGGATACATCATTGGATCCAAATTGGTACTTAATATACTAATGTTAATGAAAGGTTGCTCTTTATTTCTGGGATATATTGTAATATCCCTCTGAAAAGGTGGTTCCCCCTCATAATTTTGAAAAACCATTGCAACCTCATCAGGTGTGGGTAAGTTATAACATTTATCAGAATGGCGATCTCTTCTAAGAACCATATTGCCTTTTGTCATTGGAAACTGATTTTGTTGTGCATGAATGCATTGTTGTTCTTCAACTTCTGACAGTTTTTTTTATAAGCTTGGGTGTATGGATTTTTTTTGTAATCTTATCAAGCTCATGAAAAACAGCGGGTAAGCATTCAGTATTTTTAGAAAGCTGCATACGTTGTTCCACAGCTTCCATTGTATCTAGCACATATAGTTGAGCAAATTTTGTTTTCCTTTTTCAGGGTATAAATGGTAACTACTGTGGAAAACTTGCCCTTGTACTTTAAAGCAGTAAGGCCCATGCCCTTCAACATTACCAGCTAATTTTGCACCCATAGATGCAAATGATATGGCACTATTATAAGATTGTATATTTTGTTTAAAATGTGTATAATTTGGAAAAGTAAGGTCACTCATTATACTTTGTAAATATGTGGGGAATTGTTGTCTTTCTGGAAGTCTTACTTTTCCCTTTTGACAGCAACTAATGAACTTACCATCTCTTGGTCTTTCCTTTTCAAAATAATAAGCCCCACAAAATTGACAAAGCACATTCAACATACCACAATTCTGAGGCTCTACATATCTCTAAATAATGGACTATCGTGCGAAGCAAGATCAACATTACAATGTATATCAACATCATTACAATCTTATTAACATGTTTGTTGATCAATTGTTTTTTCTTTCCTATCAGTCTTACACAGTCTTTTCTTTTCTTTAATTTTATGAAATTAAATTCCCAAAGATGATTGCAATGCCTTTCTAAATTTTTTAAGCATATAAAATCAAATTTACTATAACGTTATATCATTTTTAATGAGTAATAAATTAATGAATTTAATGATAAATTAAGTAATTGCTAAAGAATTGATCTTTCGGTATTATCTTTAATTTTATAAAATGAAATCCCCAAAGATATAATATGTAATGAATAATAAATTAATGAATGTAATGAAATAGCGTACCTTGTCCAAGTGGATGGTCGGACACTGAAGGCAAATTCGGTGTCACTGTCAAATTGACAGACACCTGCAAAGTGTAAAATCATATTTCACTAATTACTATATTGTTATACTATAAAAACATATACAGCTTACAATGTCTTCAATTATGTCAGCATAAAATATAATATTTAGCACAAGTTAATTTAATATTTATTTTCAATTAATCAATTAATAAATAAATTCATGCACATGTGCCAGTCTGTTAAGAAAGGGGCACTGCAGGCACATTCTTTGTGACTGTCAAATTGACTCCACCTGCAAAGTGTAAAATCATATTTCAGTAATTACGATAGGTTATACTATAAAAACATAGACAGCTTACAATGTCTTAAATTATGTCAGCATAATAAAATATAATATTTAGCATAAGTTAATGTAATATATATTTTTTAAATTAATCAATTAATAAGTTAATAAATACATAAATGCACATGTGGCAGTCTGTTAAGAAACGGGCACTGCAGGCAAATTCTGTGCCAATGTGAAATTGAAAGTTTACACGTCCAATACGTGAAATATGACTTTACACGTGCAAAGTGTAAAGTCATATTTCTCTAATTATTATATATTATACTATAGAAACAAATACAGCTTACAATGTCTTAAATTATGTCATCATAAAATATAATATTTATCAGAAGTTAATTTAATATATATTTTAAATGAATCAATTAATACATTATTAAATAATAATACTTTAACTATTATCTTTCAATGTATTTGATAAAAATCATAAAGAGGTAACTTACAACGTGTTAAATTACGTCAGCATAAAATATAATATTAAGCATAAGGTAATTTAATTTTCTTTTTCAATGATTCAATTAATAAATTAATAAATATTAATACTTTACCTATTATCTTTGGTCAAAATCATCAAGAGTTAACAATCTCTCGTCCAGTCACACAATTCATCATCTGAGGAGAAAGTGAGAAAATTCTGGAAAGTGTCCCGTAGTGCAAGCGCGAGGACCAACATATGCATACATAACTTACTGATTTTCCACCATTTCAGGGTGTAAATCTTAGTCATTGTGAGTTACGTGCCTGTTCACAACAAAACGGCCCTTGCGATGAGCGGATGCGTGCTTTGTGTTGTTCGGCTAAGAGCGTGTGGCTTAGTGATCGTGTTTACTGTCTTGGGCTAAGTTTTACTTGCTTCTTCATCGTTTTTACTGGCTTGGGCCTCGTTTCCATCCTGTCTAAGAAATTTTACATTTTCTCGCTTAGCCGATATTCAATGTCCCAAAAACGCCAAATACACATCAAATTAACTTGATATCCAAAACGTAACTGGTCCAGCTTCCAATAGTTTTAGGAAATAAAGATCATTATAAGTAACTCTATTGCTTTCTTGTTCGGGCTGTAGAGATGTATTTTCTAAAACTGTTACACGCAGGTTAATATAATGAGGCTGGAGTATTTGGTATGTTGGATATATTGGATTCACGCTTTGTGAATGTACAAATCAATCTGAGTAAAGAAATACATTGCTAAATATAATTATCTTCATTTTAGTCTCGCAGAGAAAATTATAGTTTTTGGAAACTGTTAAATCCTAAAGCAGCAAAAGTTCTGCCTTGTGAACAATTCTCTCAGCAGCGAGGTGTGATTGAATATTTATTGTTATATTAAAGTTCTGTTTGATAAATCCAGGGATGTGCAGAGCTGCAGTGTGGAGGAGCTACCAGTTGTGCAGGTGTTGCAATGCACCAGGGCCCTCCACTTAGGGGGCACAGAACTTAAAGGGCTTCTTTTTTTTTTTTTTTTGCATTTCATTCTTTTTGCATAAATTAGAGAAATGGGGGGCTAAATGGCAGTTTTAATAAAAAATGTATGTAAAGTTATGCATTTGGGAAGGAAACATAGCCATGCAATTTATAATCTTAATGGAGCAAATCTAGGGGTATCAGATATTGAAAGCTACTTTTGAATTACTTGTGGACAACCACCTAGGTAGCAGTGCTCAATGCCAAGCAGCAGCTGCAAAGGCAAGTAAAATATTAGCATGTATTAAGAAGGGTATAGAAGCAAGGAAAGCAGATATCATTCTGTCACTGTACAAATCCCTTGAAATATGGAGTACAATTTTGGGCACCACTTCATAAAAAGGCTATTTTAGAACTGGATAAAGTACAGTGAAGGGCCATAAAACTAATAAGGGGAATGAAGGAGCTAAGTTATGAAGAAAGACTAACCAAATTAAACTTATTTTACCTAGAAAAAAGATGTCTATGAGGGGATATGATTACCTTATCACATATATAGTTGTGGGTCTTGCGAAGTTAGTGATGTTTGCAATGTTGGTAACGCAGTTGTTTCCCTTGCGATGCATGGGTGCAGACATGAGCCTCGCGAAGTGCGTCGAGGCAGCACCGCCGCCACACATGTGAGCCTCGCGAAGAGAAGCCGCCACGCAGCACTTAGGCTGCAATGAGTGCCAAAAATGAGCATCTGTTCCCCCCTCCCCTGTGTCTCTTTCCCCCCTCCCCCCTTTATGTCTCTCACCCCTCCCCTGTGTCTCTTGCACCCCTCGCCTGTGTCTCTTCCCCCCGCTCTCCCTCCCCTGTGTCTCTGCCCCCTCTCCCTCCCCTGTGTCTGTTCCCCCTCCTCTGTGTCTCTTGCCCCCCTGTCCCTCCCCTGTGTCTTTCCCCCTCTCCCTCCACTGTGTCTCTTCCCCTCCCCTGTATCTCTTCCCCCCCTCTCCGTCCCCTGTGTCTCTTTGCCCTATCCCTGTGTCTTTTCCCCCCCTCTTCAGTGTCTTTTTCCCTTCCCCTTGCTCTTTCCCACCTCTCTCATGGGTCTATTTTCCCCCTCCCTTTCCTTTGTCTCTTTTTACCCTACTCCCACCCCTGTCTCCTTCCCCCTCCCTCCCTGTGTCTCTTTTCAGCCCTCTCCGTCCCATATAACTTTCCCAATCTCTCCCACCCCTGTGTCTCTTTCCCCCTCTTCCTCCCCTGTGTCTCTTCCCCCTCTCCCTTCCCTGTGTCTCTTCTCCCCTCTCCCTTCCCTGTGTCTCTTTTCCCCTCTCCCTCTCCTGTGTCTCTTTACCCCCCTCCCTCTCCTGTGTCTCTTAACCCCCTCTTCCTCCCCTTATCCTCCTCTTCCCTCCTTCCCCTTATCAATCTCCCTCCTTCCCTTTATCCTCCTCCCTCCTTCCCATCCTCCTCCCTCATTCCCATCCTCCTCCCTCATTCCCACCCTCTTCCTCCTCCCTCCTTTCCCTCATCCTCTCTCCTTACCCCTTAGCCTCCTTGTCTCTTTTCCTCATCTTCCTCCTCCCTCCTTCCCCTTATCCTCCTCCTTCCCCCTTCTCCTCCTCTTCCCTTTTCCCTCTCACCTTACTATCAGGTGAGAAGCGCCTGCTGATCTCTCCTCCCTGCAGCACGGCTACTGGCTATGTCTGAATCGGCATATGCTAATGACGTGACGTCACATGCGCGTCATGTCATTAGCATATGTCGGTGTGGACACAGCCAGAAGGCAGCACCGCAGGAAGGAGAGAGCAGCAGGAGCTGCTCACCTGATAGTAAGGTGAGAGGGGAAAGGGAGAAAGGGAGGAGGAGGATGAGGGAAAGAGAGGAGGAGAATGAGGGAAAGGGATGAAGAGGATGAGGGAAAGGGTGGAGGATGAGAGAAAGGGAGAAGGGGAAGGAGGGAGGAGGAGGATGAGGGCGAAGGAGGGAGGAGACACATGGGATCAGGTGATGTAAGCCCGGGGGGGGGGCTTCACAATGAGCACGACCTCCTACTGGCAGGAACCAGGTACTGGGGAGTGAAGCGAGGCCTGGGGGGCAGGGACCAGGTAAAGAGTGTTGCAAGCCTAGGGGGCTTCTCAATGAGTGCCTCCGGTGCTCATCGCGACCCCTAACTGGCAGGCGCTCATTGCAGCATAAGTGCTGTGCGGCTGCTTCGCCTCGCTTTGCGAGGCTCGCATGTGTGAAGGTGGAGCTGGCCTGCCTCTCTTTGCGAGTATCGCGGTTGCGACCTCACTTCACGAGGTCGCAACTGCGTGACCAATATCACAAACGTTACGAACAGCGCTCTTGGTCCACAACTATATATATGATATGGAATATAAATAAAGTAAAGACAACCTTAAATAGAAGCTAAACTGGTAAAGGAGCTAAGAAAGATAACTCCTAAAGCAGTGAAGCCAAGCAGACTCTACTATTATTATTGTAGCAACAATATAAAGAAAATCAAAATAAATGCAAAATATTTAATTTTTAAATCATCAACCCTAAAACAACCCTAAAAATATAAAGAAAAAATATGTACAAATATATACAAAAGAGGCTCTCAAAATTGCAAGGTAAACTGCTGTTATTCACCCTCTAATCAATTATCTCATACTCTGTGATAACCAGCTTAGGGATATACATAACGGATTTAAATTGTTTCAAAGATCATAAAGCGCAAAAAACCTATATAGCTGACAGGTGGTACAAGTCCAATTGATAAGACTTATATCCACCCAAATGTTGCTTTTTTTAATGGGATGGAGGGCCTCTATATAACTTTTAAAACCCACTGTACAGCCAGCCTTGTTGGTGTTTCTTCACCTGAAAAAGCACTAACTTCAGACTCCTCACACACAGTCAGTTTGGGTCCATGTCAACGTGCTTTCTACACCACAAGTATAATACAGGCTTGAAAAATATGTTTTAGAATAAACAGTGTTTACTCACAACACTAGTGAAGAGGGAGCAGTTATCTTGCAGGCCTCAATGGGGACACCCAACTCACGTTTCTTCGTGGGCTATTTGCACAGATTCCGCAGGGGAACTGGATTCCTGTAATTTCACATTTTTTTTTATTCGTAGGCATTACCTAACACAAAGATGTTATCGCGTAAATCCCGCCAGCGCGTAATCACTTTATCGGATGCAACTACGTCATCGCCTAATCACATCATGTCGCTCCTATATGAAATAAGGACTTACTGGCCAATAGCACTACCTCCGGGGTAGAAGTGAAGCGTTGCTATGGAAACTTTTTAACTTCTGCATGTTATTTTAGGGGAAATAAATAAAATTACATTTGGTAATGTATAATAGGGAAAAAACAACAACAAGAGAAGGTGTGAATATTTACTGGAGAGTGAAAGCAGTCAATGTCAAAGGGAATGAATAAATAGATCATGATAAGCATGCTTTAAAGGGATGCTGTTCATATACACTTATTAACCAATACAAATCCTGTATGAAAATGGTGATGACCTTATGATGTTATTGCCATTGTTGACTCTCAAGGAATATTGACATGATGCTTAAAATAATCTGGGCAGACCTCAATCCTACAGGGTGATATGTTAAGTGTCTTAGTCCAGCTAATCTACATATCTATATGAGACTTATGTACTGCTTAGCCCTGTACTTATATGGTGAGGAAAATTAATAATAATTATAAAACAGAGGGGCAAAAGTTAGAACCAAACGGAAGATATGACTACTACTGTATATAAAGAAAGTGCTGACCTAATAAAGCTTAACTTTATTTAAGTAGTTATATATGCAGAATCATAGATCAGTTATTTAAAACACCTCGGGCACCTATCAATAAAGAAGGGGACTGGCTGAGGCCTTGTAAAGACAGGCTTGGTATTGAAGAATCAGCTTTATGAAATATATGGAGTGAAGGCAAAACCTTCTTTCAGACCAAGAGGGGCCAAGGTTTTAAGGTGAAAAGACCACCAGGCTTCCCTCTGAAGTAACTTAATCTCCATATTGCCTCACCAGTCGGGGATCTTGACTTTTTCAATGCCTGCAATTTTGAGACACATTACATCTCCTGAAAGTAATGAGTTTACATGTCTAATGTATGGAATAATAATGTATGGAATGTGTTCTAGAGTCCATAGTCGGAACTGCCTCGAGGTATTTCCAATATATTGTAGCCCACAGCCACAAGAAATAATATAAGTTATAGCTGTGGTTCTACAGTTAATTGCATCATTAATTTCATAATCCAACTGGTCTACAAAGCTCACTGTTTTATTAGTTGAAAACATATGTACACATGCTTAAAACACAGGATGTCAAACCAGGTTTTCCTTTCACAAGCGACCTTTCACATTCCTTTTTTTGGGGGGGGCCTCATAGTTATTTTGAACCAATTTATCCTTTAGACTCGGTGCGCATCAAGGTGTTTTTGAGATCTATATCTAATTGAAGTATGTGGCAGTGCTTTTAAAGGATCACTCATATATTTTTGCTGTAGATGTTAAACGTGCCAATGAGTCTGGCCTGATTTTTTGTAGTGTCCAATCTTTCAACATTATTACCCAAAAGCTCAGTTTGGGTTTTTAACTTTGCTTTTGCGTAGGCTTTCTTGAACATGTTATGCAAATAACCCCTTTGATGGAAACTTGTGTATAACTCCTTTGCTTGATTTAAAAAATCTGAGCTTAAAGTACAGTTGTGCCTCACAAGCAGATATTGACCGTAAGGAATACTATGAATCAAATTAGTTGGATTGTGACTGGAGGCCAGTAGCAAACTGTTTGTGGCAGTGTCTTTTCGATGTGTTCGAGTCACCAATCTATTAGTTGCCAATTTCATAATTACTAAGTCTAGGAACTAAATGTTGTCATCACTGATGGAATAAGTCAGTTTTAGTCCCAGATCATTGTTGTTTAAATTGTAACAACTTCTATATACCGAATCCAAATCAGTATCAGGTCTGTGAATTCTCATCGCTGAAAACTTTGGTCTCTTCCCATATGCCCAGATGGAGATTGGCGTATGATGGGGCACCAGGGGTGCACATGGCCATTTCCTTTGTTTGTTTATAGAAGATGTTAATAAAGATGAAGTCATTTTTATTCAAGACAAACTCCAACAGATTCAAGGTAAACTTGTTATGTTTTTTATGTTAAATTCCACGAGTCTCCAAACACTTTCTTACAGCCTTCATTCCCCCTGCATGTGGTATTGAATTATATAGTGGTCCAACGTCTAACGTAACTAGAACTGACTGCTTGTCCAGATATAGATTTTGTAATCTGCTCAGCATACTCTTACACTTCACCTGATATGTGGCAAAATGTTTAAGATTTTTTTCTTTTACATTCAATGATTATTAACCATTGTATTTAAATCGGCTGAACTGAGTAAAACCTTTGCTTTTTCTTCTGACAGAATAACTCACCTTGGATGTAGATCAGCTCTCCATTTAGATCAATTGAAAGACTACCAAATTAAGGAGTTGCTTAACAATAGGATTAAAGGATTAAAGCCCAGTAAAATTGCCATCCACCTAAGGCTGCAGTTTGCCATAAGAGTCACAAGGGCCCACAATTGGAGCAACCAAACACTTTTGTATTCTAACCTAACACTTTTGGATTCTAAGCTCTCAATAGCCAGTCCCTGATCTCTTTCTATATTGGTGATTATAAATCTGTATTATAAGAAGTCTGATATAATATATAACTGTACTGAGTGTGTTGGTAGTTAGTCTTGGAAAATAATCTCAGCCAATCCTATATAATTGTTATGTGGGATGCTATTGGTTGGTTGATTTCTCCCACTACTGTTCTGTCCCATGATCTGACACTGAGGATCAACAGGTTCCACTGGCTTTTCACAGATATTCCCCTCTATAACAGATTGTAGTGAATTATTACAAGGACAACATCACATCTCTTTAGGCTTCTTTATTCAAGTGTAATGTAGCAGATAGAATCCTTGCTACTGATCCAGACTGACACATATTTATCAAACTGTTAATTCCACTCTCATAATATTTATCTGAATACATTTTTGACTAGGTCAGACATGAGAGAGCCATACAACAAAATGTCTCTCAAACTGCCCATAAAGGCACATCTGCACGTCAATTAATATGAAACAATCTGGTTTTATAGCCACATAAATCAGATTTTACAGTCTTGTTTACAACTATGAATTCTCGGTTAAAATACAATGTGCACTGTAATGAATATAAACCACAAGACTAAAGCCACAAGAGTTCATGAATTTGTAACCTGATGACAATCTGAGAGCCCTGCACAGCTCTCATACCTTAAAGTGGATATTATGTAGGGGGGGGGGGACTTTTTGTTGTGGCCAGATAATTAACTGATTCTAGAGTTTAAATGTCATATTAGGTAATAAACAAATTAGATTGGTTGTCACAACCCTATTTATGGGACCAGGATGATACTCCCCTGACCCCACAGCCAATGGCCCTTCAGGCCCAAAAGTATACTGTCATCACGCCCTGGACTCATGGACTCTGTTTTCTGGGGAACAACTGACCATGGAGCGACACTAGTCCATGTGGCTATTAACCTAAAGGGCTACTAAAATTGCCATAAGACTTGCATTAAGAGGATGAGACCCTTTTTTCCCCCCTATTTATGTATGATGGGACTCCAACGGCCCTCTCTATGACTACATTGTTGTGCTTTACAAACAAGAGGAAAAAGAAGAAATCCATTTTCCATGATGGTGCCAAATTAGTATTTAGTACGCTATATTGTTAGTATTACTCCCATTTTGTCATATGGCATATTTGCTACATACAATAAGTCCCCTCTCAGACACACAACCTATTTGTTCACCCCTGCTGTGCTCCCTCCTTCCTAAGGAAACAGGTTAAGCAGGGAAATTGTTATATAACCCCAGTAGTGTTTATGTCTTGTCAGATAGGGCCAGTAAGCGAGTGTCACCAGGACTGTATTGCTCTGTATTTCTGCTCACTCACCACCTCATGGCATGTTGTATGATATTCACAGTCTGTTGCTAATAGGGGACAGAAATGGGTTAGACAGTATAATATTACTAGCGACTTGCCTGTCAAAAAGGATGGCCAATAAAATTTGAAGCTATAGCAATGCTGTTTGCCACACAATGTTAGGCTTTTTATACTGTAAGGACCTTCAGCGCTAATTGCGAGCCTCGTGCTGAGAGCCTTTGGCGCTCATTGCAAGCCTATCCTGGTGTGTCCTTTGGCTCCTCTCTATATTTTTGTAAATACTAATGAGTTTACCTTTTTCTAATTAATATATGTAACAATCAATAGCCTGAAGAGGAAAAAAATCTAATTTTACTGTCCTGCAGCATATAATGTCCAGTTGGACTGTTGCTGGCCTGTGGAGATTTTTTCATGAATGTCCCAACTGTGCATTAGCAATAGGCTGCGTGCGCGAGGGCAAACCGTTGGTTTATTTGTGTAAAGAGCTATTTTAGATGTGTAATGTTGTTAGTGGCAAGTTAGGCTTGTAAAATAGCATCTTTTGTCTATGTGCTACATAGCATTTACCGTCCTTTGCAATGGTGTATTTTGTACCTCGTACATTCGTGGGTGATAGTGGTATGCGGTTGGCGGTGTTTTGCATGGTCCAGGGTTGTGTAGCCTCGTTTTCATTTATTTTTGTCCGCCATTTTTTTTCTTGCTTAAGAGATTTTCGAGTGTCGTAACTCAGCAAAATCTACTTACATTTGTATTCCACCTCACTCCCAAACGTCCTGGCGTTTCCCCTGTGCTGTGTGTGATGTTTTTGTTGTATTTTTTTTTTGTGTGTGTTTCATGTTTTTTGCCTTGTGCAGTTTGGCCGTTATCTTCGTATTTTTAGTATCTATTTTTTTTTTTTTTTTTAAGTTTGCGTCTTGTATTTTTTTTTTTTAAATCCTGCTTTCGTCAAGTGCCTGCAGCCTAAGACTATCCCGCATTTCCTAAGTGTTTGGAGGCTAAGTCCTGCGTGTTTCATTGCCTCCACTGCTCGCCTCGCTTTGCAAGGCTCGCAGGCAATGAGCGCCATTGGCGTTCATCGCCCAAATGCTGAAAGCTTTAGTGCCTTAATGGCTCGCCGTGCTACGCGAGGCTCGCAGGTGATGAGTGCCTTCGGAGCTCATTGCCTAAGTGCTGCAAGTTAACAGCTCGCCTCGCTATGCAAGGCTCGCTATACAAGTAAACGGCTCGTCCCATGCTACACGAGGCTTGTAGGTGATGAGCACCTTTGGTGCTGAGAGTTTTAGTGCCTTAATGGCTCACCTCGCTATGCCTTCGGCGCTCATTGCCTAAGTCATGCGCACCACGCAAAGCGTGACGACATCTCGTAGTTTGACAATTATAGTATGTGATGATGTTCCGAATTTTCCAGAACTGCAGTCTAGCTTCATGAATGGTAAGCCCCCCACCCCAAGTCCCCATTTGGGCTAAGAGCATAGTCAATTTGCCCACACACTTTTAGCCCAAGTGGTGTGAAACTTCTAAAGGATGGCCAATAAGATATACTCACTAGACTCGTAGGCACCTTAGGATGGGCACAAGCCCATCAATCAAAACCACATGAGTAGATCAAAGAGGCTATCGGTTTTAAGAGTCTTGTTTGCCCAAGGAAGTTGCTAATGCTGATTGGTTAATGTATTGTTTAAATAAGAGTAAATAAACTGTGTAGAGCAATAAACTTGGTTGCTATTTTTGACAACACATAAGCATGGTGTTTTTTCATTCTGAAGAAAAGGTGACTGGTCCTCAAAAGAAAGGGACTGGGTACTAGATTGGTACTGTGGGAAGGATTGGCTTTGCCTTTTCAAGTCCTCTGAAGAGCAGATTGCACTGGTGATGACGATCCTGTGATCTTGTGCTCTTGATTATCTACCTGATCTGCATGCTGGGTACAAAGAAACCCATCCTCTGACAACCCTCAGGGGAGTATTCCTGTAGAAAAAGGCAGGAGGTTTCAAGGTTAATGCAGCCCCCCAAGACTCCCTTCCCCTGGGTCATGACTGGCACATATAGCCCATAGTGAAGCAATCACATATATAGTTCTAAGCAGCTCGACCTTGCCAAAATCCGTTGGTAACGCAACGTTAAAACTGCGAGCTTGCAAAGCGAGCCCGCTGCAACTGCAGCCCTTGCAAAGTGAAGGCGCTCCTTGAGCTGGTGGAGATGAGCACCATAGAAGCTCATCCCTACGACCCCGTACGACTTAGACAGGGAGCGCCAAAGGTGCTCAATGCGCTGGTGGAGATGAGCGCCATAGGCGCTCATCCCTACGACCCCACACGACTTGCGCATCATACCTACAACCCGCCGAACTACACATCAACACAAACCTCAAATACACAATTCACAGTGCGAGACCCGTAGCACTTTGAAAAAATCGCCTATAAAAAATTACGGGCCTTAACACTTACAAAAGAAAATCGCCAATTATAAAAAAAAAAAAAAAACGAACTTAACAGCCGCAGCACGCACAGCAAAAAACACACAAAATACAAACTAAAGTTAAAAAAAAAAGAAATACACACACAGCAAGGGGGACAGCCGGGACGTCTGGAAATTAGGTTACACGACAAATTAAATCACATTTAAAGACTTTCGACACTCGAAATTCCCCTAAACGAGAGAGAAAAATGGCTGCCGAAAAAACAAAAACGAGTCTACACGACCCCTAAGCACGCAAAACACAGCCAAGCATATACGACTTTTACACAGAACCGTACAAGCTACTAAATACACAATTAGTAAGGACGCTAAATGCTCCACACCTGTGTAACACATACACAATCGCAGACATTTTACGACACTAACTGCAAACTAATAACATTACCATTACAAAATGTGGAACTACTACACAGCTACACAAACGGTTTCCCCTCGCGCACGCTGCCTATTTACACTACACACTGCACACATTGCTAACACTTACACCTTAGCTCACCAACAGTGCAAATCAACATTGTATGCTGCAGGAACATCAAAACAGATTGTTAGCTCTTCAGCATATTGCTTCCTGCATATATTAATTACAAATAGGTAAAGTATATTAATTTCTAATTTTAGTAATTCATTAATTAACATTACAAAATACATAAACAGAAAAAAAAACAGACGACAGAATCACAATGAACGCTAAAGGCGCTCAACGCGCGCCTCACAAAGAGCGCCAAGGGTATTTAGCGGAGCACAGCTACACCAGGGGAGACTCTCTCAATGCGCTCCAAAAGGCGATCAGCGCAAACCTTGCAATGAGCACCAAAGGAGCTCTGATAACCAAACATCCACCAACCAAGAGGCTTGCAATGAGCACCGAAGGTACTCACACAACCAAAAGACTTACTTTGTGTACCAAACAGTATTACCTGCCTTACAATCATATTGCAGTCATTTTTTTAACGGGCAAGTCGCTAGTAATAAATAATGAGCTGTATTACTGACTATATCAAAAACATTGTCTACATGAAAAACACAAAGGATTTATTATCAGATTTTGCAGTGTAAAAGCTCATTTATTACAACAAAAGTATAGACTGAATTTGCATTTCTTCCGTCATATATTCTGCTAACCATTGCTCAATGAAAAGAATATTTATGTTTCCGTGATACATTGGTGGAAGTTATGTGTATGAGTGTATGAGAGGGTAGTTTACATTTCTTTAGAGCAATGCTTTCATCTACTGATGGTCTGTGAGTGGGAAGGGGAGTGGTGTGAATTTCAGTCAGAACCAATTATCTAACCAAGGACCTTTTCTTGTCCATGTCTTACACAACTGCTAATGTTGTTAGTTTGTTTCATATTTCATAAGCAAGTGACTTTTACAATGAGCCTTCAATCAATAGCAAAGCAAACATGGTACAACCAGGTACCCACATTCCCCCACTGGTGTCAGAGGAAGGTATCACATTAAACGCTTAATGCTTCTGTATTTAGCCACTACATTGTTAATAAGACAAATTGTCACTCTCTGTAATCCATCCTCCTTCTACCTTTATTCTCTTTTTGTGGCTCGAGGGCAACTACAAATATAATTTATTTAGCTGAGTTCTTGTGATCTGGACATCTGTTTTACTCCCTATGTGAGATATTATGTATTGTATGCAACTGTAAATAAATCTTATTATTCAAAACAAAAATAGCCATGCTTTTTTAACATTTTTACTTTCCACTCAAATTCAGTTTAAAATAGAGATAAGAGCCTGGTGTTTATTATGATAAATTACAGCCTTTCTTTTTTAACCACTGTATTCAGTTTTCCTTCAATTAATGATGGAGATTTTGTCTTTCTAATATGATTAGAAAGCTGGGAGGAGTGTGAGGAATAGGTCTAAACCCAGTTCTGTTAAAAATGTCCTCTGCAATAGTCCTTGACAATGAAACTCAGTGGCAGAGTAAGCCCCCATAGGTTAATCCTCCCTCTCAATCTACAGGGTGACTGGCGATCTAGATGGAGCATCGTGGTACAATCAGAGTCATCTAAATATAAGGGTTTCTATAAACCACTTTTTTGTTCCTATCCTAATGTTCTTTTGTTATACACTTCATAAGTATACCATTGGAACTTATCTTATGTACAGGGCTACAGAATTTGTCGGCACATTATAAATAAACAATAATAATAATACTAGTGTCATTTAATATAAAAAAAAAGTTAACAGCCCACCCTCTGTACTTTGCTGCCAATTTGCAGCCCTTGTTCTTTTACTTTCTTCCCTGATACACGTCCACAGCTTGCTGCACTGCTACACACAGCCACCTCTTGGAACATCAATAGAGCTCTTATTTAGACAGGCACATACCAATTCCAGACCGGGATGGGCTGTATTCAGCCAAGGATGTACAGGGGTGTCAAAGGGGGCCCTACACTACCGAAAAAAAATGTAATGCAAAAAACATTTCTTTTTACACAGCACTGGGAACCCCAGAGGATAGCCCTGGTACACTGCACCACCTGCATCACTGATAGATCTGCACCAGAGTCTGCATCTCTGATCTCACTGTGCATATTTTGCTTTGTTTAATAATTGTTTAATAATTCCAAAGGTGGTAGATGAAAAAGTGTGTAAGTTCAAAATGCTTATATACAATAACCCTCATCCAACTGAGCTGTTTGGGAGATCCAGGCTCGCAAGTGGAGGTCGCAAGTTAATACTCTCCAAGCCTTTGATCCTTCATGCAAGAGTCCTGAATGCTAAAATCGCAAATCGCTATTCAATTGCTCCAATTCCCCCTCGCTTACCACTCTGTAAAGCCTCGCGAATGGCAAATATCTAACCACAAGGTAATGGTACCAAGGAGGTCTCACAAAGGGCTTAATGACAAATCGAAGCACTTTAAAAACAAATAAAAAAGTGATCCTGTACTTTTATGAAGAATGAAAGTGATGATAGGTCTTAGAATTAATAGCACAACATTCTCCAATACTTTATTTCATGTTCAATTTTCATGTTATATCAATCACCGCAATTAATGTGAAGTGCTATGGGCTTCAACCTCCAAGCCCGTAGGACTTGGATAAATGGAGGTTGGATTTCAAAGTCCTACGGGCTTCATTTACAAGTTACGTGCTTGGAGGTTGGTCATGATGATGATCTCTGTTTCCATTGGCTGTTTCTTCATCGGGAGTTACAGGCTTGCTCCCGTAAAATGTTCAAGCCCGCAAATGCTACGCTAACTTGCGGGCATGGCCCATTGAATAGCATTGCAAAAGTAGAGCAACAGGAGCCCATACCTTAATTGCAGGCATTTGGCTATCTGCGATCGAGTTGATACCCCCAAATTAAATGAGGCCCAATGTATCTATTTACAGATGTATGCACACAACATGTATAATAACACAACTGAAATTAGTAAAGTACTAATAAATTATCTGCAACATTTTACATATGTTGTATTGGAAGTACTAGGTTCAATATTCAGGGACAGGTAAGGGAAGGCAGAAGGAGACACAAGGGAAGAAGAGGTGCGAAGAGACACAGGGAATGGAGGGGGCAGACATAGGGGAGGGAGGGGGAAGAGACACAAGGGAGGTAGAGGTAGGTAGTGTAGGTGTTGATAGGTTAGAGTAGAGGGGGGTTGGTTAAGATTTAGTGGTTTATTGGGGGGAGTGTAGTGTAGTTTTTTTACTTAGTGTCATGAGGGTTCTGGAGGACCCTCACGGCACTTGTGGGGTTAATAATAGGGTTCTCATTGTCCTATGAGGGTCGTCATGGGTCCTTATGGGACGGTTTGGGTTAAATAGAGGCTTATGGGGGTCTGTATGGACCCCCATAAGTGATGGGGTTAGATGGAGGTTTATGGAAGACATAAGTGATGGGGTTAATTGTCTTAGATGGGGTTAGATAGGCCTAGATGGGGTTAAATAGGCCTAGATTGTGATAGATAGGCTAGATCGGGTTAGACAGTCTTAGATGGGGTTAAATAGGCACAGTTAGGGTTAAAGGGGGACAGTAGGGTTTGATTGGGTTTAGTTAGGGTTAATGGGGTATAGTTAGGGACCCTGCAGCAAGGGGTTAATGTAGGGGCTCTGCAGGGGGCCCGATCGGGGACCCCTGCATCAAGGGAGACTTGATTGTGAGAAGTGGGGAGCTACGTAAGGGCTGAACAAGCTCCTGCGACTGCTCCAAGCTACCAGTAAGCTGCGGCTCGATTTGAGCCATTTATGGGCTTGCCGGGAAGATGATCGTAGCATTTGAAAAGGGATTGGGACTTTCTTGCGGCCGAAACTCACACGGCCAAGCAAGATCAAAGGCTATGATGAAGCTAAGCTGTGATTGAAGGGGCCGTAAGAGATTGCAGCTAGACGGCCGTAATCCGCCAGAGGCCGCCATTAGAATAGCTAAGTAGCTTGCGGCGGCCTCTTGAGGCTTTTTTCCAAATCATAGCATTAGAATGAGGTTCCTTGTGTCTGAACAAACTGAAATGTATTTCCTATGACTTTAAAAATAAATGAACCCCCTTGATATCTGACTGGGAACAAAGAGTGATGGAGATAAAGTAAAAATTATCACATTGGAGATGATATATAACCACTGTGATGTCATATTTTTCATTCTGTTTGCTTGTTTCCCAGTTTGATACATTTAGAGCAATTCTACTTATTTTTCTGCTATACCCAAATTTAAATAAATCAGCTATATTACAGAGTATAAAGTATTTTATAAATTATTTAAAGCCATGCTTAGAAGTCTCCAAGTGATCATTACGATACATTATTCAGCTGGTTAGGGATACTTAGGGAGAGAAGTGTTAGATATATCTTAATTTTGTACATTCCTGTAATGATTCATGGTTCTGGCATTGCACATTCACCTGCTTGTTAGTCCTCATTTTAATTCGGAAATTGTTATTCTTTTAAAAATTTACTTCATAAGGAGTCTTTAAGTAATAAAAGTGAACTCTCCATCATCACTAAAGAGCTGCTCAGTGGCCTTGAGTGCCAATTTTGCTCATGACAATATTCAATTGGCAGCTAGTTTATGGCTCTGTGGACATTTCCTGCTTGCTTGGTATAATAATAATAATGTCCAGTGGTTTCCATTGACTGCAAAATAAAAAAGACACTAATTGCAATTAAAATGGCACGGCTGAAAAAAACACATAGGGCTTCTGCTGTCAGATACTCTTAGGGTCCTAATAAATTTGCCAAATTGTAGTTCCTGAGTGCCGTAAAGGAGACCGCAAAAGTTATGGCTATTCAATTGGCCTCTTTTAGCTACCCGCAAACAATCTGCGGATTAAAGGCTGAAAAACAACAGCAGTTGCCAAATCGGAACTCCAATCCAGCTAAGCCTTTGATCCTTCAAGCCCGTAAATGCTACAATCGCAAATCACTACTAAAGTGTTACAAGTTCTCAAGCCCGCAATTATTTTCACACCCGTAAATGGCAAATGTAGCCATAAATCCTACGGGTACTAGAGAGGACTCTGTAGCACTGTAAATACAAATATAAACACACTACTGTATTTTAAATTACAGGGAAATCGAAGAAAGGTATTAACATTAATAGAACAACATTCTCAAGCTTGCAAATTTTTAATAAACATTTTTTTTATGTTTAATTTCTGTGTTATATTGATCCCGGCAATCAATGCGTTAATACATATAATAGAACTCGCATTGATTAGAATAATATATTTATTGATTTTTTCATATTGCATTATTTCTGGAATGTGGGTCCAATCTCAACTCGGATTTCAAAACCGTAATGTAACCTCCATGTTTTAGTGACTATTGGCTCCGTCTAAACCCGTAACTATGGGTTGTAAGAATTTATCATATTCACGCCAAGAAATGCTACATGCCGGAGCAGGGTTTACGGATTTGGATTTCGGCCATGTCGTTGTTGCCTTTTTTAATTTAACTAGCGACATGCCTGTCAAAAATGACGGCATGATATAGTGTTATATATTGTATTTTCTGTCTGTTTATGTACTATCTGTTGTTTGTCTCTTTGCCCCCTCTCCCTCCCTGTGTCACTTCCCCCTCCCTCCCCCGTGTCCCTTTGCCCTACTCTTCCCCCCCGTGTCTCTTTCACCCCCCTCACCCCTGTTTCTTTTTCTCCCCCACTCCCTCCCCTGTGTCTCTTCCCCCCTTCTCCCCCCTCTCCCTCCCCTGTGTCTTTCTCCCCCCTCTCCCTCCCCTGTGCCATTTACGGGTGTGAAAACATTTACAGGCTTGGGGGAATTGATCAATTTTCCAAAGCCTGCAAAGGGCTTTCGAGTTACGGCCTTGAAAAAAGTTACAGATTTAACGGCAGCCATTTTTTTTCAAACCGGTAAGTCAGAATCTGTTCGGACGCCGCCAAAAGATGCAAAGTGAACAGCAAATTAGCTTGCATCCTCACTTATGGGCTCCCTGCCTCTCCCCGTGCGCCTGTAAGTGAAGTTGCAAGGTAATTTGCAATTCATTTGGCGTCTTCTGCCGGCCTCCAAACAGCTAACAAGTTACGGGCTTTGAAAAAAAATGGGGTCTGTTAAACACACGAGGCTCGCAAGTTAGAGGGAGGGAGAGGCTCCGAACTTTGCGGGCCTTGGCGCTTATTGCAAGCCTCTCCACCTCTACTTTACGGGGCTCACGATGAGCACCTTTGGCACTCATCGGAGGCCCGCAATAAGTGCCTTTGCCGCTCATTGCAGGCCGCAGCAAGCTCTAAGTGCATGCGCAAGCCCATAACTTTGCGAGTGTTACGACAAACTCGCAATTACCACAACTATATATCTGATAGCTCTGTAACTCCTGGATTTTAAAAGGGCCCCACGTCATTAATCCTATGATTCAATGTATTGTAGCATCTAGTTTGCGGATGCTCCTCTGTAGATATCTGCCCATTAATTTTTCATCTATTTGTCTTCGCAGCTCAATGACGGCCTTAACATGACTTTATCTTATTGGAGGGAATGTGAGTAGAGGACTTAGAGCTGATATCTAGAGGACGGTGAAAGATTTTATCATTCATTGACATATTTCGCATTTATTGTTTTTTTTGTTTGTTTCTTCTTTTTTAAGTCATATATGAGTAATAAAAATAAGCTGCCAGAAAATAAATAAAAAAACTAAAATATACAGTATGTAGGTGGTCAGATCACTCCCTATAAAAATAATCTGCCCCAATCCTTAATAAATTAAGAGTCACCCTATATACTAGGGGCCTCATTCAAATGTGATTTGGCCAATTGAATGGGGATCTATATAAGCACACAGCATATTTTTTTTACGGAAGTTTTTAGTTAGCGAAGACCTTGCTTTTGGATAAAAGATCACTAACTTAAAAATTCTGAAAAAAATATTTTATGTGCTTATATAGGGCCTCATTCTATTAGCGGCCGCAGCCGTTGCGGGGCCGCAAGGACCGGCCGCAAGCTATTCGGCTATTCTATTCCCCTCCGGCCGGGGATTCCGGCAGGCTTGCGGCCGGTGCCTTGCTATCTCTTGCGGCCGCTCGCGCCGGAGGAAATCCTTTGATCTAAAACGGCCGCAAGGAAATCGTCCGTAAGAAAATCCTATTTACAATTCAATTGCTCCGGGAACCCTCTCTGCAAGGCTAAAAATGAGCGCAGCTTACTTGCAGCAAACAGGTCCCGCTAGCACCAATTAAGCACATAAAATAGCTCAAATAAAGCCATCCTGCACTTTGCAGAGTCTATAAAGTGATATTCAGTGTTAGCAAAAATAGCACATAATTACCCTATACTCAAATCCGTAAAAAAATTTTTTTTTAATATACGTAAAATATACATGTAAAAAGTCCAGAGTGCTTGGAGCACCTCAGACACGCCCACGCCGCAGCCGGAAAATAAACAGTTAATTTGAACTCGGGTTTGGGCTGATGTGCAAGCTTGAGAGTGGGTTACTTTTAATCCTCATGTCCCCCAATATGATCACTAGCATTTACAGAGCTGTACAGTGCAGGCTTGAATTTATTTTTGAGTTTTTAGATTTCAGAGCTTACGGCCGGTTTCAAGATATGCGGCCGGCAGTAAGAGGAGATCCTTGCGGGCCGTTTAATAGAATTGCGAGGTAACGGAACCCCTGCAAGGAATCGCAGCCTTACGGACGATTTACGGCCGATAATAGAATGAGGCCCATAGAGTCTATTCAATTGGCCAAATCACATTTTAATGAGGCCCTAGGTTTATGGGTTAACTATAAATACACAACAAAGGGTGATGTGCAAGAAATACTTAATAGGTGAACATGACTTCCAATAATTGTACATCAAAACAAAACAAGTGAAGAAGATTATTATTTCCTCTTTCTCTCTCTCTCTGTAGATTTAGGGTCTCTATAAATCTGTCTTAGTGATTACTTTGCTGTCTCTATTAGATGGTTGAATGCCCAATATCCTATTATATATCTTATTCATGAGCAGTTATGATGCACATTAATCTGTAGCACTGTAGACTATACACATGACATTTAAGACAAAATATCTTTAAAACTTCAATTAAAAAGCAAAATAAACATGTGATATTGAGAATAAATATATATAAAAAAATTCTAAAACAGAAATTTTAATTCTAAAACTTAATGGGATCCCAAAATTATTTTACAGTGGTTAAGTCCTCATTCATTTCAAATGCAATCTTAAACCTTATAATATACTGTATACAACAAAAAGTAAATTAAATTATATGGCACAATTCTGTGGTATAAATAATGTTCTTCTGATAGATTTAATGCAGACCATGATAACTCCTCTCGTCCAACTACTTGAGCTCACGATGAACAATATTAGACATTGCTGTCATTCAGTAGAGTTTATTTCTTAGTAATTTGCTGCCATATCAGGACATTAGTTATTGGGTTGGTTGGGAAGATAGAAATAGAACTGGAAGAGAATGTTTAGTTTTTGTGCGTTATATCTTGGAAATGATGACTCACAAATTGCTCAACAAACATAAATAACATTTCATAGCTAAACCACAAAAGATAACTTTTTTATTGATTACTCAACACATTGTTATTTAGAGACACCATGAGGTGAAATAGAAGTAGATAAAACTAGATAAAAAGAAAAAAATGAAAAATACAAGTAAAAAAAAAAGAACGAAAATAGTGTAAAAATGTTACTTGAACCAATACCTTTGTTTTAAATTGTTTATACTGAGATGCCAAGGTTTCACACATTAACCGATAAGGTATGTTGAGTTGTTTTAACTTTATGTACAGTACTTCTGCCTTTTACACATAGTTTTTGAACAGCTAGCCTATAATAAAGTTATAGTATATTAAACAAATATCAAGAACTGAGTTAGTCAAACATTAAAAGCGGGTGCTAAGTCATCATTGATTTACTCCAATTAAAATATTAAGTTACAATACATTTTAAGATTTAGATGATCTTTTCCAGTATGTAATTTAACTACTGTTCTGTATAAAGCCGAATGACTAATTAAAATGAGATTCAGATGTAAATCTTACAATTTAGTATGATTTTTGCGCATTTTTCTTACTGGGGTTTCTAAAAGGAAGTATAGACTTGGATGTCCCTTCAGTTTTGTAGGGGACTGAGTAGAAAAGACAGTCAGACATTAAGCAGGAAACAAACAACATACCCAACTTAAACCTCCCCCCTTGAGTCTCTCCCATTTTCCAATAATTAACCAAGGCACCAGGCTCAAGATGTTGATAGTAACAGTGGAGGAAATTCCAGTTGGGTCCGTGGTGCCAAATCTTCAAATTAGGGTGCAAGGGATAGAAAAATCATAGGCATTGTGTACCAGATCATGTCGATTTTAACACAGCCAAATATAAAAAGGTGTAAGTCTGATCCAACTTTGCTCAAACAAGATAGTATGTACTGTGTATGTGCTTTATCCTGTGATTTGGATATTCTAGAATTGACCTTAGCTTGAGCGATGCATGACCAGATCTCTTGCTTTTTATTTTGATGATCCTGTTTAGCACATGTGACCCTGACCTTGTTGATTGCCCTCTACCACTGACCTTGCATTGGTTTCTGAAGACTCTTTAGTCAACTGTACCCGGGTGTGAGAGTTATTCTTACTTCATTACTCTGCTCCGTGGGTCATAATCTTCTTGAGCAACCACCAGAGTAATATAAAGGTAAAGGAGATTGGCCATAACATATCATGATTGGTTACTTTAAAAGTGAAATTAAAGAGTTCTGAAAGTAAAATTGAAAGCCACAAAAAATAATTTAGATCATACTGAAGCAAAAGCTGATTGGGGAACAAGTAATTGTTTCTCCCTCCATGGGTTTTTTTTTTTTCAAAGCCAGTGTGAAAAATTAGCGCCATTCACTGTTTCTGGCAGGATGAATTCAGAGTGTTTTTTTGGCAAAACCAAAGCTTCTTCCGAAAATGGGAGTACCAGGTCCCAAGTCATATCATCTTCACAATAAAGCCAAGCACTTCTGAGTTGTTCATTTTCATATATTAACTGCATTTAGATTTTGAACAAGGAATTTTCATTTTGTATTTAAAGGGCAACTGAAGTCACTAGTTGTACTCTGCACCATCAAATGGAAAGTTAAAATGCATATGGAAAAAGCATTTTGATTTTTTTGAAATAGCTGCATACTAATTGGTTAAGGAGATAACCAATCAGACAAGGGGTGGAGACTATTCCGAATATGTGATTCTGATTGGCTGCAGTATGACTAACACATATTTCAGCCAGTTGGAATCTATAAAAATGTAAACATAAGGCGAGAAAGCAAGGCCCTCCCCAGAGAATGGAGCATAGTAGATTGCACCGGTAGCTGAACAGCTGTGCCTGATAAAGTAAAGAGGAAGATAGTTGATGGCATCAGGCACATATTAAATAATTTTGCCCCCCTACAACAGTATTTTGAGTGCTTGTTTAAAAAACGAATAATGCAGACTGGCATGCAAATTATCAAAATATCTGTATAATTTTGTAATTAAAATGACGTCCACTCAACAAACTTCCCAAAGACACAAACTCTTAAATCGTAAACTCATCCTCACAATGGACCTTTCATGCTTAGGAGTGATGTCGCGAAGATAAAATTTTCGGTTCGCGAACCGCGAACGTGAACCGCCGCAAATGTTCGCAAACCGGCGAACCCGGAGAACCGCCATAGACTTCAATGGGCAGGTGGATTTTAAAACCCACAGGGACTCTTTCTGGCCACAATAGTGATAGAAAAGTTGTTTTAAGGGGACTAACACCTGGACTGTGGCATGCCGGAGGGGGATCCATGTCAAAACTCCCACGGAAAATTACATAGTTGATGCAGAGTCAGGTTTTAATCCATAAAGGGCATAAATAACCTAACATACCCCTCCATCATCATCCTCCCCTGTGTCTCTTTCCCCCCTTCCTCATCACCCTCCCCTGTGTCTCATCCCCCCTCCCTCATCATCCTCCCACCTCCCTCATCATCCTCCCCTGTATCTCATTACCCCCTCCCTCATCATCCTCCCCTGTGTCTCTTCCCCCCTCCATCATCATCCTCCCCTGTGTCTCTTTCCCCCCTCCCTCATCATCCTCCCCTGTGTCTCTTTTCTCCCTCCCTCATCATCTTCCCCTGTGTCTCTTCCCCCCCTCCCTCATCATCCTCCCCTGTGTCTCTTTCCCCCCTTCCTCATCACCCTCCCCTGTATCTCTTTACCCCCTCCCTCATCATCCTCCCCTGTGTCTGTTTCCCCCCTCCCTCATCGTCCTCCCCTGTGTCTCTTCCCCCCTCCCTCATCATCATCCTCCTACCTTGATGATAAGGGGGGGAAGAGACACAGGGATAAGTGTGAGGGGTGTTAGGGTAAGGGGTGTTAGGGATAAGGGTGAGGGGGTTAGGTGTTAGGGGGAGGGGTGTTA
Source organism: Discoglossus pictus (assembly GCA_027410445.1). Classification (NCBI taxonomy): domain Eukaryota; kingdom Metazoa; phylum Chordata; class Amphibia; order Anura; family Alytidae; genus Discoglossus; species Discoglossus pictus. The sequence continues at coordinate 97,760,551 of CM050169.1, forward strand.
GGGATAAGTGTAAGGGGTGTTAGGGTGAGGCATGTTAGGAATAAGTGTGAGGGGTGTTAGGTCTTAGGGATAAGTGTGAGAATGTTAGGGTTAGGTGTTAGGTTGATGGGTGTTATGGATAAGTGTGAAGAGTGTTAGGTTTAGGGTAAGGGGTGTTAGGGATAAGTGTAATGGGTGTTAGGGTAAGGGATGTTAGGGTTAGGTGTTAGGGTAAGGGCTGTTAGTGATAAGTGTGAGGGGGTATTAGGGTTAGGTGTTAGGGTGAGGGGTGTTAGGGATAAGTGTGGGGGGTGTTAGGGTGAGGGATGTTAGGGTTAGGTGTTAGGGATAAGTGTGAGGGGTGTTAGGGTTAGGTGTTAGGGTGAGGGATGTTAGGGTTAGGTGTTAGGGGTAAGTGTGAGGGGTATTAGGGTTAGGGTAAGGGGTGTTAGGGATAAGTGTGAAGGGTGTTAGGGTTAGGTGTTAGGGTGAGGGGTATTAGGGATAAGTGTGATGGGTGTTAGGGTAAGGGATGTTAGGGTTAGGTGTTAGGGTAAGGGCTGTTAGGGATAAGTGTAAGGGGGTATTAGGGTTATGTGTTAGGGTGAGGGGTGTTAGGGATAAGTGTGAGGGGTGTTAGTGTAAGGGGTGTTAGGGACAAGTGTGAGGGGTGTTAGGGTTAGGTGTTAGGGTGAGGGGTGTTAGGGATAAGTGTAAGGGGTGTTAGGGTTAGGTGTTAGGGTGAGGGATGTTAGGGTTAGGTGTTAGGGATAAGTGTGAGGGGTGTTAGGGTTAGTTTAAGGGGTGTTAGGGATAAGTGTGACGGGTGTTAGGGTTAGGGTGAGGGGTGTTAGGGATAAGTGTGAGGGGTGTTAGGGTTAGGGTTAGGGTAAGGGGTGTTAGGGATAAGTGTGAGGGGTGTTAGGGTTAGGTGTTAGGGTGAGGGGTGTTAGGGATAAGTGTAAGGGGTGTTAGGGTTAGGTGTTAGGGTGAGGGATGTTAGGGTTAGGTGTTAGGGATAAGTGTGAGGGGTGTTAGGGTTAGGGTAAGGGGTGTTAGGTATAAGTGTAAGGGGTGTTAGGGTGAGGCATGTTAGGAATAAGTGTGAGGGGTGTTAGGTCTTAGGGATAAGTGTGAGGGGTGTTAGGGTTAGGTGTTAGGTTGATGGGTGTTATGGATAAGTGTGAGGGGTGTTAGGGTTGGGTGCTAAGGTGAGGGGAGGATGATGATAAGGGGGGGAAGAGACACAGGGGTGTCCTTGCAGCAGAGATCAAAAGAGTCCTGCAGGACTGTATTGCACACTGTGTACAGTAGCCTAGCTATGGTTTTCCCTATTGATGCAGTATCACCTACACTCAGTCTCCTCTCAGTAAGACTGCAAGTTAGTTATGATTCCAAAATGGCTGCTGTCCATGAGGTTAAAGGGTCTGGAAGGCAGGGTATGATGCTGATTGGCTGGAATGTGTCTGCTGACTGTGAGTTGCAGGGTCAAAGTTTGCTCAATGATAAAGTATAAGGGGCAGATCGAACATTGCATATGTTCGCAGTTCGCCGTGAACGCGAACATGCTATGTTCGCTGGGAACAGTCCGCCGGCTAACTATTCGCGACATCTCTAATGCTTAGCACATTCCATGCTAATGTTCTGTGATGTCCATATAAGTCATTTTGCTTTACGATGACAGCTGTGATTTGTAATATTCTCACATATTCACTCAGTGTCATCTCAAGGAGAAAGTCATCATTATTATTGATTACTGAGATTTGGGTAAATGAAGTCTCCTTTTGTTAGTGGAAAATACAAGATGGGATACGTCAGAAAGTGAACAATGGAGAGAATTATATGGAAACTGCACATAATGATATGGAAAAAAGATTTAGGAGTGGGGTGATGAATAATAGGTTGTAGGTTATTTACAGCTTCCTACAGTATAAATTGTAAATAAAGGATTGCAAACTAGACACTTATTTTCTTTTAATTAATTATTTAATTAATTAATTAATTAATTAATTAAACCTATGAACAATATATAATATACAAACATCAGTTATTAACAAATATTCCAACATTTTATCTGTATTTAAAGGTCCATTCTAATCCCATATTTCCAATATGCTGTTTTAATGAACTTAACTTGATAATGGTCAAGCTAATTTTAGAAAATAAAATAAAATGTATTAAATTATTATATTACATTATGTTGTAGTGAAAGTTGACAGTTTTGTTTTTTATTAGCTGCTTCCACTATTATGAGGGCACATTGATTGCTATGTTGGTTTCTGCTGCTACTATCTAATGTGAGATTCTTTAGTGCTAGTTCTTCAAATAAGTCCTGTTTATCGAAAGAAGTTAAACATGTGGAAAAATAATTTTACTTTTTTAAATTGATGCTGAATTCATGGAGTTATAATCAATTGAAGTCAAGCTATTTCAGTGTATAGCATCTGCCTGAATGAGTAATGAGCTCTGTACCATTCAGAACATACAGAATATTAATTAGAATCAGGAGTAGTAGGTTCCAATGAACTGTGACAGAGTCATTGTAACTACTTCATTATATTGTAGCAGCTGGTATAATAGCTGAGCCTTTGGTATACAGCTAGTGTTTTTGCCTTTGAATGTGATGTTCCTGGGTGCAAACCCCACCAAGAGTTTTTTTTATCTGTACTGTTTAAAAAATCTGAAATATGTAATTATTTGAACTAATTATTATCAAAAAATTTACACACACCCACACACACATAAATATATATTAAATAACTAGTTCACATCATTTTCAATACATATACAGTTTAAATATTGTAATTAGTTTGTGTTAAAAGTTATTTGTAAAAGTTTCATTATTAAGTCTTTGGTTCTAAATCAATGCCTTCCAATAGTTCTTTTTGTCACTTTAAACTAACTAATGTAGTTTTACTAACACACATATGATTATATATATATATATATATATATATATATATATATATATATATATATATATATATATATGTGCATTTTATAGTAAAAAAAATGCAAGTGAAAGGCAGGGGAATCAAGCCTGTGACTTATGACTTACCAATGAAAAAAAAATAATATTTGAAACATTATGCTTACCACTGCCCCACCATACCCTACTTCCATAGGCCCTTATTTTATTGTCCAAATCGCAATTAACTGAGCTTGTAATGGAGCTTGTAACTGTTACTGATATTCAACTGGCTACTTTTAGCTACTCGCATTCCAATTGTGAGTTAGAGGCTCAAAATAACAGAGGTTGTCAAAAACTCTGTCCTATCTCCTCCTTTGATGTTTCAAGGCCCAAATGTTACCAGTGAAAAAGATGCAAAATCGATATTTAATTTCAACAATTCAACAAGCCCGCAATTGTCTTCAATCCCGTAAATGGCAAATGTATAAAAAAAAAAAATGAATACTAGATAGGACTTGCAAGTGAGTTAAACACCTGTTTGTAACACTGCAGAAGCAAATAAACACACTGCTGTACTTATAAATACTGGGAAAGCAATGGAAAGCATTATAATTAATTGCACAACAGTTTCAAGCTCGCAAATCTGTAATAAAAAATATTTTTATTATGTTCTATTTTCGTGTTATATCGATCCCGGGAATCATGAAGTTAATACACATCATGGAACCCGCATGGACTAGAAGATTTGATTTATTGATTTGTATTGATTTCTACATATCTTGATTGCGAGTCCGATTGCAAATCGAACTTCTAAACACTAATTGATTGTAGTTTAAACTCCATATTTTACTGACGTCATGATGACGGCATCATTTACTATTTGCTCTGTCTAAAATGTAACTTACAGGCTTGCTTAATTGATCAGGATCATGCCCTGAAATGCTACTTATGTGTTCATGGTTTGCGTGTTGGGGCTGTGCGTCTGTAATTATGTGCTTGAGTCAATTGAATACATCTATATATGTAAAAAAAATTGTAACCTGCAGCTAAAAGTTCGGGTTGTAAGGTAATTACGGGCTTGCATTTAAATAGGGTTCAATGTGAGTATAAATCCATAATTCAATGTTAAGCAGTTAAAGACTTCAGCCTTATTATTTATGCACATTCTTATGGGAGGGGCTTCAAGGGCTAAATTACAATGACAATATCTATGTAAATTCTTGATCAATTTCAAAAATGTAAACACATTTTCCACGTGACTTTCCACCCTCTAACTGCCCATATGGGGAATTTTTTGGTCCTTTAAAATCTTTCAAAAACATGATAGATAATTTGAGAATTATATGCATCGTTAAAGTTAAGGTTAATCATAATTCTTGTCCATTGTCTAGCTAGGCCTCACTATTCTATTACACACTGGTCTCCATAGCAACAAACCATAGCTCTGAGTATCCCTAAGTGTACACAAGCTGATTTAGCTGGTCAGCTGGTTTTGCTGACTCCGAATATTACAAATGGCTAAATTGACACTTATATTCCTCAGTAAATGATGCACTATTTTACTTGGTGTCAGTTTTTTCTCCTGCAGTTATCCACCTGACACAGTAGAAATGATCCTGAGTGGCCCATCACTATCAGCACTAAAAATATGCTGTTGTATGGTAACAGAGCGCGCCCTAGTTATGGAAGAGACTGCACTGATTAGACTGCTGAGAGTCAGAGGAGGATTCACATGGATTTGTATCTATTTGTCAAAATAAAAGACTGTACATTACATTTCTGAAAACTACACACATTTCAATTTTGGGCTCTAAGAAATGTTAAATTTGTTAATATCATTAATCTTGGATATGTACAGTTTTTTTTCTCTTCATACTGAAACTAATTTTCAGAATTAGATTCTATCAGTTGGGCAGGAACATATTAGTTTGGATTTGGATCTTTTTTAGGAATTATCTATTATCAATTCTATCAAAATTGGCACACGATTTAGTCTTGTTTTCTTACATATAATTACAGACTGACATACCTGATAATGAGAAAACCAAGTTTCAAAATATCCTTTTTTGTATTGGGCACTGATTCTTGAAGGAAAATAAATATTTTTGAGACGTTTTCGAAAATGTTAAAATGTAGGATTTTTTGACAAAACCGACAGCCCCAAGGTCTAAATTCTTGGATGATTAAAAATAAAAAAAAGTTTTTTTATTCTCTTTATATTAGAGCTCATTTTCAAAATTAGATTCTATCAGTTGAGCAAGAAGAAATTAGTTTGAATTTGGATAATTTATAGGAATTCTCCATTCTATCAATCCAGTCAAAATTTACACAATTTAGTATTGCTTTCTTACATATAATTACAGACTGACCTGCCTGATAATAAGAAAACCAAAATTCAAAGAATTCTTCTTTGCATTGGGCACTGATTCTTGAAGGAAAATAATAATTTTTGAGATGGTTTAAGAAAATTAAATTTTATTTAGTTTTTGACCAATTCTTGGATGATTTACAATTTTTCACAACTTTGAAATAAAGCTTCAAAATATGTTTCTATCGCTTTTATAAGATTAGGAGTCCTAAAATTTATCTTTTTTTCTTTCAATTTCTTAAGACTACACACATTTCAATGTTGGGCTTTAAGAAACTTTACATTTGTTAATATTAATCTTGGATATCTAAAGTTTATTTATTATCTTATATTGAAGCTAATTTTCAGATTTAGATTCTATCAGCTGGGCAGAAAGAAATTCATTTGGATTTGGATCATTTATAGGAATATTCCATTCTATCAATACCATAAAAATTGGCACACCATTTGCTTTTATTTTTTACATATAATTACAGACTGATCTGCCTGATACTGTGAAAACCAAGCTTCAAAGTATTCTTCTTTTCACTGGGAACTGATTCTTGAAGAAAAATGAAATTGTTTTAGAAGGTTTTAGAACATTTTTAGATTTTAGATTTTTTGACAAAATAGATTAAAAAAAACTTTTAGTTACACAACTTTGAGATAAAACTTCAAAATATGTTTCTAGCACTTTTCTAAGATTAGAGGTCACAAAAATAACCTTTTTTCACATTTCTAAAGTCTACACACATTTCATTTTGGGCTCTAAGAAATTTCACATTCATTAATATCATTAATCTTGGATATCTAACGTTTATTTATTCTCTTTATATTAAAGCTAATTTCCAGGTTTAGATTATGTTTGTTGGACACGAAGAAATTAGTTTGGTTCATTTATAGGAATTTTTCTTTCTTTCAACTCTTTTAAAATTGGCCCACCATTTAGCGTTGTTTTCTTAAATATAATTACAAACTGACCTACCTGATAAGAGAAAACCAAGCTTCAAAATATTCATCTTTGCATTGGGCACTGATTCTTTGAGGAAATTTTTTATTTTTGACCCTATTTCTCTAGATATGTTTGTTCTTACTCTGTACAAATTACATGATTATCAATATTAATCATTTGAGAAAACATAGAAATCCATGTAGAGATGCCAAATTACTAGTATTCAAGATTTATGTGATCCTGTTAAGATGTACATCTACATAGCCTTTGTTTTCAGGCTTGACTTTAGTCATGGTTTCTTATGTTTGCAAAAATGCTATATTATTAAGGGCAGTTTCTCCAAAACTAATGGTTTCTTGGAAGAACCATTTCTGGATCACCTGCCTCTGATACATATATTCTTATGAAGATAAGGTGCTGGCCTTGGGGAAAAAAATGTATATTTATACAAATGTAGTTGCAGCTTAAAGCTTAATTGTGATACATTGCACATGGCAGCAGCCTGGTTCACTAGATCAGAAGTTCCTAAACTGTGTTCTGTTGAATACCATTGGCCTAAGAGCTTCACTTAGGTAGTCCACTAAGCAACTGGGATTACCAAACAATTATGAAACTAAGTTTAAATAGATAATAATAGGCATTTTCCTCTTCTGGATTGCTACCAACGGGTGGCAAAGGGTCTTTTGTATATCAATAAAGCTGTGAGCTATACCATGTAGGGTGACCCAAGGTCATTGCAGAGAGGTCAGACAAATTGCAGTCCATTGGAGAAGGGACTGGTAACCCACTCCAGTATCTTTGCCAAGAAAACAGTAAAGGTCATAGAAAGTCGGTCATGACTGAATGACTCAACAACAATAATATGGATGAAGCAGGCATTAGTTCATAGAGTATTTAAGAAACCAAGTGTTGGTAATGGGGCCTGAATAAAGGCAGTTATAATGGGAGTTTAAAAAAACTCAACGGAGCCATGAGCATCATCATATCATATAAGTGGATAACGTAAGAAGCCAACTGTCAATGAACCACCAACGGGATGATACCTTCAAAATAAATAAAACCATCTGTAATAAGATTAGTTTTAAAAGTCATAATATCTGTTGTTTAGTAGTTTAACCCCCTGCTAAACATCCCATCATCGCTGAGCTATGTGTCTTATGTTTACAGCCTGGAGATGTTCCCTAGGTGTAGTCAGCAAAGGCCGTAAATGGTATTGAAAAGAAATACACAGCTTAGTAATGTCAGATCAAAAGTTGTTTCAAAGCCGATTAATGCAGAACGTTCCCTAAACACGCCATGACAGCAGAGAACGCTAAGGTGAGATTCAGAGGAGCTTCTTATCCTGCGTTGTCACTACCTGTTTCTTAACCGAGGGGCTTGTGTTACATTTGGATTTGCTTTCCATGTACATACTGTACATTAATCCTCACCATACCCCCATTAGCCACTTATCAGTATTGACTTGTTATTATAGGCCTGGAGTTGTGGAGGGGTTACTTGGTCAGACAAGAGATTGGTCTTCTGTAGATTTACTCTGGATGCCCCAGAGAGGGCTGTGGGTCAGACATGGGAGGGCTGCTGCAGATTTACCTTGTACTCCAATAGTTCTGGAAAGGATTTTGAGCAGCAATTAAGGGGCTGCTGTAAAGTTACTCGTCACTCTCATAGCTACCTAATTATGTTAGTAAAATATTTGTAGGAGTCGCTGTTTTGGGATCTTCATACATTATTGACACAACCAACTTATCTACTGAGCACATAACTCAGCCAAACTGCTACCATCAGTGGTAATCTAACCACTGAGTTGGCTTGTATCATATCTACAGTATCTATCTATCTATCTATCTATCTATCCTTATTCCCTTGAAATGTGTATGTGCTGTATAAATGAATCCCTGGGAACTGCTAACATTTAAGCTGTTTCCTGTGTGGTCTGATGCTAGCAGGAGCTCTCTTCAATGATAAAAGACTTCACAGAAATATATGTTGAGCTTATAGTTTCATGTAATTTTTAATTGAACAAGATCGTTTATTTGATTATCTTCTAAGTTTAAACTACTTGTAACACAAGAACTTTCACATTTTATGCATTTGTTTACACAACAGATTTTGTTTCATTACAAACATAAATAAAGAAATTTGTCCACATAATACAATATTACTAAACCAAATAGAAAAATAATGATGATAACTGATTAGTGAAGATAGGAGAGAGACACTTATTTCATGGAAAAGTCCAAAAGAATACAGCTTCATGGATCCATGCCAGGTGGTCTGATAATACATTGTCACACAGGATAGGATAGATATGATATTGCATTTATTGCTATTATTCCAAAAACAAATACAAATAAACAGAACAGTCAATCCATTGAGGTCTTACAAATATTCTTTATTTCAGATCACCAGTATATACTGTAATGAGCTGAAGTGAATACACAAGACAGACATGGGATAAGTGTTCATAGTGGAACAGAAGTAGAGGATCCTGCTCACGTGGGGGTTTACAGTTGAGGTGGTGAGTATTATGGATTATACAGAAGGAGATAGGACTGCTTGATGGATGGTGGTTTGATCAGGTGACACAATACATAAGAGGAGAAGATTACCGTATGAGTGAGAGATATCAGTCATTCGGATACATTACCAGTTTGTGACTTGTTGAGATCTCAGAGATACTTTGACTCTATAAGAGATACTTTGACTCAATATGAGGGGAGAGTCTAACAAAGAGAAGTATATAAATAAACATAGGAAATCTATCACAGGAGTGTGTCTTGTAATTGCAAGTTGGAGGAAGTAATCATGGAAGATAAAGAAAGCTGTAAGTCATGGGAAGAATGAACGTGACATTTGGGGAAATATTTGAAGACTAGCAAATTGCCCGTCAAAAAATGGCAGCAATAAAATTTGAAGCCATGGAAATGCTGTTTGGCACACATTGTAAGGCTTTTGCTCCCGTGAGGACCTTTGGCGCTCATTGCGAGCCCCACGCCGAGTGCCTTTGTCATTCATTGCGGGCCTCGCCCTGCGTTTACTTCAAGTTTCCTGTTTTGCAACGATCACCTTCGGCGCTCATCGCAAAGACAGATATATAAGTACAGTTTAAAATATAAAATTTCTTTAGTACAGTGAATTAATATACTAATATGAATTAATAAATGCATATAATTTACCTATTTATATGAAATATGCAACAATCAATATCCTGAAGAGCTAACAATCTATTTGTATTTTCCTGCATTTAGGCGGGTAAAGCACCATTTTAGTTATTAGTTGCAAATTAGTGTTGTAATTTGTGTTACTTGGCTCGCGAGCATTTTCCAACCTTTGTAATGGTATATTTTGTATCTCCTATGTTCCTGGCTAAATCGTATGTGCCTGGCGGTGATATGCGTGCCTCGTTCTCCTTTAGCCTCGTTTTCATATATTTCGTCCGCCATTTTTTTTCACGCTTAGCTGATTTTTGAGTGCCTAAACTCTGCAAATTTGTCTTAAATTTGCGTGCAACATCACTCCAGGCATCCTGGTGTCCCCACCCCTGTGCTGTGTGTGAGTGTTTTTTAAATTTTTATTTGTTTTTTTTTCTTGTTTTTTGATCTCTGCAGTTCGGCCGTTAAAGTCGTATTTTTGCAAGGTCGGTTTTTTGCCCCCCAGATTCCGAGGTTAGAATTTTTTCCTCAACTGCTTGCAGGCTAAGTCCCGCGTGTTTGAGTGCCTCAACTGCTCGCCTCACTTCACGAGGCTCGCAGGAGCACCTTTGTAGCTCATTTTGCCTAAGTCCTTTGTGTTTCAATGCCATAACTGCACTCCTCTCTTCAAGAGGCTCGCAGGATGATGAACGCCTTTGGCGCGCATTGCCCAAGTGCTCCGAGCTCAGAAGGCTTCTATGCATCAATGGCTCGCCTCGCTTCGCGAGGCTTGAAAGCGTGACAACGCAGTTTGACAACTATTATATGTGATAACAAGAGATAAAAAGGAATGCAGTGCGATAGGGGATTTTGCAGGCAGGATTTGAGGATTTTAATTTTAATAGTGAATCAGATTATGATGTTAGGTAGGGTGTATAAATCTATCAAAAGGATTCACAATGGTCTGGAGTGAGAGTAGTCAGGTAAGGACGACAATTAGGAGGGTGGTAATCAAAGTTGAACTGAATCAATGAGATAATTAAAGTTTTGGTTGTAATGGAGTAAAATTATTAACCAATCAAAATTTAGGAAGTGAGGATATTGTATTTATTATTTCTGCTCAACTCCATTTATATGTATCACAGTTTATCTATAATTTTAACCTGTTGATAAATATATTGTGGAAATAAATATATGTTACAACATGGTTGCACTAGATAATATTGCAACACAATGCTAACTCACTTAATGTTTGTACACAATTATAAACCCTATCAATAATATAGGGAAAGTGGTTGAATTTTTTAAAGCCCATTACCTAAGAAAATTGAAAAGGAAATTGCACAAGATATTGGGACTTGACAATTATAAATGTAATGTTTTCAGTATATTTTTATTTAAAATTTTGCTAAGCAATTATCATACATGATGTGAGTGCCTATATGCGTTACTTGTGTTGTTTCTTGTGTCTGGTCCAACCTCAGCAATACCAGCCTGCTTGTTGTGTCCTGATGGCTTCTTCTAGGATACCTTTCTTGTTGATTCCAAGATGATGTTCAGTTGTAAGTGAATCTTATCCCATCTGTAATAAGAAAAACAGATCAAGTACATTTGTAAAGAATAATATGGGATATGATAGGAACATTAAACAACAATGGTTATATGTTTACCAGTTATCTACATAGACTATATCTTACTAGCGACTTGCCCGTCAAAAAATGATGGTCAAAATTTTTTGAAGCCATGGGAATGCTGTTTGAGACATAATTGAAACCGTTTTATACTGTGAGGACCTTCGGCGCTCATTGCGAGGCTTGTGTGGAGCGCCTTCGGTGCTCATTGCATGCCTCGCAATGAGCACCTTTGGCGTTCATTGCGAGCCTCAGGACCTTCGGCACTCATTGCACGGCTTGCGCTGTTCCCCTTTGGCGCTCATCACATGCCTCACAATGAGCGCCTTTGGCGCTCATTGCGAGCCTCTCATGTCATGTACTTTTTGTCCTCTGAGAGAGATAGATATTTCTATGTATATGTAGTTAAGTAATAATTAATGATTTATTCAATAAATTAATTAAGTAATAATTAATTATTTCTGCAATAAATAAATATACTTTAATTATTTATAATTTAAATATGCAGCAATAGGCTGAAGAGCGAACAATCTGTTTGTATTTTGCGTCTGCATACAATATACATTGTGAGTGTCGGTGCCTTGCTTATAAAGTGTAATGAATGTTTGAACTGTGCATTAGAAATAGGCTGTGTGCGCAAGGTTTATTGTTGGTTTATTGTGTAAAGTGGCATTGTATAGTCGTAATGTTATTAATGTGGTACGCGTGTCGTGAGTATTTTCCGTCTTTTCTAATAGTGTATCTTGTAAGTTGTAGTGTGATGTGTAAAGTGCTCCTCAGTTTGCAGTGTTTTGCGCAGTCCAGGGTCGTGAAGCCTCATTTTATTTTTTTTCGGCTGCAATTTTTTACCTCGCTTAGGCGATTTTTGTGTGGCGAAAATCGTATAAATCGAGTTAAATTTGCGTTCCACCTCACTCACAGACGCCCTGGCTGTTGCCCCATGCTGTATGTGATGTTTTGGGAATATTTTGGAGTGTATTTAGTGTGTTTTTCGGGTTTTTGGTTTGGCCACTAATCTCGTAAATTTTTGCGTCTTGTATCTTTTTTTTTCTAAGTCCCTCGTCTTGTAATTTTTTTTTTCTAAGGCGCTCATTGCCTAAGTGCTCCGAGTTTAACGGCTCACCTTCGGCGCTCATTGCCTAAGTGCTTTGAGTTTAACGGCTCGCCTCGCTGCGCGCTCATCACTAAGTCGTACGCACCACGCAAGCAGCGTGACGACATCTCGCAGTTAGACAATTGTAATATGTGATTGATAAGCCAGTAAATATAAGTACTTAGCTGTATAACATCTTTCCTACTTGTGTATTTTAAAAAAAAAATATTAATGTACTCAAGATCTCATCATAATTTCTTACTGAAAAGCCACAGAGTATTTAAAATATCAGCCAGTAAAGTGCCTGTCCATATACACTACTAATAAAAGTAAGGAATACACAGAGTATGTGAAGGGTTAAATAAGTGCAAATGATGGTCTGGTCGTACTTGATATCAAGCACAGAAAATATGACAAGGAAAACGCAGAGATAAACAAAACAAAGATTAATTATGCAGAGTTAAAACTTGTTATACACCAGGTAGATATACAATAACCTCGTGACAATGGTGCCAGAAACAGAAAAAATAGAAATTGTCTCTTCTTCAAGTAAAGGCGTCTCCTGCAATTTGCGGATATTGAGAGGGTTATTCAGGTCCTTCGGGAATGTCTCCCACACCTAATTATGGGGTCTTTTCACCTTTACCAAACATTGCCTACATCGAGTCCCCGAGAACCCAATCAGCCTAATTCAGTTCTTAGATATATTATCACATCTAAATGGTTCCTTAAGCAGAATTGGTCTATTGACAGACCTCCATCACATCACTCTGGACCTCTAACACCCCAATCAGGTGTCATTTACTCTTCATACTTCCTCCAAAAATAGTCTCTAAGTTATTACATTGTATATATAATGACGCTGCACTAGAATCAGAACTACCATTTTGTTTTCTGATTATCAACTTACTGACATGGAAGGAGACTTTGAAAGCAGATAAAACTTTTACCTGCACAATGTAAATGTGGCATAAAAAAATGTTAATTAATTTAGAAAGACAAGAGAAAGTAGACGTACAATCAACTTTGCAGTAAAAATTAATCTGACCCAAAAGTAAAAGAATATAAAGGCTGAGTTTATTTTATTTTATTTTTACTTCTTAAAAACATCCTACCCATATTCACATTTTTATATGCAAAAACTTTATAGAATACATTTGACCTCATCCAGCCTTTAAATCCAGATTTCAGCACTTGACTTAATTTGCACAGACACGTGAACATGGGTAGACTTTATAAAATGATATGACTGCCAATGTATTACAGTATGGCTGCCCTTCTACATATCAATAACCTTATATATCTGTAATATAAAGTGATACAACAAAGTAACATAGGATTGAAATTTGCAATTTTGAGCTGTCCAAAATAGGTTGAAAGGTTTTATTAATGAGAGCTCACTACTGATAAGCTCCTTCATTATTTTCTGTGCAGTCACTGGGTCTAGGCATGTCTATTCTTGACTTCGCTGAAAAAAATGCATCAGAGTATTATCAATTATTAAACACAATGATATCTCATTAACAAAAATAGGAATATTGTTTTGTGGGTCCATCAGAAAGGTTGCAAACAATTTTTGCTTGTAGGAAAATGCAATGCTTTTCGTATCATTCAATTTATAAAGTACTTACCAATAGTTTTATATTATACCATGTTTGGAATCCCCACTGTGTGACTTTAAGGGGGATTCATAAGGTCTCACTTCATATTAACAGTGCTGCTAAGTTTGTGCAACAAGGAGCTGTAATATTTTAATCATTTTACAGATGCTATTCCTCATTGTGGATATAGGAGGGTCCTGATGTCCATCAGTGCATGTACTGAAGATACTTGTGGATATAGCCTGGTCCCAGTGACAATCAGTGCATGTGCTGTACCTTATTGTGGATATAAAAGGGTCGCAGTGCCCATCAGTGCATGTACTGTAACTCATTGTGGATATAACAGGGTCGCAGTGCCCATCAGTGCATGTACTGTAACTCATTGTGGGTATAACAGGGTCGCAGTGCCCATCAGTGCATGTACTGTACCTCATTGTAGATATTGCAGGGTCCCAGTGACCATCAGTGCATGTACTGTACTTTATTGTGGATATAGCCTGGTCGCTGTGCCCATCAGTCCATGTACTCTAACTCATTGTGGATATTGCCTGGTCCCAGTGCCCATTAGTGCATGTACTGTACCTCATTGTGGATATTGCCTGGTCCCAGTGCATGTACTGTACCTCATTGCGGATGTAGCAGGGTCCTGGTGCCCATTAGTGCATGTACTTTATTTATTTTGGATATAGTCTGGTCCCTTGTGCCCATCAGTGCATGTACTGTACCCCATTGTGGATATAGCCTGGTCCCAGTGCCCATCAGTGCATGTACTGTACCTCATTGTGGATATAGACTGGTCTCTGTGCCCATTAGTGCATGTACTGTACCTCATTGTAGATATAGCAGGGTCCCTGTGCCCATCAGTGCATGTACTGTACCTCATTGTGGATATAACAGGGTCCCTGTGTCCACCAGTGCATGTACTGTACCTCATTGTAGATATAGCCAGGTCCCTGTGCCCACCAGTGCATGTACTGTACCTCATTGTGGATATAGCAGGGTCCCGGTGCCCACCAGTGCATGTACTGTACCTCATAGTGGACATAGCCTGGTCCCAGTGCCCTTCAGTGCATGTACTGTACCTCATTGTGGATATAGCCAGGTCCCTGTGCCCACCAGTGCATGTACTGTACCTCATTGTGGATATAGCAGGGTCCCGGTGCCCACCAGTGCATGTACTGTACCTCATAGTGGATATAGCCTGGTCCCAGTGCCCTTCAGTGTATGTACTGTACCTCATTGTGGATATAGCCAGGTCCCTGTGCCCACCAGTGCATGTACTGTACCTCATTGTGGATATAGCAGGGTCCCGGTACCCACCAGTGCATGTACTGTACCTCATAGTGGATATAGCCTGGTCCCAGTGCCCTCCAGTGTATGTACTCTACCTCATTGTGGATATAGCCTGGTCCCTGTGCCCATCAGTGCATGTACTGTACATCATTGTTGGTATAGCCTGGTCCCAGTGCCCATCAGTGCATGTACTGTACCTCATTGTGGATATAGCCTGGTCCCAGTGCCCTTCAGTGCATTTACTGTACCTCATTGTGTATATAGCAGGGTCCTGGTGCCCATCAGTGATGGACTGTACATCATTGTTGGTATAGCCTGGTCCCAGTGCCCATCAGTGCATGTACTGTATCTCATTGTGCATATAGCCTGGTCCCTGTGCCCATCAGTGCATGTACTGTACCTCATTGTGGATATAACAGGGTCCCTGTGTCCACCAGTGCATGTACTGTACCTCATTGTAGATATAGCCAGGTCCCTGTGCCCACCAGTGCATGTACTGTACCTCATTGTGGATATAGCAGGGTCCCGGTGCCCACCAGTGCATGTACTGTACCTCATAGTGGACATAGCCTGGTCCCAGTGCCCTTCAGTGCATGTACTGTACCTCATTGTGGATATAGCCAGGTCCCTGTGCCCACCAGTGCATGTACTGTACCTCATTGTGGATATAGCAGGGTCCCGGTGCCCACCAGTGCATGTACTGTACCTCATAGTGGATATAGCCTGGTCCCAGTGCCCTTCAGTGTATGTACTGTACCTCATTGTGGATATAGCCAGGTCCCTGTGCCCACCAGTGCATGTACTGTACCTCATTGTGGATATAGCAGGGTCCCGGTACCCACCAGTGCATGTACTGTACCTCATAGTGGATATAGCCTGGTCCCAGTGCCCTCCAGTGTATGTACTCTACCTCATTGTGGATATAGCCTGGTCCCTGTGCCCATCAGTGCATGTACTGTACATCATTGTTGGTATAGCCTGGTCCCAGTGCCCATCAGTGCATGTACTGTACCTCATTGTGGATATAGCCTGGTCCCAGTGCCCTTCAGTGCATTTACTGTACCTCATTGTGTATATAGCAGGGTCCTGGTGCCCATCAGTGATGGACTGTACATCATTGTTGGTATAGCCTGGTCCCAGTGCCCATCAGTGCATGTACTGTATCTCATTGTGCATATAGCCTGGTCCCTGTGCCCATCAGTGCATGCACTGTATCTCATTGTGTATATAGCAGGGTCCTCACTGCTTGCTCTGAGCTGGGCTCCTCATACCTCCTTTAATCCAAGTCACTGCTCAGAGCATCCTTTGTGTGTCTGCAGAGCTGTTTGCAGAAAGGATCCCAGAGCTCAGGGTGCACAGTCCAGGATCTCACAGGTCAGATCCTCCCCAGGATCCAGTCTCTCCAGTCTCTAGTGGGTGCAGGGGGTATCCCCAAGCTGTGCTGTATGCAGAGCTCATATCCCTCACACAGCAGAGGATGCTCAGCACAGTCTCTGCACAGTACTTGGGATGTACCAACCTCAGCACTGAGGGGGAGCACAGAGGAGGAGATGGTACAGGCTGAGCTGCACAATTACATTCATTTATGTGTAAAAAAGTAAAATCCAGCTGTCTGTGATAACACATGTATAAACTTAGCTCTAAAGTTGATAGGATACAAAATAAATTAGGTCAATACAGAGATTTATTACGTTATTTCAGTCTAAAGGAGAAAAGACCATTGCGAGATGTACTTTGCAACTATGTAACACTATAAGGGTCTGACATACAGCCCAAAAAGCTAGTTTTGAGCAGAATCGGTCAGGTTTTGAGATAATAATGTTTTTACCCAGGACACAAGTATTAATTATAGTCTAGGCAGATTTAACGGTTAACACCCAGATGGTCAGATAGAAACCTAATTGCAGGGATAGACCAACAAATGTTTAAGAAATGTATCAGCAATTTACAGCTTCTTTATTCTGGGGTATAAACCACCTGTTTTGTAAGAAAGAACTGGTCAGAATTTGGATGCGATTCCTCTGTGCCTAAAAACTGCTCAGTTTTGAATACACATATTCTACCACTCCCGCCTATGACTGATTGGCCTGGTTAACCCAGGTAAGTTATAGATAAAACTGAAAGTAATATATTGCTACATAACCATGTAAAGTTTATACTTATTTTATATTTATTTTAGTAGACACTACTTTTGAGAGTATTCTGATAATTTGTATCACCTCTTCAATAGTGCAAGTATGGGGAAGAGTAGATACATTAGTTGATTCAGATAAGATGTCAGCATTATAAACATACCCCTCCCACATACAGTACTCAATAGAAGGTAGTTTGCAAGCACACTTGCAGGGCCTGCATACCATGCTCTGTAACCCCCCATTGAAAAGGAAGTATGACCATCATGGTGGCTTCCATGCCATAGCCAAGGCTGCTAAATTAATCCCTTTTCTGAAAATGCTTTGCCAACGACGTTGTTGTTGTTGTTGTTCAATCATTCAGTTATGTCTAACTCTCCATGACCCTATGGACTACAGCACACAGGTACATCTGTCATCTATTGCCCCTCTAGTCTCCTTCAAGCTCATGTTCACTGCTGCAATAACCTCATCTATTATTTTCCTCTCAGCAATCCCCTTCTTCGTGTGTTGTCAATCTTTTCGCAGGGCCCATTCTCTTCTCATGAAATGGACAAACGATTTGAGCTTCAGCCTCATGATCAGACATTCCAGTGAACAGTTTGGCTTCATTTCCTGTAGTATTGATTGACTGGATCATCTTGTTGTCCAAGGGACACTAAGCAGTTTTCTCCCATGACTTACATACAGTAGGTATTAATATTGTTAGTTTGCATATGTCATGTATGTGAAGTTTTTGCTAATCTACAATGAATACACTAATACTTCACATCCATGTGAAAATGTGCAGGCTTTTCAAGCATGTTTGATTTTTGGCACAGATTTAAGGCAGTTTATAACTTCTCAGAACCTTCTTTTATTTAATTGCAGCATTTTCCTGATGTTAGGCACTTGAGCCTTTTAAAGCTGCAGCTGGGAGCTCTTCATCACCAAAGCACCAATCAGGCTGTGTGTACGAGCTCACAAAGGTAAAGCTTAAAGAGCGCCCAGTGAGAGCCCTAATGGTCTCTATATAAATGGCGCTGCCTTTGTAAACAGGTAGATTATCATTGTATCCCACAGCTCTATTTGTGTATAATGAGCCACAGCTGTACATGGATTTATTTCTAGTGATTTGAGACATGTATAGAGGAAAGTAACAGCAGCAGAGAGTTGTCTGCACTGGAATAGAGATCATATGTGATATGTGAACAGCTGTACTGATTTGGTGATGCAGCAGCACTTTGTATTTGGAGGTTCTTTTAATAGAGTTGGTTTAGTAGAGTTGATTACAATAGTGCAGTTGCTTCCAGCTTATTTTACTTTAAGACATTATCTATCTGGAATTTAACTAGAAGGAAAAAGAATCTGATGAAGATACCAATGGAATGATGATGGAGTATCTCTAATGAAGATATGTATTAATGATTAAACTTGAATGTCAGCATAGCAAAGAAACACGTGACCTAAATAAAAGTAAATAAGTTGATTGTGTAAATAGTTTGATTATGAAGATGTAAAATGAAGGTCTCTGATGAAGTTACGATGGAATGATTGTAATGATGGAGTGTCTCTAATGAAGAAACAGGTATGTATTATTAGTTAAACTTAAATGTCAATATGGCGAAGAAGCACATGGCTTAAGTCAATGTAAATAAGTTGATTATGGAGATGTAAAATGAAAGCCTCTGATGAAAAAACTGGTGGAATAACAATACTTTTTAATTATTGAACTTATATTAAACTTTTTATGAGTTTATCCTCTCTGTCTATTTAAATTAAATATATAAGTATACATACAATTCTACCCAACATATGTATGCATATTACTATCTATTTCAATTTAAGTGAAGCTTTTGGACCACTTGCATTCCACAGATCAGTAACTTCTAATCTAGTGAACCAAGCTGCTGCCATATGCAGTTTATACTAGATCAAAAGAAAGGTCGGTTTTGAGCTGACAGCATGTTTGTATAAAGATATTTTCTTTCACAAGACCAGAGCCTTATCTTCATAGGAATATCTTAATCAATGGCACAAAGAATTATTGTGATTGTAAATGTAATACTGTATATCCTCTTTTGAAGAACTCTACATTCTTCTCGAATGTTGAGATACAATTGATATTAAAGGTATCATTAAGACTGTGGTGCTGTAAAGCACTGATCAGACAAGGGCCAAACTGGTATAGCCTCAGACTTTGAGTACAATTTCTACCAGCCTCAGAAAAAGTTCAGTGAATGAAACGGCCCATTGGCAACCTATTCTTTCCTAAGAGCAGAGTATCCTGGATCTATGAATGGCAAACTCAGGCAACAAGGTTTCAGAAATGCAGTACAGCATGTACTAGGTTACACTAACCAGTACTTGAATTGCAAGTACCATCTGCATTTGTGATTATTAATGCTGTATACAACTGTTGTTGCTGTACATATATTACACTGCCATTATACAATATTATTAGAGGATGTTCACTTCTGCTCTTTTTTGTTTTTAAGTTTGACAATTTTGACAATCCTATGTTCCTCAGGTTACTCTGACATATGAGGATTGCTTACATCTTAATGGTACATACTTATGTGGACCTTATATGAGCAATATAATTGCCCTGTTTGAATTTAGCTTACAATTCCTCCAGAGTTCTTTACAGTCTAGGTCTATAATACTCAAGCTTTGTATTCTATTTATGTAGCACATGTTTCTCACACTAGCGGAGATGTTTTCTGGTTTTAAAATTATCCTATTAAACTCTATTGTATATATCCATTTCTATATAGTATAACTGACAAAAATGCAATGAAATTAAAGCAGTGTATTGTGATCTTACTGGTACATTTTTATAATAATATTTTTTATTAGGAAACAGCTTATTAGACTATTTAATAAAATGAAAACACTGCTCTGGCAATAATGCTAATATGGTGTATAGATAGATAGATAGATAGATAGATAGATAGATAGATAGATACTGCAAACCCAGCCTCACAGAGCGCACATTAGAATGATCAGACTGGCACACTGCAAGGAATCTGCTTGTGTTTATATTCCCAGTGTTATAGGTAAAGCACTTTTATATTATTTTACATTAAATAAGATTCAGATTATTTATTCTGATACAATATGGAGGAATCTCATACCTTCATACCTGTAAGATTAACACCACACATCACTGACGTTATCACTCAAGTCTGGTCTGTAGTTTATTTTTAGATAAATCAATAATTCTGAATGTGACAGATTAATGTATTGTGAATGGCAATACTAATAAATCAACCAGGTGCATTATGGGTAAGGTGATAGGAAACCAAAGCAACCACCAGAAATAAACTATAGGATGGTAAATTAGTTTGGATTCAATGTAAACGTAATGTAAATGTGAATCTGCCTTTAAATTATATATTTTTTGCTTCTGCTGCAGGTTAAATATATTTTTAACAAGGAAATTGTGTTATTAAGGCTTCATTTAAAATATACATCACATGGATTAGGGGTGTAGGAACAAGGGGGGACAAATCCCCCTCCCCCTAGAAAAAATGAATAGGGGACACAAAAAATTGCAACATTAAATTTAATCATGTATCCAGAATTGGCCACTAGAGTGCTATGTAGCAGTATTTCTTTCTTGTGAAAGCTTTGACCCATAATTTATCATTTATACATATCTCTATATACATAATAAGCTGGCATGTAGGCATACATGATATACCTATGTACAGTATCTCACAAAAGTGAGTACACCCCACACATTTTTGTAAATATTTTATAATATATTTTCATGTGACAACACTGAAGAAATGACACTCTGCTACAATGTAAAATAGGCAAAAAAAGGGGGGATGTGTGGTAATTTTATCCAAAAAGGAGATAAGACATCCCAGTAATACATTAGTTATCTTGGGTGAAGTTATACAGTCTATGGGTATCCTGCTGAGCAGTGTAAAAACTAAATTATAAAGGGGGGTTTTAAGGCCTAAGAGAAGGTCCACAAAGTACACCTTTAAATCTCAGCCCAATAACTCCAAATTACTGCATCCATTGTGTATAAATGAACCTTAAGACTGGTAAGATAAGTGCAAAATAACTGTTATTGATATATGATAAAACACTGGCTAGAAAATGGACGGTTAAGAACAAATACAAGCAAAGACTGTCCCACTGTATATAGAAGTAGTAATGGTATCCCACTTGATACAGTAAACAATGTAACAATATTGGAGGACATGATCCCAGGCAATAGCACTGGTGACACAGTAATCAAACATAAAAAAATAAAATAATAATATGTGTAAAGGTGTTTTTAGGATAGATAGTAAGACAGGGGTATATATATATATATATATATATATATATATATATATATATATATATATATATATATATATATATATATATATATATAAATATATATATATATATATATATATATATATATATATATATATATATATATATATATTATACACTGTAGTACTGTATAGAGAACTATGGAAAAATAGAATAATTGAGCTTATAGTAATGAGACTCCTGTCTTAGAAATTCTACCTATGGGTAACACATGTATATAGTGGCACCAATGGACTAGTAATAAACCATACAGACTGAAGTGTCTCATATATTAGTTAAATCAGACACATGTGTTTAAGAATAAATACAGATACATTAGGATAAGTGGGTTCAGCAGGGAATGAGAGGGGTTAAAAACTGTGGCCCTCTCTATGATTGCATAGTGGTAATTGCAGGGTAATTAGGTAGCATGAGAGGCATGTTACACTCCAGCTCTTCATCTATCCAGATGGACAGCATGGTTTACATTTTCGGATTGCGGGCCATAAGTGTTCAATTGAAATTGCTCCGTAACTGTAGCAAATCTCAAGCCCGCAGCAAGCACATACTGCCTGTACCTCTCCACACTATCCTCAAGAACAAGTATAAGATCCACACTTCAGCGACGACCAGCACTGCTTCGGCCAACAAGATCACACGCTCCAGGTCCAACGCCCTTGAGGAGATGAAGGAGAGGCTGTCCATCTGGATAGATGAAGAGCTGGAGTGTAACATGCCTCTCATCCAGGCCATCGTGATGGAGAAGGTGAAGGGTCAAGATCCAGATATGACAGAGAGTTTTGCAGCAAGTGGTGGTTGGTTTGACCGATTTAAGAAAAGGTATGACCTCTAGAATATTAAGATCACTGGTGAAGCGGCAAGTGCAGACACCAAGGCTGCTCTGGCCTTTCCAGACTCTTTAAAGGACGTGGTGGAAAGAGGGAGCTATGATGAGACCGGGCTCTTCTGGAAGCAGATTACAAGCCGCACGTTCATCTCCAGGGAGCAGAAGAGAGCTCCGAGCTTTAAAGCGACGAAAGAAAGGCTGACCCTTCTTGTGAGTGGGAACGCCAGCAGTGAATTTACGTATAATGTAATTGGTGGTCTGCCACTCCCAGACACTGAGGGAAATGGGGGGCATTAGCAAGTACAGCTTGCTAGTCATTTGGAATGTAAACAGGAAGGCATGGATCACCCAGGATATTTTTAGACCATTCCTGCCCTTCCTTGCACCGTTATTGTCGACGCAAGGGACTGGAGAAGAAAGTGCTGCTCATCATGGACAATGTGCCGAGCCACCTGACTAACTTGGCTGAGCTGCCCACCTGCATTCCTGTGGAGATCCTGTTCCTGCCACCCAACACAACGTTGCTCATCCTGCCTATGGACCAGGGGGTGATTGCCACCTTCAAGGCCAAACAAAAAAACAAAATAGAGGTGCTCAATCAGAGAAAAAACTAACCTTAATAAGTTAGTTCTGTGGACATGATAGCCCACTCTGAGAGCAACCTCTTTTGGTTCACTTGTGCCCTTTACAGGGAGAAATTTCCTGTAGTATATAAGCCTAGTCCCACTCACTAGAGTGGTCCAGCCCATAAATACCAGGCAATTCTACCATGAACAGAAGAAACAGCAAACCCCAGATGCACGTTTCACCCTTCTTTGGGCCTCGTCAGTGAGGTGTAGCTGATAACTTCCTCAGGCACAATGAGCAAGGGGTCCACATCTGGATTCCCCTATCACCCTTAGGGAGACTAATCCCTAAGGGTAATTTGCATAAATAAAAAGACCTACTATCTCCGCAGCACATTCCGCCAGCTGATTGAACACATGGACTGCCAGGACAAGCAATCAATGTTGGACTTCTGGAAGCAGTACCACATCATGAAGGCTGTCGCCAACATTGATCTTTCCTGAAAGGAGGTGACACAGCAGTGTATCAAGGCTGTGTGGAAAAAGATCTGGCCAGAGCTGTGTGAGGATGTGCTACTGCCAGAGGCCATCATAGCGGAGATAGTGGACCATGTGACCACGACTGGACTGGGAGACACAGATGCTGAGGACATTGAGCATTTAGTCCTGGCTTCAGGTGAGAGCTTTACTAATGAGGACCTTGAAGAACTGGCCGAACAGGGCACACAGGAACCTCATAACACTAGTGACTTGGACACTGAGCCTCCAAAAGAACTTTCCTTGGAGCTCCTAAACAGGGCATTGCATCAGGTCAATAAAATAATGGATGATCTGGTGGCTAATGATCCTGATGCAACGAGGAGCAGGAATGCAAGGTGCATTGTGTTGGGAGGGTTGTCTTTCTACCAGCATCTGCTGGATAGCCGCAAGAAACATAGACAAATGACCGTTGACCAATTTGTTGCCAAAAAATTGAGGCAATAGGATGACCCTGGAGCCTCCACTTCCACCAGTTAAAGTGGCCTTTTTTTCCGACTGTTTATTTAATTTGGTACTGTTTCTTTAATTTATTGGGTGCAATACCCTTGGTTTATTTTGCTTTTTATTTATGCTGCTGTTTGCAGTTCACAGCAAGTAAAAAGCTTTACAATTCTTTCGGTGTTGTGTCTTTTTTTCAAAGTCGTTTCCCTATTAATATCTTCCTCATGTTAAACTGCCCCGTTTATCGCTGTATCGCTTAACACTCATAGTGGTTGGAACCTTTCTACAGCGTTAAGCGGGGTATTCCTGTATATGGATATGCTGAGCCATTTATTTGTATTTAATGACAAGACGATCAACTTGACTCCTAGAGATACTGAGATCTCTGGCTGGTTGCTAAGGAAACCAGACTGAGGCCTAGCTAGAGATTGCATACAGGGAAATGAATTTAGAGCTAACAGAGCTCTCATATTATATATAATGAATTTTAAAGAGCAGTTTTATACTTTATAAATGGTTAGGTTGGAGCTCATTGGTAGTAAGGTATCCGGTCCTGTTGGTCCCGGAGGTCCATTGGGCACAGGGTTCCATTTGAGCCTTTGGAGGGTGAGCTCCTTCCGTGGGATTTATGTTATCATATGTTATGATAATAAAGCTGTGGCCCCATTATACCCCAATGTCTGTGTTTTGTGTATTTATTGGGTGATGGGAGTTTTACACTTAACGTACCTTAGTCACAAATGCTTAGGCCAAGGGTTTCAACTGCTTGTTTAAGAAAAATAAAAATAAAACCAGAATTTTTGTTTTATTTCCCCTAAACACAGCTAGAACAAATAAAATAACTGATTCGCCCATCTGTGTTCAAGCAGAGAAAACATGAGGGAACTTATTGTTTTGAAAAAAGAAGACAAATAGATCTACAGGAAGATTAAACAAACAATGGATGGGTAACTGGAGTGCTTCAAAGAGGTTTTTTTATGTTAAAAGAATACAGTAATGCTACAGGTATTTACAGAATAGTACTTTTCTCTCAATATATTGACTAGTCCAAGATGACTTGATCTTTTAGTACAAGTTACAGTATTTTGATAATTAATTTACAGGATTCCTTATACAGTTACCAAACTGCTGATAAAATGTCACTTAAGGCTAGTAAACTTTCTTGGGGATTGTATACCATTAATATATTATACTAGCAACTTGTCCGTCAAAAATGACAGCAATAAAATTTGAAGCATTGCAATGCTGTTTGCCACACAATGCAAGGCTCTCCCCCCTCTGACTTGCGGGCCTTGCGATGAGCGCCTTCGTGCTCATTGCGAGCCTCTCCCCCCGCTACTTTATGTGCCGCTCATTGCATTCCTCTGCAGACTCGCAACTTGCGAGCCCTGCAATGAGTGCCATCAGCGTTCATTGTAAGCCTTCTCCCCTCTTCTTTACGGTCCTCACTTCGCCGCTCATTGCAGGCTGCGGCATGCCCTGCGCATTTGCGCAGGCCGTACATTTTTCACTCATGGTGGGTCTCGCCATGAACGCCTTCGGCGCTCATTGCGAGCCTCAACCCACCCCTTTGTCTTTCCCCCCTCTCCCTCCCCTGTGTCTCTTTGCCCCCACTCTCCCTCCCCTGTGTCTCTTTGCCCCCACTCTCCCTCCCCTGTGTGTCTTTACCCCCACTGTCTCCCCAGTGTCTTTTTCCTCCCTCCCATGTGTCTCTTCCCCCCCTCTCCCTCCCGTGTGTCTCTCTCCCCCTCTCTCACTCCTGTGTCTCTTTCCCCACCTCTCCCTTGCCTCTCTCATTTGCAGGCTTGGTGGCGGTTGAACCTGTAAGTTGTTTTCAAGCCCGCAAGACTTATAGCTTAAATCGATATTGCTTCCAGCCTTACAGTCTTGAAAAAAAGTTACAGGTTTAAAGCCGACATTTTTTTTCAAGGCCGTAACTCGGCAGCCATTAGGAGGCCGCCAAATGAATATCAAATTAGCTTTCAACCTAACTTTTTGACTCCCTTTTGACTAAGCAAGGTTGGTAGCTAATTTTCTATTCAATTGCTGTATTTTGGCGGTCTCCAAAGTTCGAGGCACATATACAAACTGTTGTAATTCCTACACCGTTCACCTGATTTGGATGTAAATACCCTCAAATTAAAGCTGAAAGTCTGCAGTTAAAGCACATCTTGTTCGCTTCATTTCAAATCCATTGTGGTGGTGTATAGAGCCAAAAAGATTAGAATTATGTCGATGTCCCAATATTTATGGACCTGACTGTATATAAAAATATGTTTGTGTATAGAGATGTGTAATGATATGATGTATACTGGGCAAAATCCAAAAATACACCTATACTATATTTGGGCAACTGAGAATATGAAAATAATAAATAATTGGGCAAAAGAATTAAACAATAATTTAGTTTTTATTTTTATAATTTAATTTGTGTTTCTCTATTAGGTAGTTTATACCTCAATGCTTCTTCATTTTGTCGTCAAAGTTATTCTCTCACCACTCAAGAGAGATTCAGTATAGGTACAATTAGTCATCTGAGGATATTGGATCAGATCAGGAAGAATCTAAAGCAAACCAGAGCTCCACATGAGGTTACAGATTCTGGTTCAAGCTACAAATCAGATCTCCCAAACAAATGGATTTAAGGTTTTGACCCTTACCTATAACCATCTGATGTGATTCATTGATTTGGACGTCATATATGTATATCATTTCTGGAACTGCTGATGTCTCACAGTATGTTGTTTGATGTTAGTAGCTGTTATTGTGTTTTTTGGTAATACAGAGACACTTTTAATTCTAATAAAGTTATTTTTATTATTATTATCATCATTTATTTGTAATTCACCCAAATACTCTTTAGTGCTTTATAGGGGTTAAGTACAAGGTAAATACAATATTAACATATTGCAAAAGAATGTAGGGCCGTGTCTTTGAGCTTGAAATCTTACTTACATAGGCCCTCATCCAATTGCAATTTGGCCAGTTGAATAGAGCTCTAAATAAGCACATAACATATTTTTTTAAAGAAGTTTTTATTTAGTAAACATCTATCAAAAAGCAAGATTTTCACTAACTAAAAACTTCTTAAAAAAATATATGCTATGTGCTTATTTAGAGCCCTATTCAATTGGCCAAATTGCAATTGAATGAGGCCCATAGTATTTTCCCCAGAACACTGACACAAGACTGAAAACTTGCAGACTTACATCTAAAGTGTTTGGGTGTGATACAGGAGGGTGATAGACAGTGGCAGCTGGTGACATTCCAACTTGGTGGGGCAGAAAAAAGATACCTGGCCCCTCCCCTTACATTGACTCCACCCAACAGTATAAACCCCTTTCCTTCACAACATGTATAGACCCTGCCTAGTAATACAGTCTCCACCCACAAAATTGATGCCATAGAGAAAGGCAGGGATAGAGATAGAGGGGTGGGGGGGGGGGGGGTAGTGAGAGAGGTGGATAGAGAGTTAAAGAGAGGGATAGAGAGAGAGGAAATTATAGAGAGAGAGGAAGGGATAGAGAGAGAGGGAGATAGAAACTTAGAGAGAGAGATTCTATGCCTCTTCTATCCCTCTCTCTCCCTCACTATGCATCTCTACTTCTACCCCTCTCCTCCCTCAATAACCCCCCCCCCCCCGCCCTGAACTCCATACATCTCTATCTATCACTCTGAGTCTAGGTCAGGTATGTTACGACTGAGCCAATAATGCAATACAAGCAGATACTTTGATAGCAGCAAATATACTGAGAGAATGAAACTGCATAAATAAATAATTTGATAGATAAACAAATAGATTAATTAAACAAACAGAGACAAAACAACACATGGGAGGAACATCTTGCACCTACAGAAGGGCAGGGTGATAATTCACCAACAGACCACAGCCAGAAAGTTGCACCCCAAGTTGATTCTGCATGACTTAGTACTGTTTTGTTTCTCCCTCCATTTTAAACATTATTATCTTTAAAAAATACATTTGAATAAATCTATGTGTTTGTAAAAAAATATTTAAAAAAAATATTTATTCAGTTTATATTAAGTTGCAAAAAACATATTTGAGTGGTTAATTAGCATATATTTATAATTCTGCTCCTTCACACACACACACAAACATATATATATATATATATATATATATATATATATATATATATATATATATATACATATATATACACACACACACATTATATATATTATACATGCAATAAGAGGTCTCCCCCAAAAGTAAGTATACCCTCTTCTTATAAATACATATGGACATAGAGAGAGAGACTAAGACACAGGACGGACCCCTTCTGCATCTCTACCTTGTCATGGAGAAGGGGCTTGTGTACCTCAATGAAGCTTTGAGCTTTATCATGAAGAGTCACCCAAGATGGGTAGGTCATTTTATAGAAGTTAGACAAAAGGCAGTCGACTGGAGTAGGAACTGGCAACCCACTCCAGAATCTTTGCCATGAAAACCATATGGATAAGCACAACCAGAAACACAGACAGATTTATTTGGTGTGCTGCATCCATGTGGTCACTGAGAGTCAGACATGACTGAAGGACAGAACAACAACAGCAAGACACAGAGATGGATATGGACTCAGCTCTGCAGCTGCTTCTGTTTGGTAAAGGCCAGGGTGGTGACAGACAGGTCACAAGTTTGGTGTGTGGAGCAGGGCAGTCAGAATCAATAAGACCACCAGAAAATTAAGAAAGCTGAAGCTTTACACACAGCTCCCTCTATCTGCATGCACTGTGAGCTGGGAGCTGTTGTTTTTTTCCAATAAACTTTATTGAGATCGCACCAATGTATTCACTTCCGGGCGGACTGTGAGAGGTGCAGTCCCTGTATGATACGGTACTGGATGATACAAACAGGTTCAGCTCTATCTGTTATTCTGTTATAGCACAGTTTGGGCATAGACCCTGATATGTATTACTAGGTCACCAGCAGGGGGCTAGATGTGACCAGTCAGTGTGTTTAACTGCGGCACAGAGGGTTTTGAAATTTGAAGTGACAGCAGCAGCTTTTAAAAATACAGAATATTGAACATAATAAAAATATATATTTTTTTTTATATATAAATTATAAATGAAGTTAGTGATGTGTGGATAAAGTCAGTGCATTAATTTTGGGAGGGCAGTTGTCCATTTGCCCCTATTCCCCAGCCTACCCTTGATAGATAGACAGATAGATAGATAGATAGATAGATAGATAGATAGATAGATAGATAGATACAGAGATAGATAGATAGATAGATAGATAGATAGATAGATAGATAGATAGATAGATGCAATATGGTGGTGTGTGTGGCACTAGGCTAAAGCAAGATGAGGTGTCTGTGTGATGGACTGTAGATTGTGTGTGTAGATCATGCTGTTGTGTATGTTAAGGCTGAAGGTAACACTATTCTTTCTACGGATGCATTTTTTATGAGTTTTTGAAGGTTTTGAGGCAGAAAGATGAGGCAAGGAGATCAAAGGAGTAGGGACAACACGAGACAGCACTGAAAACAGGATGGAGAGAGTTGATAAGAGATTTCGTCCAAGAGCCCCATTAAGTTCAAAGCCTGCAGTGGCCCTGGTACAGCTGCAGAGTTACAGAGCGATTAAATTAGACAAGACTGCAACATACGTGGACGACATCCAAATCCATAAATCATGCTTCCGCATGTCCCATTTTCGGCCATGAACATGATCAATTAGACAAACCTGTGGTTACGGGTTTAGACGGAACCAATAGTAAAAGAGATTGTCATCATTACGCCACTAAAACATGGAGGTTAAATTTCAATCACCTACGGTTTTGAAGTACGCATTGCGATCAGACCCTCATTCCAGAAATAACGCAATATTAAATATTCAATAAATATAATATTCTAGTCCATGCAAGTTATATTATATGCATGAATACATTGATTGTCGGGATCGATATAATACCGAAATAAAAAATAAAAAAATCATTTTTTATTGCTGATTTGCGGGCATTAGAATAATGTGCTAATAATATTAATACCTTACATCAATTTCCTGTTCATTTAAAATACAGTATTGTGTTTATATTTGCTTTTACAGTGCTACAGACAGGACTTTAACCCCCTTGCGGGTCCTCTCTAGTACTCGTAGGAGTTTTGACTCCATTTGCCGTCTACGGTTTGAACGTCAGTGCGTCCTTGGGCATGATTAGTAATTTAACAGCGATTTGCAATTGTAACATTTACAGGCTTGATAGATCAAAGGCTTAGCTGTGACAGAGTCAAGATTCTGATGGCCCGTAGTGTTTTTCCGCCTGTAACCCTCAGATTGTTTGCAGGTAGCTGAAAGTGGCTAATTTAATAGCTGTAACTCTTACGGGCTCCTTCACAGGGTATGATTTCTACAGTTGGATCAATTTAATGAGGCTGCAAGACTAACTTAATTCACGGAACAGAATCCATACTATCTAATGAACAAGCTTTGCTGGTGCAGAAATCCAACAAACTCTCAAGATCAATCAGCAAATCTTCACATCTCAGTTCTTCAGGAGAATCAACCATTTCTTCCATCGTTTTTAGCTTGTGCTTTACATTGTATATCACCTCACACTTATTTATGTTTAGAATTAAAACTTTAGTAAATGTGTCACATAATGGTTAGCTTGTATTGACAACAAAAAGAAAAAAATAATCTCAAGAGAAAGAAAAAAAAGAAAGAACTAAAAATGATGTTTTGAGAAAGTCATCAAAAGCTGGGAATGATGCCAGAGTAATATTTAACAACTGGTATAATGATAAAGCTGCACATACTTGTATGAGTTTATTATAAAGGTCATAAACCCTTCAAATGATTATCGTTCTTATTCAATTATACAGTAAATCTATCAGAGCCGCTGTTTACTGATCCATTCACTGCACACAATGAATACAATTTACCAATCAAACATATAACTGAATAATGGAACTGAAAATGAATTAAATTCTGCATAATAATTGTAATCTCTGAAAATTTTAAGGGGGGGGGGGTGAAGCAGAATGATAAAAAAACACTTATAGATGTATACATATAGATTTTACATATAGATACACTATATGAGGATACAAGGTGCAATAATTTAACCAAATTCTGCTTTTCAAGTGTCTTGTAAATTTTGAAATTTGAACAATTATTATTTGTTTTTCTATGTTGATTTTTTTTTTTCCAGACAAAAGAATACAAGTACAAAAACAAGACGTAGATACAAAGTACAGAACAGACAAACAATCACGATTCATGACACTCTTCTCATAATACTCTCTCTTCCCCCCTTTCCCCTCGTATTTTCCTCTTAACGGGGGTAACTTATGCCTCCAAACCAGATTTAAACAATATATACATATATATACATATATATACAGAGAAAAAATAATACATCTGTATCCCCTATATTACAACTTAACTTCTTTAGACCCAGGGCTGTGAGTTCTGTTAGATACTTTGACAGATCTTAACACCTCTCTAATATTTGCATCTATATCAATGGCTTTTCGCCATCCCCCCACCCAAGCTTAATTCCAACATTATGTGAGAGAGTTTTTCGCTAACCATTCTATATAGGGACCGAGGTCTACCCTCTCTTTTAGAGAAAGGTCTATTATTCTTTATCACTTCTCTTTCTTAACTATCTGCCTTCCCGCACTTTTCCCTATATTTGTGTTTTCAGTAAAGACTTCTGTATATATAGTAACAAAACCTTTCTTTTTTCTATTTCCCTCTCTTCCTTCCTTCCCTTTTTTTTTTTTCTTCTTTTTTTCCCCCCTATAAATTCAAGGTATGCCCTCGTTTAATCTCCTTATATCTACAGAATATTTGACTAATATCAAAAGGAAATAAGAGAAGAAAAGGAAAGAAAAAGAAACACATAAACCATTCACACTGTACCAGACCGATGAGCTACCAAAAGGTTGTTGCTGGAGGGGTAAGAGTTTGGGTTCCTAATCTACCTATTATATGATTTATAGTCTTTTTCCTTGACTACTGCCTTTTTTCCTTCTCCCCTTCTACCTCTTTTATAATTGCTAAATTATAATCCTGTCCTGTTTGTCTATACTCCAATAGAACTTGCAAATTTATCCCACTTCTGCCAAGGGAAACTGGTACCTGTTTCCATCAGTCAATTCTTGTCTATGGGATCAATAATCTCTCTATTTTCTCGTATTGCTGCCACCAGCTGTATTCTTGACGGCACATGGGTATTTTTCCAAGATTTTACTATCAAACTTTTGGCTACTAACAGAATATGACATATCAAGATACCATCTGAACCACGGAATTCCTCCAAATTCCTATGGAACAGTACCAATAAAGGGGAGCACCTAATTTCTTGAGCTAATATTTCTTCTATTAATTGACACGAATCTATCCAAAACCTGTTTATTTTAGGGCACTCCCACCACATATGAAACGATGTTCCCAACTGATTACAGCCTCTCCAGCAGGTACTTTGATTTTTTGGGTCTTTTTTATTCATACGTTCAGGAGAGAGGTGCCAATTATTCGAAAGCTTAAAAAACATTTCTATATACCTTGGCAGACCTGCTGCTTTTTTTACCGTTCTTAAGCTTTGGTACCTTACCATCGCTTCAAAGGTTTCTCCCATAGTTGATTCCCAGAACATCAAACCTGAACTTTTCCTAAGTGAGCGGTTCTCATTTATAATTTTATTACATTTCGAAATAGTTTGTAAATTATCTCTTTTTATCACCATTTCAGTTGTTTTTAAATGTTGTGAGATCCTGTAACCGCAGACTACTAGTCTTTTTTTAATACACTCATATTCTAGCCAAGTCAATTTTATATCTCCAAATTTCCTACACATCCTTTGTAGGTCTATAAGTTGTCCATCTTCGAACAGTTTTGCTGTGGGTGTGTCACCCTTGATTTGGGTGTGTCACCCTTGATGTAATTATTGGGTTAGAGCCCCCCTGTTCCAATGTATCAATTGGGGCAGCCAGTGAGGGAAGGTTAATTAGCTGCATGGATAGTCTATTTCTATACCAAAATTTGGTTAGGGAAACCAAATTCTTCGTGAGATCTCTAATCACCGTCTCGTTCAAGCTAGGTAGCCACAACACAGAATGGATCTTAATATTTCTTAATAGGGCCTCCTCAATTTCCATCCATCTAGGTTGTTCCTTTACTAAATTCCAGCTAATAAGATGTGCTATACAAATTTGTTGGTAAATATCTAATATACAGGGGGAATTTAACCCACTTTTCTCGACCTTTTGATTTGCTATTATTTTTCCCACCCGGGGTTTCTTCCCACCATAGATAAACTTATCTAGCTGCACTTGTATTTTTTTGACGTAGTTATATGCCAGCGCTCCCGGAATACATCTCAGACAGTAAGTGATTTTTTGGATGATATTCATATTGATAGCTGCAATTTTAGCTAACCATGATAAATTTAGTTGTTTCCAATTGGTCAAGATAATGTTTATTTTACTCATGGTTTCATCTAAATTAGCTTTAATCAATTTACCCGATTGGAATGAGAATTTGATTCCTAGGTGGGTGATACTATTTGAATGCCAGTTACACTGTAGCATATGCTCTAGAGCATCCCTATCTTCTATCTTTAATCCTCTTTTCAAAGCCACGGACTTAGTTTGATTTATTTTAAAGTAGGAAATTCTACTGAATTCCTCCAGAATGTCCAAGAACTTTTGACATGATGTCACAGGCTCTGTAAATGTTACTACTATATCGTCCGCGTATGCTAATAGTTTAAACTCATGTTTCCCTATTCTGACTCCACTGATATCCGCCTCTTCCCTTATACGTATTGCCAGCGGTTCCAGAAACAGGATAAATAGGAGCGGGGATAGGGGACAGCCCTGGCGCGTACCATTGCTTATACTAAAAGATACTGATTCAAAATCAGGATTGACTATGCGCGTCTTTGTTTCCCCATAAAGCGCTTTAACTGCCTTCAGGGCAAAGTCTCCTAACCCGAATTTCACCAGGGCGGCCTCTAGAAATACCCAATTGACCCTGTCAAATGCCTTTTCGGCGTCTAATGACAGGGCCAATATGGGCATTTCCCTGGCTTTAGCATGCGCGAGTATATTTAGGAGCCTTCTGGTACTATCCGAGGCTGGACGCCCTGGAACAAAGCCCGTTTGATCTGTATGTATAAGTTTATGAATGACCGTTTTTAGTCTGTTTGCTAAAATTTTTGAGTAGGTCTTCAAATCTATATTTATCAAAGAAATTGATCGATAATTTTTGCAATCATCTGGGTTTTTATCCTCCTTTAATAAGTTTATTATTTTAGATTCTGACATTTCTCTTGGGATCTCCCCAGATATTTTAATATCATTATATACATTACATAGGGGTTCTTTAATCTCTGGAAGAAGAAGTTGAAAGAAGACTGCATCAAACCCATCTAACCCTGGGGCTTTGTTTCTCTTGTTACTGTTAATTACCTCACAGACCTCTAACTCTGTAATATTGCTGTTTAGATAAATTCTTTCTGGCTCTGAGATGGATGGTACATTTATCCCATCCAAAAATTTTGATATATCGACCTTAGTGGGGCCTGTAAGTTGTGAGTCCTTTTCCAAATTATATAGCTTCCTATAGAAGTTTAGGAAAACCTCCCCAATTTTATCTGGATGATATTGATATTTTCCTTTCAGGTCAATTATTCTGGCTGTTCTATTTTGCTCTCGTTGTTTTTTGAGTCTATTCGCCAAAAATTTCCCTGCAGAACTTCAAGTGATTTTGATGATAGCGCCACTGTAAATTATCGGCTTGTAATTGCAGTATTGCCCTAATTTCTTTATTTATAATGCATATTTTATCACCTATCTCTTTGATATATTTTCCCCTGTTAATCGGATGAATATATACAGCAGTTTTAGGGGTTTTCCTCTTAGTTTCCTTCTTTCTGCTAATCTGGCAATTAATATGCCTCTAATGAAGGCTTTGTATGTGCACCATATTGTTTTATGTGAGCTCACGGTTCCTTCATTTATTTTGAAGAATTCCCTATTTTTTTTTTTTTATTCTTTCATAAATTCCTGATCTTTTAATTGTGATGTATCCAGTCTCCAATTCCTGTTCTGTTTTTTTTTTACTGTACCATATAAAACCAAAAGGTTCATTGAGTGATCCGACCAGGGGGCCTGTTCTATTTCTATTTTTTTAATCAAACTTATCGTGGCCCTATCGGAGAAAATGTGATCTCTTCGAGATGACGAGGAAAATCTATTAGAGTAAAAAGTGAATTGGCGATCGCTTGGGTGCATTAGTCTCCATAGATCGAAGTACTCCTTATCCTTCATTATACCTGAAAAATCTGTTGCGATTTTACTTAAATTATTTAATGATGTCAACTTACATTTACCTTTTCTATCAAGCTTCGGGTCCATGACCATGTTAAAGTCACCACAGATCAGGAGGGACCCATATTCCACTTTTTTATCTCTGCTAAAATTTGCTTTAGAAAGCTACACTGTTTTTTATTGGGAAGGTACAAGTTAGCCAATGTTATTGGTCTACTTTCCACCTCACCCCTCCAGACTATGTATCTCCCCATGGGATCTATTATACTGCCCTGTTCTTTAATATTGAGTCTCCTATTTAAAAAGATCGAGACTCCCTTAGACTTATTTTTAAATGTAGAGTGTATACTTTTGGAAAATATATTATTTGACAGATAGGATTCATTGCCCTTCTTAAGATGTGTCTCTTGTAAGCATAAAATATCTATATTCAGCTTAGTATAGTTGTTAAACACAATTTTTCTTTTGGAGGGGGAGTTGAGTCCATTTACGTTATGTGACACTATTTTTAATCCCATATAAACCACATAGTAAAATCTAGCTGACTACAGCTCCCTTTTCCCTCCCACACAGCCTTTAAACCTACCGGCAGTTCATTCAGGTCTGGTACCTTACTCACACTCGTTCCATTCATACCTAAACTTAAAATACCAAGGGTGGACCACACCACTCCCACTTGGTAATACAGGGCTAAAGCCTGATATTTGGAAATTATAGATTGGTTTCTACCACCACAGTTGGAAGAGACCCTAGGGCTACCTTTTCCTCCCCCAACAGTCCTCAGACTGGACTGGGAACGCAGAAGAAGAGGTGGTGGGGGAGGGGGAAGCCCCTAGCTTCTCTCCTAATGGAGAGAGAGAACAACCCAGCTACTCTATTGTCAACTCTATCCTACCCTATAGTTGATATTTTCTTATTCGTTAAGATTGAACTCCCCCCTCCTCCTCACCCCCTTCATCCCGCCCCAGTCATTGTGTAGCAAATTACTGACCGTGACCAACTTTGTCAACATACAACATTTATTCCTTTAATATCATACCCCTTTGTTCTTATAATTTCCCTTATCTACTTATCAATGTTATATTTCCCACCCAGAAATATCCTTATCAAGGATCTATAGGGGTTCAAGTCTCACCCAATTTTATCCTAATTTAGGGTATTTCTCTGATGTCCTGGCAATAGAGCATATTTCGTAAACCTTTTATATGTTATCGTATTTCCAGCCCTTCTTACAGGGTCCACCCGCTATCCGGCAGGGTATAGGGTCACATATTTTAAGTTTATACCCCCTTACTCATAATCTCAGTTTATTCAAGTGATATTAACCTGATTCCTTTTACATTAATCTCTAAGCCCAGTGAGTATTTCTAAATTCAACTATATGTATCTATGTAGCTCAACTATCCATTATACTAAGTGATTATAACAAGTATTATAAGGGGCATTTTAGACTATTAGGTTTCAGCTAGTAGTGTCCGCACCGTGCTCGTGTTTTACAAAGAAAAAGTCATTTTTTGACAATGGCCTACCCCATTGATATATTTACCATACCTAACTACCATAGCTACTACTTCCTTTTATTTAGTGGAAAATTATAATCCTACTCTATATTAGTGCTTTTTGGGTTACTCCCAAATGCTTCTAGACTTTGTGGCTTTCTATGTTACTGAGGCATAACTTTCTATCAATTTGAATATATCTTAAATCACCACTTCTTAACTAAATAACTTCCTTATATACCTCCGTTTAGACGTGTAAATTAACATATACCATTTTAAACTACTCAGGTTATATATTTCTTAACATATATTATATATTACTTGATATCAAAACCGTTTGATTAAGAGTTTCCTTCTACAGGAGAAACATTTGCTCTTTAGCATTATAGATCAAGAACTTTTCTTTCTCTTTTGGGATTTTTGCCAAAATTCTTTAGTGGCTGACAATTGCGGCCTATTGCTCTCCTTGCTAACAGGTGTAATTTCAATACCCCATTTTTTCAATAGTGCTATTCCCTCAGAAGGCGAATGCACTCTATGCCACAGTAGGTCTTTCTGTATCGCCAGGCCCATTGGTGTAGTCCATTTGTATTTAATTTCTCTTTGTCTTAGAGCGGCCGTAGAGGCTCCATATTCTCTTCGATTGGCTAATGTCTGTGCAGACAGGTCCATAAATATTTTAATATTTTGGTATGGAGCCTCGAAATTTCCTTTTTTGTACGCTATACGCTGTATGGCCTCTTTGTAAGAGATTTAATGGACTCTCATTATTAAATCTCTAGGCACTGTTTTATCCAGGTGCTTTGCCAATGGTAATCTATGTATAGCATCTATTAAAATTTCTTCTTTAGGGAAATTGGGTAACAGAGAACTTAATAATGTCTCCATATATGGTTTGAGGTCTGCATCTTTTTGGTTTTCTTCTATACCCTAATCCGGAGGTTATTTTTTCTGCTACGGTCTTCTAGTTGGGCAACTTTTCCTGTCAGAGTTCTGATTTTACCTTCCAGCTCCATATTATAATTCAACATGGTTTCATTATCTTTAAATAACTTTTCACATGTATTTTCCAGACTGTCCACTCTTTGTGAGACTTCCGCTGTAGCTTTAGAATTATTTGCAATTTTGTTTGTTAAATCCATAGTTAGTTTAATCTGGAAGTCTTGTAAAATGCCTCTTAATTTAGAGCAGGTTAAGGCCTCTCCCTCATCCAAAGACAAGCAACTTAAATTTACTGATTGTATATTTTTTCCTGGGGATCTGTTTTCAGATGTTGGACTCAGATCGTCCTCCGGGGTACTTGAAGTTAATTTTTTCTTCCCAGACATAAACATACTCAGAGTTTTAGTTGTATTATTGCTCTTTTTTTCTTTTGGTTTCATTTTTGAGGGCATCTTAACACCTTTTTCCTCTTCAGTACTTAGGAAAGCAGTTCTCCCCAGAAGGGGTGTTTGATGTTCCAATATATACTCAGATAGCTCCCAATACTGCTTTCTTAATACAGTGGCTTTGTTCCTGCCTTTTTATGTGAGGGGGGGGGATGGGGCCCTCCCTGTCTTGTCAGTCCAGATGGTATCTTTTGTTATAGCTGAATGGAGGGGCAACTCTGGGAGAGATATAACCATTCAGCAATGCACTCCAGTACACTCCAATACCCCCCTCACTCACAAAGTGGTTCTGTCCAGAAGATCAGAAAAAAAATATTTAACTCAATTTCATTAATCTCCAGGTTTACTAGGGCATATGTACAGTTCTCTATTTATTATACAGAGCAGGAACTTTTCCTCCTACCTCCTTAAGCTTGTAACTGTAATAATGTAAATGTCTCTGAGGTGCTCACCTTTTTAGCTGCTGCCATGCGCGTCCCGGTACTGTGATAGCCTGTATCAGCCTAATATCCCCCGTCTCGCTCGTGTGTGCCTTGCTGCGTCACTTTAAAAACCTCCATCATACTGCAGGGCTTTACCATGCTTCAGGGGCCTCTCTTTCCTACACACCACAACAGCTCAGGCTCTATGTACCTCACTTGCTTCTTATGCCTTTGGAGCTATGTGCCTCACTTGCTTCATGCCTTTTGGAGCTACGCAGCAATTAGCCTGCTCCCCTGCTAGGCACAGCGATTGATCTGCTCCCTAGCTGGAGCTCCAGACCCTCCACGTCTCCAGCCCAGGTCGTGGGCGTCTCTACGGGTCCCTCGTATGCACCAGCTGCACGCCCAGGCTGAGGTAATCACAGTCTGTGATTCAATCCTGTTTTCATATATCGGCTGCACTTGGCGGACTTACTGCAGGACTTTTCTGTGAGCTTGGGAGACAACACCCATATATTCCATTTAGGTATTTACAATCGAGGGGGTAGGGGAACCACTTAACTTTAATGTTGTCCAATCTCGGCCGCGGTCTGCTAGCGCTGTTTCAGCATAGCCTCTCCGGTCTCTCCCAGCTGCTCAGCTCCACTGATTCACATCAGATCTGGAGCATGCATCACTTCCTGTAACGCCCCCCCTCAAACTCTATGTTGATTTTGATAGTTTCAAATGACCAACTAACATAAAATGTCTATTCAGTTGCAGTATAAATGTATGTAGCGCCTACTGCATATTATTTCATGACTGTAGGACAATTTTTAAAGATAATATGCATGTTTTGCAATAAATTTGTAATTTGATCAAAACAGCAAAAAATCTCAGTGTAAGTGTAAGTAAATCACCCTATCAATTGGCAAAGTCACATTAAATTTCAGAAAAAGGGCAGTAAATGTGAACATTCCAGAATGGTTACACATGTAACTTCAAACTATATTATTCAAGGCACAAATTGTTCAAGTAATGCATTTAATGATGTTTGCTCAAAATGCGTGATATTAATTTCAATATAGAGAGATCTGATAAATACCCTTTTGTATCCAGTAATAACATTTCGCTGATATGATTAATTTATCTGATGCTGATGTCTTGCTCTATAGAGATCATTTGGGGTAGTAACATGGTATGGGAAAAATGTGAGTTTCCAAATGCTGCTCTAGAACGTGTGTAATGTGACAAGTTGACAGTCTCCTCTGGGTTTGTGACAGATTTACACAATGAAGATATAGCCAATGCAGGGCGGTGGGTGACATGGGCCGCATGGCCAACTCGCCCAGGGAAAGTGAATGTGCAATACATCGCCTCTCCTTTTTTGGTATAATGATTGCTGTGTGACCACTGACTGGCTTGCCAATCACAAGGTAATTGCATATGGCCTCTCCTACATTACTGTGTCTGTGGCAACACCTTCTCTTTGGTGCCCCCCGTTTTCACAGAGCTTTCTATGTTATGGAGCGATCGAATGTCTAGCGGTATAACCAGATGGGTCGGCTGGACTCGTAAACCTTGGTTGGCAGCCAGCCTAGAAGAA
The DNA here is from genome assembly GCA_027410445.1 of Discoglossus pictus. NCBI lineage: Eukaryota > Metazoa > Chordata > Amphibia > Anura > Alytidae > Discoglossus > Discoglossus pictus. The sequence continues at coordinate 97,800,520 of CM050169.1, forward strand.
GGAAAACTCTGATTTAAAACCCTGGCAGATGCAACTCGTTAGCCATGTAAGACCATCCATCTAGGAGAACGACACTCCAATATAACGACTCGACTCCTACGACTCAAGGACCTTACTGTCACCGACCATGCTTGCTAGACCATGACAGATTAACCCAGAGTGTAAAGGGTGGGACCAGTACTGCGCATCTTCGACTAGAAGATCGACGATGCTTTACGGATCCCTCCTAGGTTTCTCCACAAAGAAAAACAAAGACTGGTTTGATGAAAACAGTCAGGAGATCCATGAATTACTGTTGGAAAATAGCCGCTCAGCTGTCTTGCCCTAACAAGAAGGCAGCCTTCCATCTTGTGTGCAGCAACTTCCAATGAATGGTTATAGAAATTCAGAACCAGTGGTGGACCAACCTCTCTGAAAGAACTCAGCGTTGTGCAGATGTTGGCGACTACAGAGGGTTTTATGAAGCCCTGAAGACTGTGTATGGCCCTTCACACCTGGTTCAAAGAAAATTATCCAGTGCAGATGGTCAAACACTCCTTACAGACAAGGCGTTGATTCTGAACCAGTGATCTGACCACTTTCAGACTCTAGTCTGTGCCAACCGCATACTTTCAGTCTCAGTGCTCCGTTGCATTCAACAACAACCAATGAAAACAGAACTGGATGAAATTCCTACTCTCAAAGAGACTGTAAAAACTATTGAGCAGCTAAAAAATGGTAAGGCTGCAGGAGTTGATAAGATCCCAGCTGAGATCTGGAAACATGGGGGCCCAGCACTTCACGCTAAACTCCATGAGCTCTTTGTTTGCTGCTAGTGCAAACTGCCACAGGACCTTCATGACACAATCATCATCACCCTGTACAAGAAGAAGGGAGAAAAGTCAGACCGTGTTTCCTGTCGCTGGGAAATCCTTAGAGCCATCAGGAGCACCACTGACATGGTTTTTGTTCTCAGGTAGCTCCAAGAGAATTGCAGAGAACAGAACAAGGGACCTTATGTGACGTTTGTAGACCCTACCAAAGTGTTCAACACTGTGAGCAGGAAGGGTTTGTGCCAAATCCTGGAATGTATAGGATGTCCTCCCAGGTTCCTCAACATGGTCATCCAGCTACACAATAACGACCTATCGGAGTCCTTCCCAATAAGCCACAGCGGGAAGCAGGGCTGTGTCCTTGCACCCACTCTATTCACGCTATTCTTCAGTATGATGCTGCAAAGGGCCACAACAGACCTTGATGTTGAGGATGGACTCTACATCTGATTGCGCACAGACTGCAGTCTGCTCAACCTGAGGCGACTAAAGGCCCACATTAAGACAGTGCAATGACTCATTTGAGAGCAACTCTTCACCGACGATGCTGCCCTTGTTTCCCATATGGCGACAGCTTTGCAGCATATGACGTCTTTGCTTTGCCGAGGCTGCAGAGTAATTCGGTCTAGAAGGCAGTTTGAAAAAGACTGAAGTTCTCTACCAGCCCGCACCTCAGGAAGATTACTGTCCTCCTCACATCACTATTGGTGAGTCTAAGCTGAAAACAGTCCAAAAGTTTACCTACCTGGGTTGCATCAGCTCCTCGGACACAAATGTTGACAAGGAAATTGACAACAGACTGGCAAAGAAAAATGGTGCATTTGGCAAGTTATATAAAAGAGTTTGGAAAAACAAACATCTGAACAAGTGCACAAAGGTCAACTTGTATGGCGCTGTTGTGCTGACCACCCTTATGTACAGTTCTGAGTCTTGGGTTACCTACCACCACCACCTATGACTTCTTGAGTGCCTCCTCAGCTACCTAAGCTAAGAGCCCATAGATGTGGACACCCCCTCTTAAATCTTCGTTGGCCAATGCATCTCTCCAAAATTATTCACAATCAGTTAAATAATGAATCATAATGATCACTTGGAGATTTAAAAACTGATTTGATGAATTTATACTTTGTACTCTGCAATAGAGCAGATTCATCTGAATTTGGGAATACGACAAGAGTTTCAGAAATGTTATTTTACCAAGCAAAGCAAAAGTGGAGCAGGATTTGCTTGGAACGAATAAACAAACTCACAAAATATAGACCTAGATTAAAGGTTAATGATTATGTTGTCATCGGCAGTGTTGGTGTATTATTTAAAGTTTCCTCCATCAAACTACAGAAGGCTTTTGTGCCAAGTCAGCTGTCAGGGGCTACTGTATTTTCTAAAGCAACTGCTGGCGCTGTACATTTTCCCTACAAGACATCAGGCAACAAAGAGACTACTACTAATCAACTCAGATCTCAGAGGATATTTTGAGTGTGGATGGTTGACTGCCTTGGTATAGCATTCATATTTTAAATTGTAATGTCCTGAATGTTTTCATAACACATTATTCTATAGTGGGCTAAGAATGCAGATCTAAACATATCAAAGACTCAGTGAACATATAGGACTTTAATTTCCAAAAGAGCAAAAGAATATAAATGATCAGTAGCAAACAATCAGTATAATATCTGTTAAATATTAATGAAGACTATTTCGTGAAATGTGAAAGGTGAAAGGGTTTGTGACCAGAAAGTTTGTGGTGCCCAAGATGAACCTTTGTTGTTAGTGATATATCTTTAGTTTTTAATAGCTTTTCCAGATTTGCCATAGCTTTCCTCCCCAGAAGCAAACAACTTTTAATTACATGGCTGCAGTCACCATCTGAAGAGATATTGAAGCCCAGGGAAAAAAAATCTGTCACTGCCTCCACTTCTTCCCCATCTATTTGCCAGGAACTAAAATTGCCGTGATTTTCATCCTTTTAACATTGAGCAGAAGGCCAGCTTTTGCACTCCCTTCTTTCACCCTCATCAAAAGACTTAGAGAATTATATTTTATCTTTATTCATTTATTTACTTTTTAATGTTTTTATTAGAAATCACTGGGCCAGTCACAGAGGTATATGCTTGTTGAAGTTGCATCATAGTTACAGTGTTGTCCTGGATTGTTTTCTAATTTGTGACTAGAAGTGGAATGGGCCTCTCATCACTGTTGTTTTAATCCTCAGCTTCATGAAGGACAATTGGGAGACATTGTGGTTGAAGCAAATAATGCAACAAATGGAAAGCTGTGCTAAACTACAAGAGGTCTCACAAGCTACTGAATTGTGGAACTCTGGGAGGTATCTGTAGTGTGGTAACACTTCCTGTGCTGGTTATCATCCTTGGTTTGATCTTTAGCAGGTCTTATAAATAATCCTTCAACTCCAATAGCTTTAGTTCCTAGGGCAACAGCTTTGATCAGTGTATCTCCTTACTGAGATGTCTCTGAATAGATGTAGCAATCTCATGACCCCCTCCACCTCATATCTCAGTTGTACAATCCTCAGGGCTAAGACCACCAATACAATGACAATGATAAATTGTGTGCCCAGACATAAAGTTTGATCAAAAAGGAAACCTCACAGTATAAAAAATATTTCTCTACTAATATATTCACATTTGTTGTGTGTAAAATGCTGCTTTCCAAAAAACACCAACTTAAATACATTTGGGTAGCAGATTTTCTCCTTTTTGACCTATGCAGCTGCTAAAACATTATGAGAGTGAGATCCTTATTCTTTATTGATAGTGCCATTGTATTAAACAGAGTCCTACAATACATATAACTTGTGAAAATACATATTTATATAAAAAAATACAGAAGGCGGTCAGGGCCCTCCTAATGAGATGTTAGAATCTCTAAGAAATGAGGGCAGCCTTATAGCCAGATCAAGAACCCAGTCCAGGTGCAGACTCTAAAACTTAATGTGAGCCCTTCACAAAGGAAACACATTCTTTATCAGCAGTCTATCGCCAGTCAAGGCTTCCAGTCACCTGAACTGCAAAAGATGCCCGCATATACCTATTTATCCATCAATATAATCCCCTTCCATTACATAGAAATGGTTAATTTATTTAACGCAAAGGGATTTTGATGGCTTCCCCTATGTCCTACTGCCTCCTCATAGTTAAAAAGAGCCAGGTATCCCCTGGACCCCATCAATTCAAGGGGGCCATACGGTACCACTTACCTCCTCCTCATTGTTCTTGGGGTGAGGGGCGGCACATGAACCCCTCATTTATTAATGCATTTACCTACTCCACCCACTCTAAATAGGCTACACAAATGGTAGATAGATCTGCACCAGGTTGCATGTTTCTAATGGGATTTCAAAACTGACTTATCAAGACAGATAGAATTTTATTACCATGGAGTTAAAGAGATGTGTCTCCATGTTACACAAATCCACCTTAATTAGAAGTTTTGCTAAAGAGCTTATTACAAGCCCTTATTAGCTACTAATAAAACCATAGACTTGAAATATAGTAACAGAAATAGGACAGTAATGAACTACTGTGAGATCTGCTGACACATATAGGGCCTCATTCAAATGCGATTTGGCCAATTGAATAGGGCTCTATATAAGCACACAGCATATTATTTTACAGAAGTTTTTACTGTAGTTAGTGAACAACTATCCAAAAGCAAGGTCTTCACTAACTAAACACTTCTGTAAAAAAATATGCTGTGTGCTTATATAGAGGCCTATTCAATTGGCCAAATCCCATTTGAATGAGGCCCATAGTCTGCTGTCATGAAGCTCAGTGTATACTGTATTATTAACATTAGTTGGATTGTACAAAGAGAGTAGTAAAGCAAATCGTTTTGCAATTGCCTGTACCAGCCACACCCTTGTGTAAACATTGTATGTTATAAAAGAGACTGAATACCAAGATTTTCATAAAATGTCTGTCAACCTGAATAAAACTACATTAACCAGAGTTGATCCATCTTCAGGTTTACTGTTTGTCATATTTTCTCAATTTACCAGACATATAATATTATTTGTTATAGAAAATGTAAGGTTTTGGTGTCCCTTTCAAAATCATATCACTGCACAGATTTTGTTTCACAGTTTGATCTGATCATTTACTTATACTTTCCTTACAAACAATACATTAATATTTTTGCCTGACCTCTCTGTACTGATAAAAGACAGACAAAAGAATCATATTATAATTTCCCAGCCACTGGATACGAGTGAGTCATGGGCAATGTCGACTAAAGAACCCTTTGTATTGTCTTGTAGGAGCTAAACAATGACATGTACATACTGTATCTGTACAGAGCAGAGCATCTCCATATGGAATATAATACAGAAAATCACTAACAGCCTTATTAAATTGCGATTCGGCCAATTGAAAAGGGCTCTATATAAGCACATAGCGTATTTTTTTACAGAAGTTTTTAGTTAGTGAACTTCTATCCAAAAGCAAGATCTTCACTAACTAAAAACTTCTGTAAAACAAATATGCTATGTGCTTATATAGAGCCCTATTGAATTGACCAAATCACAATTTAAAAAAGGCTGTATATGTATAATAGCTTATACTGTGGTAATGTCTCATCTTCTCAATGGGATATTATCAGGCCACCAACATGAAGTACATTGTAATTAACCCCTAACAATATAAAATACATGTAAGAACATACTCTGATCATCTAGTTATACTTTTTTTTTTTTTAAATCATGTAATATTTACTGTACTAGATTAGCATATTATCATATCAATAAAATGAGAGACAGATGGAATAGATGTTCAGGTAGAGAAAAAACATGAAGTTAAAATGCACATGAGACTTGGTTAAGAATTATTTTTATGTGTATTATAGTAGTATATGGTGTTATGTGCATTGTAGTAGTTTTATATTACTTGTAACTCTGTAGGAATTTGAATGTGTATATGGCCCAATATGTTACAGTTACATTCTAGTATCTCCTCAGTATTCAAAGATTGTCAGAACATTTGAAGGTAGTTTATTGCATTCACTTAATGCCATCAGAAAATACCAGATCAGATATATCTCAGAGGAAGGAATGATGGAGAGGGTTGATAACCGTAGTAACGAGGGGAAGGGACTTGTGATTTTTATTGATTTTGGTTTTTTAAATGTGTCCTAACTAAAGGGATCTGATTTTGCCTGTCTCTTAAGGAATGAAGTCCGGATCTGAATTGTTTGCTGGGCACTGAGATATTGAATACAAAGGGCATGGCCTAGAGGGAGAAAATTGAGGTGCATGAGGTCCCTCAACTCTGGGTCATAACAAAATCAAAGAAAACAAAAGACCTAGCTGCCACCTAAGCAATACCTATACTGAGAAGTTCCCTAACAATCCATTTTCATCCAGCTAAACCTGGGTGAAAGAAAAACCAAACCAAACATAAACAGTCCAATAATTAATGCACAATTACTGACATGTTTGTCTGTCTTCTGCATCATGCACAATGTGCATGTGATTGCCCAAGTGCCACTAAAATCTCTTGGAATTGATTTAACCAACCAGCACCCTGGGAAAGCATGGAGTCCCTTTCAGGCCAATGGATATATGGACTGTTGCAAATGAATATATGGATTGTTATCTGGACTGTTATTTCCCTGTGAGCAGAGTGGTTGCAATTGTGGTACCCCCTGGATGTATGGTTCAGGGTTGCACTGCTGGCATTTGTCGGTTTATAATAATTATTGTTGCATTGGTGGCCAATGTAATTCTAACTGTGTGATTTGGTTGTTACCAGTGGAACTCAGAATATACAGTCAGTGGCCCTAGTGTGTTTGCTATCCAGGGCTTCAGTTCTCCCCGAGGAATACAATAAAGCCTATGGCTCACATACTAAGGGAAAGGGGTCTGAATTCTGGGGTTACCGGGGTGCAGGGCTCAGAAAACTAGAGGTCTAAGGAAAAGCTGCAAGACTTCTAGGAGCCCAGAATATCCAGTTAAGTGTGGGGAAAGGATGTTCTAATTACTTATAGTCGTTACCACTTTAAGAGATTGTCACATAGGTGTGCAATCTCTTAGCGTGGCTGTGCTTTCATCTCATTAGGGATACATACAGCCTCATTAAATTGAGGCTATGTGTTACAACGTAGCCCGTAACGTAGATCTTAGAGAAAACTGCTATTAAATTAGATACGTAACACATCCCACAGACGGCTTGCGGGTTATAACGCAGCAAGGCCGTGAAAAGCCTACGTGTTGAGCAACATTGAACTTCGCGCCCGTAAATCCTTTGATCCGTCAAGCCAGTAACCACTACTTGTTCAATATAGCTATTCAATTGCAAAGAAGTCACACGCGAGCAAGCCGATAATACCCAAATGGAGCCCAAAGCCCAATGTGCGCTCCAGAGGACCCGCAAAGGGGGTAGAGTCCAATACATAGCACTTGTAATTCAAATAAAAAAAAACTACTGTACTTGTATTAAAAATGATGTTAGGTATTAGAATTAATAGCACAACCTTCTCAAGCCTGCAAATCGGCTCAGCAAAATACTTAATTTTATGTATATATTTTGTGTTATATCGATCCCGGCAATCAATGTGTTAATACATATACTATATGAGATAGAATCTCATATCTGTGGCTTTATTAATATTGCATTGTGACTGGAATGTGGGTTCTTTCGTAGCTCGTAATTCAACCACGTAAGACTTTGAAATCAATCCTCCATTTTCTTGTGACTCAACACTGATGATCTCTGTTTCCATTGGCTCCATCTAAACCCGTAACTATGGGCTTGCTTATTTGATTACGCTCTAATCTGCAAAGCTGCCGGCTGACAAATAATTTATGGCTTTGCATCTCAAGCCCGTAGCTTGCAGCCCCTTCTAATTTTGCTGCACTTTAATAGGGCTAATAGCCCCGTAGAACATAAGATAAATGGTCTCCTTCCTTAATTAGCCAGCTAGCCCCCCTGAAAATCCAAACAAAGGAATAATTTGTTAATCACTGTTCCAGGCTCCAAGGTACCTGTTAGGGAGGCTGTCGGGCCTTGATTGACAAGTGGGCCACATGGCTAGGAGAAGGGTGCTTGAAGATTGGCTAAAGAGAAGGTTTGCTAAGCGAGGTGACTTGATGGTGATTGGTGATGGATGTGCATAAATATGCTTGATTTGTGATTAATAAACTGTTTTCTGTGGGATCATACATAATTATGTGTGTGTTCATTATTGAGGGAAGGGTTAATCCTTATAATTGGGATTAGAAATTCTACCTAATTATGCCTAAAGAAGAGTTACAGCGGGTAACTCTGCTACTTTGCTACTCTGACTGGTTATTTCTGTATTCCTGTGGTCATCCTGGTGGTACAATACGGGTCTGGTTCATTTCCTGCTGACAGGGATAATAACAAGAACCATCACGTACTGCTGGGTAGGTCAGAACTAGATTCTGGCAAGCCCAACAAAAGTAGTGGTTGTGACAGCACACACAAATCTTTCACAACCTTTGACAGTCTGCAGGCCTCACACGCAGCCTGCATGCCTCAAATATAGCCTCTGTGACGGCTACTGCTGTCTAAAATGGCCTCACCCAATTGCCAGCTCAATTCTAAATTCTAAAGCTTTTTCAGGTCTGATAAGGTGGAAATAATCAAAATGCTCAGGAAAGAAACCCTTTTTCAGACCCCCTGGGGAAAGGGAGATTTGTAAAAGATGTGGTTCATACAAACCCCTTGCATCACTCATTGTAACACAAGGGATAAATTACCTTTTTTTTTAAATGTTATTACCATAGAGTTTACAGTAACTATTTTGAAGCTCCTATTGGTATAAAATTACATGCAAACTAAACTCCCCAAAAAATAAGGAAAATAGCTGACATAATTTGGTAAAGAACATATGAAGAATATCCTAATTATAGTCTGTGGACAGAAGAATAAAATGTCCTCTTCCAATATCATCTTGCTATTCATACCCTGACAATACCTGCTTCCTGAGGCTTATTTCAGTTCAGCATTTCACATGTAAATAAGTCTGTATATGCAGATCTATTAATCCCTTTATTATTTATATTACAATGCAGTGAGATCTAAGCAGCATTAAATCTGTAACCCATTTCCAGTCTGCGCCTTTTTACCTGAACCCAGAGCATAAAGAAAATTAACTATTATCAGCAAACTCAGAGCAATGATTCACAATTTGATAATGCTTGGTACGGCTGGCAAGCAACAGGAAGCTGCAGCAGAGCAGGATAATAAAATCCCAGATAGAGAATTTATATGAATATTTGTGTGAGCCAGCATAGTGTAAAATTGAAACTCAGAAATACAAAGGCAGAGGTATAATGCAAAAGAAGCAGATAAATATTCTGAATTTGCAGTCACATTATAATATATAGAGGAACAAAGCTCTTCTGAAGAAATCCCAGACAAATTGTGGGGATAGGGTATATCACTTGGTATGATACAGGTATCCAGGATTAATGTGGCAAAACATGGGTAAGAAGAGACACCAGGGCAAGGGACTAAACAACATCTCATGAACTTGAGCCTACGATGAAACCCAGCAAAGCAAAGAAGTAAAAACACATTATAGTAAGACATGTTTAGATAGAGAACACAATTCTCCAAAATGGTTTTGCTCCAGGAAAATAAGAAATTAGGGCTTGATTACATGGCTCCTGTAGAAACTCTGTACGGCTGCCTCGGCTCTACAAGAGTTTTACAAGCATGTTTGCTGAGCGTGTACTTGCCTCCCATCAAAAAAATGCCCATAAATATGTGCTAGAAAACTACTGTACATACAGCCTTAGGAGACTCAGAGTATGAAACCCAGTAGTCTCCATAACAACACCACATGATGCTACTTAATATCTAATGTGCACACACTACACTAGCCCTAACATCCTACCACCAATATCGTTATCGATCCATCTTTATAAACCCCTTTCTATGGCATGGAAGGGGTTACATTATTTATTAAAATGAATGTGAATGGTTTATCATAAATCCATGAATTACCCACTATCACCTCATTCTTACCATGAGACATATTTATGTCCATATGGACCTTCAAAGGCCTTATTACTATTTCCTATGGGTGTCCCTAATATAATCTATCCCATTAGGGTTCCACATGACCAACTTTTCATAGCATAGTTCATGGTCAGGCAACATCAGCCCAGGGAGTGTTGGATATGTCCTGGATTTCCATATTTCAGTTTACACATGCGAATATGAGGCAGTGATTCCCCCGGGAGATGCTAAAATCCAGGACTGGGTTTAGACCTCCAGAACTGACCATACCTACAGCTGCTATAATATAAAGAAATATATTAGGCAGAGGACAAAATATGGGAAAATAATGAATATAATATTTAGAAAATATGGTTCACGTATTCCATCGTATTTGGTGTCCCAGTGACATCATTTTACTATCTGGTAGAATGTTGGATGAAACCACAAAATGTTTAGAGTCCCTCTACACTGCAATTCAGTTATTGATCCTTTCAGGTCCATAGCCTTGTTGTGCAAGTTGTTGAAAGTTTTTATATGTTTTGAAGTTATCCTATAAGCAGGTCTCCCAATATCCAAAGCAAACCATTCCACCAGTCAGGATACAATGTGCATATTCTCCTCTTGTGGTTTAATGTGCTGCTTTTTAAAGGATCACTGTATGAAAGTTGTTTTAAGGCATACTGAAAAAGTAGAATTGAGCACATTATTTAAAAAAAAACTTTATTTTTAAAACACGTTATTCTATGTGCAGCTCTGATCAAGCAGTAATGTCCTCCTTTTCTGCTGAGTCAATCTATGAGGCTTCCATGTAAATATTAGGGTTGTTACTTCACATTTTTCCCCCATGCAGCAACGTACAAACCATGCACCCCTATAATTAACATATACACCTCCTACAATTAGTAGCAATGTGACTCCATTTGCTTAGTAAGAGCTGCAAATGGAGTCACATGGAATAACAATATATACTTTTTTAATAATTACGTTTAATTTTTTAATAATATGCTCAACTATTTTTAGCATGCAGCTTATATGCGCAGTAAATCTTTAAAAAAAAAGAAAAATATTTCAGACAGTCATCCATTAAAAGTCTCAAGAGTCACACATAATCCTTGATTTTCAGTCCATTAAACCATTTTCTAAGATATGTTACCAAACAAGGCATTAGTATGCCCAAATCAGACACATGGCCCAGAGAGCCTCACTGGAAATGCTATTCAAGGCATCCTTTAGTGTCATACGTTACACTATGCCTTTTTTGAAGAACATCTCACATATTAAATGCTTTGTATGAAGACTTGAATGTGTAAGGAAAGATAAGGATGATAAGCATGCTCAGTTGGTATAAAATACATATGATGACAAATACATTAAAATGAAGTACTGTGACTATTACTATTTATCCAACAGGGAAGCTTAGTTTATTTTAAGCCCCAACTGTGTGTGATTAATAATGGCCCTTAATGAAGAGACTTGGAGAAGGGGAGGTTCTATATATATATATACTAGCGACTTGCCAAACAATGTAAAGCTTTTGCTACGCTGAGGACCTTCAGCGCTCATTGTGAGCCTCTTCTCTTGTGTACTTTTGCTCCTCTGAGCACCTTCTGCGCAATATATATAACTGCAGTGTAAAAATTTTAACATTTTTAGTGCAGTGGAAAGGATACATTTTTATTTTCCATTACTAATTAATACTTATTAAATTAATGTACTTTAATAACTAATTGTGAAGGAACAAATGTATTAGGACTTGAGAAGCATTAAAGTATTCATAAAGTAACGGCAGTCTAAAATATGCTATTCAGCATATGTTTTTTTACATATATATATATTTTAATAATTAATTAATTAATTAATAACTTAATCAATTAATATTCTTTATCTATTTGTAATTAATATATCCAGCAATCAATATCCTGAATAGCTAACAATCTCTTTTTATTTTCCTGCAGCATACAATGTACAATTGGACTGTTGCTACCCTGATGAGAAAGTGTCAGCAATGTCCCAGTTGGGCAGTATAAATAGGCTGCGTGCGCGAGGCCAAACCGTTGGTTTAGTCGTGTAAAGTGCCATTTTAGATTCGTAATGTTATTAGTTGCAAGTTAGTGCTGTAAAATGGCGGCAATTGTCTATGTGTAACGCAGCTCGCGAGCAGTTTCCGTCCTTTCTAATAGTGTATTTTGTATCTCGTATGGTCCTGTGTAAGTGGTACGCATCTGGAGGTGTTTTGCTCGGTTCGGGGTCGTGTAACCTCGTTTTCATTTTTTTTGGTCTCCATTTTTTTTCTCGCTTAGCTGATTTTCATGTGTCAAAACTCGGCAAATTCGGCTTAAATTTGCGTGGAATCTCACTCCTAGACGTCTTGGCTGTCCCCCCGTGCTGTGTGTGAGTTTTTTTGTATTTTTTGTTTTATTTTTTGATTTGTTCGTCAGTTAACTTCGAATTTTTCCGACCTTTTTTTTTTTTTTTTATGTCCCGCGTTCCTCAACTGCTTGCAGCCTAACGCCAGCATTTTTCAATGCCTAAACGGCTCGCCTCGCAAAGGAGCGCTCTAGCCGCTCATTTCTGCCTAAGTCCCGCGTGTTTCATCGCCTCAACTGCTCACCTCGCTTTTGCAAGGCTCGCAGGCGATGAGCGCCTTTGGTGCTCATCGCCTAAGTGCTCAGAGTTTCAATGCCTCAACTGCTCGCTACGCGTGTCTCGTAGGCGATGAGCGCCTTCATGCTCCGAGCTCTGAAGACTTCTGTGCTTCAACGGCGCTCATCACCTAAGTTCTCAGCTATGCGAGGCTCGGAGCCGATAAGCGCCTTTGTCCTCCGAGCTCGGAAGACTTCTGTGCTTCAACAGCTCGCCTCGCTATGCAAGGCTTGCAAGCGTGACAATGATTCATAGTTTGAAAACTATTATATGTTATAATATATGCTTAAAATACCTAACTTTAATGCTCAATTATCAAACACTACCAGCATCAAATTGCAGTATTATTTATCAATCAACCTTCTACATTAGTGATGCTTTGCTTGTGCTTAATTATTTTTGTTGATATTATTGCCAGTTTATATTCATTCATATTTCTGGTTTCTGCCCCTTCTGCATCCAGCCTGATGGTACATGGCTCCTCACGTCCCGGCATTTTCCAGATAATACTTTAATATGACCTGACAACACCAGTTGGCAATTTCAAAAAGATTCCATCACGCCTCGCTGAAGGGAGAGTTGTTCACTAAACACAACTTTTGCTCCTTTAAGATTTAATGAGTTTTTTACATTTTAACAGTTTTAGTTGTCACAAACCATCATTTTATCTGCCAGGATAAAGTGAGGATAATTACGGTATATTTAACAATATAGTATTTCTCTGCTCAGAGCATTTTCTACCTTTGACCTACATTTTTGGACTGTGGTTATTTTTAGTTGTTTATAGGATTATTACCACTCACATATACCCTGGTCACTCCTATGAAGTTAATTAGAGTAATTTAAAGCATTTTGCAACTTTATTTTTAATTTGATCCATCTTTATTGTATGTACTGACCACCTATGTACACCAGTAACTTCTAAGAGGCCAATTAAAGGGTGGCCCCATGTGACTTCCTATTTAATTGACATAGTGATCACTCATATACTTCAGTAACTTCAATGGGATTAATTACAGAGCCATCCAGACCCACTGTGTGACTCACTCGTTAATGACCACATCCAATCCATGAAAAAGCAACTCAAGCTATTGATCAACATCTTCTAAATGTGATCAATATATGAAACCAATCCAGATCTAAGTTATCCTAAATGGAAATCTCTCCTCTTTTCTAAATAATTAACAGAAGTAAAATAGCTTCACACCAACCCCTAATCTCCCCTCTTGGCAACAAACAGAATACATTACCATTATTGAGTTTTAACTCATTCATGTCTGGTTGAACCTCTTGTACACTAGAAATTGTTGGCTGTAGAGAGTGAGATGTTGGAGAAGGAGAAGAGGTCACTGGAGTATTTGGAATTTGAATAGTGGTGATTTTTCCGTGAATGCATCTAATTACATCTATAAAATAGGTAGAAAGCTCCTGAGTGGCGAGGGTAGATAGAGAAGGCAGATTAGATACGTGAAAGTTGCAAAGAGAAATTTGATATCGGAAGATAGAAAAGAGATCAGAGGTAGGGTAGTTATGTGGATTAGGTTTGTAATGTTGGCATGGAAGTATGTACAGTGTTGGGTGCTGTGTGTGGTAGGAATGGGCACAGAGGGCACATTATGTACCCTTACTGTTCATTTTATATACATATCTGTGACACTGGACTTGATACCAGACACATGCTTGAACCCCTGGTGGGAGATGTGCTACGTGCAGTCTATACGTAATGAGGGGAATTAAGATAAGGGATGAGACTTGCTGGCACCAAGGGCCCACCTTGGAATTCCCCCCCTGCTCATATCAGCATTCTGGGCATGGAGCCTTGGTTAATCAGTGGACAATGAGAGAGACTCAAGGGGGAGGGGGGTTTAAGTTAGGTATGTGGACATGTGACATACTTTATAGCAATAATTCCCTGTATACAGCAGCAATGTTACACTTGGAGGACCCGTTATTTATCTCAGGTTAGCTCAGTACCTAGTGGAGGCCCTGATAGGTCTCCCTATAACTGGTCTCTCCAAGGAAGCTCAACTCCTTACCAATCAAGTTTTTTTTTTGCAGCTAGGAACACTGTTACTAAAACGTGGAAGTTGTCCATTCCCGAGTATGTGAAGGTACAGAAAAAATGTACTCACTGTGCAAGATCTCTGCTGAACTAGATGATAACTACAACAAATGGGCTTCATGTTGGGAACTTCAAATTGGTTGGTAGTATAGAAGGACAAGTTAACTCAAACTTCAGAGAGAATATAATGCAATGCTTTACCCCTCCCTCTCCCCCCCTTCCCTCCTTCTTTTTTTATTTGTATTTTTTTCACTCATTAGTTTAATCAAAACTGGAATAATATTATAACATTGTCATAGTATATAAAATAAGTAAACTTATTCTACAGAAAAAGTAAAAATATTGGGAAAGAATACAAGTTTTTTTTTTTTTTTATTGGGTTGTCATTTGTATATAATTCATGTTGGACTTATATTGTTTTGTTAATCTAATAATGTTATGTCTCTCATTCCCTTTAATAAAAATGATTAAAAAAAAAGAATTCCACATGCATATGGAGCAACAATATATGTAAGGGTGCCAGATACTAGGGCCCCTATTCAATTAAGAAAATCGTGGTTTCGGGAGCCCGTAATAAAGCCTGTAAACTAATTTGCTATTCAATTGACGTCTTTTCGCTAGCCGCAAACAATTTGTGGGTTACAGGCTGAAGATCCCTGCGATTGTTATAATCGTAACTCCCACCCAGCTAAACATTTGATCTTTCAAGCCCATAAATGTTACAATCGCAAATCGCTATTCAATTGCTACAATTACTCAAACCCGCACACGTTCTCACACCCGTAAGTGGCAAATGTAGAAGAAAATCCTACAAGTGCCAGATAGGAGTCACAAGGTGGTTAAACACCTGTTCGTAGCATGGTAAATGAAATAAAAAATCAATACTGCACTTTAAAAAAGACGGGGAAACCGATGTAAGACATTAGAATGAATTGCACAACAGACTCAAGCTCGCAAATCTGCATAAATGTTTTTTTTTTTTATGTTTTGTTTCCGTGTTAAATCAAGCTTGCGAATCAAGCTTATATATCAGACTACCCACATGGACTAGAACAGTATCGCCATTCATTTTTATTATTTTGTACATTGCCGGATTACGAGTCTGATTGCATATTGGACTTCTAAGCTCTAATTGATTGACGTTTAACCTCCATGTTTTACTGACTTATGATGATGGTTTCATTTACTATTGTCTGTTTCTAAATCTGTAGTTACGGCCTTGCTTAATTGATCGTGATCATGCTCTCAAATGCTACTTACGGGTGCATGTTTTGCGGTTTAGACTTTTGGCCAGGTTGTTGTGGGCTTGATCAATTGAATCGCTCTGTAACCATTGCAAATTTCAAGCCCGCAGACTTACGGCAGGTATAAAGGCAACTGCAATTGAATAAGGGCCTAAGCATTGCTAAAGGGTGGTTATCATTTTATGCTTCAAAATACCAACTATGTGACCCAGTATGTCCCCTTAATTAGACTGAAGGACTCAATATAATATTTAAACATACCAGAGAGTATTACAAAGTAGAATGTTCCTTAAAAGTTGCCTTTTTTCATATTTTTGACTAGCGTATATTCTGCTACTGGGATATTCTGCATGATGTCCTGTCTTCATCTTTGGGAAGTATACTTAATTATTAGGAATCCATAGATGAAAATCACTATTTAGAAATGAATATGTGACTGGGAATTAGGAGTTTCTGTGTTTATCTCATTGAGAGTTTGCCAGTTGAATCTGCACACATGGCTATTATATTCCTTGATTATCTAATAAAGAAGAGTGGAGTAGCAGTGAATGTCCAATAATCCAGAGGAATAATCACAGTATTGTAGTATATAGCGATACCCTTTTTATTGGACAAACATTTTATTGAGAGTGACAAGTTTTCAAGAGATTTGACCTCCGTTTATGAAGTCTAAAGCAATACTGACATGACATGTAATATATAATAAGTCAGAGCACATTTAATCCCAGTAGGTAGTGTCTTGTGTGTACATGCTACACCGGCCAGGCCCTTGGTGTTAAAGGAAAATTGTGTTTATTGTGAACAAATAGAAAAGTTTATATATTTTACTTAAAATGCTCTCTAAATGTATCCTTGGGAAAAAGCTAAAGACTCATTATGGAGAGAGAAATGGGATCCCAAAGGACTGTGTTAGAAAAACTAAGGAAAAATCCTACATCTTGTGTTTTATAATGTTATATTAATAATGCATGAGTACAATCTAGCTTGTATTTAGTTTGCTTAAATTACATGTACAATCCTGCAGAGTTTGTAGTTCCAGAGAAATATTAATAAGATTATTTTTGTTCAAAGGAAAAATGCATACATTTTTTTAAATGGCACATCAAAGAGACAAAAAGCATAAACAAAAAGCATAAAAACAGAGTGATCTGGAGACAATATATGTTAGGGACATTTAAAAAGCTAGTGAGTTGCTCGGCTCTCTTCTGCCCTAACCTGTTAATAACACAAAGTCAGATGGAGCTGTGGACATTTATTATTATTATTATTATTATTACTGTGTATGTGTAATTAGCACAATAACACTATTTACAAGGGAACAGTAAAGCAGGGTGCATGCATTGAGCAATTACAAAGGTTAAACACAATTAAAAGGTGTATAGATAAATAAAGATGAGAGCAACAAGAGAGGAGATACTGTATTGGACCGAATATAAGCCGCAACTTTTTTCCTATTTTTGAGTTTGCGAGTTACTTGTGCGGCTTATATTTGCGAACGTAAAATGACTGCCGATTTACACCATTGCGAGTTAAGGGTGCCGATTTGCGTGCTTGAGATTGTGGTATTGTAGCAATTGAATAGCGATTTCCGGTTTTAGTGATTCTAACATCCTGCCTGTAACCTGCAAAAGAAGTTACAGTACTAATTAGAAAGCCTGCTTCTTGCAGTGGCGGATCACTTGGAGAGAGTCTTTTTCTCTCCAATTTTAAGGGTGCGGCTTATATTTGAGTACTATTTTTTTTCTATTTTTTCCACTTGAATTTTACAGGTCCGGCTTGTATGCGGGTGCGGCTTATATTCGGGCCAATACTGTATGATGCAGGTCATTTGCAGAATACAGGAAGCAATAAGAGGAGTATTTGGAGATGAGGACAGGAATATAAGGGACTGCACAGTTATTTTGTTGTTTTGTCATTCAGTTGTGTCCAACTCTCCGTGACCCTATGGACCACAGCAAGGCAGGCATCCTGGGTAATAGGGAGAAATGGTCCCTTGACTTGGTGGTGAGCTGTCTCTGTCTAGTGTTAGAGTCAGAAATCAGTCTGAAGAAGGTAAAGTAGCAAACTGAAGGAGAGAGCTAAAAATGATAAAATAGCAAATTGGAGGAGATGACTGAAGAAGGCCAAGTTGGAGGCTAGAGAAGAGGACTGAAAAAGGCCAAGTAGCAATCTAGAGGAGAGGACTGAAGAAGGTCAAGCAGCAAGTTTGGAGGAAAGGACTGTAGAACATCAAGTAGCAAACTGGAGGAGAGAACTGAAGAAGCACAAGTAGTAAACTGAAGGAGAGGACCAGAGAAGGTCAAGTAGAAAGCTGGAGAAGATCAAGTAGCAAACTGGAGGAGAGGACTGAAGAAGGTCAAGCAGCAAACTGGAGGAGAGGACTGAAAGAACATCAAGTAGCAAACTGGAGGAGAGGATTGAAGAAGGACAATTAGAAAACTGGAGAAGATCAAGTTGCAAACTGAAGGAAAGGACTGAAGAAGGTCAAGCAGCAAACTGGAGAAGGAGACTGAAGATGATCAAGTAGAAAACTGGGGGAGAGGACTGAAGAAGTTCTAGTAGCAAACTAGAGGAGAGGACTTAAGAAGGTCAAGTAGTAACTTGCAGATGAGAGCTAAAGAAGGTCCAGCAGCAAACTGAATCAACAGAAGAAGATCAAGTATTAAACTGGAGGAGAGGACTAACAAAGGTTAAGTAAAGTACTGGAGGAGGGGACTGAAAAAGGTCAAAAAGCAAACTGGAGAAAAGCACTGAAGAAGGTCAAGTATCAAACTGGAAAAGAGGACTGAAGAAGGCTAAGAAGCAAACTGGAGGAAATGGCTGAAGAAGGCCAATGTTAATGGCATTAAAAATTAGTCATTCACAAGAACCCTAATCCAGTCTTCTGGCTAGCATCACACAGCCCGGCAGCTTTATTAAAGGGCCCCTGTAATCATACAGTTAATAATATTCTTTTGAAAAAATAGACTTAAAAAAAGGCAGCCAATAATTTATTATATTTTATATACTGCTCTTGAATCTACCATTTTGGTTTCTGCTCATCAACTTCCAGGGTTAGGAAGAGACTTTGCACAGGAAATTTGTATCTGAAGCTGACAGTGCTTTTATTAGGACTAATTGAAATCTCATTACTATACAATGATATACTCTACTAAAAACGTAGCATAAAGTATTAATTAAGAACAGAAAATGGACCCTGTAAAGAATAATTGCCTCTTAAAGTTAAAAATGTAAAAGCTGTGTTTTATTTTTACTTTCTCAAAAAAAAAAAATGTCCAAGTTTAACTCTTCCAAAGAGTTCATATAGAGAAAAAATGTTACTGTGGTCCTTTAAGAGTCTTACAAATTATAAGTCACCTGCCTTCATCCCAGCACATGCTCAGAAGCAGATAGCTTGCATCAATTAATGCAATCGCTATATTTATCAATCTCTATCTCACACATGCAACTCTAACATCTACAGAGCCTATTGGGGGTGCTTATTTGATTGTAATGGTACTTTATATAATTGATTTATCGTCATACACAATTCAGTAAGCTTTCGTGTCTTCAGCATTTTCCTGGGATCATAGACTTATTTCTCTTTATGATTTCTATACCCAACTAATAGCATTAACACTGTATATACTGTATATATATATATATATATATATATATATATATATACTATAGACTTGGCCGTCAAAATGACGGCAATAACATTTGAAGCCTGGCAGTGCTGTTTGCCAAACAATGTGAGCCTCTCCCCCTCTACTTTACTGGCCTTGAGATGAGCGCATTCGCCACTCATTGCAAGCCTCTCACCCCCTCTACCTCTCCCACCATCTACGTGACTGGAGGCGTTCATTGCGAGCCTCCCCCCCTTCTAATTTACTGGCCTTGCAATGAGTGCCTTCGGTGCTCACTGCAAGTTTCTCCCCCTGTCTACTTCCTCCCTTGTTCCTCATTTCCCCCCTCCTCTCCCTCCCTTGTGTGTCCTTTCCCCGTGTTTTAACTCCTTCCCCTGTGTCTCTTCCACCCTCCCCTGTGTCTCTTTTCCCACCTGTCCCTTCCCCCCCTCATGTCTCTCCCCACTTTCCCTCCCCTGTGTCTGTTCCCCCTTCCCTGTGTCTATCCCCCTCCTTTCCCTCCCCTGTGTCTCTTTCCCCCATGTGTCTCTTTCCTCCTCTCCCTCCCCTGTGTCTCTTCCCCCTCCCTTGTGTCTCTTCCCCCCATTTCCCTCCCCTGTGTCTTTCCACCCTCCCCTGTGTCTCTTCCCTCCTCCTCTCCCTCCCTTGTGTCTCTTCCCCCTCCTCTCCCTCCCCTGTGTCACCCCCTCCTCTTCCTCCTCTGTGTCTCCCCCCTTCTCTCCCACCCCTGTGTGTCTCCCGTGTCTCTTCCCCCTACTCTGTGTCTCTTCCCCCCTCCTCTCACTCCCCTGTGTCTCTTCCCTCCTCCTCTCACTCCCCTGTGTCTCCCCCTCTCCTCTCCCTCCCCTGTGTCTCTCTACTCCTCCTCTCCCTCCCTGTTTATCTCCCCCACTCCTCTCCCTCCTCTATGTGTCTCCACCCCCTCCTCTCCCTCGTCTGTGTCTCCCCTCCTCTCCCTCCTCTGTGTCTCCCCCCTCCTTTCTTGTGTCTCTCGCCCCTCCTCCCTTGTGTCTCTTCCGCCCTCCTCTCACTCCGCTGGGGATCCCCCCTCCTTCCCTGTGTGTCTCCCCCCTCTTCTGTGCCTTCCTCCCTTCTGTTACCCGTGTTTTCCGCGCACGGGCGCCCGCTCATGCACCCCCCCGCCCCCCAATGTGCATGCGCGCCCCTTGCCGCACAATGCGCATGCTTGCCGCTGTCAAACTGCGATTCTTCGCAAGCGTGACGACGAATCGCAGTTTGACAACTATTGTATGTGATATATATATATATAGTCTCACACGCTGGAACCATTTTATTGTGATGTATTTTTCAATATAATTATTTTCTTATCTCTGAATTTTGCTTGTTACTGAATCCAGTGATGAATCGACATATCCTCCTCCCTCCTCTCTCCCTATCCTTCAACTCTTGAATAAATAATAAAAACACTCCTATTCAGCCTCCAAGCCAGCAAGAAGCATGAAAAGCATAAACATTGCATCTTCCTGGCAGTATCTACTAAAATAATGACTTTATCTGCTAATCTTCCAAAACTTCACAAACATATGAGGTTCTTCCCAATATACCTTTATCCTTGCAATTTAAGAGGAATTACTCCTTGTCTTGAGATGTATGCCCCTTATATTCCTCAATAAAACCTTAATAAAATAAATCTAGTTTCCCTACAATCACATATATTTCTCTAGAGATTCATGATTCAGTCTTTTCCAGGTGCTTTTCCAGTTCTTATACTTCATATATATATATATATATATATAGAAATGTAATCCTGTGCATAACGAGCAAATTTGTAATTCTCCAGATCCACAATTTATTCAGAAGACATAAAGTGCAGAACATTTTGTCTGTGAATGGAGCCCTAGTGGGACCTGTGCAGGTGTATGGCTTGTATCAATCTGCTACATTTTGTGTTAGTCTGTAAGGATATATCGAAAAAAAGCGCTCATTGCTTTATTTTGGTTCTTTCCAAAATACCTTTTAATTTGCATATTTTTAGCTCTATGTGTTAGAGAACTAGAAGGAATAATGTGTAAAATGCTCTGAGAACATTAACAAATCTAAATAAAACATTAATTTACCACCTAATAATCGCAATTAAATGTAGACATTGTCAACAACATTGAAGACTTCTCTTGGGTGGGTCTGTCCTCGGCAGGTCATGAATACACAGTCTGTGAAGTGCAGTGTTTCAAATTAGCCTGTCAGTGGCCTCTCTCAAGTAGCATGTCATCACTGATTGGTTACTATGAGATACTGCACTCCCAGTCTTCATGAGCTGCAGGCAGGGGAAAGCAGTTAGGAACTATTTATAATATTTTAGGCAGAAAAATAAGAGCTTATAAGCACTTCTTATTAAAATAAAGTACATGTCAGTAAATAGATACACAGGGATATTATATACCTGGTAACATCCAACAACCTTCCATATCCCTTAAAATGAACACTTTTATTTGGCATCTTAGCATTTATAGTTCCCATTTGTCTCTGTGGGATCAGCTTTCCTCACAACCTTTTTCTAGTCTTTGTCTCCCTCTAGAGGGTGGTTGGTTTCTTCAGAATTTTCACTATGTTTTAAAGGGACGCTGAACTCATGGATATTGTCCTGAACAATTATGTACAACAGTCAAATTCAACTTGAAAAGCTGTAAAAAATGTTTACATAATTATTACATATAATTATTTTTAACTGGTATAATTTTGTGTTTTGCACCTTAGTATGTCTAATTGCGAGTATGTCTCGTTTTGCTATACCAACAGAGGGTTAGCATATGTGGGTGGAATGCCAATAAATTACAAGCTCCCTCCAATCACTTAAATGCTTTGTATATGCTCATGGCATATATACAATAGCTGATAATGTTATTAGTTTTCTACAACATGTGATGTTTTTCCCAATCTATAATTGTTCTTTAAATGAACAACAAAGAACAATATTTGCAATAGGTTCTGTTGTAGAATTTGAAATATCTTTGGAAAGTAAAAAAAATGAAAAGAGCCTTTAATTTAGTAACTATAATACAATGCTATGTGTATTCCTTGGTTTTACCATTAAGATCACCTTTCTTTATTAATTTTGAACTTCCAAGGCTCTTTCATCCTTAAATAGCATATACGCAAATTAATTTGACTCTGTTATAAAAGTGCAGATTATGTTACAGTGAGTGGATCTCAATGAGTCCCCATCTACTTGACAAGAAATATAAATACAAAAAATTGTAGGATGTTTTGAACAGAAGGGCCCACTTGACAGCTTGGGGTTAATCAGTTATTATATGTGTGTTTATAATGTGCTAGAGACTTGCTTAATAGTTATATCATGGGTGCAATGCATACATGTAGTTATATTAGTGATGTCCCGAACAGTTCGCCGGAGAACTATTTGCGTCGATTTTCGCATGTTCGCGTCCGCCACGAACGGCGCTTTTCGGTTCACCCCTATACTTTATCATTGAGGAAACTTTGAACATCATTTATTTTATTTTATAAAAATGTTTTGTGTAATCTATGCCTGCCTGCCAGCGTGTGTGTGTGACAGGCTAACACCTAACAGCTTATATTGTGCTTATTTTCACTACTCTTACCTGGTGGTGTAACATACATTGAAAACAACCATTTTTTCCTGTAATCTAATTTCAGTTGCCTGCCTGTGTCAGGCTTATATAGTGCTCAGTGACATAACACAACACTTTTTTGACTGTAATAGATTGAATAGCAATTGCCTGCCAACAGGCGTGTGTGTGAAGCCTATTGCATCTACTCTGCCAACTTTTGCCATTGCACAGTGACACTCATATCTGGTGGCACCTTAGATTGCACGTGCAGTGCCCCAAATTTGAAGTGGGTGGACCGACCAAGCATCTTTTTCCATCTCCCGCTTCCAAAAATCCATGCCATATACACGTCCCCTGATAGTGGACGTAACAGGGATTAAACCGATAGGAATAGTACTACTTAACAGTACACACCTTATAATAACGCAGACAGAGGCAACGCGTATAATCTTCCATGCTGTGCAGTGGAAGCCCCCAGACTCTGACCTGTGTATAATCTTCCATGCTGGGCAGTGGAAGCCCCCAGACTCTGACCTGTGTATAATCTTCCATGCTGGGCAGTGGAAGCCCCCAGACTCTGACCTGTGTATAATCTTCCATGCTGGGCAGTGGAAGCCCCCAGACTCTGACCTGTGTATAATCTTCCATGCATTAAACGTGGAGATTGGTCTGTTACTGTGAAGCAGGTGTAACCCTTACACTACCTGATCGATACAACATCATACCTGATGTTTTAAAGCATGTTATTCCAAACAATTTAGGAATGTTAGGTGATTTATGCCCTTTATGGCTTAAAACCAGACTCTGCATCAACTATGTAATTTTCCGTGGAAGTTTTGCCATGGATCCCCCTCCGGCATGCCACAGTCCAGGTGTTAGTCCCCTTGAAACAACTTTCCCATCACTATTGTGGCCAGAAAGAGTCCCTGTGGGTTTTGAAATTCGCCTGCCCATTGAAGTCTATGGCGGTTCGCCCGGTTCGCGACCATTTGATTGAAGTTTGCGTCCGATGTTCGTGAACCGAAAATTTGATGTTCGCAACATAGTGTACAGTGACATAAAACAACACTTTTTTGACTGTAATCGATTGAATATCAGTTGCCTGCCTACAGGCGTGTGTGTGAGGCCTACAGCGCCTACTCTGCCAACTTTTGCCAGTGCACAGTGACACTCATATCTGGTGGCACCTTAGATTGCACGCGCAGTGACCCAAATTTACAGTACGAGGTCCAACCAAGCATCTTTTTCCATCTCCCTGTTTAAAAAATCAATGCTTTATACACGTCCCCTAATAGTGGACGTAACAGGGATTAAGCCGATAGGAATAGTACTACTTAACAGTACACACCTTATAATAATGCAGACAGAGGCAACGCAGAGAGAGGTGTCTGTAGAAGAGGAGTCAGAGGAGGAAGGTGGCTTTGAGGAGGTGGAAGACCAAACACAGCAGGCGTCCCACAAGGCTTGTTGTCACCTTTCGGAGACCCTTGGTGGCTGGGTGGAGGAAGAGACCTTCAATGACATCAGTGAGGACAAGGAATGGGACATGGCTAGCTTGGTATCAAACCTTGTGCAAATGGGGAGTTTGCGGTTGTGCAAAGGGACTGTTTGCGGTTGTTTGCGGTGCATTACGGGGAGATTGGCCTGTTACTGTGAAGCTGGTGTAACCCTTACACTACCTGATCGATACAACATCATACCTGATGTTTTAAAGCATTTTATTCCAAACAATTTAGGAATGTTAGGGGATTTATGCCCTTTATGGCTTAAAACCAGACTCTGCATCAACTATGTAATTTTCCGTTGGAGTTTTGCCATGGATCCCCCTCCGGCATGCCACAGTCCAGGTGTTAGTCCCCTTGAAACAACTTTCCCATCACTATTGTGGCCAGAAAGAGTCCCTGTGGGTTTCTGAAATTCCCCTGCCCATTGAAGTCTATGGCGGTTCGCCGGGTTCGCCCGTTCGCGAACATTTGATTGAAGTTTGTGTCCGATGTTCGCGAACCGAAAATTTGATGTTCCCAACATCACTAAGTTATATCATGGATGTAATAAGTGCATATAGTACTGTCATTGATTAACATTAAAATAATGTATCTGTGTTAGAAGTAGTCCAAGGGATATGCTGAAATAATATAAAGTTAACGCAGTCATATATGAGATATACAAAGGGTTTAAGATTCAAAGGAATTTATATGGCTTTGAGAGTCAGCCATGCATAGATCCCTGTATTGAGTCTGGAAGGGTGAGGGAGCAATATAGATGGCTGTGTAGATGACATCTTGCAGATATAACTGGGGGAAGTTTAGTTTATAACCCTGTAAGTTGAGATCTAGCAACTAAGAGATGGGGGTTGGCTGCAGACCTGGGGGATGGTGTTTTGTGTTATCTGAAAATGTGTATTGAAAAAAAAGTGCCAGTCTGATTTTGGACACACTAAATATAGGTGGTGTCGGAGTCTGCTTGTACTAATCAAGGGTACAGGGTGTGTGATTTTGAGATCCTAAGAAAAGGAGTCTGATGGTGCCTGCCTCTTCAGAAATGATGCTGTCATCTGAAGTGTCTGCTGGATGCTGAGATCTGAACAAAAAGTTGTGACCTATAGAGAGAGAGAATTGGGGTGAGCGTAGCTATTTACTACAACAATGTGGATGTCCATAAAACATCACATAATGGGTAGTACAATAGTATATTGTTTTTGTTTAACTATTGTGACAGAGTGATACAAAGGATTTATATGAGTCACAGATCTTACAATGTCCCTTTCCCCATGAGGTCTGAAAGATTTAACTTACTTGAGCAGTTTGATTTCTTACCGCTGTGGACAACTGACTTATGATGCACATGCAGATGGCACACCGCACCTGCAGTACACATATTCATATGAGCCATGATCCAAAATGCTCATTATGCAGGTCGTTGTTCATCTGTGTAACACAAGTACCACAGTCAATCACAGGTGACCATGATGTCAAGGATATGGAAACACATTACTGTTAATTGTGTAGGGAAAGCAACTCAAATATATGTTTTCTTCCATTTCAGTACCCAGGAGGACAAGGCCAACCACAGATGAACAGGGGGAGCCTCCACTGGGGGTTGGAGTGGTTGACAAAGAAGGCCAAGACATTTCAGAGGGCCAGGAACTATCCACACAAGCTGGCAAGTCACATTCACCGGCATATCAGGTGTTGGAGGCACTGCCTGGGCCCTCAACAGCATAATCCAGCCATGCCCAGCTGTTCCAGCCCCTTCCACCGGCCACGTCCTTGCCCCAGCCATCAACTCAACTGCCACCTGCACAAACAACATTGCAGCCATGGCCTGCCACAACCACTCCCACACAATGGGCTCTCCCAACATGGCCACCCACACAATGAGCTCCCCCAACATAGCCACCAACACAATGGGCTCCCCCAAAATTGCCACCCACACAATGGCCTCCCCCAACATGGTCCAACACCCAGCCCTCCTGTAAAAACCTAAGGCCCTGCTTCGGTCACCTCTGGCCCTGCTGCCGTCACCTCCGGCCCTGCTGCCATCACCTCCAGCCCTAATGCTGACACGTCCGGCCACAATGCCGACACCTCCAGCCCCAATGCCATCATCATCAGCCACAATGCCATCAATGCCACCACCCCTGACAATGAGGGAAATCTTGGCCCGTTTAACCAAGGAGGACATGGCATGCAAGAAGCAACAGAATAAGAGGCTCCGGTTGCTCAAAAGGCATTGTAGGCTCACACACACTCTCCTGGCAAGCACCCAATCGCTCCATTCTGCAGTGAGGAGGCAAAACCAAAGGATGGAGAGATATGAGGAAAGGGTGATTCAGGACAGACAGCAACTCATCAAATTAGCCGAACACCATCTCAGATCTCTCCAGCCTTCGGTTGCACAACTGCTTCCTCATCTGTCTGGTTATGTTTAACATTTCAACAATTGATGTTCAATGTGGATTGACCTTGAGTTGAGGTGTTGTAGCTAAACAGAACATTGTTATGATTGATATCTTGTTCTTGTCTCTGTAGATGTTAATAGAAAAATCTCATGACCATGAAGGCATGTTCTTCATCTTTGTGCAGTACAATACCATCGTGTGAGTGAATACTCAAGCCAGTTCCCAACAGGCTTTCGATCAGTGTCATTCACCACTGCAGATGGATCTGAAATGCAATATATGACTACATATCTCTTCATTAATGAACATGACTGGTGTGAGTTTCGACTATAATGAATAGTGTTCCGGCTTTATCGTTGCACGGTCCCAGTAGGATCTGCCAATCCAAAGAAGTACTTATACATGCGTTTTTGTTGCATTTCATCCCATTAATAGTATGAAAGCAAATTAATGTATTTCATGTCAATAAAACAAAATGGATAATTTCCTTGGTTTGACACCAGGATCAATGTGCATAGGTTTAGGGGTAATGTGAACAGTGTAATCTGTCTGGCCTTAGTACCACCCATATACCAGTGAGATGCGATATCAGCATGGCACAACTATTCCATGTAGACCATCGGTTCTCAACCTGAGGGTCGCGACCCCTTTGGGGTCAAATGATGATTTGCCAGGGGTCGCCTACAGTTGTGTAGCAAGGGGGGGCGGAGTACCCGGGAGTCATATTGGTAGGGGCAGCACAGGAGGAAGAAACAATGCTGCACGAAGGAACACTTCAGTCATCTTTTTTCCATACCTGTGCTTGTGAGGAGCTTGATCTGGGAAGCAGAGGGTTAACAGCCTGCCAGGAGGGTGGGATCAGATCAGTGCAGTGCCAGAACAAGGGAGAGAGCTGATCTGATCTGCTCACAGGCTGCCCCTCCTATGCGCAGCACACCTCAACCCAGGGTGAGTGTGTGTGACAGACTCAGTGTATATGTGTGACAGGGTGAGTATGTGTGACAGGCTCAGTGTGTGTGTGACAGACTCAGTGTATGTGTGTGACAGGGTGAGTGTGTGTGACAGGTTCAGTGTGTGTGTGACAGGCTCAGTGTATGTGTGTGACAGGCTCAGTGTGTGTGTGTGACAGGGTGAGTGTGTGTGACAGATTCAGTGTGTGTGTGACAGGCTCAGTGTGTGTGTGTGACGGGCTGATTGTGTGTGGTATGACATGCTGAGTATGAGTATAACAGGGTGAGTGTGTGTGTGTGACAGGCTGAGTATGTGTGTGACAGGCTGACTGTGTGTGTGATATGACATGCTGAGTATGTGTGTAACAGGGTGAGTGTGTGACAGGCTGAGTATGTGTGTGACTGGCTGACTGTGTGTGTCATATGACAGGATGAGTGTCATATGAAATGCTGAGTATGTGTGTGACAGGCTGAGTGTGTGTGATATGACATGCTGAGTATGTGTGTAACAGGGTGAGTGTGTGACAGGCTGAGTATGTGTGTGACTGGCTGACTGTGTGTGTCATATGACAGGATGAGTGTCTGTGTGACAGGCTGAGTATGTGTGTGACAGGCTGAGTGTGTGATATCTGCTCCTCTTTCAGTATGTAAATTTGGCCCTGTGCGCAGAGCGCAAGAACACAGCCCATCTGCTGTGCTCTACGCAAGAATGCCAGTAGCCACTTTGGGAGAAGAAGACTGGGATGCAGCTTAGTCAAAGCAGGGGACGGACGTTTCCAAGAGACTGTCTAGGTCCATTTTCCGCTCATTATTATCCCAGATAACCCATTTGACTGTTGATATTAATCAAGACTGAGTCCTCAAGATATTTTTCAAATTCCCTAACCTGTTCGATTTTGATCATTATTTCAGTCCAGATAGGGAGATTTATTCTGTTTCCATCTAGTAACTATTGCAGATTTAACAATTGTACATATCTGAATCATAAAAGCCATTTTGCTTTTTTTGCATTCATCAGGAAAAATGTGTAACAAGCCACTCAACACTGATGGCATACTGTTTATGTTCAATAGATCGGATATAAACTGAAAACATTTATTCCACAATGGTCTTATACTCGGACAATCCCACAGGACGTGGAAATGATTACCAACCATACCATACCATATGTATGAAATAAAGCTTTGTTATACCATTCTCAACGTGTCAGTGTTTTTTCAGTGGTTGTGGTTATGGGACATCCACATACATCCCATTGGTGTCACATTCCTATATCTGTAAACTAATGATCCTTACTTAATATGCAATGGTTTAATACATATATTGATTATAATGAAACAAAATTGGACCAAAAGATGTTCTACTATAGAAAAACTCAGGTCCTACTATAGTGCCTCCTAATACTAGCGGTTATAGATCTTAAGACTAAATAAAATATCTATTAGATCAATGATGTAATGAAATTGGCATCATATTAATATAATAAGCATACAAAAGATGTACAAAAAAAAAGATGTAGGAAATTGAAAAGATCTAGGAAATAAAAAAAGGTATGATAACCCAACGCAACTCAGTCCAAATACTAAACAGGAATATTACTCTCAGTCCGATAATGGAATGTCCATATAGACTTTTCCAAGAAAAAGTGGAAGAAACAATACTTAAGTGTGTCCACAGTGATATGAATATTTTGATACCAAATTCTGTTCTCTCGCAGTATTACTCCAGTTCTATATAATTGCACTTTGGAGTATCAGCTCTCTTCGGTCGTGGGGCAGCTCTTCTCAATAACTCTGGTCACCACAGAGAAAACAAGCTAAATAACATAAAAAAGAAGAAAAGAGAGAGTGCACGCCACTTCCTAGTGCAATTCAATGTGATTTTAATACAACACACACCACAGTATAAAAAATGGACACTCACATTTAGCAACCGCTATATACAAGGTATTCCAAATGCATATAGATATAAACCAAAATCCTCCACGTAGTCGTGACCCACATAGATCACATGTAGATGCTCGTAATGGATAAGTAAAATATATAATGCAATAGGAGTAGAAACAGAAATCTTGTAGTACCTTACGCCTTGTTTCCCAACCAGCTCTGATAGAGAATAATGGTCCACCTTATGAGTCTTATAAAACTCCTATCTCTAGTTTAGCCCACTTAGGGGTCCTAAGCCCCAATGTGTAAAACACAGAGTAGGTGACCAAATCTCTAAACCTGAGCCAGATGTTTCCTAATGGGTTAAACTGGTGTACATATTAGTAAACGTCCATCAAACATATAAAATATAATATAAGAAAAATACAAAAATAAAAATAATAATAAAACAGCTAGCTGTTGAAAATATAAAATAGAGCATAAAACACAAAAGTAAAAATGACACTGTAGTGCCGTTCCATATCAACCAGACGCGTTTCGTCCCTCTTTTGGGCTTTTCAATGGTATTATTACACTCACGTGTGGCCAAGTGTCACCACCAATACTCACTAGTAGTTTGTCAGTGTGCCTTTTATAATTGGATCTTAAGTCGCACACTCCTCCTTAAATACTCCTACCTTCACTTTTGGCGCTATTCCCCATTGCTCCAGTGACGTCATGACGTCACTGCGTCTTTACCCATAATCCGCTATGATATTGGACGTGCATCATGATGTAATGACACTTCTAAGCATCACCGCGTCACTCCCTCAGTCCTCCTCTATTAATAAATGGCGCTTGGAACGCATATGCATTCCACAACAATTCTCTCAATTACGTGAAGTCTATTAACGTGATATGTGCCTTCACATACTCTCTCCCTTAGTTCACTGGCACTTCTATTAATATTCCACACATAAAACTATTAACACCTCAATTTGAACTGATTGAAAATCACAAATAAAAACGTAACATATATAAAAACATGTTTTCCATATATCATCATCAAGTGGACTATTATTAATACAGAAATAAAGTACATGTTAGTATAAATTGTATATTATAGATGTTTTAATGGGTAATGACACCCCTCACTACCCATAAGTTAACATTACAGTGCTATATAAATATCATATAACGCTATAGTGTGTATTGTGCTGCATCACTAAGTACAGATTTAGATGAGAGATATATAATGCCTTAGTGGAGAAAGTATTAAGATTCCCAATACAAACGCACCCTCGAGAATGGTACATCCCCAAAGTGTATTTTACACTCAGGTGGACTATTAATTATTGGTTATAATGGCTCCTAGAAACCAACACATTGCTCATACATGCAAGCTATAATGGCTCCCAGAAACCAAAAAGACATGCTCTTACATGCTAGAGTATATCCTTCCTATATGTACCCCAAATAATTGTAATAATTTTTATATATAATATATTGCCCTATCTTCATATACTTAATGAGTATGGAGTCTGCCATTCATATCTCATATGTATATATCACTTCTCCAAAAATGCTGCTAGGTCAATATCCCGGTTTAGGCCATAATGTTCTAAAGTGTTTAATCTATGATTCCAAAAAGTTCCTTTTCGTCTTAACTGAAGGATACGGTTTCCTCTTCTTTTAGTCTGCGATACACAATCAACTGCCTGTATGGTGATACTTTTGGTTATTTTATTGTGTTCTTGCCACAAAAACACGTGATGACATACACCACAAAGTCACTTTTGCATTTTAGGAGATGATTGATTTCAAATTCTCGTCGCAAAATGCTTGATCTGATGATATTTTTATTAGTGGGTTTCGAGTATTTAAATGTATTGCAGTTTTTTGTATGGCATTTATAGCAACCCTTTAGTGATCCTAACCAATTCGAGTTTTTATGAACTGCCATGTTTTTCAATTCACTTGGGGCTAGAATCTGCTTCAGATTACGATTTTTCTTAAAGGTCAGTAGTGGTTTCTCAGGGAGAATATTTTGAAGAAAATTATCTTCCTTTAAGATATGCCAGTGTTTGTAGAGAATCCTGGCAATTTACCCGGACGCTTGGTTATACTTGGTTAAAAATCTGCGTCCTCCTTTTGATCGAACAAGTTTATCTCCACTCCTATTCTTCATAACTAGAAGACCTTCCCTCGTAATCTCCTTTGCTCTCGTGAAAGACTCCTGTACTTTATTATCCTTATACCCTCTTGCCTTGAATTTCTGTATAATTTTGCTGCTCTCTTCCTCGAAGTCTATTATATTGGAACAGTTCCGCCGAACCCTCTTAAATTGGCCATAAGGAATATTCGATATCCAGTTCTTCTTGTGGTCACTTTTCGCATGAAGGTAAGTGTTACTGTCCGTCGGTTTGGTGTAGATACATGATGAGATGCTTTCATTCTCCCCTATCAACACCACATCCAGGAATGGCAGCCTCTTGATGTCAGTATTCATAGTGAACCTAAGGTTCATGGTTTTACAATTTAGATATTCAAGGAACCTATCTTTCTCTTGGACATCGTCCGACTTCCAAATCACAATGACATTGTCTATAAAGCAATGCCAACTTACGATGTTCTTCTTAAAGGGATGTTCATTCCATATATATAGGTCCTCCCACATGCCCATATATATGTGGGCAAAGCTTGGGGCAAATCTCGTACCCATGGCTGTCCCGGTACGCTGCATATAGTATGTATTTTGAAAAATGAAGTAGTTCTTGCTCAGAATAAACTGGATGGCATCTAGAATAAATTCTTGTTGCTCTTTCTTAATGTTGTCATATGAGAGTAAAGAGGTCTTGACTGCAGCAATACCTAAATCCTGTGGAATAGCAGTATACAGTGCTCAGACATCCAGTGCAATCCAGCAATAATCCCTACTCCATTTTTGTCTTGACATTATCTCCAGAAGATGTGGGGTATCTCTAATAAATTATTTGAAATTCCCCACCATTTATTTTAGATAGTGATCGACATACTCCGATAATCTTTCAGTTAGGGAATTAATACCAGAGACTATTGATCTACCCGGAGAATTTTTCAGACCTTTATGTATTTTGGGCAACTGATAGAATACTGTCACCTTCGGGTATCCGATATATACTCAAACTCGTTGGTAATTAAAATCCCTTTCTCCTTGGCTTTAATAATCAACTCTCTGTAAACCATCAGAAAGGGATCTGTAGGATATTTTTGAAGGACTGTGTAAGTATCAATATCTTCCAGTAATCTCAGTACCTCTTTAACAAAGATCTCTCTATCCTGAACTACTACTCTACCTCCCTTATCTTCTTGTCTAATCACTATACTCTGATAATTCTGAAGCACATTTAGTGCCTTCTTTTCTACATTATTCAAATTTGAGGACTTCTTAATGTGTTTTTTTGAGCACATCTTACTTAAATCCTTCAGCACTACAGATTTGAAGACCGGTATAAACATCCCTTGGGACTGTAGAGGGTAAAACACTGATTTGGGTTTCAATGAAGTATGCCGAATGATAGTATTATCGGACTCTCTATGTAAATCATCCATAGTAATTCTGGCTACCTCTTCTATAATCGAGTCCACGGCTATTCCATTTTCATTTTGTAATTCCCACATATCACACAGAAGATCCAAATCAGTGTCATCCAACATCTCTATGTATGTTCCAAGATCCTTGATCTTATTCTCAATTTTAGCAAAGTGGTGTTTGAGTGTCAGATTTCTGATGAAGATATTCATGTCCACAAATAATTCAAAATCATCTGGTTATGCCTGCGGGGCAAAGGATAGACCTTTCTGTAGAACTCTTAACTCATATAGGCTTTGTTCTTTCTTGGAGAGATTATAGATTTTGAGGGTATCTCTTTGATCTCTCTTGGCCTTTTGGACTCTAATCTATTTTCCGCCTCTACATCCTCTTCTCTTGCACTTACCCGTCCTCTTATCTCTAACGGGTTCTCTGTTGTCAATAGGGTATTCTTCTTCAAGAGCAGATTGTCCATCCAAAATGTTTGGTCCTTGACTAAAATATCATTCTTAGGATCAGAATGTTGCTTATATCCTTGATAACTTTTGTGCTCTGCAGTTCTGTACTCTTTTTGCCTAGCACCCTCTCGCAATTTTTGTTCCATCCTCCTTTATATTTATGTGGTTCATATATGGATCAGTAAGTTATTGTTTATTTCCATATTTGATTCTCCCCATATCAACCATATCACACCTCCATTTTCCCTGTGGTTTTCTGTGTGGAATATTTCCACCAAAATGATGATTCATCGTGATTTTCATCAAGCCATTCATCCTCCTTTTATTAAACTGATGTATTTCTGATTGATAAAAAATACCATTATTTTTTCCATTCTTAGACATATTGTCAAAATCTCTTTTATCTCGATTGAATTTTTCCCTTTTCCTTTTGCATACTTCCACTTCCAACTTGTTAACTCTTGTTCTGTTATACGCATCCATTTTTGATACTGTACATCACCAGTGATGGGTTGTAGCTCTTTGACAATATTGTCAACCTTTGTCTTAATAATGGCAAGATTCTGTTTCCTATATTTAATCAATAATTGCATCAAATTCTTAGTGCAAGTATCTAGGATAACATCCCATTCTTTAGTCAAATCTACATCTAATATATCAAAAGAACATCTTGATTATGATATATGGAAAACATGTTTTTATATATGTTAAATTTTTACATGTGATTTTCAATCAGTTCAAATTGAGGTGTTAATGGTTTTATGTGTGGAATATTAAGAGAAGTGCCAGTAAACTATGGGTGAGAGTATGTGAAGGCACAGATCACGTTAATAGCCTTCACGTAATTTAGAGAGTTGTTGAGGAAAGCATATGCGTTCCAAGCGCCATTTTTTAATAGAGGAGGACTGTGGGAGTGATGGTGTGACTCTTAGAAGCGTCATTACATCACGACACACGTCCAATATCATAGCGGATTATGGGTAAAGACCATAATAATGGTCTTATGGGACCATAATGGAGCAATGGGGAATCATGCCAAAAGGGAAGGTAGAAGTATTTAAGGAGGAGTGTGCGACTTAAGATCAAACTATACAAGGCACAGTGACAAACTACTAGTGAGTACTGGTGGTGACACTTGGCCACACGTGAGTGTAATAATACCATTAAAAAAGCCCAAAAGAGGGGCAAAACGCGTCTGGTTTATATAGAACGGCACCACAGTGTATTTTTTACTTTTGTGTTCTATACTCTATATTTTAAACAGCTAGCTGTTTTATTATTATTTTTATTTTTGTATTTTTCTTATATTATACTTTATATGTTTGATGGACGTTTACTAATATGTACACCAGTTTACCCCATTAGGAAACATCTGGCTCAGGTTTAGAGATTTGGTCACCTACTCTGTGTTTTACACATTGGGGCTTAGGACCCCTAAGTGGGCTAAACTAGAGATAGGAGTTTTATAAGACTCATAAGGTGGACCATTATTCTTTAGTAGAGCTGGTTGGGAAACAAGGTGTAAGGTACTACAAGATTTCTGTTTCTACTGCTATCACATATTACAATTGTCAAGCTGCGATTCGTCGTCACGATTTGCGACAAATCACAGTTTGACAACGACCTGATCGCAAAGGTTTTCAGATCGCGTGTAATGCAAAAAGGGCGTTGTAAGCCACGCATGCGTAGAGCGCAACGTTATCCACTCATGCGCAACGTGATCCGCACATGCGCAATGTGTGGCATGATCCACACATGCGCAATGTGTGGCGTGGTAAAAAGAGGGGGGTAAAAACACAGGGGGTAAAAATACAGGGGGGAAGGAGATACAAGGGAGGGGGAGGAGGGGGAAAGGAGACACAGAAGGAGGGGGGAAAGAGACACAGAGGGAGAGGGGGGAAGAGACACAGAGGGAGAGGGGGGAGGAGACACAGAGGGAGGGGGTAAGAGACACAGAAGGGGGAAAGTGACACAGAGGGAGAGGGAAAAAGAGACATAGAGGGAGAGGGGGAAAGAGACATAGAGGGAGAGGGAGCAGAAGACACACAGAAGGAGAGGGGGGAAGAGACACAGGGGGGAAGAGATATTGGCGGAGAGGGGGAAATAGACAGAGGGTGGAAGACACACAGGCGTGGGAGAGGGGGGAAGAGACAAAGGGGGGAGAGGGGTGGAAGAGACACATTGGGGAAGAGACACAGGGGAGGTGAAAAGAGACATGGGAGGGAGAGGTGGGGAAGAGACAGAGGAGAGGGAGAGGAGGGGGGAAAGAGACACAGGGGAGGGAGAGGAGGGGGAAAGGAGAAACACGGGAGGGAGAGGAGGAGGAAATTTGACACAAGGGAGATAGTAGACAGGGGGAGAGACTCGCAATGAGCTCCAAAGGCGCTCATCGCGACGCCAGTAAAGTAGATGGTGAGAGATGTGGGGGGAGGCTCGCAATGAGTGCCAAAGGCGCTCATCACGAGGCCAGTAAAGTAGAGGGCAGAAGCTCCCATTGTGTGGCAAACAGCATTGCCTTGTTTCACTTTTTATTGCTGTCATTTTTGACGGGCAAGTCGCAAGTTGGATTATATATTTTACTTATCCATTACGAGGACGTGGTGGATTTTGGTTTATATCTATATGCATGTGGAATACCTCATATATAGAGGTTGCTAAATGTGAGTGTCCCTTTATTATACTGTTGTGTGCATTGTATTAAATCCCATTGAATTGCACTGGGAAGTGGCGTGCACTCTCTCTTTTCTTCTTTTTTATATAATGATAATAATGAAAATAATAAGATGATCATAAGATATCATATATGATAATAAAGGGTTAATACACATGACAGGTCCAATTTGTGATACTGTAGAGTATGAACATTCCCCTGAAGGCCTGATAACAATATGACAGGTGATAATGTAAATTGATTGATAGCAAAACACTTAATGTGAGGTCAGCAAATGATAATAGGTATACATCATGACACATGGCCACCAGGCCACCAGCGTGGGACTTAACAGGATGGGCATAGCGGAGATGGAGGTCAGTTGGCTGTTGCTTCACGTCCCTTTGCACAACCTCCATGTGTGTTTGCGGGCCTTCCTGATGGGTTAGAGTAGATTAGTGTGGTGTTTTTTCCCTGGTTCCCTTCTGCCATGCTGCCTTGTGGTGATGAAGGGACTTGTGTACCTGAATGAAGTTGTGAGCTATACCATGTAGGGCCACTGTAGGTATGCAGGTAAAAGCAGGGAGGACAGACAAATCATAGTCCGCTAGAGAAGGAACTGGCAACCCACTCCAGTATCTTTGGAATGCAAACCTTGTGGAACAGCACAGGCAGTGACCTAGCTAAATGTGCTGCAGTCCATAGAGCCACAGAGAGTCAGAGACGACTGAAAGACAACAACAAATAATGAAATGTTCCCCTGGTACTTGATATATGTGATGTGGCGGTGTAATTTGGCCACTATTTGTTTGCCCAATGTAGATGTGATGAGCGAGATGTATATGCAATTATATATATATTCCAGGGTCCACATTAGAGCCTTTGTGAGTGAGAAAGGATTAATATAGCATCCGTTTCATGTTTTTGTGTTGCTATTTAATCAGGTAGTGTGTCTTTAATTGCTTTCTGCATGTTGCAGCACGTCTTTTCATATTAGCATATGCATGACCATTACAACATATGATGACATTTTTTTTTTTTAATGCCTATGTATTATTGGGGGATTGTTGTGCAAGTAATTGTAATGCCTTTCAATGCTTTCCCCATATTTTAAAGTCCACTGGTGTGTTTATATTGTCTTGTACAGTGTTGAGAAATTGTCTGTAAACCCTTTGCAGGTCCTCTGGAGGCCGTAATATTTTTGCCTCCATTTGCGGGTTACGGGCTTGAATGCCATGGCGTCTTTGGGAACTCTTGCAATCTAATAGAGTGATTGGAACTTAACAGTTATGGGCTTGACAGATCAAAGGATTTGCCGCCGTGGAGTTCAGATTTCAACATCCTGTATGTTTTTTTCACCCATAACACACAGGTCATTTGCGGGTATCTTTGAGAGGCCCTTAATAGCCGTTAATAGCTACGGTTTTACACGTTGACGGAATTTAATAGGGCTCTATGACTGGTATCCAAGGTTCTGCAGAAAGTTAAGTATGGTTTATTGTATCTATGTGTTTTCATTTGTATAGCATCATCCAAACAATCACATATAAATGTATTTAACATAAACCAGTGGGTTACATATTGCCTGACACAAAGACCTTACAATCTACTTATTGATGCTGCCCAATGTACTGCAGAGAGTGGGCGAGGTCTGGCACACGTTAAGCTACATTACATTTAATCATATTGTTTTAATATGTCATTATTTTTAGCTAAATTGCTCTTTCCCTAGCTAGTAGCATTTTTAATAAAATAAAAAAAAGAGTAAAAATATGTACTGCTCTGCCCATCCTGTATATAAATCTCGGTTTATCTGAGATAACAGCTCTAAGAGTCTTGTGAGAAGCAGCTTTATGAGGCTCGGTGCAGCCGGGAGATGATCCCTCTGGTTACATGTGTTTGGGATTAGCTGTTTGTAATCTCTGAGGCTGTGTTTGGGAACCCAGCGGAAGTAACGTCTTAGAGTAATAATCGTTATTCCAGTGTACAGTAGATGTGCACTAGGAGTGTTTAGTGAAGTGGCTCCTACCAAATGGCAACATTGGTCAAATATACATAAAAAATCTAATATTTATGTGTTAATATTTATCTTAATTAATGTTAGAAATTATTATAATTGTTCATTAGGAATTATTATGCATCAAAGGAAAAGTAAAATATATATATTTTTTGTTATTTTTTTAAACAGATTACAGAAAAAATGTACATAAACAATACATACGATAATCAAGTAAAAAAGTACAGTTTACATATATACATATACCAAGTCACATACATTCATACAAGAACTTGATAGGGATATGCCTATTGGGTTAGTGGGTAGAAATATTTATCCCAAATCGCCCAACTATTAATCCTAGATCGTTCAATACCCATACCGTATAAATTTCTTTCTAATTCTCTGTTTTTATCAATAATTATTATTACTTCATTCAGTGATGGAATACATTCTTATTTCCAGTGTATGGCAATAAGCCATTTGACTAATGTGACTACCTGTATAACCAGGGCCTTTTCTTTTAAATTAAGCCTATCATCCATAATATGGAGTATAGCCATTTCACATGAAGGCTTAATGATTTTACCACAGATTTTAAAGATATAATCAAAAATCGAGATCCACAATTTCTTGATGGGATCACAGTCCCACCAGATGTGTTTGTGTGGCCATTGTTGGTTACAGTGTCTCCAACATAGTCCCAGGTTTGGATTATTATTATTAATTACTGTTATTTTTAGTGGGACAAAGTAACACTTCTGTGCCACTTTAAAGTTGACTTCTCTATAAGCTTGATATTTAATAGTTTTCTGTGAAAGCGTGAATGCCCTAGACCGACGAAGTAAATTGGACTATTACATTCTTTCTCCCCATACATGGGGTTTTCTCTTTAATAGCATGTTTTTTTTAAATATCGTAACATTTGGAAATTATATGTTTGCCATCATTGCATAATGCTAATTTTTCGAATTTGGTGAGATCACTGTTAGAGGTGATTAAATATTTGGATTTTATAATGGTGTTTTTAAGTCTTTCATATTCCAACCATTTAGATGATGAAAGATTAATGTCTGCACATATTTTAGAAAATAACTTAAATTTACCTTTATCAAATGAGTCTCACAATATCTGTATATTCCAGGTACTCCAATTTCGAAGGCAAGGCAAATTAAGAATATTATCCCAAGAGATGGGACTGTCGATAGATTTAATTTATTGTTCCATTTAAGCCAAAATTTAAAACCTGTTTTGATTATTTTTGGCATGTTTTTATTTATATTGTAAGAATATATATCATATCCACCAATGATAGATTACTAGCCAAACTTTGTTCTAACATTGTCCAACTATTGGACAAGTAAAATATATTTGAGGCCAAACAACTGCACCAAAAATCAAGTGCACATGGACCAAAAAGTTGATTTGAAACAAAATAAAAATAAGGTCAAAAAGATTTAATTAAAGCACAGGTCCAACAGGTAACAAATAGTAAAAAAGTATATTTTGTGGGCAAGGGAATAATATAATTTACAAAAAGTGTTATGAACTGACCATACAGTAGCTGTGGCCCATGGTCCTGAAAGTATCGGTTTCTGATTGTTGTGCAAGCATAGTGCTACATTGTTAGGAAGTCTGCACAAGCTATTAAAAAATAAAGATATTACACTATCAACAAAGGTCCACATAGTAAGAAAAATGGTATTCCCAGTAGTAACATACAGATTTGGGACCTGGACCATTAAGAAGGCTGAACGCTGTAGCATTGACACCTTTGAATTGTGACGTTGGAGAAAACTGCTTACAGTCCCTTGGACTGCAAGAAGATCCACTCAATCAGTACTACAGGAAATGAAACCAAACTGTTCACTGGAAAGTTTGATCATGAGGCTAAAGCTCAGATATTTGGGCTGTATCATAATACTGGATTCCTTAGAGAAGACGCTGATGCTGGGAAAGATTGATGGCACACAAAGAATGGGAAGACAGAGGCAGTGATGGATAGATGAGATGTTTGTAGCAATGAAAATGAGCTTAAGGGAGCATAGAGGGGAAGTGAATAACAGATGTGGTAGGTCACAGATGGTCACAGAGAGTCAAACCCTACTGAATGACTAAACAATAAAAACAATGGTTCATAAATGCTATCTAAGGTCCTGCATTTAGAGTATGGGATGGTTCATTATTGAGTCCCAAAACATAGAAACCAGTTTTAGGGTTTGAAAGGTTTATATATTAGATTGTGAACTCAGATTAAGAACACTTAGAAAATGTTTTAGAATTGTATACAAATTATCCAAGTTCATGCAAATCATGGAAACTTAATATTTCATGGGAGCTCTGCAAATAGTTCGATTTCCCCTTAGCTTTTCACAGTGATTAGATTAGGAGTAATGAATTAATGTTGTCCAGGTCCAGCAGTTATTTCAAAAGAAAGAGTTCATAAAATTGTCTAAGCAATTTCTAGGTTTGGAGTAGTCCAAATTGTCTAAGCTCTGCTGGTATAAGTTTTGGAATAGTGCACCTTTGAGGATATAACTCAACTGTTACATTCACTCCTTCTGGATCGCTACCTTGTTGTGGTGAAGAGGCTTGTGTAATTCATTGAAACTTTGAACTATACCACATAGGGTCACCAAAGATGGGCATCTCATTGCAGAATGTTAGACATATTTCAGTCCACTGAAGAAGGAACTGGCAACCCACTCCAGTTTCTTTGCCAAGAAAGCCTTAAGGATAATTGTGACCATAGGGTCAGGGACAGTCAGGCATGACTGAATGACTAAACAATACTTATAGATTCTAGATTACACTAAATTGGAATAGTCACATTATATCAGCCACAGCAGTCTCAAACGTTTGTTTACATAATTTTAAAAATAATAGATATATTATTTACAGGCACACATTTGAAACAATGTCCTCCCCAAATATGTTAGTATTATTATATTTTGGGGATTTGTGCAGACAAATAACCCATTTTTTCCCACTGTCCTCATAAATTCTTCCCTGAATAGCACAGACTGACCAGAGCTCCTCTTCACACTCTGACTCTAATCAGTAAAAGTTGATTATAACCTAAGGGGCATTTTCCTGCCATCTCACTCTGTCCACCCACATATACTCACATAGGAAGAAGCTGGTGCTTAAATCAGCTTCACAAATTATTAATCCCAGCTCTAAATCGTACTATTTACCAAAGACTGTGTTAATGTTGCCGGGCTGCATCAGGTCTGAAAAGAAGCGTTGTGATGTCTCATACATAGATGTGTTACTGATATAAACTTTGGATAAAATAATAATGATTCTCACATTTGATCATTTACATTTTTTATTCATTTAATATGTGCTCAATCGATCCTTTCCATTGGGTCCATGAACAGAATGACATGATGCAGAGAGGCTTCTATTTTTTGTCTAAACCTGTCTCTTTTTCTTTAACTCTGTAGATATGTATATATATATATATATATATATATATATATATAGTTAAAGTGTGAGGTAGCCGTGATTGCCCAGTGATCAAGATGAATAATTAGAGTATTACAGTATATAGTGATACCTTTTGTATTGGACAAACATATTCATAATTTTTATGACAAGTCAGAGGCAATACTGATTTTAGATTCCCATAGAAAGAAAGAAATTTCAGGAGTCACAAATAATGTTCTGTTCAGC
Organism: Discoglossus pictus; assembly: GCA_027410445.1. NCBI lineage: Eukaryota > Metazoa > Chordata > Amphibia > Anura > Alytidae > Discoglossus > Discoglossus pictus. Next base: position 97,842,514 of record CM050169.1, read on the forward strand.
CAACTGTGCGCAAGTATGCAGTAGTGCATATCAGAGTAATTAAATTGGGGTCATAAATGTTTTCACATCTTAAGGAGTAGGGGTATTATAAAGCTGCAACATAAAAAAAAAAAGAAAGAACACAGAGGAAAGAAAAAAAACATGATCCAAAATGGTAGCGGTTACAAGAAATTATGGTAATGAGACAAAAATTCCATATCTAATATTAAGACCTGTACTTTTAGTATTAAAGAGTGTAATCACTTCATTTCAAAGGTATTTCCTGTGTGTTTTTAAAATGACATCTGAATATTTTGATTTTTAGGCTTTGGATGGGGTGATTCTTCTGTGTGACATGGTGCCCAACTGGAGTACAGTAACTGTCTTCCGTGTTCTTTTTAATGGAAAGTCATAAAACACTATTATTACACTGCATTGTGGGAACCAGTGCAGGGACATGCACATGTGCCCACAAAGGCTTCACTCTTTAATCCAAATACCATTTCAAATGTGTCTCCTTTTATGCATATGCCTGCTGTGTTACACATCTTTAAGCAAAGCTCAGGATGGATTACGTAGAAGCCAGGAAACCTACTCACTGACAGCACTTACTGCCTCTCATAAGTGTGTGGTCAGTTCCTAGCTTGTATAGTAGATTTTGTGGGGCGGTAGTTTACCACAAAAATCATTGAATTTATTGTGTGCAAAAAAAAAGAGCGATAGAAGGCTCCACCGTACAGCAGTACAGTAAATAAATAGTACATCTGTGTTCACATTTAAATAACATATAGTTTTAAAGGATAAATAAAAAAGTGAAAATCTATTTTCACTGTATTGTTTTAATACATTTACACAGTGTGAATTAGTGCAACCCAACTCTCCATGTTTTTCCCTGGGAGTTTAGAGAACACAAACATCTAATATACAATCTTTATTTACTAGGAAGATACATTTGTTTTTCCTACAATCCTTTCAAATAAATATGTCAATCTTGCACAAACATGTAACCTGAGAGATTGAATGCATATGACATTATTTATACATAAAATTCCTATATAAATCGTATTTCTTTTCCTTCTGTCTATTAATTTCCCTTAAAAGCCTTTTTTATTTCCCTGTGTTAGAAGTCCATTTGGGCTGATGCAGAATAAAATGAAATGATAATACAGGTTATTTAGTGGTCGGCGCTCAGTAACAAAACACATCATATTTCAGTGAAAGAATATAGATAAATACAAAAATGTTTATGTAATATGCTGAAACTTTACTATATAGCAGTAAACACATTTACATAATTTCATGGCAATTTAATGATTGTATAGTAGAAGTTTTCACAACAGAGAAATCAACATGCAACTAATAACCTCCATATTGATGGGTAGTAATGGGTCGTTGATGGGTCATGTTGGTGGGTAATGAGATAGAGAGATGGATCATTTGATGGAGAGATGAGTGGTATGATAGAGATATGGCTATGGTAATGTAGAGGTGTAGTGAGATAGAGAGATGTGTAGTGTGATGGAGAGATGGGTTATGTAATAGAGTGATGGGTAGTGTGATAGAGAAATGGGATTGATAATGTAGATGGATAGTGTGGTGGAGAAGTGGGTGGTATGATGGAGAGATGGATAGTGTGATCGAGAGATGGATAGTGTGATCGAGATTTGGGTATAGTAATGTAGAGATGGATAGTGTTATGGAGAGATCAGTATCATATATATAGTTGTCAGTGTTTGTCACGTTGCAATGTTGGTTATGTAATGTTAAATAATTGCGTCCCTCGCAAAGTGTTGGCCGCAACTACGACCCTCGCAAAGCGAGGTGAGCAGTTGAGGCATGCGACTGCGCGGCCCATGAGACTTTTAGGCCAAAGGCGCTCATTGCAGGTCTCGCGATGAGCACCGCAGGCACTCATCGAGAGGCCCGCAGGATTTAGGTGCTCATTGCCGGGCTTGCGATAAGGTCTGCAGGACTTTCAAACAGCCTAGACATGAGCACAGAAGACACTAATGTAGATGTCCGCGATAGCTGACGGAAAACGTAGCACTTTGCCGCTGATCGCAAGGCACGCAGCTTACTAATTTAACGGACTAAATTGTTTCAAGCATGTAACTCAAAAGATCCCCCAAAACAGCCAAATAATAATAATTAAAAAAATATATATATATAACACACTCACACACAGCACAGGGGGAGAGCCAGGAAGCCTGTGAGTGAGGTTGCAAGCAAATGCACTATTTGGCCTTTTTCTTCATTCGAAAATCGGCTCAGCGAGGAAAAAAATGTTGGACGAAAAACGTAAAATTTTTGAAACAGGATGAAAACAAGCGAAGCCACGGCAGGCTCACAGGACTTTGAAAATACAAGACGGCGAAAACAGTAACACATGAACGACAGGCACGCAGGACTTTGAAAATAAAACCAACATCAGTCAGCGCACGCCACACAAAGATTCAGCAGACACACAGTGGAGAAAGACAAAGGGAAGGGACATGTGTTAGATGGTGGAAAGAGGCACATGCCATTCCCAAGCTGCAGTATAACAAGGCCTGCAATGAGCGGCAAAGCCACTCATTGATGGGCTCGCGATGAGCACTGAGGGTGCTCATTAAAAGGTCTGTATACTAGACGGGAGGAGAGGCTCGCAATGAGCGCCGAAGCCGCTCATTGTGAAACATGCTCTGACCATCAAAGGCGCTCAGCGGGGGACTGGTGGATTGACAATCCCTGCAATGAGCGGCAAAGCTGCTCATCGCGAGCCCAGTACAGTAGATGGAGGAGAGGCTCTCAATGAGCTCCAAAGGTGCTCATTACGAGCCACGCGATGAGCGCCAAATGTGATCATTGCAGAGCACGAAAGTTGTGGGTTCACAAGGCTGCAGGCTGTTGAAGCCGCTCATTGTGGGCCTAATGATGGGCGCTCATCGCAAGGCCTGTAAACTAGACGGGAGGTGAGGCTCACAAGAGCAGGGCTGTAGGGTTACCAAGCCCTGCAATGTGTGGCGAAGCTGCTCATCGCGAGCCCAGTACAGTAGACAGGAGGAGAGGCTCTTAATGAGCACCAAAGGTGCTCATTGCGAGCCGTGCGATGAGCGCCAAAGGGGATCATTGCGGAGCATGAAAGTTGAGCGTTTACAAGGCCTGCAATGAGCAGCGAAGCCAAAGGCGCTCATCGCAAGGCCCTTACAGTACAAGGAGGGAGAGGTTCTCAATGAGTGCCAAAGGCTCTCATTGCGAGCCATGCAATGATTACTGAAGGCACTCAGCATGGGGCTCGCGATGAGCGCCAAAGGTACAGCATTTACATCCATAACATTTTATTCCCGTCATTTTTGATAGGCAAGTAGCTAGTGTAATATAGAGATGGGTAATATGATGGAGAGATAGGTAGTATGATGGAGAAGTGGGTGGTGTGATGGAGAGATGGATAGTGTGATAGAGACATGGGTATGGTATTTCTGTAAGAGGGGTCTGCTCTTCCAATCTAGTTGGGCCTCATGGTAAGTGACTGTGGGCTGCATAAGTCCCCCGGTCGCCTATTGCTGACCCCTAGTATATATGAATACCAAACGTCTAGCACCATGCAACAGTCATAGGCCTCCATTCAATGACTACCATAAGAAAATAACGGAGGCCTCCATTTCATGGCCCCTGTAAAAGGAAGGCTAACCTGTAACTACAGGAGTTTTGAAAAGCTAAATACTGGATCCATTCTATGACTCCTGGAAAATTGAAGACCGTAGAACTTACTGACTCGTACCCAAGAAGGTTTGCCCAGAGCTCAATTCTTACAACAGCCATGGAATGGATGTCATAGCATAATAAGTTGTGTGGACATAGCTCAACCACAAATGTCAAAATTGCCCTTATTTCTGCAATTACTCTAAGAACAACTGAGTTTTTGTTTTTATGTTGTTGATACCTTGATTTAGAAACTTGTAATTTATATTCAAACTACACTTAAGAAGGAACTCTGTAAACAAAGTGATTTATATGGTGAAGCTTACAACATTTTTTTTATCAATAATAGGTAAAAGATGCTGTGAAAACAGACAGAGAATGGATTACAGAGGTGCAAGTACTAATAAAATCCTGTCTTATCATCAACAAGATAAACTCCATAACTCATCCTGACACATTCCAAGTGAGGTTTATCGAACCTCTACATTTCCATGTTTTACGTGAGAGATAAGATGCGCAATCTACAGATGACATAAAAGGCAGAGGAGGGAAGAGACAAATGGAGCGAGATATCCATCACTTGCAAATGGTGTTATATATAAATTACTCCAGCATTATCATACACACTTTAACAGTGAAATCATATTAACTAATATATATTGGGCCTCATTCTATTAGCGGCCGTAAATCGGCCGTAAGGCTGCGATTCCTTGCGGGGGTTCAGTTAACTCGCGATTCTATTATACGGCCCCGCAAGGATCCCCTTTTACGGCCGGCCGCATATCTTGGAACCGGCCGTAATCTGTGAAATATAAAAACTGAAAAATAAATTCAAGCCTGCACTGTACAGCTCTGTAAATGCTAGGGATCATATTGGGGGACATGAGGATTAAAAGGAACCCACTCTCAAGCTTGCACATCTGCCCAAACCCGAGTTCAAATTAACTGTTTATTTTCCGGCTGCGGCGTGGGTGTGTCTGAGGTGCTCCAAGCACTCTGGACTTTTTACATGGATATTTTACGGATATTAAAAATTAAATATTTTACGGATTTGAGTACAGGATAATTATGTGCAATTTTTTCTAACACCTAAAATCCCTTTATAGTCTTCTCAAAGTGCAGGATGGCTTTATTTGAGCTATTTTATGTGCTTAATTGGTGCTAGCGAGACCTCTTTCCTGCAAGTAAGCTGCGGCTCGTTTTTAGCCTTGCAGAGAGGTTTCCCGGAGCAATTGAATTGCAAAACTCTTGCGGCCGTTTTAGATCAAAGGCTTTCCTCTGGCGCGAGCGGCCGCAAGAGATAGCAAGGCACCGGCCGCAAGCCTGCCAGAGCCTCCGGCCGTAAGGGAATAGAATAGCCGAATAGCTTGCGGCCGGTCCTTGCGGCCCCGCAACGGCTGCGGCCGCTAATAGAATGAGGCCCATTGAAATTACCATAAAAGCAGACTTAATTAAATAGCTCTGAGTTTAATAATGTTGTGCCATTTGAACACTATAATAGTTTTACTCATGACATTAAAAATTAACTGCAGGTTAAAAAAAAAAAATAGTTATTATACAATATATAATATACGGTATATTGATTTTGCTATAGAGTAGGTTGGATGCTTTACATGAGCTTCTTAATATAACACACTGGTGATACAAGTTTAAAAAATCCTTTCTTATGAGTGACAATGTTAAAATTCATACAAATGCCAAATGGGGTAAATATAAATAATAAATAAGTAGCCTGTTTACCAAAACTTTAGGCAACTGTATTAGTTGTGCTTGTCAGCCAATACTGTTGTATTAGTTCTCATTGGTTGACAGGTATAAGTTGTATAAATTATGTGCACATTTCGGTCAAGAATACATTATTTTACTTGATTATTTTATATGTGTATTATTGTGCACATCTATGAATTAAATATAGGGAGTTTAATGCATAAAAAGCATCTTTCTCATATATGAGAAAGGCATTGTTGATGCCCCCGGACTCTTTTGAGATCACAATCTTTGATCTCTAGCAGCAATAAATTCCCATTCATGCACCAGTAGAGGAGCCCACAACCACAACAATTTTATCATCAGTACAAGGTAAAGAATACCTTGGAAACCGACAGAGAATGGATTAATTAGGTGCAAGAACTAATAAAAACTGTGGAGTCCTCACCAAGAAAAACTCCATAACTCATCCTGACACATTCCAAGTAAGGTGTATCGACCCATCAACATTTCCATGTTTTACGTGTGAGATAAGATGCTCAATCTACAGATGACATAAAAGGCATAGAAGGGAAAAGACAAAATGGAGCGAGATGCCCATCATTTGCATATGATGTTATATATACTGTACATTACTCCATTCTAGCCATTATCATACACACGTAACATATTTGAATGTGCATTCCCGTTAAGTAATATATATTGAAATTAACATAAAAGCAGAATTAATTAAATAACTCTATGAGTTTTAATAATATTGTGTAATTGGAACACAATAATAGTTTTATGCAAGACATTAATGTTTAACTACAGTATAAAAAAAGAATAATAGATATTATACAATATATGGTGCACACTGATTTTACTGAAACACGGTTTGCAGCTTCATTGGCTTTCTTCAATAGGATTTGCCAATGTACATATCCTTAGTGCCTCTATAAGGACTAGATGGTAACTCAAATGTGGGTCCTTTGTTCATTGTGCCTGAAGAGATCATCAGCCTTCTCTGAGGAAAACAAGATTATGGCTACTCAGTTTTCAACCAACACCGCAATTCAAAGGCGCTAATTCTATGGTGCTCAGACTTCTTTATGGTCCAGCTCTTACATCTGTATGTTACTACTGGGAATAAACACAAAGGGAGAAAAGTGGGGGATTGTGAATATTTTCTAATTTACACTTTATTTACACTTAAGACAACGGCGCACATACAAACATTTAAAACCATTTTAAAAAAGGTTGTAAAAATACCCTTTGTAGTTTGGTTAGTAGTGATCAAAATGTATTCCTTTGGATGACTAAAGGCTCTATGAGTCTTTAAACATTTTTCCACTCAGAAGGTCTTTTCTTCTACTTGTAAATATTGCATTTCATGGAGAGATTTAAAAATGAGCTCTTCTGAGAGTTGGAGATCTGCTTTTTAAAGAAATGGAAATAGTGAAGATCCCTTATATTCTATATTCAAGGATTTTAGTACAGGATGGTGGGCTGTTTGTGTTTGTGTAACCAATTAGACCATCAATATTTAAGATGTACCATATATACTCGAGTACAAGCCGAGTTTTTCAGCCCTTTTTTTAAGGCAAAAAAGGGCCCCCTCGGCTTATACTCGAGTCACTCTCCCCCCGTGTCTCTCTAACCCCCCTCCGTGTGCCTCTGACCCCCCCGTATGTCTCTGCCCCCCATGTGTCTCTAACCCCCCGTGTGTCTCTCTACCCCCTGTGTATCTTTCCCTCCCCCCTCCTCAACCTAAACCCCCTTCAACCCTCCTTCTCCACCTAAACCCCCCTAAATACCTCCCCCCTCTCCCCTCACTTACCTGCTTGTGCTCCGGCCTCCGCTCCTTGACCCAGCGCCGGCGCGCATGTGACGTCACACATGCGCGCTGCGTCATTAGCATATACCGGGTGCTGGATGGGGGGGTTGAGGAGAAGGTTGAGGAGGGGAGTTGAGGAGGGGGGGTTGGGGTTGGGGGGGTTGAGGTTGAGGAGGGGGTTGAGGATGGGGGGGTTGAGGAGGGAGGATGAGGATGGGGGGCTTGAGGAGGGGGTTGAGGATGGGGGGATTGAGGAAAGGGTTGAGGATGGGGGGGTTGAGGAGGGAGGATGAGGAGGGAGGTTGAGGAGGGGGCTGAGGATGAGGAGGGAGGTTGAGGATGAGGAGGAAGTTTGAGGATAAGGAGGGAGGTTGAGGATGAGGAGGGAGGTTGAGGAGTGGGGTTGAGGAGGGTGATAAGGGAGGGGGGAAGAGACACCGGGAAGGGAGAGGGGAGAAGAGACACGGAGAGAGAGGGGGACACAGAGGGCACAAGAGGGACACAGGGGGCAGCTCATTTCCCACCCTTGGCTTATACTCGAGTCAATCATTTTACCCAGTATTTTATGGTAAAATGGGTGTCTCGGCTTATACTCGGGTCGGCTTATACTAGAGTATATACGGTAGTTTCATTATGGGCTTTGTATATAGTTTCCATATGCTTCTTAGTTTGTTTGTTAAGCTCCTTTTATCTATTGGAATAATTATCCCTATAGAAGCATCTTATGCCCTTTTATTTCAATATTGATCTATTGGGCAAAATGTATAGCTGGCTGGCAAAACCTCTCTTGTATGCACTTGCAGAATAATATCCCTTCTCAGTTTTAATTCATTAAATCACTTTATTAGGGGATATATATTTGGGATATGATTTCTATCCTCACTGGTGTGATTTTTGGCACCTCTTATAGTTCTCTCCCTTTGAGAAAGACGCATCAGTGTAGAAACATGTGTTAGGGTCAAAGTAACGTCTCACGCCAGCGTCGGAAGAGACAGAGCCGAGAGAGAGGGGAATCTGGCTTAGTTTATGGGAAAAGAAGATTGAAATTAGATTGTGATCCCAAAGTATACAGGGTAACTCTTTAAGCACTGGGAAGTAAATACATAGGACTTCACAGTACCTTACTATTATGAAATAGGTAGGTGGGCAACTACAGGGCACAAAACTATAAGAGGTGCCAAAAATGACGCCAGGGAGGATAGAAATCACATCCCAAATATATCCCCTAATAAAGGGATTTAATGAATTAAAACTGAGAAGGGATATTATTCCGCATGTGCATGCAAGAGGGGTTTAGCCAGCCAGCTATAATTTTTGCCCAATAGATCAATATTGAAATAAAAGGGCATAAGATGCTTCTATAGGGATAATTATTCCTATAGATAAAAGGAGCTTAACAAACAAACTAAGTAGCATATGGAAACTATATACAAAGCCCATAATGAAACAACATCCTAAATATTGATGGTCTAATTGGTGACACAAACAGCCCACCATCCTGTACTAAAATCCTTGAATATAGAATATAAGGGATCTTCACTATTTCCATTTCTTTAAAAAGCAGATCTCCAACTCTCAGAAGAGCTCATTTTTAAGTCTCTCCATAAAATTCAATATTTACAAGTAGTAGAAAAGACCTTTGGAGTGGAAAAATGTTTAAAGACTCATAGAGCCTTTAGTCATCCAAAGGAATACATTTTGATCACTACTAACCGAACTGCAAAGGGTATCTTTACAACCTTTTTTTAAAAGGTTTTTAAATGTTTGTATGTGCGTCGTTGTCTTAAGTATAAATAAAGTGTAAATTAGAAAATATTCACAATCCCCCACTTTTCTCCCTATATGTTTATGATGATTGAGTGCTAAGCACTTTCAGTGGGGGTATTTTTGATATACTCCTATTAGTTGAATACAAATACTACTGGGAATACCATAGTACAATGAGCAAATAGTTTAGTTTAATAGCTGGCAAGTAAATGGCTTAAAATCTTCAATATGTACATGAAAAAAATCAAATGTTCAAGAAAAACAGTTGTGAGATCATTTTATTCATATTGAAGGAAAGCATTATTGGTGCCTCCAATTTCACAGTCTTTGGTCTCCCGCAGATATAAACTCACATTCAAACACAGACAGTGAAGCCCCTGCTGTGGTTACAATGTTTAGACCAGCAGGACTCTTCATGAGATATATGATCATCTGGCTGATGAGATGGGGATCCAGTGTTGCATGTGTGACTCCTAAATATACTGAGAGAACAACAAATACAGTTGAAATAGAGAATACAGGAACACTCTTGGGGTTGTACAAGGGATTTATTCTTATTTTTATTAAATAAGGAACAAGCACAAAGTTTACAATGTTTTGCAATTTACTCTCTTCATCAGATGGTCACAAAACATGGGTGCCATGGGTGAACTGCTGAAGCACCTTTCCATTCCTCTTTATGGTATGTGGTATATATACTAAGATTTGACATCTCCAAGAGTAAAACAAAACCTTACCCTTTAGTATACATGGGCCACAGTGAAATACAGTTAAATAGATTCTCCTGTGCTGAGAAGACTTGCTTTGCATTTCAGTCATAGCCTGCCCTAGGACTGAATAGAGTCTGATTTTCTTCAGGAGATTTCTCCTCTGTAATTGCTCCAGTGAACAAAACCTCAATAGATTGCATCCTGAATTGTGATTTCCAATGAACATGCATGTTTTTTCAAAGTCAATTGTTTAGCTTAATGCCATCTTGTATTACACCCCAGTCTAACACCCTTTGATCTTCTATACCATTGGTTCTCAACAGCCAGACAGGACAGCTGGTAGTCCCTGAGACCACATCTGCAAGTCAATGTCAATGGGGTATGAGGAGAGGTGAAGAATTTAAACATACCACCACCATTTGTCACAAATAAAGAGAGTTTATAGAGGAACTTATCTGCAGTTAAAATGTTAATGTTTGTCCTATATAGATTTTACCTCATGGGCATATCAAATATATATAAGCACACTGTTCGCATTACAGGTATAATCCTCTTCCCATGATGTTTTATAAAATGTATAAAGCATGCTCTTTTAAATGAATCACACTTTTAAGATGTTAGGAGAGCTTAACAATGTATGGTGTCCGTTCCAACTTTTATAAAAACATTCTCCCAAACTTACAGGTTAGAACATTCAGAAAAGTTTTTTTAGGTAGAAAGAAATTCTAACCCCAATGTCAAGGAATATTTTTACCGTTTTGTATAATTTTGACAATAATTGTTTTTAGCAATATTAGACGAATGGTCACCATATTTTATCAAGGTCTCCAAACATCTTAGAAGTGTGACTTGAGTTGCCATAAACCAAGTACAAAGTGTGTGAGTATATTTTTGTTCAATTTAAATACATTGGCCCTCATTCAATTGCGATTTGGCCAATTCAATCGTGCTCTAAATAAGCAGATAACATTTTTTTTTAAAATAAGTTTTTAGTTAGTGAAAACCTTGTTTGTGGATATATGTTTACTAACTAAAAACTTCTTTAAATAAATTTGTGATGTGCTTATTTAGACCTCCATTAAATTGGCAAAATTGAAATTGAAAGAGGGCCTCAGAGTGTTCTTATATGCTTCACCATATTTGGCTCTATGCTCTCTATCTATTTTTTTACTTTATTTCTTTGCTTTGGTTCCAATATAAGTGGGGTCATATGAGATAGACGTGCAAAAAAATAAAATTAGAGTAGAAAAAACATCCTTAAATTAGTGCACTCACGAACAGAATCAAGTACTCATGGATAAATAAATGCATAAAATATAACCTTTAATAAAGCATATAAAATTAACAACAAAGTACTCAAAACACATCTAAAATACAGGTGATCCAAGGTAACGCGGGATATGAAGGATAATAATCCTATGGGAACCACTACAATATAATATAAATATAAGGAGAATAAACATTCCTATCGTATAATATAATTACACAATAGAACACCCAATTAACAAGAATAATGTTAAATTAGTGCACTCACGAACAGAATCAAGTACTCATGGATAAATAAATGCATAAAATATAACCTTTAATAAAGCATATAAAATTAACAACAATAGTACTCAAAACACATCTAAAATACAGGTGATCCAAGGTAACGCGGGATATGAAGGATAATAATCCTATGGGAACCACTACAATATAATATAAATATAAGGAGAATAAACATTCCTATCGTATAATATAATTACACAATAGAACACCCAATCAACAAGAATAATGCTAAATATCTACACAGAGAAAAGAGAAATCACTGGATCCAAAATAATTCAATAGCATTATATGCTGAGAAATAGCAGACAGCAGCTGCTTAGTACATTCACAAAAATGCTCAGAATGAAACAGTCTCTCACACTTGGAGCACTTTTGAAGTTGGTAGGAAAGTGCAATTGCAGCCTCACTATGTGATGTCGGTTGATGCTATTTTTTATGTAGCTAGTATTAATGCATTTGTTGCACATGCAAGATGGTTTTCAGCTTGTATTTATATAGCCCACAATGTTGCTTTAACATACAGGTCTTTAAAAGGATCCACTGTTATAAAATCACTAGCGACTTGCCCGTCAAAAAATGACGGCAATGAGATGTGTATGTTTGTAAATTTGTTTTGTCAGTAATATACGTATTTGACACTTTGTAAGCTTTTTCTTATGTCTAAAGAAGTACAATTATTATATTAAACATGTTTATTTTTGGAAAATTGCCTTTTTTTGTTGAGGAACTGTTGAAGAGTTTTTTAGTAAAAGTGGTAACCATTTGAATGTAAGAACAGTTGAACATTAGATTAATGAGTATTGTAAACTTGAGATAATATTTTTTTAACATGCAACTTGTAGATTAAGAACTGTTAACCGAAATTAATATTCATTCCAGAGGAAGACAAGCAGTAAAAACACTCCTTGAAACGTAGCCAATTGTATATTCCTTCCTGACCCCATTAACTGGCGATCAGATTACTCCCTGGATTAATATTTAACATGAAATACAACATTTACATTGTGAAGGAAAACGTCCTTGTGCTGTTAACATGCAGTTTCTAATATGTATAACTAACCAACTTTAAAGTATTTTTTGTAAAACTTGTAACGTTATAAACAGTAACATAGTGAATTAACATTTTAACATATTTTTTTTGAAAATGCAAGGCAAGTGTTTTGTGGGGCTAATCATGCATAAACAGTATTTCCATGAATTAGTAATGAGTTATTTAGTCATTGGTGGTTTTGAATGGTTGACATTTGTTTGTTGGTGTTGTAATTGTTTAAAATGGTACATAGAGATCCTATGTGGAAAAGTGGTTCTCTAAAAAGAGAACGCAAGACATTAAAGTTCGTCCGCGATGTGTAACCACTGTTCTCTATGTGTTTTGCCATTGTATCGAGTTTAATATGGAAATATTGGTGCTGTAAAAAGTTTTTGAGTGCCATAAAAATTAATTATTGAAAGAAATAGACGTTTCTCTATACTTTTGATTTGTTTTTTGTTGTTACATTGTGGTTGAGGTGATTTGATACTTTTCTTTGCAGTTTGTGTGGCATGGGTTGTGTTTCTTTGATTGAAAGGTACAGTACTTCATAGTAGAAATTTTTTTTTGTAAAAATGCGTCCATCCGCTAATAAATCACCTTGACTTTCATTGTTTTCAATGTAAACTTTAATAGCCTGTGGATTTTGCACCGTGATAAGGCAACGTACAATTGGCCATGTGCAAATACTGGTTGTTCTAAGAATATATCCACAGATTTGAAAGTTTGTCCTTGTGATTTATTAATGGTCATGGCAAATGCCATGATGATGGGAAATTGTCTTCTTTGAAGTATAAAAGGGAGACTACTTTCACTTGGTTCTAAATCTATCCTTGGTATTAAAAACTCTCTCTCCTTTATGGGTACCAGTTAGAATTTCAGCATCTATGAAATGGTCCTTTAATTGTTGAACAATTAATTTTGTCCCATTGCCTAGGCCTTTTTGGGGGTTCATATTTCACATTAACATGACAATTGCACCTTTCTTTAGCTGCAAAATATGTGGTGGCATTCCAGAAGGAGTTAATGAGTTTATGAATTCAGTTGAAATGTTTGCCTGAATTTCTTTGTCATCAGCAAGTACAGAATCAGCACTGTGATATTTTTTTTGTGGTGCATTCATTTTTTTAAATATTTCATTATTGAGAAGCAATGCATCCTTATTTTTGCATGTTAGTATGACTTTGTTGGCAAGTTCAGAATAGTCCTCGTTATTTATTGTAGTTTCGAATATAGCCGATATAAGATCTTGTTTGCAAATCATATGAGGTGGGATGTGCAAAGTGTGGTCCGGTAAATTTGGGATTCATTCTGTTTTTCCTTCAATCATTGAAATCATTTTCTCCTTCTGATCTCATATTTTGTTGTAATTGAAGATGGGTAAAATGTTTCCATAGTGTACTTGACTTCATACACGTTTCGATAATGTCGGTTCGATTTCCATATACGACAGGTAATGTTTGTCTAAAATCGCCACCTAACAACATTACCTTTCCACCAAATGGCAAAGAATTATCCATGACTTCACAAAGCAAACGGTCAATACATTGCAGGGCATAGCATGACATCATTGTAGCCTCATCTATTATAATTAATTTACTTGTTTTAAGTTTTTTGGCTTGTAAAGATGTCATCCGAATATCCGACACTGATGTTTCTAAAATAGGCACTGGCAGTTTAAATCCACTATGCACAGTTATTCCATCTTCTAACAAAAGTGAAGCAATTCCAGTGGTTGCAAATGCGAGTGCTATTTGACCGTGTGCTCGTACATAACTCATCAATAAATTATATAGATACGTTTTTCCTGATCCGCCAGGTCCATCGAGAAAGAAATTACGCACTTTGACCATGTCATCATATAGGGCATTTTTGATGGAATTAAATGCTTGCAATTGTAATGTATTTAAAGTTGCAAGTCTTTCTTCTGTTCTTTCTGTTTGTAGTTGAATGTCATAGTTCTCAAAGTTTCTATAAGACCTGGATCTGGCAGATTAAAACTTGCACAACTTAATCCATGAGTTAAAAATACTTCTTGAATTTCCATTAATGCTTTTAATTGTGCAATCGGCTCATTGTATCATTGCATAAAGTCTTCAGCCATATTAGTTTTAAATGTGTCCCACAAAGCTAATGCATTTGGAGCATTTGAGAAGATACAAATTAATGCGAATTGTTCCCTCATCTGCGGTGGCATTTGACATAGTGCTGCTTCTTCTAGACATCTTTCCCATTCTGTATCATCAGCTGGGAAGTTTCTATGTCTGGCAGCTAAATGAAATGATTCATATACTATCTCATTAACAGTTCTTAAGTGTTCAAAACTTTGTGCACCAGGAACATTTAAAAGTAGTAGTCGTAAGCAGAAACGTTCAACATCTCTTGGACTGAGAGTGTAAATTCTTGGTATTATTTTATTTCCCCGGCTTTTTTTTGGTCGCCATAATCCATTAACGAAAACATAATGATATGGAATCTCAATATATAAGAATTGTCTTGCCTGTGAATCTGTTTAATTTAATTGAAACCATGCAGTTAGTGTAGTGTGACGATGCTGACTTTGTGCCAATGCGTTTGTTTCATTTCCAGCATGGAAATACACTAAATGCCTTTGTGGCAAATGTACAGCTAATCGATATACTGCATGTGATCGATCGTGCATTTAAAATTTTAGAAGACGCCACATAGCTTCTGGCGCACTGACATAGTGAGCTTCTACATGAGATACAAGTTCATCATGTACTAACTCTGTGCTTTCGGTATTGTCTGCACTTTTGACGACTACAGTAGCTGCATCATAGCCTTTGTAAATATATTTGTAGACATATTTAATGGATTTGATGCAAGTGCAGGCTTCTACATCAATGTGTGCATTATACTTCATGAGTAAACGTGGATTGTATGGTACCACATATCTATTGTCAATGTTTTTGCCACGAATAATGACAGTTTGTCTCTTTCAACTTCTATATAATGGATAGCCATTACAATTGGCATAAGTTTTGTCTCTATAATTTTTTGGAAATTCTTTACTACATTTATTATTTTCCATATATGGTGACTGTGGATTAATATCTCCACACGATCCGTGAATCATACGATGAGTTACAAGCTCATATAGTTTACTATGTATTTCTGTATCTGGTAGTTCAGCAATAATGACTGAATCCCCTTTGTCACCAGTATCTAACTTATCTTTTTCTTGAAGGATTACAAGAAGATGTGCGTGTGGAAGCCCTCTTTTTTTAAATTCAGTTGTATAAACATAAGCAAGACATTTGCCAAATAACTGATTTATAGTGATGTCCCGTATTAATTCATTTAATTTTATTTTGAAAACTCTGGCTACTAAATCTGGTCTATCGGAAGCAGTTTGGCCAATAAGTAAATTTTGGGTAATCTCTAGCCATTGCGGATTACATGTAAATGTAATAAATAAATCTGGTTTCCCAAATTTGGTGACAATAGCCATGGCATCATTGTATGTTTCTCGCATATTGCGAGGAGATCCCTTGAAAGAAGATGGCTTTGCCAGCTGTCATGTCTCTGCTTGTAGCAACCTCAGCGACATAATCCATTAATACACAATACTGTTCTACACGTAGTTTATCTTGTTGATATTTTATGACGTTTAAATTATTGGCCTCAACTTGCAAATAGGAATCAATAATCTATTGTTGTGTTAGTTTTTCACCACATAAAATTGGAATTGCATTATAGGTCATTGTAGATGAAGTTGCTTTATAGTGTTAAATTAATATGTGTTTTTTTTTTTTTTTTGGTGGACGCTCCTTTTTATCTTGTAAGTTTGTAGGTTTGGCTTAGAGGCATAGCAGAGGCAAGGGAATTGTTGAGTGGATGTTGTCAATGGTAGTAATATTTGGATCTTTTTAATTTTTACTGTAGGTGATTGTTGTAATAGTAGGCTTATTTTTTCCTTTTAGGCTTACATGGTGTGGGTCAGAAAAGAGGCTTTATAGTGTTATTTGGTAGGTGTTAGTAATATTTGTTGTAGTATCCTATTTTCTGTGTGTGTTTAGGTTGTGGGCTTAATGTTGAAGGTTAGGGCCCAGAACAGAATGATTGTTGAATTTGTTATGTGTTAGCAGTATTTGTTCTACTATCCTGTTTTATGTTGGGCACATTTGGGTTGATAGATTGAAGTTATGGTTTAGTGTTAAAGGATGCTGTGCGACAGTCTTCAGGCAGTGTCTGTTGTAAAAGAGAAAGATAAATGTTATTTTATTGTAATTTTTTTGACCAACAGCATGTTTTATTTAGTTCCAAAGCAATCTGTTAGCATTTTTGTTTTCTTTGTTGTGTTTAAAATCCTATTGATTTGAGAGTGTGTGAGAAACCGTGCAGCGCTGGCTATAATTTATTAGTATGGTGTTTTGTTTAGACCACTGTTGTAATTGGATTATTGTTTTACTGTAGTAGTTTGTTGGGCATAAAACAGTATTTTTTATTTTGGAATTGTGTATCGGTTATCAGGATTTCTTATCCTATCCTGTTTTTTTGGGCCACTTTTAAATTGATTGATTTTAGTTCTGGGTTACAGTTAGAGTTTGTTGCAGACTAAACAGTAATGTTTGTTCCATTTTGTATATGTTATCAATGTTTGTTTGTTTGTTGGACTATCCTGTTTGTTGGACTATCCTGCAAATTCTTGAGTGATGCTGTTGATGCAGAGTCTGTTTGAATTGTGAAAAAAGGCAAAGATTGAGCTACAGGTTAAATATGTATGTTTGTCATTTATTTTTTGTGGCATTATTTCCTGTGAATCAATGTCACTTGAATATACTTATTTGCTTTGTTTAAGTTAAAATTAGCTGAATGAAGTCTTTGGTGTCAATTTTTCAAATGGGCCTTTTTATTTTATTTTATTTTTTTGGTGTCTTTCTTAATAAATTAAATATATTATAGCTTACTTCTGAGTTGGAATTTGCAGATTGTGAAGTTGTAAATTGGTAAGTAATTCTCTTCTGAAGTAACGCCAGCAGTGAACTGTCCAGTCACACTGTTCATCACCTGAGGAGAAATGTTAAATTTTCTGGAAAGTGGGCAGTATTTATAAACTTTGAGGTGGTTGAAACCGTTAGAACGCAATATGCATGCGCTATTTGCGTTTAAGCCTTAAATTTGCATTCCAGACGCCATTTTGCGGCTAATAGTTGTGTGTTTCATGTAAAATGGTGGGTAATAGCAGTGTGGTACGTGCCACATAGTGTGTGTTACGTGCCGCGTGAACTGGTCTGGAGCGTTCGTTCCGTTTTTCGAGTAAGTGTAGTAATTTTGCGTCCTTAGCCTCGTTTTCATTTTTTTCGGCAGCCATTTTCTCTCTTGCTTAGGTGATTTTCGGGTGTCTAAACTCTTGTATTTTGACTTAAATTGAGATGTAACTTCAGTTTCCGAGGTCGTGAGAGCCACCCTTGCTGTGGGTAAGCTTTGTATGTGTTTCTTGTGTGTATTTATTATGTTTTTAATGTTTTCATGTGCGGTAAAGTCGTATTTTTGCGAGGTCGTAATGTTTTTTTTTCTAAGTCCCGCGGCTCGTACTTGTGGACGGTAAATTTTGCGGTTGATGTGGGAGCCTCAACCTAAACTCCGCAGTTGCTGGAGTGTCCGCAGCGTTAGCAACAACCTGCATTCTCACAACTATATATGTGATATGTGATAACAGGCGTTCTCATAATCAGTGCTTGTATACTTGTCTCATATGTATGTAGATGTCCATTTGTATATATCATGGATGTAAGAATTGGCTGAGAAATAGCAGACAACTGCTGATTAGTGCATTCTCAAAAAAAAGGTCAGAATGAAACAGTCTCTCACACTTGGAGCACTTGATAGTGTTAGTGAGAAAAATGCAATTGCAGCTTCACTAGGTGATATATGTTACTGCTAAATAGCATGCAGTTAGTACTTATGCATTTATCTGACATGAAAAATTAGCTTAATTGTCACTCACATAAAGAAAGGCTTATATTGTATAGCCCCCCGGGGGCCTTCTAACATGCAAGTTCTTATTTAGGATTCACTGTTATAAAGTCATAGCAGACATTTTCATTAATCAGCACATGTGTGCTTACCTCAGTTGGCAGAGTGTTAGACTCGTCTCTTCCCATACACAGCACATCAGAGAGGTCTCAATGGTATAATCAGCACTTGTGCACTTACCTCAGCTAGCAGAGTGTTTGACTTGTCTCTCCTCACTCCCATACACA
The DNA here is from genome assembly GCA_027410445.1 of Discoglossus pictus. Taxonomy (NCBI): domain Eukaryota; kingdom Metazoa; phylum Chordata; class Amphibia; order Anura; family Alytidae; genus Discoglossus; species Discoglossus pictus. Next base: position 97,860,979 of record CM050169.1, read on the forward strand.
GCGCATCAGACAGGTCTCAATGGACAGGTCTCAATGGTATAATCAGCAGTTGTGCGCTTACCTCAGCCGGCTAAGTGTTAGACTCGTCTCTCCTCACTCCCATACACAGCGCATCAGACAGGTCTCAATAGTATAATCAGCACTTGTGCACTTACCTCATCTGGCAGTGATAGACTCGTCTCTCCGCACTCCCATACAGCACTCCCATACACAGTGCATCAGAAAGGTCTCAGTGTTATAATAAGCACCTGTGCGCTTACCTCAGCCGGCAGAGTGTTAGACTCGTCTCTTCCCATACACAGTGCATCAGACAGGTCTCAATGGTATAATCAGCACTTGTGCGCTTACCTCAGCTGGCAGAGTGTTAGACTCGTCTCTCCTCACTCCCATACACAGCACATCAGACAGGTCTCAATGGACAGGTCTCAATGGTATAATCAGCAGTTGTGCGCTTACCTCAGCTGGCAGAGTGTGAGACTCGTCTCTCCTCACTCCCATACACAGTGCATCAGGCAGGTCTCAATGTTATAATCAGCACTTGTGCACTTACCTCATCTGGCAGTGATAGACTCGTCTCTCCGCACTCCCATACAGCACTCCCATACACAGTGCATCAGAAAGGTCTCAGTGGTATAATAAGCACCTGTGCGCTTACCTCAGCCGGCAGAGTGTTAGACTCGTCTCTTCCCATACACAGTGCATCAGACAGGTCTCAATGGTATAATCAGCACTTGTGCGCTTACCTCAGCTGGCAGAGTGTTAGACTCGTCTCTCCTCACTCCCATACACAGCACATCAGACAGGTCTCAATGGACAGGTCTCAATGGTATAATCAGCAGTTGTGCGCTTACCTCAGCCGGCTGAGTGTTAGACTCGTCTCTCCTCACTCCCATACACAGCGCATCAGACAGGTCTCAATAGTATAATCAGCACTTGTGCACTTACCTCATCTGGCAGTGATAGACTCGTCTCTCCGCACTCCCATACAGCACTCCCATACACAGTGCATCAGAAAGGTCTCAGTGGTATAATAAGCACCTGTGCGCTTACCTCAGCCGGCAGAGTGTTAGACTCGTCTCTTCCCATACACAGTGCATCAGACAGGTCTCAATGGTATAATCAGCACTTGTGCGCTTACCTCAGCTGGCAGAGTGTTAGACTCGTCTCTCCTCACTCCCATACACAGCACATCAGACAGGTCTCAATGGACAGGTCTCAATGGTATAATCAGCAGTTGTGCGCTTACCTCAGCTGGCAGAGTGTGAGACTCGTCTCTCATCACTCCCATACACAGTGCATCAGGCAGGTCTCAATGTTATAATCAGCACTTGTGTGCTTATCTCAGTTGGCAAAGTGTTAGACTTGTCTCTCCCCACTCCCATACACAGCGCATCAGAGAGGTCTCAGTGTTATAATCAGCACTTGTGCGCATACCTCAGCTGGCAGAGTGTTAGACTCGTCTCTCCTCGCTCCCATACACAGCGCATCAGAGAGGTCTCAGTGGTATAATCAGCACTTGTGCGCTTACCTCAGCTGGCAGAGTTTTAGACTCATCTCTCCTCGCTCCCATACATAGCACATCAGAGAGGTCTCAATGGTATAATCAGGAGAGTACATGACTTCATCCTTAATCCATCCAATTTAAGATTGTAGGGCTCTCAAGTATAGTTTCCAAAAGTACCAGGTAAAGACATAACGCTGTCCAAAATGCATTTCACAAACAGCTTTCTCAGTTGGTTTAGCGTTAATGTTGCCCTCTGTTTGACTCTTCCTTTTAAACCCAATAGCTCCCCCCTCTTATGACATCATAATATGCCAAAATGCAGTTAAACAAGTCTCTGTGTTATATATGCATTTCTACAAAGCACAGGTATAGGATAATACATAAAGTCTATAGATGGAGCAATTGAGAAACATTGTCATAATAATAAATACAAGAAAAAATTATATACATAATATTTACATATATACATGCATGAATTTATGCATAATCTATCGAATTCTCATAAAGTCCAAATAACCAGTCCAGATAAGTAGCATGTTATCTAACCTGACCATCAGAACAAAAAATGGAAGGAAGAAACTCATAAATAGGGAGCAAAGCTGTTAAAATCATCCATTCCAAATGGATAACCAGAATTTATCATGTAGATCCCTTTGGTTTCCTTTTGGTTAATTATCTTCTCCCTATCTTCTCCTATATTAGCCTTCATTGATTCTAAACCTCAGCAAGTCAAAAATGTAGGGTTCCCATGATGGCATTCTAAGAAATGACGTGCCACTGATGACATTTTATTAGGATTATCATGTATCTCCATGTCTCTTGCAGCATTCCTTATATTGCTCTTATGTACAGTAATATGGATTCTAAGAGGTATAGTAGAGAGGCCAACATAATAAAGGTTACATGGTCACATGATACAGTAAATAATGAAATTGGTTTGTCAATTAATATACCTTTGAATATACTGTTTTTTGACAAAATGATCCTCTACCCAACTCGTTTTTTTTTTTATATGATTGCAGTGGCCACAGGCTATTGAACCTTTAAAAATCAGTTTAGATGTTCTTTCTGTGAAATGGCTGGACACTAATATATCATTTAAAGCTTTAGTCCTTCTAAAACCAAACATAGGTTTATCAAGAATAAGTGTACTTAATATATCTTCAGTTTTCAATACATGCCAATGTTGTGCAATAATCTGTTTGTCTTTATATGACTGGTCGCTATATGTACTTATGAAACGTAAATCGCTCTCATTGTTGGTACTTTTCTTTGTTGGAATCAAAAGATCATTTCTGTTTATTTTTGTACAGTGATTGTAGACCCTCTCTACAGTTTTGACACCATCTCTTTAAGAACCTCATTTTTAAAAGGTCTGTTTCCTTTTTAAAGAGATTGAAGTTTGAGCAATTTCTCTTTATGTATTCCCCTTTAGGAAGATTTTCAATGATATGGTCACTTTACGGAAAAATCGGGAGTCAAAATTGCCTTCCATATTTTTGGTAATAGTAATGTCTAGGAATTCTAATGATTTTTCTTGTATGTTACTTGTTAACTTAATATTTAAATTTCCATTCACTATAGATAGGTACTCCAGTAATAAATATTTTGGTATGGAATCAGATGTAGGATCTACAAATAATTTGGTATAACAGTTATCTTGATTACATTGTTGAAATGATGCCTCTTCCTTGTGCATTGTTATAGGCCATAACACTATAACCCCCCCCCCCCCTCTTGTCACTTTGTTTTAATTGGATGTCAGTCCAAGTTGTAATCTCTCTAAGAGCACCAAGCTTTAATTTAGAAAGATTATATGATTTTCCTTGTGCTTTTATAGCATTAACATCTTTGCATACTAAGCTGAGAAAACTCTGTGCTGCTGGTGAAATACTGTACTTTTAACTTTAAGTTTATTCCTCCAGTTGTCACTACTATCTTTGGGGTCACTATTCTCATCTTCATCCAATAAAGTTGTTAAGGTATTTAATATCTTCATTTCCTCTGTATCAAATAAATCCATATCCTCTCTTCTGGTTTTTTGATTATGAAAAAATATTTTAAGTAAAATATTTCTAACAAATAAAGTCACATCCTTGACCACTTCAAAGTTATCAAGGGTTTCCGTAGGAACATAGGAAAACCCTTTACTCAAATCTGAAAACTGGGGTTTAGTAAGAACACGATTACTCAGATTAATGACCCTAAGGTTCACTTCCAGTTCGTTGTGAACTGTTGTATTTTGGGTTGATGTTGGAAACTGGGTCTTAAATTGGTCCCTTCCCCCTCCTTGTAGGTTTTCTATGTTTTTAACTCATACTGATAATGTCTACCTTTGGAGGGTGTGGATTCCTATCATAGGAACCACCACTTTCACGATCTGAGGTATCAGTCTCTGTGGTTTCTTGATCACTCAATTGATTAGGAATATTTGAAGATTCAAACTCGTACGTTTGTTATAGGAATGTGCCCATCTGTAAACATGATTTTTTTCAATATCACTGGTATCTCTCATTATTTTCCTTCTCTTTTTAGTTTCTAAATTGGAAGACAATGTATTAAGTTCCTCCTGCAATGATTTATATCGATCTTGTAATTCTGTAAGGAGTTCAAATGTCTGTAAATAGCCACCCAATTTATTTATTTCTGATTCAACTTCATGTAATTGCTCCCTCTCATGATCCAATAACAATTCCATCAACTTAAAAGAGCAGTCAGTAAGGATGGGCTCCCATTTCTCTTTAAATATACTTGGGACTTCCTGCAAATGTACAAAACAGCCGCTGTCTGCTATTTATCAGCATATAATGCTATTGAATTTTTTTGGATCCAGTGATTTCTCATTAGCATTATTCTTGTTGATTGGGTGTTCTATTGTGTAATCATATTATCCGATTGGAGTGTTTATTCTCCTTATATTTATATTATATTGTAGTGGCTCCCATAGGATTATTATCCTTCATATCCCTCGTTACCTTGGATTACCTGTATTCTAGATGTGTATTGAGTTCTATTGTTATCACACATTATAATTGTCCAACTGCAAGTGGTCATCACGCTTTGCGAGCTCGCAACGCAAGCTCGCAAGAACTGCGTCCCACGCAAGGCGAGGGGCGCAGTTCCGGCCTCAAATGCAGACCTTCGCAAAGAGAGGGGCTGCATTTGCGGAAGGTGGAGGCACTATGGCGCCTCACTTTGTAACAAAACCACCCCACACAACTGTTAACTCGCAGCAATTACTCCTATGGCGCCTCACTTCTTTGTAACAAAACCATCCCACACAACCATTAACTGTCAGCACGTAGTCCTCTCCTTCCCCTGTGTCTCTCTTCCCCTCCTCCTCTCCTTCCCGTGTGTGTCTCTTCCCCTCCTCCTTCCCCTGTGTCTCTCTTCCCCTCCTCCTCTCCTTACCCTGTGTCTCTATTCCCCTTTTCCTCTCCATACCCTGTATCTCTTTTCATCTCCTCCTCTCCCTCCCTTGTGTCCCCTTCCTCCTCTCCCTCATTGCCTGCAAGCTAACTTTAACAACCCACTAACCCCCTGAACCGCACAAACCCAAAAACACCAAAAACACACTGATACACACAATAACAAAATAAAAACACTCATCCACAGCATGGGGGACAGCCAGGACATCTGTAAGTGAGGTTACACGCCAATTTAACCCCAAAGTCCCCAGTTTCACCACTCCAAAGTCGGCTAAACAAGAAAAAATGGCGCGTGAAAAAAATAAAAACAAGGCTCCACGACCCCGGACCACACAAAACACTGCCAGCCACGTACAACTTGGGGCCAGAGATCCGAGATAAGCTCGGATCCCCACATTAACCCCTGGAAGACATCCGAGATAAGCTACTTGTGTGCCAACATTAACCCTATGCTTGGGGTCCCCACACATTAACCCCATGCTGGGGGTCCCCATGAAGGACACCTGGCATTGTCCCGACATTAACCCTTGCAGTGGGGGTCCACGATTGCACGCGCCCCCCACTGCAATCAAAATTCAAATTTCCCTCTTTGCAGGTTCTTAAAGGACTGTAAAGGTCCTTAAATCACCCGCAATAAAAAAAAAATAACCCTATCACTCATGAGGCTCTATACAGAGCCCATCAGCCCCTAATTAACCCTGTCACTCATGGGGGGCAATACAGACCCCCATAAGCCCTTAATTAACACTGTCACTCATGGGGGTCAATTAAGACCCCCATAACCGTTAATTAACCCTGTCACTCATGGAGGTCAATACAAACCCTGATATGCCCTTCATTAACCCTGTAACTCATGGGGCTCATTCAGGACCTCATAACCCCTTAATTAACCCTGTCACTCATGGGGGTCAATACAGACCCCCATAAGCCCTTCATTAACCCTGTCACTCATGGGGGGTAATACAGACCCCCATAAGCCCTTAATTAACCCTGTCACTCATGGGGGTCAATGAAGATCCCTATAACCCCTTAATTAACCCTGTCATTTATGGGGTCAATACAGACCCCCATAAGCCCTTCATTAACCCTTACACTCATGGGGCTCAATCAGGACCACATAACCCCTTAATTAACCCTATCACTCATGGGGGTAATACAGACCCCCATAATCCCTTCATTAACCCTGTCACTCATGGGGGTCAATAAAGACCCACATAAGCCAATAATTAATTCATGTAATAACACTATAAATGCCATGAGGGTCATCCAAGACCCTCATGACACAAAATGTAAGCACTAAACTATTAATCCCTAACTATACCCCATTAACCCAACCCTGACACTATTTAATCCTAACAGTGCAAATTTAACCCTAATAGTACCTATGTAACTCTAACTGGGCCTATTGAAATGTAACTGGGCCTATTTAACCCCATCTAAGCCCATTTAACCCTGTCTGTTATGTGGGTCTATACAGACCCTCATAAGCCTCTATTTAACCCCATCAGTCCCATACGGGTATATAAAGACCCTTATGGGGCAGTTACAACCCTTACATTAACCCCATAAGTGCCATGAGGGTCCTCAGGAACCCTCATGACACTAAGTACAAACACTACACTGCACCATACCCCCCAATAAACCATTAAATATAAACTAACCCCCCTCTACACTAACCTATTAACACATACACTACCTACCTACACAACCTACCTTCCCCTAATAACCCCCCATCCCACTAATTATAGAAAATAATAAAGCCTAACTCACAAAAAATAATAAAAAGTTACAGAAAATAAAAAATCTACATTACAGAAAATAAATAAATTAGTCACAACAATAAATTGACATTACACAAAATAAAAGAACCTAAGTCACAAAAAAAACATTACAGAAAGCAAAACAAAACTACATTACAACCTCCCCCACCCCCACACACACTGCAGAAAAAAGCATTTCACACCTGGAAAGGAAAGGCATACAATATATATATATATATATATACACACATTACAATACAAAAAACAAAAACAATACCCCCCTATCTAAAATACACACACATACCCCCTCTACATAAAATACAATACATCCTATCTAACATACATACACCCCGTCTATCTAAAATACAATAAATCCTATCTAACATACATTGTCAATTACCTTCCGGAACACTCTCTAGGAGGCTCATTAGCGTGTGCGGACCTTCGGCGCTCCATCCCAGCAACTGAGGACCTTGCCCGCAGCCCTCGCTACGCGAGCCTGCAAGCGTGAGCAACGGCTTGTACGCTCACAACTATATATGTGATTGTACTTCATCAGCAAATGTGGATTGTATGGAACGACATATCTATTATCAACATTTTGGCCACGGATAATAGCTGTTTGTCCTTCTCTTCTTTTATATAAAGGGTAACCATCACAATTAGCATAAGTTTGCATTTAAAATTGTTTTGGGAACTCTTTTGTACATTTTTTATTTTCCATACATGGTGAATTTGGATTGATATCTCCACATGGACCATGAATCATTCTATGAATTACAATCTCATAAAGTTTTTAATATTTTTCTGGATGTGGCAGTTCAGCAGTAATTACTGAATCCACTCTCTCGCCTAAGTGCTCAGAGTTTCAATGCCTCAACTGCTCGCCTCGCTACGAGAGGCTCACAGCCGATGAGCACTTTCGGCGCTCATTGGCTAAGTGTTCCGAGCTTGGAAGACTTCTGTGCTTCAATGGCTCACCTCGCTATGCGAGGCTCACAAGTGTGACGACTAATCACAGTTTGACAACTATTATATGTGATTCATCCTGTGCACCAGTGTGCTAGTACTATATATGCACACTAGAACAGTAATTCTACTATAGTTGTTATATTTAATTATTAAAATAGACGGGCAAAAGAACATTATCAGTACGTAGAACTTAAACAGAACTTTTCTACACTATTTCTACACTATATAAGCACAAGTTAGGAACCAGCCCCACATTGATGAGAACCATTTAAAGATTGAAACTGTTTTGTCTGTGGACAGGTCTCCTGATTTGTGCGCAATCTATCCTATGCTACCTATGGTATGCTTTAAAGCTGTGTAATGCCTAAAAGGAGTCATTCATAAAGTGGAGTCATTCGTAAAATGGCAATGGCCTCCATTCAATTGCAGTTACAGATTGGTTCAATTGAAAAAGGTCAAAAGTACAGGGCCGAAGCCTAAGGACCATAAACCCTTCCCGCGGCCCTAAGCTGTGAGCAGGCTGGAATAGATGCGGTCCGCAGTTACAATCCAATCCCGTAGTTACAGAGTGAGACACAGGCCAAGGAGCCAATAGAAAGTGGGCTAGCGGAAACTGACAGAGAGAGATTATAAAGTTGCGTTCCACCCGCCCCAGCATTGACTGTGTTATAGATTCTCACGAAGTACATGCAGGTCCCAAAGTTGGCGGTTTGAGCAGATAGAGAGAGAGAGAAGTGTATGCAGTTACAGACCGCCGGAATCAAATAGCATTAGGAACCAAGAATAATCAAGATCAAGAACCAAAGAATACATCACATCTAGCAAATGATAGCTACTCATAGTTGCAATTAAGAGAATCATCCAGGTTCAAGCCGAGATGTCAGATAGTTAGGAATGAACACATACCAATGTATTATTCTACATAGACCATTCTTTTCTCTTTTTCAGCTTCCAGGAGGTCTGGGTCTAGTGGTGAGCAGAGGCAGGGGCGTCGGCTCCATCGGAGCAGGAAGTAGGGGACCGAGCCCCCGCCCAGCAGGAACCGCCACAGGGGAAGGAGGAAGAAAGAGGAGCAGAGGTCCTGGTTACGAGGAGGAGGACGTCATCTGGGCAGTGGGGTCACCTACAAAACCATCCGTGACACCGGTGGCATTTGACTTCACTGTCCTCCTCCTCCAAATCTACTACATCTTTAACCAGGGCTCTCCTACTGGAGGGACAACCCCGGCAGTGCATCAGCCTGCTCACACCCCCACCACCAGGCACACCACCACTACTGCCCCTTTGGAGCCAGTCTCCAGCCGGGCCACAGCCCCTTCCCACTGGGCCACCACCACCATCTCCTCACCCAGCAATGGCCCCTCAGCAGGGACCTCCATCCCTTGGACCACCAAGCCAGGCTGCTCAGGTGGAGATGCTGGCAATCATGCAACAGCAACTGTAGTGCCTCCGGGGGATCCAGACCAGTATCTCCGCCAGTCACATGAAGGTCATGAGCAGCCTCGCAAGGCGAAATTGGGAGGAGAGGAGACACGACCTGAGGACTGAGCCCTACGTTGCCAGGCTGCTCAGGATGGGGATAGACCAGAGTGCAATACAGCAAGCGACTGCATACTCCTAGCCCCGCCTCCTCCACCACAGAGGCAACTACTACATACCCACAGCCTGGCCACTCCTCTACTCCCCCCATGCCTCTGCCATGACCACCAGCACCACTGCATTTGCCACTTTCTCCTGGGGGCATGTCGTCCATCAGAGTCAAGTTGACAGATCCAGAAATCTATGAGTCCTAGGGAGTTCATGACACTTATTTTTAGACGTCCAAATGTTAACACAAATGTATTATTTATTTACTGAAATTACTTTAGACAGAGGCTTTCTTAAGTTCTTAAAATATTCCCAATTGTTGATGCAGTGAAATAGCTCTGCTCTCTGCACTCTTCATGCTGCGCACAGTGAGAACGGATGATGAGGGAGCAGAAGACACTATGCTTTATTCATCACGCGTCATCTTTTGTGTTACATAATCATTTCTAAAAATAGGACTTTTCTTACTGATAACGGTTACTACTAACAGGTGCAGGTACAATCTGTCCGTCTATCACTCACTTATCCAAATGGGAATTCAAGCAAATAAATGCACATTCATTAGTTTTTTGTTTTTTTTTCTATGGGAGAGAGTGTCCAACAGACAATCATCTTGGGAGGAGAGTTCTGGGACATTTGCACATCAGAACATGTGGAGAGATGAGATTTCTGCTCATAGACATCTGTTTTTATCGAAGGGGAACAGTCTAAAATTTTCCAACTGACTCAAAGATGAAAGCAACCCAGTGGAGGTTCCAAAATGGCATAATTTAAAAGTTTTGTACTTTATCAATTAAATGTCAGTCAGCCTTTTTGATCGACAGATATAGAGATTTTATATATTTCTACACTATATAAGCACAAGTTAGGAACCAGCCCCACATTGATGAGAACCATTTAAAGATTGAAACTGTTTTGTCTGTGGACAGGTCTCCTGATTTGTGCGCAATCTATCCTATGCTAACTATGGTATGCTTTAAAGCTGTGTAATGCCTAAAAGGAGTCATTCATAAAGTGGAGTCATTCGTAAAATGGCAATGGCCTCCATTCAATTGCAGTTACAGATTGGTTCAATTGAAAAAGGCCAAAAGTACAGGGCCGAAGCCTAAGGACCATAAACCCTTCCCGCGGCCGTAAACTGTGAGTGGGCTGGAATAGATGCGGTCCGCAGTTACAATCCAATCGCGTAGTTACAGAGTGAGACACAGGCCAAAGAGCCAATAGAAAGTGGGTTAGCGGAAACTGACAGAGAGAGATTATAAAGTTGCGTTCCACCCGTCCCAGCATTGACTGTGTTATAGATTCTCACGAAGTACACGCAGGTCCCAAAGTTGGCGGTTTGAGCAGATAGAGAGAGAGAGAAGTGTATGCAGTTACAGACTGCCGGAATCAAATAGCATTAGGAGCCAAGAACAATCAAGATCAAGAACCAAAGAATACATCACATCTAGCAAATGATAGCTACTCATAGTTGCAATTAAGAGAATCATCCAGGTTCAAGCCGAGATGTCAGATAGTTAGGAATGAACACATACCAATGTATTATTCTACATAGACCATTCTTTTCTCTTTTTCAGCTTCCAGGAGGTCTGGGTCTAGTGGTGAGCAGAGGCAGGGGCGTCGGCTCCATCGGAGCAGGAAGTAGGGGACCGAGCCCCCGCCCAGCAGGAACCGCCACAGGGGAAGGAGGAAGAAAGAGGAGCAGAGGTCCTGGTTACGAGGAGGAGGACGTCATCTGGGCAGTGGGGTCACCTACAAAACCATCCGTGACACCGGTGGCATTTGACTTCACTGTCCTCCTCCTCCAAATCTACTACATCTTTAACCAGGGCTCTCCTACTGGAGGGACAACCCCGGCAGTGCAACAGCCTGCTCCCACCCCCACCACCAGGCACACCACCACTACTGCCCCTTTGGAGCCAGTCTCCAGCCGGGCCACAGCCCCTTCCCACTGGGCCACCACCACCATCTCCTCACCCAGCAATGGCCCCTCAGCAGGGACCTCCATCCCTTGGACCACCAAGCCAGGCTGCTCAGGTGGAGATGCTGGCAATCATGCAACAGCAACTGTAGTGCCTCCGGGGGATCCAGACCAGTATCTCCGCCAGTCACATGAAGGTCATGAGCAGCCTGGCAAGGCGAAATTGGGAGGAGAGGAGACACGACCTGAGGACTGAGCCCTACGTTGCCAGGCTGCTCAGGACGGGGATAGACCAGAGTGCAATACAGCAAGCGACTGCATACTCCTAGCCCCGCCTCCTCCACCACAGAGGCAACCACTACATACCCACAGCCTGGCCACTCCTCTACTCCCCCTAAGCCTCCGCCATGACCACCAGCACCACTGCATTTGCCACTTTCTTCTGGGGGCATGTCGTCCATCAGAGTCAAGTTGACAGATCCAGAAATCTATGAGTCCTAGGGAGTTCATGACACTTATTTTTAGACGTCCAAATGTTAACACAAATGTATTATTTATTTACTGAAATTACTTTAGACAGAGGCTTTCTTAAGTTCTTAAAATATTCCCAATTGTTGATGCAGTGAAATAGCTCTGCTCTCTGCACTCTTCATGCTGCGCACAGTGAGAACGGATGATGAGGAAGCAGAAGACACTATGCTTTATTCATAACGGGTCATCTTTTGTGTTACATAATCATTTCTAAAAATAGGACTTTTCTTACTGATAACGGTTACTACTAACAGGTGCAGGTACAATCTGTCCGTCTATCACTCACTTATCCAAATGGGAATTCAAGCAAATAAATGCACATTCATTAGTTTTTTGTTTTTTTTTCTATGGGAGAGAGTGTCCAACAGACAATCATCTTGGGAGGAGAGTTCTGGGACATTTGCACATCAGAACATGTGGAGAGATGAGATTTCTGCTCATAGACATCTGTTTTTATCGAAGGGGAACAGTCTAAAATTTTCCAACTGACTTAAAGCTGAAAGAAACCAAGTGCAGGTTCCAAAATGGCATAATTTAAAAGTTTTGTACTTTATCAATTAAATGTCAGTCAGCCTTTTTGATCAAGAGATATAGAGATTTTATATACAAATGAGAAAGAGAAAGAGAAAGAAAGAATGAATGAGAGAAAGAGAATCAGAGAGAGAAAGAGAGAGCGAGAGAAAGGATTCCTAAAATATCAGAAAATCGTAAATGACAGCTTTGATGGGAGAGAATCTTAAAGTGAAGTGCTGGGGTGTTTGGGGTTGCCATGGCAACAGTTACAGTTGAAAAGTGAACATTAGATTTCTTCATGAGACTAAGGTCCCTATTCCGGCCGATTCAATTGATCAAGCCCACTGCTGCAATTCAATTGATCACGCCCGCAGCTACCTGACCGAAAGCCTAAACCGTAAACCATGCACCCATAAGTCGCATTTCAGAGCATGATCCATTAAGCAAGGCCGTGACTACCGATTTAGAAACAGACGGTAGTAAATAAGGCCGCTATCAAAACGTCAGTAAAACATGGAGGTTAAACCACAATCAGTTAGCATTTAGAGGGCTGATATGTGATCGGTCTTGCAATCCAGCAATGTACAAAATAATAAAAATGAATAAAAATAAATGTCGATACTGTTCTGATATGTATTAACTCTTGGATTACCGAGATTGATATAACACGGAAATAAAACGTTAAAAAAATACGTTTTGATTGCAGATTTGCAAGATGTTTTTTTTTGCTTTCAAATATTTATTTAAATTTCACATATATACAAACACAAGGAAAAAGCAAGCAAAAAAAAAAACATTTAAAATTGACACAATCATACCCTCCAATTCGTTACATGTAAGAAAGGGAGAATTTTTAACAAATTTCCAAAACAATTTGGGATTGGGTTGGCATATATAGCCATTAGAGTAATACCTTTTCCATCCAATATAGAGATAGTACTTTTTGGCATTCATTCATGTTTTAATCAGTACAACAAGACACCTAAATATAACAATTCATATGTAGAGTATATTATAATACCATTTTATCACAAGTTCTAGGTGGTCCGTTGGACCTACCTGCCAATAAAGTTTACTCCTTTTATTACGCTTTTCCCTTTTCCTTTCCTTTTCTCTCCTTTCTTTTTCCCCCTTCCTTCCGCAAGTTTTATTGTATATTATAAATTTACAGCCTAGCATGTGACAGGTACCATTACAAATATCTTCATTGCTAGAAAGACCATTCAATAGCGGTAACACCTGCATCCATAAGCGGGCCTTCCAGAGGATTTATACTTGATTCTCTAGATGTTACCACAATCTAACTTATATTCATAAATGAACATTCAAAAACAAACAAAAACACACAAACAAACAAACCACCAAAAGAAAAAAAAGAAAAAGATATTCCTAATCTCTGTTTGCGAGGGAGCGGGGGGAGCCGGGGGGAGGAAAGAGGCGGAACAATGCTAATTTTGGTCACACTCACCCACTAGACTTATTGTCCCATATTTTCCATTTATATCTAGGAATCATAATAATACCTATATCCTCAAGATCTATTTCCAACGCACGAATTTTAGCAATTTTAGTAAATATTTCTGGAACAGAGAAGGTTACTTTTTGTCTCCATTTCAGTGCAATACTGCACTTAACGGCCATACAAATCTGTATTAAGAATGCCTTGAGTTTGTTAGAACAGGGTCCAGGAAATATATGAAACAAAATCATTTCAGGAGAAAAACTAATTGAAATTTCATAAGCCTGTCTAATGTGCTGAAAGCAATCCTCCCACAATTGTCTGATGACTGGACAGGACCACCATACATGTAGATGAGTCCCCACTTGGCCGCATTCCCTCCAGCTCTATTTTTCAGATTCATTTCTAGTAATTTGGTACACGTTATACGGAGCTAAGTACCATCTATTAGTTAGTTTAAAGAAATTTTCTCTGTAGGGAGCATTTTTTATGATTTTATCAGTAATTGCAAATGCTTTAATCCAAGTTTCAACTGGCCATTCTCCTTTGAGCTCTGACTCCCATACTCTCATTTTCATAGTTTGTTTGAAGTTATTACTTTTCTTTATTATATTATAACACTTGGACACTAGATTTATCTTCCGCTAGGATCAATTTTTCCAAATCCGAATTATTTTCATTTTTGAGATTATTGAAACCCAATGATTTTAAGATTTTTTTTAATTTGAGATATTCAAACCAGTACCTGGATGACAATCCAAATATTAAAACTAAATGTTCAAAGGGATATAGCCTATTATTTTGAAAAAGCTCTTTAAGCAAAATCACTCCCTTTTTTATCATAAATTTTAATATTGGAGATGGATATATTTTATCTAATAATAATATGTGTGTAACCCCACTGGAAGAAGGTATTAATGAATATTTTTGATTGATTTTTACACAAGCACTCGTGTATTTTTTAAGTATGTTATCTCCGGGTGGTAAATTTCCCCAGTCTTTTCGTTGGAGAAATATTAAGAGACCCAGATCTCCATTCCTTATTTGTTCATTTTCTATCTGACTCCAATGGTGATCTATATTAGCTTCAGTATTTCTCACAAGGTGGGTGAGTAGAATAGCTTCTTGATATTTAACTATCAATGGGTACGCCATTCCACCTTTTTTGAATGTATTCACCATATAATGAGCTTTTATTCTTATTCTGCGTCCATTGTGTATGTATTTATCAAGAGTACTTTGAAGTTTATTAATCATAAAGCTTGGAAATTGTCTCGGAATACACCTCATTACATATGTAATTTTAGGTATAAGAAACATTTTGGCTGCTATTATGCAACCTGACCATGATGTCTGAATTTTTTTCCAACGTGAAATTGCTTCTATTATATTCTGATGAACTATTCTGAAGTTTTGTAAAATTGATTGCTTCAGGTCTGCATAGAGATGTATGCCTACATGCTTGATGTGGGATTGCCAATTAAATGCATATTTACTTTTCAATAATGCAATATCGTTATCCTGTAGATTTAATTGGAGAATTTCCGATTTAGCTATATTGAGTTTGTAATTTGATATTTTAGAAAATTCATCTATAAGCTCTTGTAGGTTCCCTATAGACTCAACTGGGTTGGTTAATGAAAGTAACACATCATCCGCGAAGAGTGATATTTTGTGATCTATATTTCCAATTTGTATTCCACTGATATTCCTTAATTCTCGAATACCTATAGCTAACGGTTCGATCATAAGTGCAAATATCAAGGGAGAAAGCGGGCACCCCTGCCTTGTACCATTGGTTACCTTAAATCTAGGTGATCTAAACCCTAGACCAATGACAGAGGCGGATGGAGCCACATATAGAGCCTTAATGGCCTTGGAACCAAATTCTCCAAACCCAAATTTGGCAAGAACCTGGTCTATGTAGCTCCATCCGACTCTGTCAAAGGCCTTTTCCGCATCCAGGGAGAGAAAAACTGTAGGCAGGTTGTTCGCCTTAGAGATGGTAATCAAATTAAGCAACTTTCTTATGTTGTCAGTTCCCTGACGTCCTACTATGAAACCTCTTTGGTCTTCACCAATCAATAGTCTCATAATTGTATTAATTCTATTGGCCAACACTTTAGCATAGATCTTCAAATCAACATTTAAAAGAGAGATTGGACGAAAGTCCCTGCATTCCATGTGGGGTTTCTCCTGTTTAGGAATATTTATGATGTTAGCCTCTAGCATTTCTTTAGGCACGAGGCCTTTCTTAAAGATTTCATTAAATGTTGCTTTTAGATCTCTACATATTTCTTTTTGGAATATTTTAAAGTATTGATTGGTGAAGCCATCAGGCCCAGGTGCAGATGATATTTTCAAATTAGATATTGCTTCTTGAATCTCGATTTCCGATATTTCCCTATTTAATTTTTCTAATTCCTCCGGAGGTAATTTAGGGATGTTTATTTTATCAAGGAACTGTTGTATTTCTTCCGTTTTTGGTTTAGTTACTTCATTGTGTTCCTCTAAATTATAAAGTTTCTCATAGAATTTTCCGAAAGCCTCTACTATTTTGGAAGGAATAGTTATTGTTTTTTTATCAACCATTAACTCATCTATCCTATTTTTATTCTTTTTACCCTTAAATTTAGTAGCTAGAAATTTAGATGCTTTCTCTCCAAAATGGTACAGATATTTTTGTAATTTCCAGAGGGAGTTATACACCCGTTGTTGTTCTATTTTTTTTATATGAAGTTGTACAATCTTTATCTGCTCTTGAATACTCTTAGGGCCTCATTCTATTAGCGGCCGCAGCCGTTGCGGGGCCGCAAGGACCGGCCGCAAGCTATTCGGCTATTCTATTCCCTTACGGCCGGAGGCTCCGGCAGGCTTGCGGCCGGTGCCTTGCTATCTCTTGCGGCCGCTCGCGCCAGAGGAAAGCCTTTGATCTAAAACGGCCGCAAGAGTTTTGCAATTCAATTGCTCCGGGAAACCTCTCTGCAAGGCTAAAAACGAGCCGCAGCTTACTTGCAGGAAAGAGGTCTCACTAGCACCAATTAAGCACATAAAATAGCTCAAATAAAGCCATCCTGCACTTTGAGAAGACTATAAAGGGATTTTAGGTGTTAGAAAAAATAGCACATAATTATCCTGTACTCAAATCCGTAAAATATTTAATTTTTAATATCCGTAAAATATCCATGTAAAAAGTCCAGAGTGCTAGGAGCACCTCAGACACACCCACGCCGCAGCCGGAAAATAAACAGTTAATTTGAACTCGGGTTTGGGCAGATGTGCAAGCTTGAGAGTGGGTTCCTTTTAATCCTCATGTCCCCCAATATGATCCCTAGCATTTACAGAGCTGTACAGTGCAGGCTTGAATTTATTTTTCAGTTTTTATATTTCACAGATTACGGCCGGTTCCAAGATATGCGGCCGGACGTAAAAGGAGATCCTTGCGGGGCCGTATAATAGAATCGCGAGTTAACTGAACCCCCACAAGGAATCGCAGCCTTACGGCCGATTTACGGCCGCTAATAGAATGAGGCCCTTAGTAGGGGCACTTTTGTTAATCTTATCCAGTTTGGCTAACTGGATATAGGACTCTCTCAACGGGCGTCCCTGCTGTTTCTTTTTTTGAGCCTGTAGGCTAATGCATATTCCTCTATTTACAGCCTTTTGAGCGTTCCACACTACTATACTTGAGACAACTGTGTTTCTATTTGTTTGGAAATAAAATTCTAGTTCTTTTTTTATTTTGTTTCTCATTTCTTGATCTTTTAAAATGGAGTCTTTTTTTTTCCATGTTGAAGGAACTATATTTACACTCCTGCTTACAAATTCTATGGTAATTTGTCCATGATCCGATTTACAGATCGGTAAAATATCTGCTCTTACTATTTTCTTAAGCATACTTTCATTCACAAGAATATAGTCAATTCTTGCATATGATTGATAGCGGTGTGAAAAAAATGAGAAATCTCTTTCTCTGGGGTGTAGACACCTCCATGAGTCAAAGAGTTCAAAATTCCAAAGCATTTTATTAAACCCATTTGGGCCTTGATTAGTTATCTTAGTTAATCTAAACTGTTTTCTATCTAATTCTGGGTTTGAACATAGATTGAAATCGCCACAGATGATCAATAATCCCGAAAAGTATTTTTTGCAACTCTTCAGTGTTCTATTAATAAATTTCATTTGCCCTTTATTCGGTGCATAAATATTAACGATCGTTACTTTATCCTTATTAATCGTCCCTACCCAGAGTGAGTAGCGGCCCTCAGTGTCTGTTTTAGAGAACTCCTCTTTATAATTCAATTTGTTATTAAAAAAAATAGCTGTGCCCCTTGCTTTCTTCTTATCATATGTCGAGTTGCATACATTTATGTATCGCCCATCATAAAATAAAGGGGCTTTGCCCGTCTGCCAATGGGTCTCTTGCAGGGCTATAATATCTGCCTTACTATTATAGAACCCACTGAAAAACATAGCTCTTTTATTGGGAGAGTTTAGACCCTGAGCATTCTGAGAAACTAACTTAACTTTCATCAACATTTTATTTTTATTTTTTTAAATCAATACAATTTCTCATAATTAAGTCTCATCTCCTCCCCCCACCCCGAAGTCCCACCCCCAAACCGCGCCAACAGAGGAAGAGAAAAAAGAGAGAAAAAGAAAAAAAAAGAGAAAAGAAAAAAAACAAAACAAAAAACACACATTTTCATACATCCTCTCATTCTCTCTAGAGAAAAAATGGTTCAGCTCCCCGCTCTCGCTCCCCAAAAAAATTGAGGAGGTCTGTACGGGGGGTCGAATCATTCCAAAAACTTTTTACAAAAAGTTTAAAACTAATCCATTTAAGCGGACTTCTGCAGCAAGCATTTTACCTTCTATTTTCATTTTCTTGTCATTAAGACAGAGCTCTTGTGTTAAATAAAACTTAACCACCTATCTTTAAGTACCCTTATGTACTCTTCATGAGATATAAAGAGACACAAAAAGGACCCTACTTCAGGGATAGACAAAAAAACATTACCCAGAATGACATAAATAGCGAATTCACTTCATATAATTGTTTATAATCATCCTGAATGAATCTCATAGAAATACCCACTATCTCTCAGATATTATACGGACATAATAAAGTGTAAACAAATCGATTGAATATTTCCCCAAGACATTCTCATCAGATTCACTATCTTAGTTTTCTTCTTTTTACCCTTATTTAATAAATCAAAAACCTTGGTCATGTGTTTACTTAATCCACCTTGTGCAATTTCATAACTCAAATTCAACATTTTGACAACCTGTGTCAAACTCATATCTACTTATATCACTCATTGATGAATCCTTTAAATTCTATCTAATACCCGTTTTATGTGCTTATAATTGCACCACTTAAAAAACATAATATTTATAAAAACACAACCTCTAATAACTACTATGTGCATCCATTTGCATTTTTATATTCTTTTCAACCCTTGTGTCAATATACCCAGATCACATCAAATTAAAGCTTCTAATCTGCCATACGTCACTCAGTTTATCCTTTTGTATTCTTTTCAACACTCATGTAGATGTGCCAAAATCATAAAAAAACACACTTTCTTATAGATTCTACGTGAAAAAATATATATTTTAGTGTTCTTTTTAACACTTGTGTCAGTGCATTAGTTTTAGTGCATATTACAATCTGTTTTAACCTTTTAAAAACATCTAAACACTCTCTTAGTCATTCTACAGTGTTTCTAATCTTACTCTGTAACGTCTTGGAAACTTTTACTATCAAATCCATTTCTTTAAACACTCAAACTCGCTTTTCTGTTGCTTGAATGAATTTCTCTACATCTTTAGGCGAGTTCAAAACAACTTTCCTAGAGTCTACCGAGATAATGATTTTTGTGGGAAAACCCCATTTGTATTTTATACTTTTAAGTCTCAAAACCTTTGTGACCTCCTTGAATTCTTTTCTTCTCATTAACGTTTCTACTGATAAGTCAGGAAATATTTTAAGTGATTCATAGGGGGGTCCAAATTGTTGGTTCTCAAATGATTTTCTGAGAATCTGCTCTCTGTGTGATGCAACATGTAGTCTAATTATTATATCTCTCGGAGAATTTGGTTCTGCTTTTTTTGAGAGGGGAATTCTATGGATTCTTTCTATGACTTGTTCCACAGGGAAATCAATTTTAATTAAAGAGGTCAAAAAGGAGAATAAATAACTACTTAAATCTTGGTATTCAATTTTTTCCTCTATACCCGTTATTCTAATATTAGCTTTCCTTGAATGATCCTCTAGTTTATTATATTTCTTTTTAAGGTCTGCTAATTCTTCTTTTATAGTAATCAGTTCAGCTTTTAGTTCCTTCTGATCGGTGGTCATAGACAGATGTTGTATGTCTAAGTTATCAGTTTTTTGTGAATGATCTTTAATTGCCTTAGTGTTTTTGGAGATTTCTGTTGTAAGCTCCAAAATTAAATCCGATTTGAATTCTGCTAATAGATCTTTCATCAAGAGCTTCATTGATGAGGCTGTCAATGCTTCCGTTACTAGGGTGTCAGAAAGTGACCTTTCTATTTCTTCTCTAGATTCTCCTAAATTAAATTGATCTGAGACATCACTTCCCAGTTGGGATTTATTATGATCTTTTATTTTAGTTCCAGGGGAGAAGAAATCTTTCCCTGATTTAGTATTATTATTTTTTTTTTCCTTTGTTTTTCCCTTGGGCGTCTGTACATTTTTCTTTTCCATTTTCTGATCTATTTTTATCTTCCCTTTTTATTCCCTCTTATCCTAGAGCTTTATTTGATCCTCTTGTCTCTCTATAACCCTCTTTTCCCTCTCTCCTCCACCTTCTCCTTCCCCTTTTTTCTTATCGCCCCTTTTATTAAATCTCAGTATCTCTAGACCTCCTTGAGAACAGAATTTTCCTCCTTCTTTATCAGAGGTAAGGATACCTAATTTTCAAGCTTCTATTATTTATATTTCTGCTCTTACATAAAAAGTATCATAACCTAATAAATGTCAGGTTCTCTGAGGCAATAAGAGAAAAACAGAGAAAGAAAGAGAAAGTGTCCATTAAGGGCGTTCCTTTGCCAGTTTCGGTGCTCCCAAATAAAGTATATTGCAGGCTGTTGGTCTCCCTTTTTCCACTTCTGCCTGTAGTTTTGAAATGTTTCACCAAATATGAAGTGCTTACTCCAAGATTTATTTTGTGTGATACTTAAGTGTCTATATCTAAAGTTGTATATAAATAAATCAGCTTTCAGCAATAGCTTATTTAGAATGACTATAGTAAGCCCATATCCATATTTACAAATCAGGTTCTGATCTTCACTTTGGAGAAAGTATTCCTATGATATTCTCTTTAGCAGTTAGAGAGATCCTCCTGCAAGAGGGACCAAACAAGAGCTACTGTCTCTCTATATAATCCATATAAAAGAGGTATCTTCCAGCCAACTCCTTAATCCCTCAAGATTATATTCTGAGATTATTCTTGTTATAAACTAATAAAAAACCCACATCATGAAAAGAGTCCCGGACTTTAAAAAGTAAGGGGAGGTGGGATAGAGGGGGGAAGGTAGGTGTCTATTTCCCTTCTGGGAGCTCATGTATAACGAGTTCAGTTCTTTAAATTTCTGAACGTCTTTCCTTGTGGCCTTTTTCTCTCCCGGTGCACTCAGCTCCCCAGGCAGACCCCACTCCCTATGGCTCCCTGTTAGACTTACAGCGTGCACTGCGGCAGCGCTCCCCTCCCCCTCTCTTACCCTTCAGGCATCCTCTCCTGCTTCAGCTCTTGCTGGTTGTTAAATTACTCACTGTGGAGCATTTTTATCCTCCCCTCTGTTCTTGATCACAAATGCTGTGGGTTTATCTCTCTCTGGTCTCAGCTTCTTCCAGGCTCTCTCACTCACTGCATCTCCTCATGCCTGGCTGTAGGCTGTTGTTCTCCCTTTTTCCATTTCTGTCTGTAGTTTTTGAAATGTTTCACCAATTATGAAGTTCTTACTCCAAGATTTGTTTTGTGTGATACTTACCGGTAAGTGTCTATATCTAAAGCTGTATACTGTATAAATAAATCAGCTTTCAGCAATAGCTTATCTAGAATGACTATAGTGAGCCCATATCCATATTTACAAATCGGGTTCTGATCTTCGCTTTGGAGAAAGTATTCCTATGATATTCTCTTTAGCAGTTAGAGAGATCCTCCTGCAAGCGGGACCAAACAAGAGCTACTGTCTCTCCATATAGTCCATATAAAAGAGGTGTCTTCCAGCCAACTCCTTAGTCCCTCAAGATTATATTCTGAGATTATTCTTGTTATAAACTAATAAAAAAAACACATTATGAGAAGAGTCCAGGACTTTAAAAAGTAAGGGGAGGTGGGATAGAGGGGGGAAGGTAAGTGTCTATTTCACTTCTGGCAGCTCATGAATATGGAGTTCAGTTCTTTAAATTTCTGAAGGGCTTTCCTTGTGGCCTTTTTCTCTCCCGGTGCACTCAGCTCCCCAGGCAGATCACACTCCCTATGGCTCCCTGTTAGACTTACGGCATGCATGGCGGCAGCGCTCCCCTCCCCCTCTCTTACCCTTCAGGCCTCCTCTCTTGCTTCAGTTTTTGCTGATTGTTAAAATACTCACTGCGGAGCACTTTTATCCTCCCCTCTGTTCTTGATTACAAATGCTGTGGGTTTATCTCTCTCTGGTCTCAGCTTCTATTCATAGCTTGTGTTAATGAGAGATCAGTATCAATAATTAGTGATGAGCAACTGAGGCATTTTCGTCCAATGTTTTCAGTACCCGTCACCTGTACAAAAATAGACCAGGCATGCAGAATTTGTGCAGACGACTATACACAAGACCATGGATCAAATGCCTCAGGGGCTTAGCAGCAATTAACAGCAACAATCTGTTCATTAAAAAAAGAAACACATCTTAGTTTGCGAGTGGATCAGAAAGGTTGTCTGACAGCTGAAAATTGCACTTTCCAGTATTAGGATACAGTAGAAAAATGCATTTTAATAACATTTACTTGGTAAAGAGCTTGCTACTATCTATGGCTTTTACATATACCAAATTTGTAATCTCTGCTGTGTCACTTTTAAGAGACTCTGAACTCATAAATACTGCTTGGCACCATTAGGTAGAACAGTCAACATAAAGAGGAAAAGTTGTATTACCTTTTTCATTTGGAGTTTTATAACAATGTTTTAATTATCTTTTACATGATTAAAAACTTACATTGACAGTTCCCCCCAGGTCAGTTGCATTAGCCAATATATTTTTAGTCAGTATGTTAACATGCCTAGATAAAGTAAAGGAAAAGCTGTTTTCTTATAGCTCATAGCAAGTACACAAGAATTTGTAGGGTGCTTGTGATGTTTGACCCTTTCAGAACCATCACACACACGCACTCTCTGCTTATTGCAGAAAGACATGCAGTCTGGAGGTTGTATTAAAGTATCAAATGCAGAGGAAGCTGTAGAAGAAGCAGGTCAATGGTGCAAAGCACCAGGACCCAGTGCTACCATTAGCAGCCTAGGCTAAAGGGATCAGGGAGAGGGACATATAGTTATTTGTCTAGGAATATTATCTGTGTCCACCTCCATATTTTTATGTATTTTTATTGACCCCTCTAGGTAACTACCATCTAATGAGAAGTTTCAAGTTTCACTGTGACAATAGACATGATACATGACATAGTGCCTGGGATCCAGCTGAGCCCCGACTAAGCTAAAATATGTTCTCCTTACTTTATCCCTTGGGAGCACCCTATTTGGAAAGTTAAGATAAGGGATGTGACTTGCTTGCACCATGACCACACATGGGAATCCCCCCACCCCATTGAAATCATCATCCTGGGTCTGGTGCCTTGGTTAATCAGTAGACAGTGGGAGAGACTCAAGGGCAAGGGAGGTTTAGGTTGGGTATGTAGATGTGTAGTTTGTTTCCTGTTTAATGTCTGACTGGCACTTTGTTCAGTTTCCAAGACATGTACGCTATGCAGTCCTACCTAACCGGTGGGAGTTCTAGAGCGTGCCAGTCCTGCTGGTCCCGAATCGTGACACTCTCTAAATAAGCTTTCCAAAAGCTCCCTTAGCAAATGCATTTGAATATCCTCCATTACACATGTACTTCCCTTTTACCACATTGTGTCTGTATGCATCTTTTCCACCATATAAATAGATTATAAGCGCTTTGTGACAGAAACTATGTAAACCCTTGTTGAGTTTATGTAAAATCCACTTGGATTGACATGCAATTGCTTTGTACCATGGGCACATTGATGACAATCACCATGCTAACACGCAAGGGTCATACAATAACCATGCACAATGACTATTCTCATTCTGTTTTATTCCGCATTGTGGACCCAGCAATCTCAGCTGATTTCCTTCACTGTCACCTCTTGTCTTCTCCATCTATATTCAGCTCAAATTCCACAGCTAAACTCTACAAAACTGGTGATTAGTTTCCATAGAAACCAGTTTCTATTCCTTCGCTCTGTGCCACACACATACATATGTTCAATTACAATCTGAGCCTCCTCTCTGGGACTCCCCTCCATCGTCTTTCTGTCAGTGAGAGATTTCCTCATCAATCACGGACTCATTGCATTAAACACTGCTCTTCATAGACAGACAGAGCTCCTGTACAGAAAGCCAGACTGTAAGATCGGCAGAATAAATACAAAGGAAG
The DNA here is from genome assembly GCA_027410445.1 of Discoglossus pictus. NCBI lineage: Eukaryota > Metazoa > Chordata > Amphibia > Anura > Alytidae > Discoglossus > Discoglossus pictus. The sequence goes on from CM050169.1 coordinate 97,885,337, forward strand.
ATTGCAAGCATCTCACACGCAAGCTAACTCACGGAGTGATAAACAAGGAGCTGAAATACTGCAAGAACCAAAAGGACTCCGACTGGAATGAAAACGTGAGACACAAAACCAATCTCTAATAAGACTCTCACTTTCAACCTGGAATTATATTAATTCTAAACACCATCTGACTTCGAAATTATCATGCTTAACGCTCACAATAGTTACCCCAACTATATGGGAAAATGTCAGGGAGGCCTCAAAAATATGGTGGACAAGGCATAGACTAGGTAATTGGTTACTAAATTACCAAATAACTTCATTTGAACATCTTAAAACAGTGTTTGATATCCTGTTAAAAGACCACTATAATTACTGTAAAATTAGGCACCTAATCACCACTCTGATCAGAAATTGTGGACTACCTCAAACTAGTTGGCTGTCTCGCATTAGCAACAAAACCCCTTTGACTAAGGGGGTTTTGAGCTCCCTTTATGCCATCAAAAATGCACCCTCCAATAACCTTAAGCCTCCATTTAGGGAAAAATGGGAGGCTGATATGGGCTTAAGTTGGGACTCTACAAAATGGGAAAGAACTTGTACAAACTTAATTAAAGGCTCACTGAATTACAGCTTATCAGACACAACATTTAACATTTTGCATAGAGCATACTACACCCCTGACATAATGCACAAAATTAATCCCCAAACTCCATCCAATTGTTTCAGGCAATGCCAAACAATAGGTACTTTCATCCACACGTGGTGGGAATGTCCAATGGCCCAACAGAGTTGGACCAAAACCCTAGAACTAGCATCTAATATTCTTCAAAAAGCATTACCCCATCCATAGATATTTGCCTTCTGGGTACTATAAAAAAAATCAAAATAAAAGTCAACAGTATCTAATGCTTTCCACTAAAAAACACATTGCCCGTAAAATGAGGACCCCAACTCTTAATTTAAGAGATTTAATCAATAAACTGAATGTTATAATGATTAATGACAGACTTACCCATACGATAACAAGGACTCATGGCTTAGTTCACCTCATACAATAAAGATTTTATAAAAAAAATGTTTTAGAACTCTTCCAAGATCTGGTAGATCATTTAATGCAGGTGGGAAGTGAACATCTCGGCAGGGATCCCAGGAGCTGGACAAGTAAGTTGTGGGAAGACTGGCTGGAAATCTGCCAACCTCACGCTAAAACCTACAAATGACGCTAGGGCTGGGATGATTGTGTCAGCCCGCTCATAGTAATTATTTGGTTTAATTTTTTTAATTCTTAATTTAAATGATATATAACACTTATGTTCTTTTTGTTTTACGAAAACTGATAAGTTGAAGAAATATTGTAATGTTCAATAATGAATAAGAACCACATTATAAAAAATGACTAAACTTTATTAACAAATTGTTACATTTCAAATGATCATAAACATCACTGTTACAATGTTTATACTTGGCAATAAAATATATTGAAAAGAGACACAAAACCAAGGAGGGAGTACATCAAGGAGCACATGCAGAAGTTTGGCTCTATATACAAACCCAAAGAGAATATGAACTTTGAGTAGTCTCCTCACTTTTGTTTTCTTTTTTGTTTTTTGCCCCTTCTTTGCAGAAAATAGATTTTCTGGTCAAGTAGAACATACTCTGTACAAAACCCAGTAGTATTTAAAACACAAAACCAAAAAGTATATCAAGAAGTACATGCAGAAGTTTGGGTTCATATTCAAACCCAAAGAGGATGTCGACTTTGAGTAGCCTCCTTGAGCCTAGATGTTGTTGTTTGTTTCTTTCTTTTTTGCCTTTTTTTAGCAGAAAAGATAATAAACCCAACTCCTCTGATCAAGTAGGACATGCAGTAATGTGTATAAATTCCAATAGTATTTACTACTCCTCAGCTGAAATGTGGTAGCTGATAGGTTAGGACACTACACTGCACATACAGCCATACAGAGTCTGTATCTGCATACACTGCAGTGGGCAGCCTCATACAGAGACTATTTCCATGATTTTAGGCAGTAAAACATAGCTTATAAGTACATCTTAATAAAATAAAGTACATAAAAGTAAGATATCCAGGGATATTATATACCTAGTACATCCAGAAACCTTCCATATCCCTTTAACATAACTGACAAACAACATCAGGTAAATGTGTGTTATCACATATATAGATGTGGATCAAGAACGCTGGTCAGAACATTTGCGATGTTGGTCATGCACTCGCGTCCCTCGCAAAGCAAGGGATGCCTGTGAAGCATCGCAAATCAATGCAAGTTGTGTACGGTGGGTGGACAACTTTGGCTTTATGAGCACCAAAGGCACTAATCTGCGAAGCCTCGTGAAGCGAGATGAGCCGTGTATGTCACACGACTTGGGCTGGACGATTTGGGCTGCAATGAGTGCCAAAGGCGCTCATTGCATCCACCGGTGACGTCCTTATGCGAGCCTCACGAAGCAAGGCGAAGCAGCTGAGCAGCACTTCAAAGTGAGGGGTGCAACTGCGACCCAAGCACATAACTCTAAAAACCATTAAAAAAAAATAATTAACAAATATAATAACACACTCACACACAGGACAGGGGGAGTGCCAGGAAATGTGGGAGTGAGGCACAAGCGATTTTGAGCCATATTTGTGGGTTTTCATCAATCCAAAATTGCCTAAGCGAGGAAAAAAATGGAGGATGAAAAATTCGGAAACTGCATTAAAAAAAAAGGCTGGGCAAAGCCAGGTGCGCAGAACTTAGAAAATACACAACGGCAAAGACAGTAACACTTACACCAACACCATGTGGCTTAACAATGAATTAAAGATGAAAATGAGGAGTAAAAAACAAGCATTTAAATTATAAAAAACAAGAGGGGACAGAGACTGCTTTACATAAGTACAAGGAAATCAACAAGGCTTGCAAAAGGGGTATTAGACTGGCTAAAATCAAAAATGAAAAGTTAGTTGCAAAGGAGAGTAAGACTAACCCTAAAATATATATTTTTTAATATATTAATGGGAAGAAGGCCAGGAAGGATGCTATAGGAACATTACAATGTGACACAGACCGTCTGAAAATTAGTGACCAGGAAAATGCAGATGTGCTCAATAGGTTATTTTTGTCGGTATACACGAGGGAGGTACCAGTAATTGGGTCACTGCAACATAATGGGGCTACACTACCTTCACCAAATAACTGGTTAACACAGGAGGAAATCCAAAAGAGGTAACATCCAAGGGTACTGAGGGAACTGGGCTCTGTAATAGCAAAACCATTATATCTAATTTTTCAAGATTCACTCAACACAGGATCTCTACCAGATAACTGGAGAAAGGCCGAGGTGATACCTCTATTTAAGAAGGGAGCAAGAGCAAATCCGGGGAATTATAGACCAGTGAGTCTCACTTCAGTAGTGGGAAAGATTTTAGAAGGGTTAATAAGGGATAATATACAAGAATATGTCTATTCAAACAGGATTATAAGTAGGAGTCAACATAGATTTATGTCAAACATAGATAGGTCATGTCAAACAAACCTAATTCGTTTCTACGAGGAGGTTAGTCGGACATTGGATCAAGGCAACTCAGTGGATGTAGCCTATTTGGATTTTGCAAATGCTTTTGATACAGTGCCACATGGGAGACTATTTAGCAAAGTAAGGGATACAGGAATTGCCATAAATATTTGCTTATGGATTGAGAGCTGGCTAAAAGACAGGAAGCAAAGGGTTGTGGTAAATGGAACATACTTGGATTGGACTCATGTGTTAAGTGGGGTTCCTCTGGAAAAAGTACAGAGAAGGGCTACAAAACTAATAAGGGGAAAAAAGGCGTCTAAGACTGGATATGGTTACCTTATATAAATATATCCAGGGTCAATACAAGGCTTTGTCAAGAGAACTTTTTGTGCCAAGAGGTTTTCAACTGACAAGGGGACATCCTTTGAGATTAGAAGTAAAAAGATTTTGCCTTATAGAAAGAAAAGGGATCTTCACGGTAAGGGTGGTTAATCTGTGGAATTCTCTACCAGAGGAGGTGGTGACAGCCGATTTGATAGATAACTTTAAAAGGGGACTGGATTTATTTCTAATTAAAAAGGGAATTCCGGGTTATCCTGGATAATTAGAGAGAGAGTATTGATCCAGTGAGAAATACGATCGCCAGTATCTGGAGTTAGGAAGAAATTTTATATTTTTTTCCCTGTTGAGACAATTGGCAAAGTTTCACTGGAGTTTTTTTTTTCTGTTTGCTTCTTCTGGATCAATTAACAATAAATATGCCTATTGCAAATCAGAGCAGATCTAAAAGGGTTGAACTTGATGGATTAAAGTCTTTTGTCAACCTAAATTACTATGTAACTATGTAACGCCAGGCACGTGGGACTTTGAAAATAAAATAAACGTCCTTCAGCGTGCGCTACGCAAACATTCAGCAGACACAGAGAGGACAAACACATATATATATATATATAGAGAGAGAGAGAGACAGAGAGAGATAGTAAATAAATAGTACATCTTTGTTCACATATGAAGGTCTAAAGCAAGTTAAAAAAAACAGCTTCCCCTCGGAATTCCGAGAAAAAAAGTTATTACACTGCATTCTGGGAAGCTGAGCAGGGACTTTAAGCTTATGCCTGCTGTATTACACAGCTTTAATGCAAAGCCAATGCTGGATTTTACATATACTGTATATATATATATATATATATATATATATATAGTAATTTAGTAATTATTAACATCTTGGCATGGAAGGATGTACATATATATTTAATATTTATATGCTGTGTAGGTACATTGTAATCACTGACATGGATGTGGGTTATTTTTTATCTTAATATATACAAACATTGCTCTTCCTCTTCAAGGAAAACTTGTACTCTATTGATTAAACGGCTATTCTATGATGGCAAAGTAGATTAAAGTAAACAAATGCTGATGAATATGTATGAGAGTTCTGAACTCCTGGGCATCCCTGTAGACATTACATCTCTAATAATTCAATAAATAATAGTGCACGTTGGTGAGAGCTTGTAGTTAATTTCTTCAAGTGACCCTGATTGCTGTGATGAGGTGACCCTGATTGCTGTGTTGAAGTGACTCTGATTGCTGTGTTGTGGTGACCCTTATTGCTGTGTTGAGGTGACCCTCATTGCTGTGTTGAGGTGACCCTCATTGCTGTGTTGAGGTGACTCTGATTGCTATGTTGAGGTGACCCTGATTGCCGTGTTGAAGTAACCCTGATTGTCATTTTGAGGTAACCCTGATTGCTATGATGAGGCGACCATGATTGCTATTTTGAGGTAACCCTGACTGCTGTGATGAGGTGACCATGATTGCTGTGATGAGGCAACCCTGATTGCTGTGATGAGGCAACCCTGATGGCTGTATTGAGGTGACCCTGATTGCTATGTTGAGGTAACCCTGACTGCCGTGATGAGGTGACCCTCAATGCTGTGTTGAGGTGACCCTCATTGCTATGTTGAGGTGACCCTGATTGCGATGTTGAAGTGACCCTGATTGCTATGTTGAGATGATCCCTCTAAAGCAGGGAGCTGTCTCTCTGTTTTAATCAGATGATTACTTTGCAGCTCTTGATTGGTCTGTATTTGTTCTCAGGTTTCTAACTCAGTGACAAGATCTTGCATCACTTACACAGCGGGTGACAAGAGACACATTCAACCAGCAGTAAGCAGAGAGCTTTATTTAAGTCCATCTCCATTCCCTTATCTCCAATCCTCACTGCGCCCAATGGTCCTGATATGATTGCACTGCCCGGCTTTCAGTTTGCAGCCTTCAGATAATAAAGGGATATTTTTTTAAATTGCACACAGATGGATGGCCAGAGCTTTGGTCTTAAAAAAGAGTCACTCATGTCTTGTCATGATGAAAGAGCATGTGTACCTCAATGAAGCTGTGAGCTATACCATGTAGGGTCATCCAAGATGGCAGGTCATAGTAGAGAGGTCAGACAAATCTCTGTCCACTAGAGATGGAACTGCTAAGATAACCACATGGATAAGCATAACCGGAGACATAACAATATGGCAAGATGTGACTGGCATCCTGCAAGTCATAGGGTCACTGCGAGTCTGAACAACTGAACAATAACAACCAAACCTTTAGAATACACCTATTTGGGAAATATAAAACACTCTCTTATAAGATCAGCAGGATAATAAATAGTAAAATATCCATGAAGTATTGTGTGTGTGGGGGGGGGGGGGGGGTGCAAACCAGAGGTCTTATAAGCGGACTATAAAACAGCCAATAATAATATCACTATGTTGTTCAGACCCCACTCAGAGCTCCCACACAGATTGCAACACTCCATAGAAATAAATGTTTTATGCATTTGAGAGCTGTACAGGTTTTAGCTTCGTATAGGCTCAACATAATAAGTTAAATACATTTATCATACCCCCTAACTGCTCAGCTTTTGGAGAGACTGCCCATCTCTTAAAGGACCTCTATACAATGAAAAATAATTATGTTTGAAAACTTTGAGTAGGGAAAAATTATATAGCTTTTAAATAAAAAAACAAATGATGGCTGTCCTGGAACTGGAGGATGAAAGCCACTGAAGCCTCTTTACCTCACTGTTACCTCTTCTCCCACCTCAGCTGCATGTTGCAGAATGTTGTTGAGAGATGGTCACTGATTGGTTAGAGACACAGCACAGCAAGTACTACAGAGTCTGTGTCTTCATGAGCTGCATTTTTCCTTTGCTTGCACCCCGGGTGGGAGATGTTCCTACATGCAGTCTACATGTACTGGAGGAAGTTAAGATAAGGGATGGGGCTTGCTGGCACCAGAGCCCCACCTGGGAATTTTACCTGCTGGTTTTAGCATCCTAGGCTGGGTGCCTTGGTTAATTTGTAGACAATGTGAGAGACTCAAGAGGGAGGGGGGTTTAAGTTGGGTATGTGGATATGTTGTTTGTTTCCTGTTTAATATTTGTTGAGTCCCCTATAAAACTGCTCACCCATCTCCAATAAAGTGACATCTAGTCAACGATTACAAGCATGAGAGCTGGACTTTGTTCATGGAAACTTATAAAACAGTTATGTTTTCACTCTGCCTGCGGTCACTGAGGATAATCATACCCACCCGACACCAAACCGGTGGACGTTCCAGTGTCTGCTGGTCCTGTATCATGACAGCTTCATTCCTTTCATGTTATGTACAAGCACTCACAAATTATTATAATATAACTAGCTAATTGCCCGTCAAAAAATTACGGCAATAAAATTGTAAGGCAGGTAATGCTGTTTGGTGGAGACGCGCAGTGAATGGGTTTTGTGTTTATTGTGGGTTTTTTTTGTTTGTTTTTGTGTCTCTTTGTTTTTGTATGGTAATGAAATAATTAATACATTAATAAATGAATATACTTTACCTATTTGGAAGTAATGTATGCAGGAAGCATTATGGTGAAGAGCTGACAATCTGTTTTGCTGTTCCTGCAGCATATAATGTAGATTTGCAGTGTTGTTGAGCTGAGGTGTAAGTGTCAGCAATTTGTGCAGTGTGTAGTGTAAATATCCTGCGTACGCGAGGGGAAGCCGTTAGTGTAGCTGTGTACTTCTGCATTGTGTAAGTTAGTGACGTAAAATGGTGGCTTACGTGTATGTGCTAGGTGGTAGTGTATGATGTAGCGTCCTTGCTAATGGTGTATCTTGTACCTTGTACGGCTTTTTTTTAAATCTGTATGTGCTTGGTGGTGTTTCGCGTGTTTAGGGTCCTGTAGCCTCGTTTTCGTTTTTTCTCTCGCTAAGGGGATTTTCGTGCGTGTAAACTCTGGAATTTGTACTTAAATTGAGGTGTAACTTCACTTGCAGAGGTCCTGGGTGCCCCCCCCCCCCATTGCTGTGGGTAAGCATTTTATGTATTTGTTGTGTGTATTTATTGTGTTTTTAATTTTTTTATGTGCGCGCGGTTCAGTATTTTTGGATGGTGAGTCTATAAATTTTCGGGTGTAAGTCCCACCTATGGCTCATTGCAGCCAACGTGTAAACCTCCACCTCCGCAAATGTGGCCCCTCGCTTTGCGAGGGTTTGCATTTGCGGGCCGAAAGTCATAGGGGGTCGTAACAATGAGCGCCTACGGCGCTCATCACCAGCTCTAGGAGTGCCTTCGGTACTCCTTGCCAGCAACTGTGGCCATCGCTTTGCGAGCTTGCATGCATTGGCAACGACCCGCATGCTCACAACTATATATGTGATAATATTAACAAAGCTTCCTATGCTCTTCAAATAGATTTACATAAGGACTTTGCTCTACTCTATTAATATGCAATAATTGATAAAGTATATCACTGTAAAAAAGTTCCTTGGTGCCTAACACCTTAACAATGGTAATAATAGTAGAAAAAAAAATATATAGGAACTATAGGGTTTGGAATGGATGATTCCTTTAAATGAGCTATTAGCTGGTATATTCTTAAGTTCCTACAGTCTTCCCTCATATGGCAAAATGAATTTGCTAATCCTTGGGAGGACAAAAGTATGAAAAAATATATAAATAGTGTTTAGCTCAAAAAAGTGTGGTTAAAACCAATGTAGAAAAAAGCGCATGGAAGTACTTTACTGGTTATGAAAAAAGGTTGAGGAGGGTTTATAGAAAATATGTACAATTAATGTGTTATAGCATACAATAGTGATGCAACTCCTGTTTGCCTGAGACTACTATATGTCATTAATGCTGACTGGCAATTCACAGTAGTCACAAGGAGTAAAGTAACACAGGCAAAAAAATATAGCTCAAACATATATAAACCTCTCTTTTGTAATCAATAAACCAAATAACCAGAGTACTTGCGCTTAGATGATAGTCCCGACGGTCCCGTTTCACCCCTTCTGGGGCTTACTCATGGGCCCATTTGGTTTATTGAGCTAAACACTATTTATATATTTTTTCATACTTTTGTCCTCCCAAGGATTAGCAAATTCATTTTGCCATATGAGGGAAGACTGTAGGAACTTAAGAATATACCAGCTAGTAGCTCATTTAAAGGAATCATCCATTCCAAACCCTATAGTTCCTATATATATTTTTTTCTACTATTATTAAATATGCAATAATTACTAAAGTTGAAAGCCTGGAATGGAAATTGGCCTATAGTAAATAAACACTGCATCCTTCAGCTCCCTGCACAGCTTAGTGAATCTGGGAGTATATATGGAAGGATCCACAGGATTTTTTTGGCAGAAACTTTCCTACAAAAGTGCGTGTTCTGTAATCCTATAGAGTTAAGAATATTTTCTTGATTTAATCAGATGACATTTATATTCACAGTGGGTGGTAATTGTCTGTAATTGTAACATTTGCAGAGAGTAACTGGTGACTTAATCTGTTTTCAGATGTGTCAGTGACAGCCGTCACTTGATAAATTTGGAGAGATGTTTGTACATCACCACCTACTAAATAATCAGTCTCATGAGTCTCTTACCAGACAAGCTCCAGCTCAGAGGTGACGTTCTGGGCTCTACTGATCCAGAAGAGAAACAGATCTGGAAATAAATCAGTTTCCTCTTTGCTATTGGAGCTGTATCTGAGTCAGATGAGGTTATAATGTGGCAACAACAGCTGCTGTCAGGAGTGTATGTGAGGCTTCATTATGAAGTAGCACAGGAAGAAACATCCCTGCAATAACGATAAGAAAGACTAGACATTTTCACTGGCATAATTCATTTAATAAGGTGGATGTAACTTATTAACACTTGACACTATTTAAGGATCTTAACACTAAACTTAGCACTAGAACAGTGTTTATCTATTACAGTGTCCCTTTAATATATTCATTTTTGTCAAATATTTTAGTATCATCCTGTCAATGGCCTGATTGTCTCCACCCTGAAATTGTCATTGGGGGTGGGGTGGGAGGGATTGACTGAGAAATTGCTTTTAAAGCCCTTTAAATTATCACACGCAGGTCAGAGAGATGTTACAATTAACTGAAGCATTTCCAGTGACCAGTATGTTGGAAAGTTTTATATATGTTGGCATTGTTAAGTTGTTCAGTCAGATTTGAATCTCCATGGCCCTTTGGACTGCAGCACTTCAAGCACATCTATTATCTACTACACCTCTATGCTCCCTCAAGCTCATGTTCATTGTCTCAATGATCTTGTGTATCCATCTGTGACTCTGATGTTCCCTTCTTTGTGTGCATTCAACCCTTTCCAGCATCAGAGTCTTTTCTAGGGAATCCTGTCGTCTCATGATATGGCCAAGGGACTCTAAGCAGTTTTCTCCAATACCACAATTCAAACGCATCAATTCTCTGGTGCTCAGCCTTCTTTATGGTCCAGCTCTCACCTCCAGAGTTCTAACTATGCTGACCTTGATTTTCCAGGACCTGAGATTGCTTTTTGCAATCTCATTGTAGCTTATTACATATTTAATTAGCTCTTTCAACTTTCATATATGCAGATATTCTGAAAAAAAAAAAAAGAACAGAAAATCTGTCCTAATAAGCAGTTCAGGTAAAATGTACCCACTAATGTATAGTTTTCTAATATTGGTAGAGATATAAGACCACATACTATCCTAATATGGCATATATAGGGTCTAGAAGCAGGTATACGATTAGGTTATTGTTTCCATGAAGCATTCTCTAAATGAGCAGGAACAGAGACGTCTCCTGTAATAAGGGTACATTTTTCCTTTATTCAGCTTTCCTGAGTATATTTGGATTTTGCGGTTTGGGACCTGATCTTAGCTGTACAGTCCGTGCTATGTTTGCAGAACAAAGCTCCAGGGCATTTAAACCAAATGACAGAGCCAGTGTCTGCAGATCTGAAAACAACCTCTAGGACTGTACAGTCAGCTGTTCCTTTCCTATCAAAGGGGGATTACATCAGTTACATATGAATAAAGCTGTTACTATAATGTGAGATTACACAATATTCCATAGTATATTGTAATTAGGATTGTATAGTCACCTATACTTAACTAACAGAGGAGACATTTAACCAGTTACCTACTAATAACTACATGTAAAAAAAAGTCTGCAGAATAAGGGCTTCAGACTCGTAAACTGCTACCTAGCAGTCACATCACATCACTCCCATATACTTACCAGAAATGGCCTTTAAATGGTGTGAAATGTGCAAAATTTGAAACCCATTGATTCCATGTTCCCCCCCCACACCAAAAAAAGCTCATCACATCCTACCAGTAGTGAAATCTCAGCTCTACAATCACTACACCTTAGTCCGTCTTAGTGCTGAGAATTTCTAAAAATCCTCCATGTACTAAGCCCCACCGGTAGAGGCACAAAGAAGTTCTCCGACAAGCAAACAAGCATCAAATCTGATACTTAAAACCTTAATTGTGTCAGATATAAGGCTTAATTACTCATATCCAATATAATTAAAAGGTTAATACCGCAGCCCCCATGAGCCACAATACCCCCGGATCTTCAAAGATCATTTGGGTCCCCAGAATTCTCCCCAATACTTACCATAAGCTGTAGGAACCCCAGGGTTTTCCTCTTCCCATGCGCAATGAGCAGGGCAAACCCACAGATACCCCCTTCCCACATGTGATCCCCTATCAATTTATAACAATGGCACCTAAAATGTAACCCCCGGCTGTGGAGGTTCTTAAAGGTTCTCTGTGGCAGCTAAATATTAACTCCTACCACAGGGTCCCTAACAGACCCCTCATGGCAGTTAAAACTAATCCTGTTGCCATGGAGTTTCTTAAAGGACCCCTGTGGCATTAAACACGTCTACGTAGGTCCTGTAAGGACCTTTATGTCTTGCTTTTCTGGACTAAATCGTGTTCTTATGGACTCTTTTTAATCAAATATAAGCCAATCAGAATCAAGCAGCAAAAATTACCTTTAAACCTTCTGATTGGTTTATGTAACTAAACCCCAACGCCTAAGCAAACTGTAATCTAATGTGTTATGTATTTTTGCCTGTTTCCATCTCTTAAGTGACCAGAATTTTACTTGCCAGAATCTTACTTCCTCCCTGAGGAATCCAAATATTATGATTCCTTTCACTCATGTTACGATCATCTATCTCTACAAACTACTCTTCCTCCTCCTGCTGCCATGGCGTCATACAACTCTACCATCTTTGATCATCTTCTGCTGCTTTACACTCAAGCTCCTTTGTTGTTCCATTCTTTGCAGATAATAAGGCAGAAACCTTCAAATCTAACTGTTGGTTTTGAGTTCGAGCACTTATAAGAACATATTTAAACATCATAAAAAATAGGATCAGATAGAGAACAATAAAAGTGATTTAACTACAAGAGTGCAAGCAAAGGAAACCTCTGACAGAGCAGTAATGACCTGGTAGATAACAGAAGCATGGCTGGCAATCTGTTCTCAAAGCCCAAACATAACATCACATGGCTGAGAATGGCTGATGGAATTACTCAGAACCTGGAAAACAATTTCACACAAGACTAAGCAGAGAGCAGATAAAAAGGGAAGCAACGAGCTTTCAGAAGGACAGATTGGAAATGTTGAATTTTTCTTTCAACTCTCAAAAAATTTTAGGTGTGAGGAGTGTTCAGATAATTTGATATTTGCATGAAGCTTTGTAGGTCATTAATATTTATAAACCACAAACAGACTAATCTGTGGAAACTGAGTGGCTTTGTGCAGCTTGTCATAAGTTGGAGCATATAAGTTAGATCTAAAAAAAAAACAACATGGAGGGTGTCAACCAAGTATTACAATATACAATCTTTTTTAATAAAACTGCATTAAATATCACTTATAGGATAATGTTCCCAGTTAAATTTAACAATCCAATTGACATGACCAAGGGGAGGGATCCAACTCTTCTGGCTACTGGAATCCTCCCTTGGATCGTGGAGTGGATGGGTATCTCAATTCTAGGATTATCAGGATGCAGAACAGAAATTAAGGGGTTAAAATAACAACAGTGAGTATAACCTCAAAATAAAAGTCTTTATTGGAATAAGCTGGAACATTTATAGGGAAATCAGAACAATACAACTTGGGTTCAACCCACAAGCATGATTAAATTATTTGTCCTAACCAGTTATCTCAATCAGACCCTGTAATACCTCACTGGCCAATATGGGGTGTGTGGGAGTAATCCCAGCACAGCGTGAGCTGGTTATTACATCACAAACCTGGACAAATTAAAAGTTCTCTTCTAAACTAGTTAACTCACTTATACTAATTGAATTTGCTGTTTACATCTCGATAATCCCATCAGGCAGGTTGTTACAAAGACGTACAGTCCATTGTTGAAAAATCCTATATCTGGTGATGGAATTAGCAGGGACTGTAAATGTGATCGGGGGGAGGGGGGATGGAGAGGACTTAGCTCCATTAGGGAGACGTTAACTCGTCACGAGAAAACAGAACTTGACACCAATATTATCGGAACAGTAATAAGGGCAAGTTCTTAAAGAGATGGGCAAACCAAACCAACTCATCCGCCTCCTGAGGAATCTATATGTGGACAAAGAAGCCGAACATGGAACAACTGAATGATCTGGAAATGAGTGCGATAACATTGTATATTGTCAACCCATTTATTCAACCTATACACAGAGTACATCATGTATAAGGTAGGGCTGGATAAATTAAAAGCCGGAGTTAATATTGCTGGAAGAAACATCAACAACCTCAGATACGCAGATGATATTGAAAGTGAGGAGGAACTAAAGGACTTATTGATGAGGGTAAAAGATGAGAGTACAAAAGTTGGGCTGCTGCTCAACGTTAAAAAGACAAATATCATGGCAAGAAGCTATCTAAGTTACTGGCAAATAGACAGAAGAAGTAGAGGCAATGACAGGTTTTATTTTCCTGGTCCCCAAGATCTCAGCAGGATCTCAGGAGATGGTGACTGCAGCCATGAAATGAAAAGATGTTTACTTCTGGGGAGGAAAACTATGGCAAGTAGCAAGCGGCTCAAACCTCCATAGAGCTAGATTAGCAACAAGTAAAGTTATTATAATTAAGGGAATTCTTGATCATTTAGAAAAATCTAACCAGCTTTCCCAAGTCCTTATAGGCGGTGCTCGTAAATTTTAGTGAGATCCGTGAGTCTTCCATCAAGAGGTTTTAAATCTAAAAATCTGCAAAAACACTGTTTATAAATTGAATACTCTCTTTCATGTGCAATAAAGACAAAACATTATTTCTATTGTCTTTTAAAGAGACTCTGTGTGGCTTAGTATGTTAATGTGAGGCTCTGAGTGCTTGATAAAGGTGGGGGCATCTAACTGCATTATAACCTTATTGGAGCATTGTTGACAGAGGCAGACAAGCAATCTACAATACTAATTTCTATATCACTACAGCACTCATTTGCACAAGGATAGAGGAGAAATGTGCTGTTTATCTCAAGAATGATTCACTTTAGAAGCAAATGGCTTGTACAGTGTATATAAAAAATGTGCTCCAAAAAAGCACTTTATTGTTTTTCCAAAATCATTTCTTCTCTGGTTCTGCCATCTGGAGTCTCCATGCTCTGTGATTTTGGCCCATTCCCATCACAGTCAGTCACTGGCAGCCTCCCACCCACCAGCTGGTTATACAAATCCTCTATATCTTTATTTAAGTTAAAATAAGAGGTTTCACATTACCAACCCATAGTGTAAAGTACTAACTGTCGTACTGGTTGCATTTAAATGCAAGTCAGTTCTAATAAGTTATGCTTTTAATTTGAGAATTAAGAAAAAGGTTTTAAGGAGCATTGAAAGAGTCTGGATTTTGCTAGTTATATAACACTAGCGACTTGCCCGTCAAGAATTACGGCAATAAAATGTGAAGCCTAGCAATGCTGTTTGCCACACAATGCGATGTTCTGCCCCCTCTGAGCACCTTCGGCGCTAATTGCGAGCCTCTCCTTCCATCTACTTCACTGCTCAGCAACTTGCAACTTGCCATGTGTCTCTTTCCACCATCTCCCCCTGTCCCTTCCCTGTCTTTCTCCTCTACGTGTCTGCTGAATCTTTGCGTGGTGCGCATGCCTGGCGTCGTTTTTTCTGGCGCCATTTTGTTTTACGGCCTCAGCGATTTTCGATCATTAAAAAAGACAAAATGTGCCTCAAATAAACTTGCAACCTCACTCACCGGGTCCCTGGCTCTCCCCTGTGTTGTGTGTGAGTGTGCAATTGAATTTGAGGCATATTTGTGTTTTTTCGGAGTCTTTTACAGTTAGGTGGTTTGGCCGTTAAAGTCGTATTTTTTTGTGAGCTTGTGCCTCAATGGTTCGGCTCGCTTTGCGAGGCTCTCAAGTGTGATGACAACTTGCAGTTTGACAACTATTATATGTGATCCCTTTGTATCGAGTTACTTTTATGTACTTTATTTTTCTAAGTGCTTATAAGCCCTGTTTTTACTGCCAAAATTAAACAAATAGTCCCTGTATGGGTCAGCTCACAAAGACGCAGACTCTGTATGGCTTGTTGTGCAGTGTAATGTCCTAGCCTATTAGCAAACACATTTCAGCAGCATGTTACTGAGAGATGGTTACTGATTGGGTAGTATGATACACAGCAGGGCAAGTATGATAGAGTCTGTGTCTTCATGACCTGCAGAGGGCAGACACATGCAGGGACTATTTGATTTTAGGCAGGAAACAGAGCTTATAAACACTTCTTAATAAAATAAAGTACATAAAAGTAAATAAACAGGGATCACTAATAGAGTTGTAGGAGGGAGAGAGGGAGAGAGAAAGGGGGAGAGAGAAAGGGAGGTGGGGAGAGATAGAGGAAGAGAGAGAGAGAAGGAGGGAGAGAAGGAAGGAGGGATTGACGGAGAGTAAGGAAGAGAGAGGAAGGAAGAGAGAAGAGTGAGATATTTGGAGAGAGAGAGAGAGAGAGAAGAAGGGAGAGAGGGATAGAAGGAAGGAGGGAGTGAGAAGGAGAGAAAGAGGGTGCAGAGAGAGAGAGGGTGCACAGAGAGAGACACATTAGACACAGAGAGTGTGCACAAACAAAATTGTCTTCTACACAATTTAAAAGACAATATTATAAAGTCATTTTTGACAGGCAAGTGACTAGTATTATATACCTACTAGATACTTGCCCGTCAAAAATGACGGGATTAAAATAGTAAGGCTGGCAATGGTGTTTGTCACACAATGTGAGGCTTTTGCTCCTCTGAGCACTTTTGGTGTTCATCGCGAGCCTCTCCCCTGTGTACTTCAACTTTCCTGCTTTGCACTTATCACCTTCGGTGCTCATCGTGAGCCCCGCGCTGAGCGCCTTTGGCACTTATCGCAGGGCTGGCAATGAACGCATTTGGCGCTCATTGCAAGCCTCTTCCGCTTACGGTGCTCATCGTGATCCATGTGCTGAGTGCCTTCAGCGCTCATCACGTGGCTCACAATGAGCGCCTTCGGCACTCATTGTGAGCCTTTCCTCCCGCCTACTGTACGGGCCGCTCATTGCAGGTTTTGGTAACCTGCAAGTTTTGTGCTTGGGAATGCCATGTGTCTCTTTCCACCATCTCCCCCCTGTCCCTTCCCTGTGTCTTTCTCCTCTGTGTGACTGCGTGTTACGCGCTGAAGGCCGTTTGTTTAATTTTCAAATTCCTGCGTGCCTGGCTTTGCTCAGCCTCGTTTTCATCCAGTTTGAGAAATATTTAAGTTTTTTGTCCGCCAATTTTTTCCTCGCTTAGCCGATTTTGGATTGATGAAAAACCCCAAATGTGGCTCAAAATCGCTTGCAACCTCACTTCCAGGCTTCCTGGATCTCCCTTTGTCCTGTTCTGTCTGTGAGTGTGTTAAATTTGTTAAATTTTTGGGTTTGTTTTTAGGGTCTTTCGACTTGCACGCTTGGCTCGCAGTTGCAACCCTTACTGCGCCGCTGGCTCTCATCCAGCCTAAGTCCTGCACCGTACACGGCTCACCTTGACTTGCGAGGCTTCGCAGATGAGCGTCTTTGGCGCTCATTCAGCCTTAGTCGTGCACCGTACACGGCTCGCCTCGCTTCGCCCAGGAACTTTCCACATCCCTTTAACCTTCTCAGATAGGTGCTGATTACAAGCTGCTGTTAAAATTTTGCTTTATGTAATAAATTGTGCTTCAATATTTTGGATACTGCCCTTATTAATTATATTGAAGAAAAATAAAAGATAACATTTTCACCATCATCTCAGAGCTGTGTGTATAATGTTTACAGTCGGGAGACGTTCCCTTGGTGGTGTCAAAAAAGGCTGGGGCTCAGATGGAAAACAAAATATCCAATCCAGGAATGTCAGATCAGAACAGATTAATGCAGAACGTTCCCTAAACACGCCATGACAGCAGAGAGCGCTAAGGCGAGATTCAGAGGAGCTTCTTATCCTGCGTTGTCACTACCTGTTTATTAACCAAGGTGCTTGTGGTAAATTAAGGTTTGCTTTCCATTTACATACATTAATACTCACCATTCCCCCATTAGTCACCTATCAGTATTGATTTATTAATTCAGAGCGGTCTATGGGTCAGACAAAGGAGGGGGCTGCTGCAGAATTCCCCTAAAAAAACTGTTAATAAAGCTCTCATTTTTGAATCTGCATTGCCATTACATCCTATAGAGACATCAACATACAGGAGTGGTACAAGCGTTATATAGAGCTTGTGTCTCCTAATCATATCATGGTGCAGGAGAGGGGATCCAACTCAGCTCCAGAATTCTCCTGCCTTGGCTAAAGGGAATCCTCCTTTGGACCGTTGAGTGAATGGGCTTCTTGGTTACCCAATTCTATTCCAGGAACATTAGGATGCAGACTAAGAATGCAGAGTCAAGAGGTTAAATAACGAACAGAGATTGTAACCTCTAAATTAAAGTAAGAACACCATTATTAAGTCAGAACATTTATAGGCAAACAGAACAAAACAACGTTTGTTCAATTCACAAACCTGCTTAAATCACCAGCCCTTAACCAGTTAACTCAATCAGCCCTCTGCATTACCTCACTGGCCATTCAGAAGGTATGGGAGCTGGTGATTTCATTAAATCTTAAAAACACTCAAAGTTCCCTTCTAAACTTCTAATACTATTTGATTTCTTGTCCAGAGCTAGATAATCACATCAGGCTGGTTGTTATCAAGATACAGATCTTTATTGTATTGTATTGCTTATTGTATCAGATACTTAAGAAATAGACCTTTCTTTAATAAATAACAGCAACTACAGCAAACTATTGGAAGTCTCTCTCAGAAGGGTTATTAAACTTTATTTGCTGTCAAGGTGCAGCTCTCCACATGTGGCATCATTTTGAAAGAAAAAGTCATCGTTCATTTGCAGACGTTGGAAAAGTCAACTATTTCTGTGTCTGCCCTTTTTACGGTGACTGTAAAGGTACTAAATGGGTCAGACATACAGTACCTGCTTGCCAGTGGTGGAGTTTGTGATGAGGTATATAGTATATATATATATATATCACATATATAGTTGTGATCATGCGAGTTGTTGCTAACGCTTGCAGGCCTGCGTAGCGAGTGCCGCGGCTCGCGCAGCGAGCCGCAGCCCTGGCAAAGCGAGGGCAGTGGGCGAGGGCCTCAGTTGCTGGAATGGAGCGCCGACGGCGCTTCATGCCAGCAAATGCGACCCTCGCTAACTTTACGTCGCAACGCAAACAACACGACACACCAATTACGACCCTCGCAAACTTTTACTTGCAACGCAAACAACATACAACACACGTTAACACACATTACGACCTCGCAACACTCGGACGCAACTCGCGAACATTACAAAATTCAAAACACAATACATACACACAGCACATACATAAAAAACTTACCTACAGCAACAAGGAGCATCCAGGACCTCAAAAAACCAACTTACACCTTCATTTCACTCAAAATAAAAGAGTTTACACACTAAAAAATGTCATAAGCGACAGAACAAATGGCCGCCGAGCAAAACGAAAACGAGGCTACACACGCAAACATAATACGAGACACGTTAGCACACATTACGACCTCGCAAAAATCGGACGAAACACGCCAACATACAAACATTTAAAACACAATAAATACACACAACACACACATAAAAAGCTTACCTACAGCAAGAGGAACCATCCAGCACCTCAAAAAAGCAAGTTACACCTTCATTTAAATAAAAATAAAACACTTTAGACACTAATAAAATTGCTAAGCGAGAGAAAAAATGTCCAACGAACAAAACGAAAACGAGGCTACAGCACTCTCAACACGGAAAACACCACAACACACTCGCAAAACACCACAAGAAACTCGCAAAACACCACAAAGCACCTACGGATAATCCGCGAAAACGCATACCACAGATAACCCGCCATTTTACGCCAATGCAGAAGTACACCACTACGCTAACGGTTTCGTTTCGCGCACGCACAGTATTACACTGCACACATTCACCACGCTTACACAGCAGCTCCACACCACTAATGCTGCAGCAACCTCAAAACAGATTGCAGATCTTCAACACAATGCTTCACAATAGGTAAAGTATATTCATTTATTAATGTATTACAAATTTCATTAATACACACCAAACAGCATTAGCTCACTTACAATTTCATTGCCGTCATTTTTTGACGGGCAATTCGCTAGTATATATATATAGTACAGGGCAACTAAGCCTAGTGCTCAAAACAGAAAATGTATTAAGTTGATCAGATAGATCATTAGGATAATAAGGTGTACATAGCAAAAGAGGGATATGAAACATCGCATTAAAGGTCATGTCATTTGACATATTTTACTAAAATATAACTTTTAATATTTAAAAATTTAAAAAGAAATTTTAAATTAAAAGAATGTATCAGTACTGTAAGCCAAAGGAAGGGAAAGACATACGGCATGGATGGCAGTTGACAGCTAAGAGCCAGAGTACCCTATCTACCAAACACCGACACTGGCTTACAAGGAGTAAATCCTATGGTCCCAAAGGAATTGGCTTAAACTAAAAGGATTGAGGGTGGATATAGAAAAATATCTTAGGTAGACATCTCATATGTCTATATGGATGTCTATAAGTAATTTCCCAGGATAAATCATAGGACTAATCATGCAATGAAGCAAGGTATACCTATACTATAATATCTATAGACTACTTTAGCCTTATAAATGTATCTTTAAGAAAGTGTAATAGCAATATAACTCCAGCCACACATAAATACAAATATATGAGAAAATTACTAAATATAAATCCTACGTGTGGTTATTAATCTTACCATATAAATTCACCCTTAAGTAGGACTATATAAAGCCACTACTGACGTTATCAACGTGACCCCAACTAAACCCATGCCAATAATATAGTGGACATAAAGTATGGATATAGAGTATTTAAGGGGTTAGAAAAAGCATATTCCTGATGGATCTTTAGTAAAAACATACCTTAAATAAAATCCAGTGTTACTGTGGATAGAGACCCCGCTCTCTGCCCATATTTGCTGTCATCCTACCTCCTTACCGTGCTTGCCTCCTGGAATGTGACGTCGCTCGTCATTGACGCCGCATTACAGTGACATATGTGTTCCACAGTGACGTATATGTGTGATACCGCACGACGCCCGTTTCAGATAGGGGGCTGAAAGTCATAGCAGAGGGGGCGATTTGAATAGCCCTCGGTCGTTTCAATGAACCCTTTCAGATGTAATTTCCAGAGGATTATCAACAAGGAAACCACAATCTAATTAGTTTGAATCTCCAGTATGTAATTAATCCTTACAAATATAATGAGAAAATAAGGTTAAAAAAAGGGGAGAGCATAAGAACAAAGAAAACAGAACATGTATTTAATTTATCAATTAAATACACTATGAAAGTAATATAATATTAATTATTATGAGATTAACACAAGAAGATCATACTTGTCTAATTAACATGTCAAATTATCTCCATATTAAATCCAACAAAATACAATGGTATGGGAATCTGGATATTCAGTATATACCAAATAATACCTATTGACCGAAAAAGGAGGGGAATCATCCTATGGGTAGTGATCCTATATTTCATATATAGATTTTCTTAGTACAGATAGACTATTTACCGAACTTCTGACCATTATGGCTGATTACTAGTAAAGAGTAATCCAGCCCTAATTAAAACCCATTATTTGGTTATTATAACTAAAAATGTACTAAATCCTATATATTACATATGATATAGTCATACATATCAGGCTAGCCTTTGGAGAGAGCCTATATTGTCAATTTTTCTGATGGTAATTGTGAAGAGTCTCATATCTTACATGTGAAAAATAGTACTTCATAGATGTTAATAATAGACTATGCAAAGAGAATCCTTAAAGCTATATCTGTGAAATATATTTACATAAATAATCTGGGGAGAAATTCTTAATATGTTACAGAAACAAACTACATGAGATGAATATAAATATATTTTGAAGGGTCATAGAAGGCAGGGAAAGAGGAAATAACCAAGGTTTAACTTGGAATAATTCTCCATTTAATATCTAAGATCTCTCTGTCTGATGGTTTCAAAAATGATATACAATGCCTTGCAAAAGTATTCACCCCCCTTGGCATTTTTCGTGCTTTGTTGCCTCACAACCTGGAATTAACATGGATTGTTTGAGGATTTGCATAATTTACCACTGGGATATTTGCCCATTCCTCCGTGCAAAACTGCTCCAGCTCCTTCAAGTTGAATGGTTTGCGCTTGTGAACAGCAATCTTTAAGTCTGACCACAGATTTTCTTTTGGTTTATGGTCTGTGCTTTGACTAGGCCATTCCAACACATTTACATGTTTCCCCTTAAACCACTCAAGTGTTGCTTTAGCAGTGTGCTTGGGGTCATTGTCCTGCTGGTAGGTGAACCTCCATCCTCACCTCAAATCACGCCCAGAGTGGTACAGGTTTTGCTCAAGAATATCCCTGTATTTAGCACTATCCATCTTTCCCTCAACTCTGACCAGTTTCCCAGTCCCGGTTGCTGAAAAGGTGATGTGATGCGTTGGCTTTGCGCCAGACATATGGTTTTCTTTGATGGACGAAAAGTTCAACTTGAGTCTCATCAGACCAGAGCACCTTCCTTCATACATGCCTTTTCACAAACTCAAAACGCGCCATTTTGTTTTTGCTGAAAGTAATGTCTTTCTTCTGGCCACTCTCCCATAAAGCCCAACTCTATGGAGCGTATAGCTTATTGTCATCCTATGTACAGATACTCCAGTCTCTGCTGTGGAACTCTGCAGCTCCTCCAGGGTTTCCTTAGGTCTCTGTGCTGCCTCTCTGATTAATGTCCTCCTTGCCCAGTCCGTGAGTTTTGGTGGGCGTCCGTATCTTGGCAGGTTTGCTGTTGTGCCATGTTCTTTCCATTTGGTTATGATAGATTTGATGGTGCTCCTGGGGATCATCAAAGATTTGGATATTTTTTTATAACCTAAACCTGACTTGTACTTCTCAACAACATTGTCCCTTACATTTTTGGAGAGTTCCTTGGTGCCTCTTGCTTAGGTGTTGCAGCCTCTGGGGCTTTTCAAAAAAGGTGTGTATATGTAATGACAGATAATGTGACACTTAGACTGCACACAGATGGACATCATTTTACTAATTATGTGACTTCTGGAGATAATTGGTTGCACCAGAGCTTTTATGTGCTTTATAACAAAGGGGGTGAATTCATACGCACATGCCAATTTTCTGTTTTCTATTTCTAAAAAAATGATTTATGGATATATTTTTCTCATTTCACTTACTAACTTAGACTATTGTGTTCTGATCCATCACATTAAATTCAGATTAACAAAATATTAAACTTAAGGCTGTAAAGTAACAAAATAGGTAAAAAGTCTAGGGGTGAATACTTTTGCAAGGCACTGTATAAGGCTCAACATGCCAGATTATAAAATGATAAAATTGAGGCCTCACAAGAAGACTGTATAATTGATATTTTCATTCAGCCCTGATGGGGCCATTGTGTTGAGTAGGAATATCCATCTACTCTCAGCTCATAATAAAGCATCTAAATTGCCCCCTCTAATTCCTAATGAGACTTGCTGTATCATTCAGCTTTTCAGTACTCCAAAGTTCGAATTATGAAATTTAAGGAAATGTCTTGCAATTGAGGTGAGTTTTCTAACATATTCTAGTTTTTTTTGGCATTCTTGATGTTTCATGCATGTTCACATATTCTTTTCCTTATCTCTCTGCTTGTCATGCCCACATATTTTTTTGTGTATGGGCACTCTAGGACATAAATGACCCCTCTTGTACTGCAGTTGAAGATATTTTTTTATTTGATGGCATTTACCCATATGGTATCTGAATTGTGTCACGTTCTTGATATGTATACAGTATTTACAGTCACCACAACTATGGTTTCCAAATATTGATGTTTTCAATACTTTCTGTATCTGTTTCACATAGTGGCGCGATACAAGGAAATCCTGCAGAGACAGTGAATTTCTCCAACTTGCTTGTATGCCAGTTTGTAACCATTCTTTTAGATCTTTGTCTGTCTTTACTACATCAGTGTGTTTGTTAAGGATAGCTAAAATCTCTTTCCATTGTCCATTGAAAGTACTTATGAATCAAATTTCATCACTACCGATCACTCTTCTTTTGGGATTTTGTAGACTTTCTCTTTTCAAATATAGAGCTCTATGATATCCTTTCTTGGTTGCTCTGTTGCTATATACCCTTAGTCTCAACCTTTGTTTTAGTTCACTGGCTCTGACTTTAAAAATTCCAATTTCAGAACAATTTTGTCTTAACCTTAAAGATTCTCCAAAAGGGATAGCTCTTTTAGTAGATGGTAAATGTGCAATATTCTGTTTGTCGCCGTTTCTTTGCGGTAGAGGTCTGTACACAGGGTTTCTCCATCTCCCTGGTATATAGTTAGATCCAGGAAATCTACTTTGTCATGTTTGGTAGAAAATGCCAGTCTGAGTTGAATTCATTGGAATTTTAGATATTAACATATTCAGTGAAGAGATCTTCAGGCCCATCCCATAAGAGGAAAAGATCATCTATATATCTAAGCCAAATAAGTATATACTGGGTATACTTATGTAGTTCCTCAGCCATGACAATCTCACACTCCCACCACCCCATATAGATATATATATATATATATATATATATACATATATTCATTGCATAATGCACCCCCACCCTAGCCCAGTTGCCCTACAATATGAAAACAATTAATTGCACTCACAAAAAAATATTGAATTCCCCCAATTCCCCCTCCGACCAGGGCCCTTGTACATTGCTCCGCTTTCAACGCCAATATCTGCGCCACTGCTGCTGACACTATCACTGGTATCTGGTATTTGTGTTGCAGAGAGGTCTATGTAAGGAGCACATTATGGATACAGCACAATATAGATGTAAAAGTTTAGACACATATAGACAGTATCTAGGATTCACTTATATCTGCTGCATTAAAGAGTAAGTCACATCTAACATTTATATGGCTTTAAATTGAAGCCAGTCAGCAAAAAGATGTATAGCCAGGCTCTGCAAGCGGTGCACACACTGGGGCCTTTCTCTGGTGGGGAGCCCCAATTAGTCACCTATCAGTATTGATTTATTAATTCAGAGAGGTCTGTGGGTCAGAAAAGAGAGGGGGCTGCTGCAGATTTCTCTTTAAAAAAAATGTTAATAAAGCTTCCATTTTTGAATATGATCAAATTAATTTTGTTTGTATGGCAAGTTTTTTGGTGTTGCGCAGGGCTAACCGCGGACCCCAATCCCGGGTCATGCCTGCCCAGCCCCTCTGGGTCAACTCAGCCTCAACAGGCTCCCCCCTCTCTTGTGGGCTGCTTAGGGGGATTCATTGCTTGCTCTGTGTTCCCTGCTAGCTCAACTTTTAACTTGGTCAGGGAATCCCAAATGTCGTCATACATGCTTTTTTTGCACCAGGGCCCTCCATTAACTAGCTTTGCCTTTCTGGTCTGGATTGGAGAAATGTGGATCCAAACTTATCCAGTTCATGGAGATGATCAAAAGACCCTGCCACAAGCTTCAAAGGAAAATATAATGGTAAAACATGTCATATCTCTTTAAAAGAATAGGTTACATGTAGTATAATGGAAGCACTAGTAACCCTATTATATAAAATTATGACTTATTATTATAAGTTTTATTTTTGTATCTAGGCAGTTGCCATATTCCTCATCCCATTCTTGTAGTGGGCAGCAAGCTGTGAAGCTCCATATTGCAATTTATACTACGTTGTATAACCAGCCTCCCTGTTAGTCCACATGATGCTGGCTCCTGCAGTTGAAAATCCAGTATGGAGTATAACACCAAGCTGCTCGCCCTTCACACCGAGGTCTTATTATCTGATGAAGAGTGACATGAAACCTGTGAAATGTTAGTTTTTGCACTATATGATGAATCAATAAATGTGCAGTTTTCACTGTTTGGTGGCACGGTCTTGTGGTTTTTCATGTTGGCTTATGTAATTGACCACCATCAAGTTGTAGTTGCCTCAAGTTGTTTTATTTATATATGAAAACCAGAATATTTCAGTAGTGAAGGGTGTATTTCATGTTTTAATTATTTACATGGCAGAATATGCAACATTAAATTAGCATTTTCCATATTCATATCATGAAATATTTATGAATACACACTTTGCTAATATTTTGATATAAGTTTATTGTTAGCATAACACCAAATAAAACATAACCCTGTTTCACTGTTCCCTCGTTATAATTATTACGATTATATGCCCTACTTGGTGTTTACTTATTAACTGTCGTCTGTAGACATGTGGTACCCATAGGACATAGAAAATAACATTAATTGTAATGCAATAAAATCTATATATGAGAGCTGTGCAGGGGAACATAGTATAGCTAGTGAGTACATTATAATTAATCACTGGATTTGTCAACAGTCAGTGAAATGTTTAATCAGCTGTAATCATGCAATGCCTCATCCATAATGTACTTCAGTGCTTTCCAAGCTTTTCATATTGGTGACACATTATTTGGACATGCAACATTTTGCGACACAGTAATTCAGTTAACTAGGTTATAAGAGATACGAACACATACATAAAATGCTGTTGCACGTCACACAGTTTAGAAAGCTCTGATGTACTTATTGCCAGCATTTGGAAAAATATTGACAATTATTGACAATTATATATATATATATATATTATATATATATATATATATATATATATGTGTATATATATATATATATATATATATATATATATATATATATATATATTACACAATCAATGTCTCTTATTACTGTGTCTAGGGCTGATGCCATAGTGTTGATATAGGATAATTCTGGGTGGTGATGCTAAATACGACTCATTACAGATCAATATGTGTTTGTTTGTTTTGAGAAATCAAAATTCATCACGATTGTGAAGGCAAATGCAGACTCGGTAGTGCTGGATGTGCAGTGTAGTGTCATAGCCTACAAGGAACCACTACATTCTACTGCTCTGGATGCCTCTACATTTTTGTGCCAGGGTGACCCTCCCTTATTATTCAGTTTTTCTTGGTCAGATGCAGTTTTATCTCTGCATTGATTTCCCTGCAGTTTAATTGACAATGGGCCCAGTAAAATGAGATCTAATTACAGAATAACCAAGTATTGAGTAGAATATAAAAACATATTCATTTCTACAATCCAGAGCAGCAGTTTTGCTTAGCTAAATAATGTAAAGCTGTTGATAACATTTGTGGCGCTTGATGTCCCAGGAGGATGTGCTCAGTGATACAATGATCTGGTGGGGTTCTCTTTCATTTCCAGGTATCCAGTTCTCCGGCTTTCACTGATCAAACACTGAGCTCTTATTACCTGCTTGTATTCAACAAAACTTCATTTTCTCATTCTTCTTGAAACAATTTGAATAACTGTTTTTCTCGGAATTCTGAGCTGGAAGCAGGTTTTTTTTTAACTTGTTTTAGACATTCAAATGTGAATACAGATGTACTATTTATTTACTATATATATATATATATATATATATATATATATATATATATATACTATACTATATATATATATATATATATATATATATATATATACTAGCGACTAAATGACGGTCAATAAAATGTAAATGTTGTGAAATTTGTTTGCAACACCATATGAGTCTGCTACATTTGTCCCTTTTTTTTGATCTAAAAATAAATACACATTTATTTTTTTAACTTTTTATTTTTTTAACTTTCAACTTATATTTCACCAACAAATTTTTTTTTTCAAACTTCAGTCTTTTAATTGTGATATATATAATAACAATATAATAATGTCTTCATTTTTAATGCATACATATTGTAAAGTCTAACATGAAAGTTTGTAACATGCAACTTGTATATTAAACAATCTTTAAACATTTTTTTAACCATACTAACACTTTTCAATAGATATTTATCACTGAGCAACTGCGGACTATATTAACTCAGAGTAAGTAAATTGTTTTAACAATAACATGCTTTTTATCATTTTTAACATTTTTGTTAAACTCTTGTTAAACTAAATTAGCATTGAATCCA
Organism: Discoglossus pictus; assembly: GCA_027410445.1. NCBI lineage: Eukaryota > Metazoa > Chordata > Amphibia > Anura > Alytidae > Discoglossus > Discoglossus pictus. The sequence continues at coordinate 97,912,755 of CM050169.1, forward strand.
GAGGAAGGCAAACAATAAAAACCCCCATTGAAACTTGGCCAATTGTATCAAAGAGGTAAAAAAAATGTATTCCTTCCTGACCCCATTAACTGGTAATCGGAATACTCCCTGAATCAATACCCTGTCTTTAAATAATACATTTCCAATTATTATGAAATGCTGCAACTTTATAATAACAATACATGTTTGAGTATACCACATATATATTTAACAAACTGTCCCAAACATTTAAAATACACATATTTAACATCTGAAATTGTAACATCAAACAATAACATTTAACTCTTGTAAATCTTGAAAAAGTCAGATAATTGTTTTGTGGGGCCAATCATGTTAATATGAAACTTTGAACCCATTCCAATATGTTTAAGGATGTTTTACTGTTGTTTTTGTTGTCATTTCTTTTTTTTTTTTATTTCTGTTTGTCCTTTCTGCAAATATCACATAGAGTTTCATAAGTGAAATAGTGGCCCCCTATTTAAAGAGTCTCAGAGTACTTTAATTTTGTACTGGAAGTCAAACCACTGTTCTCTATGTTTTTTTGTCCATTCTATAGATTATTTTACTTGAAATATTGTTTTTGTTCAATCATATTGAGTACCATAAAATGTTGGCATTAAAATGAAACCATTGTCCTCTATCTTTCCAACACCTCATAGTAGACAATGTTTTTGGTGTAAACACATCCATCATCCAATAAATGACCCTGACTTTTGTTTTCTTCAACATGCACTTTAATTTCTTTTGGATTAGTGCACCTTGAAAAAGCCACATAGAGTTGTCCATGTGCAAAAACTGGTTCCTTTAAAAAAATCCCAACAGACTTAAAAGTTTGTCCTTGGGATTTATTGATGGTCATGGCAAATGCCATGATAACTGGAAATTGTCTCCTTTGAAGGACAAAAGGCAAACCACTCTTACCTCTTACTTGGAGCTAAATCAATTCTTGGTATAAAAACTCGTTCACCTTTATGGGTCCCAATTATAATTTCTGCATGTATAAAATGATCTTTTAACTCATGCACAATTAATCTGGTCCCATTACAAAGTCCTTTTTTAGATTCATATTTCGCAATAACATGACAATTTTTTCAATTGTAAAATATGTGGGGGCATTCCAGATGGTGTTAACGAATTAATAAATTTGATACTAAAATTCGATTCACTGTCTTTATCATCAGACAGAACAGAATCTGCACTGTAATAATTATTTTGTGGTGCATTGATGTATTTTAAAATGTTGTTATTTACATTCAAGGCATCAATATTTTTTGATGTTAATATCACTTTGTTTGCTATGTCTGAGTAATCCTCATTATTAAGACTGTTTAGAAATATGGCTGATATGAGTGATTTATTGCAAACCATTTCTGATGGAATTTCAAAGGTATCATTTGGTAAATGCTGTATTTCTGGATGTTTTCCTTCTCCGATTTTAATGAGCCAATCATTGAATTCATTTTGGCCTTCAGATCTCATATTTAATTCTAATTTGAGATGTGTAAATATTTGCCACAGTTTACTGGTCTTGATACATGTTTCAATGATCTCCGTTTTATTTCCGTGTGGCACAACAGGTAATGATTGCCTAAAATCTCCTCCTAACAGCATCACCTTTCCACCAAATGGCAGCTTTTAATAATCTGTCAATACATTGCAATGCATGACATGACATCATTGTTGCCTCGTCTATGATAATTAGTTTAGTTAGTTTAGTTTTTTTTGCTTGTAAGGAATTGAGTCGAATATCTGACACTGATGTTTCCAAAATGGGAACTGGCAGCTTAAATCCACTATGCACAGTTCTACCACCATCTATCAAAAGTGTAGCAATTCCAGTTGTTGCAAATGGCATAGCTATCTGATCCTGTGATCAAATATAACTCATCAAACAATTGTACAGATAAGTTTTTCCTGATCCACCTGGGCAGTCTAGATAGAAATACCGGTCTTTGACCATTTCATCATCTGTAGCATTTGTGATGGCATGAAATGCTTCTAACTGTAAAGGATTTAAAATTGCCAGTTTTTCTTGGGTTTTTTGTTTTTGTAGCTCAGTGTCATAATCATCAAAATTGATGTCATCTTAAGTCCTGGATCTGGTAAATTAAAACTTGCACAATTTAATCCATGAGCCAACAATATTTCTTGTATTTCCATCAATGTTTTTAACAGTGCTTTTGGTTCTCTGTAAAGTTTCAAGAAGTCTTCTGACATGTTTAATTTAAATGTTTTCCACAAAGTGAAAGCATCAGGTACATTGCAAAATCTTCAAATGAATGCAAATTGTTGTCTCATTTGCTTTGGCATTTGACATAGTGCTGCTTTTTCCAGACACCTCTCCCATTCTGTATCATCAGCTATGAAATGTTGATGTCTTGCAGCTAATAGGAATGTATCATAAACAATGTCATTCACTGTACGTAAATGCTCAAAACTCTGTGCACCGGGAACAGGTAGCAGAAGTAATCTTAAGCTGAAACGTTCAATGTCCCTTGGACTGACGGTATAAAAGCGTGGTATAATTTTATGTGCATCTCTTCTTCGTTGTCGCCATAGACCATTTACAAATACATAGTGATATGGTATCTCTATGTATAAAAATTGTCTGGCCTGCGTATCCTGGCAGTTTAATTTAAACCATGCAGTAAGTGTGGTATCTCTGTCTTCACTTTGATATAATGCAGTTCTTTCATTTCCTGCAGTAAAGCAAACCAACTGACTTTGAGGCAAATGTACAGCTAAACGATAGATAACATCTGACCGATTATGCATCTCAAATTTCAAAAGGCGCCACATTGCTTCAGGAGCACTCACATACCGAGCATCTAAATAATTTGATAGTTCATCATGTAAAACTGGATTTTCATTTTCACTTGCAGCACCTTGCACAACAACAGTAGCTGCGTCATATCCTTTGTATATATATTTATACACATAGTTAATTGATTTAATCGAAGTGCAAGCTTCCACATTAATGTGTGCATTGTACTTGATGAGCAAATGTGGATTGTATGGAATGACAAATCTATAATCAACCTTTTGGCCACGGATAATAGCTGTTTGTCCTTGTGTTCTTTTATACAAAGGATATCCATCACAATTTGCATAAGTTTGCATTTGAAATTGTTTTGGAAATTCTTTAGTACATTTTTTATTTTCCATACATGGTGAATTCGGATTCATCTCTCCACATGGGCCATGAATCATTCTATGTGTAACAATCTCCCAAAGTTTGTTATATTTTTCTTGATCTGGCAATTCTGCGGAAATTACTGAATCCACTCTCTCTGCAGTATTCAACTTATCTTTTTCCTGTAGTATTAAAAGTATGTGAGCATGTGGCAATCCTCTTTTTTGAAATTCAATGGTGTAAACAAAAGCCACACATTGTCCAAATAAGTGTGCTTTAGTGATATCATTTATTAATGAATTGAGTTTGACTTTGAATACTCTTGCCACTGAATCTGGTCGGTCAGAATTAGTTTGTCCCAAATTAAAATTTTCCTTGATCTCTGGTCATTGTGGATTACATGTGAATGTAATAAATGAATCTGGTTTTCCAAATTTTGTGACAATAGCCATGGCATCATTATACATTTCTCACATATTGCGAGGAGATCCTTGGAAAGTGGATGGCAAAATAATTGCTCTTCCAGCTGGAATGTCTCTGTTGGAAGCTAATTCTGCCTCATAATCCATTAATCCGCAATACTGTTCTACTCTTAATTTATTTTGTTGAAATTTTATGAAATTTAGATTATTGGCTTCAACTTGTAGATATGAATCAATATTACATTGTTGAGTTAGTTTGCCTCCATGTAAAATTGGATTAAAACAATCACGGATAGCAGTTTGTGCCACTTTATATTAAAGCATGGAAATATTAGATCTAAGACAATGTTTAGTATTGGGATAACTTTCCAATTGTAATTTTGGTTCCCATCCAGGTTCCCCATTTGGAAAGAAAATGGGATATGTCATTGGATCTAAATTACAGCTTAATATATTTATGTTGATAAATGGTTGTTCTTCATTGTGTGGATATATTCTAATATCACGCTGAAAAGGTGGTTCACCATCTTCATTTTTAAACACCTTGGCAACCTCATTTACTGTAGGTAAATTATATCCTCTTTGATCAGTGTTGCAATCTCTTTTTAACACCATATTTACTCTTGGTGTAGGCAATTGATGTCTTTGAGCATGTTCCTGTTGTTCTTTTTCAAGCTGTGCTAATTGTTTGTATGCTTGACTGTATGTTTTTTTTTGCATAATTGTATCCAGCTGTTCAAAGACTATGCACAAATACTGTTTATTTTCTGGAAGTGTCATTCTTTGTTCCACAGCTTCCATTGTATCGAAGACATATAACTGTGCAAATTCCCTTTGCTCTACTTCTTGTGGGTGTAAATGTGAAGTTCCGTGGTAAATTTGACCTTAAACTCTAAAACAGTAAGGACCATGTCCTGGTACATTTTCTGCTAATGTTCACCCATTGAAGCAAATTAAATTGCACTGTTATAAGACCTTATGTTTTGTTTGAAATTATTATAATTTGGAAATGTTGGATCGCTCATAATGCATTCTAAATAATATGGAAATTGGTGTCTTAGTGGAAGTTTTACCTTTCCTTTCTGACAGCAACTAATGAAATTTCCGTCAGTATGTCTTTCCTTTAGAAAATGATAGGCCCCACAAAACTGACAAACAACATTAAGTAATCCACAATAATGAGTATCTACTTTGTCGTGGTATTTATAGTAAATGATATTTGAAATAGTCAATTTAATTTATTGTCCGAGTCTAACGTCAATTCATAGGCAAATATCACTTTTAAACAAAACAGCGTTTATTATCAATATCACAATCGAATTCTAAAGTAAATAAAAAGTTCTAAACAGTACTATATGATTTTCAGATGTCAATAACCCAATTAAGTCTACTGCAATATTAATACGATAAAATGTTAATTAAACAAGAAAAACCTTCTAACTTCTTTATCAACAAAATCTTCTAGGGTAATAGAAAATAACAATAAATTACTATTAATCAATATTTCTTATTTTAGCTATTTATAATAAACACGAAAATCAATCTTATTAATATAGTAAATCACAATAATATTGTTGGCAGAATATATAATATACCCCAGTAGACCTATATAACTAATAATGGGTGATGCTATAATAATAACCATATATTGAATAACAAAAATACTATTGGAACAAAGGAAAATATATCACAATTTGAATAATACCTACAGTAGGTATTCTGGTGGCTTCTGTGATACAATTGATTTAGTGGAATAAATCAGATCCATTTATCTATTATATCACAGAAGTTTGAAATTAAATCTATACATTACCAGATACCAGTATCAACCCAATTCCATGTAGAGTCAGCCTGGATAATCCCAAATCGATTATTATATGAAAATGAAATATATCAGGAATCAAAAATATGTCCTCTCTTTCTTAAGATCTTGCATGTGTGTGAGTCAGCCTCCCTCTCTTTCTCTGTTTTCCCTTTTTTATTTATTTCTCTTTTCCTAGGCCTATTTTAAGTAGCCATTCTTATCTAGATTTCACATTTATCACATCCTGGAATTATTTCTTTCACTATTGTGTTAAGTGGGGATACATGAATATCAAATGCACAGTCAAACAAATATTATCAGTACAAGGTGAATTCTCGTGTCCAATTGAGGTGTTACTTATTTCAAGGCATTTGGAGGATCAAACGAATTAGTATGAATACTAATGACTAGCCTTTTGGTAGTTTCACTGTTTACATTCTCGTTACAATGTAGACATTTAGTGAAGCTCAGAAAAATGGAATATGTGTATAAATTTAAAAACTCAAAATAAAAGGATGATGTGCAATACAAGTATAACATAACACATAGATATGAAAAGTTTAAGATATTTCCTATCCGATGATATCAAACACTGTTATGTTTGAGGAATTTCTATATGTGTATTAATTAAAATATTAAGAGGATATATTTAATCAGAAATATATAATTAAAATGGTATATGTATAGAAGGAGTATACTCATTTATATATTTAACAGGTAAAAACCCTGACAATTCCCCCTTTCTGGAATAATGTCTCCCCATAAGGTAGGTGACATTATTACAGTAGCAATATGTGTAATTAAATAGATAAATATTCGGTTGTCTAAACTTATTTCTTTACCTATGCATCATTTCTATTGGGGTACATTTTCTGACCTCATTGCTTACATGTACCAATTATATATCGATATATATATTATAGATCCAGAGGAAGGCAAACATAAAACCCAATTGTCTTAATTGGGAAAAATTAATTCCTTCCTGACCCCAAATAGTGGCGATCGGATTCCTCCCTGGATCAATACCCCCTCCATGATTAAGCAGGATAACCCCGAATGTCCTTTTATTTGAAAGAGATGTAGTCCTGATTCATCATCTATCATTATCTTCCTGATAATCACTGCAATGGTTATGATTCGGCAAATGTTCTGACCGTTGATAACGTGAGTTATGTGAGTTTATAAAGTTTTCCTTAGTTGTTTCTACATCTTCTTCACAGTGGCCGATGAACAGGCAATGTGGTCACTATACCACATTTGAGTCTTTTCCACCCTGATGTGGAATATTCTGAATTGTCTTTTAATCATCCTCTGTGGATCGACACTGATGAAGATTTTCGACGACGTTATTTTCCTCCCGGGTTAGGATAAATCCTGGAGCCTCTTGGATAAAGACGCCTGCGGAAGGACCGTCCCACGATAGCTTCCGTCTGAATTTGTTGGCGTTAGGATCATCATTACCCTGATACGAGCGGCCTTTCCTTTTATCAATTTGGATACTCTCTCTTTTGTCTTCCATGTTTAACCAAAATACAAGCGGTTTTAATAGTGCATTCCTAACATGATGGATTAGGTAGAGAGATGAAGAGACAGAAGATTTTTTTTTTTTTAAACATTACACAAATCACGGTTCATCTGGGCAAGTATTTTCAATGATTCTTAACTGAGATCCAGGATGACAGGTTCTCATTTGGTTAATATGGACCCATTTCTCTACCATTTCACCATCTTTTGGGATCTGAATCTTATACACGACGGGTGAAATTTTATCTATAATGGTATAAGGTCCTTTCCATGAGGGTAAAAACTTTTTCTCTTTTGCCTGATTACGTTGGAAGTTATATAGATAAACTTGATCTGTGATCTCATATTCTTTCTTAGATGTTTTCAGATCGTAATATGTTTTGGTGCTTTCTGCAGATTTCTCTAGATTTTTCTGGGCAAATGCAAAAGCCTGTTGTAAATGCTTCCTCAAGTTCTCAATATACTGATGGGTCGTGGCGGCATTTACCAAGTTATGGTCTTGGGTTCTATAGATAAGGTGTTGTGGGAGTACCATACGTCTCCCAGTCATTAAATCAAAAGGGGACATTTTAGTAGCAGTACTAGGGGTAGATCTTATTGCCATTAAAACTAAGGGTAATTTTATGTCCCAGTCCTTACCTGATTCCTTGACATATTTCTTTAGGATACTTACAATAGATTAGTTGTACCGTTCTACCCCACCACTAGAAGCGGCGCGGTAAGCAATATGTAATTTACGTTTAACACCTAGGATTCTCCACATACGGCTCATCACCTCACTGGTGAAGTGACTTCCTCTATCTGACTCAATTCGTTGCGGTAGGCCAAAACGAGAAAACACATGGTTAATCAACAAAATTGCGTCAGTCTCCGCTTTACAGTTTGTCGCCAGAAGGCATTCTACCCATTTGGTGAACAGACATGTTACGGTTAACATATACTTATTACCCCTGGAAGAGGTAGTTACTGGGCCAATAAAGTCAATCTGTATGTCTGACCATGGCATGGACATCCCCCTTTTCTGAAGAGGAGCCCTATGGGTAGGTGAATGGGGTTGAAACTGGGGACATACTAAACATCCTTGACAGTAAATTTTTACATCCATCAACATGTGTGGCCAATATGCAAAATCACGAAGTATCTCATATGTAATCTTTTCACCTCTGTGGCCTGATGTTGGTGCATCATGATCATGTTGTAGCATTAGACCTCGATAAGCAGTAGGAATTACCCATTGATGTATACCATTCTTAGATGTGCGGATAAGTAAACCATCTAAGATGTTAAACTGGGATTTTGACTTAATTAGAATCCTAAAATCTTCCTTATCTGACACATCTATTTTGTCCAGAGGATACTGTATTGGATCCTGTATATGGTTATAAAATGGACCTATGATAGGATCTTGTTTTTGACTATTGATCAAGTCCAAATTAGGAGTATCATGGGACCACTGTACTGTGGAGAGTTCTGTATCTTTCTGGGATTGCTGTCTAGTGATAGCCTGAATTTGCAATGGACCCATAAGGTGGTCCATTTCAATTGATTCCCCCTCTAGGGCACCTTGCTTTACTAGTTTATCAGCAAGATCATTTCCGTCTTTATCCTGACCCTTTACTTTGGAATGTCCTTTTGTTTTCTTCCAGTATATAGTCAGTTCATGAGAATTTACCATTTCATCAATGGCATGTATTAACTTACCATATTTTATCGGTTTCTTTCGGACATTAGTCATATTATTTCGTTTCCATACTGGTAAATATTCAACAAAACTATTTCGAGCATATTCTGAATCAGTAATGATTACAAAGTCCTTAATGTTATGCTCTATTGCGGTGTAAACAGTATAATATATAGCCATCAATTCTGCTATCTGACTACTCTTGGGTCCTATTTTACACCCTTTTGGAGGAACAGGAAAATTATCTATCCATACATTACCAATTCCCGCAACTAGCTTATTATCTGTATCTACTTTTACGTGATAGGCACATCCATCTACATAAACTGTGGGTAAGGATTTACAAAATACCTCTTCATATATTTTATGAGGTGACAAATTATATTCCTCCAGAAGGTCTATATGAGGATCATCATCCTTAAAGGGGTCTGGGGCAGCACAATCATGTAAATCCGCTAATCCTTGGGCAACTAGATTCTTTTTATTTTGGGTATATCTTATCTCTAAAGGCCATCCTTGAAAGGATAAGGTACAAGCAGTTATGCGGCTATTTGATAGATTACCAGACCTAATTTTATTGCTCTGAATATATTGTAATGGTTGGTGTGCCGTTTCCACTATTATTTTCTCACCTTGTATGAAATTTCGAAAATGTTGTACTGCCCATACTGTAGCAAATAGAGCCTTCTCACAATCATTAAATTTTACCTCGACAGGTGATAGTGTTTTACTCGCACAAGAGATAATCTTGTTATGTTGTCATGTTTCTGATATAACACATGTTTCTGATATAACACCGGGTATACTGATACACAGTTATCAGTATACCCGGTTTCTAAGAAGAAGGGCTTAGCTCGTTCTGGATAAGCTAGGCAAGGGGCCTGACTTAGTTTCTGTTTTAACTCATTTACAGCTTGGTTTTGAATCTCACCCCATTTCCATGGCTCACCTTTCTTTAACAATTGTATGAGGGGTCTTGTTATTTCGGCATAATTCTCAATAAATTTACGAGAATAATTGGTGATACCAGGAATGATCTCAATTCTTTTGTAGTTGTAGGCATTTTAGTTTTAAGTAGGGCCTCTACCTTCTTTTTCTGTGGATTTACACCATCAGGAGTTATCTCATGACCTAAAAAGTTAACTTTAGTGCGGCACCACTGAGCCTTTTGGAGAGATATTTTAACTCCTGCGTGCTTTAATTGGTCCAAAACATGTTCAATTACTGTGATATGTTTATCAAATTCACAACTTTTAATCAAGATGTCATCTACATAGGTTAATGTCCCTCGCTCTTGAGCATCAGGCATTGCCTTGTGCAAGAAGATAGCAAACTCATTCCCTGAATTTATAAATCCAAATGGAGTTCTAGTCCATGTAAATTGTTGATTACCAAATGTAAACGCTAATTTATGTTGGTCCTCTTCATTGACTTTAATAGTCCAATAACCTTGGGCACAATCAAGTGTCGTAAATAATTTAGACCCTTGGACTTGTGCTAAACACTGGTCTATATATGGGACAGGCCAAGCCGACATATGGACTCTCTTATTTAATTGCCTCAAATCAGCGCATAAGCGCCATGTCCCATTTGGCTTCAAAATACCTAAACTAAACTATGTACAGGACGTATAATTCCCCTTGATTCTAGATTTTTTATAATATCGGCAAATGATTCATAAGAGGCGAGGGGTAGTCTATATTGCTTAACAAATATAGGTGGCATATTGGGATCAGTTTTAATTTTAGTGACATGTAGATCCATCAGGCCACAATCATATGAGTCTTTAGAAAATACACCTTGGTAATTCATAAGCACTTGTCTTAATTTTTGGCGTTCAGTATCATTAGAGCACCCATCGGCTAAAATTATCTGTTCTTCAACTCTTTCTTTAAACCCAGGGAATACCTCAGGTTGACTAATTTCATAGGCTTCCTCTAGTTGTGTAGATAGGTCAGTGGTAATGGAGTTTATCTGTATCTTATCGACCAAATTCTCTTCATACTCTTGTTCATCTATATTTTGAATAAAAATTAGCTCGTCATCTGTTATTTCACACTGTCCTTCCATGGAACTGAAAGGATAAATAGATTGAACAGTAAATAATCCTTCTGGTTGAGTATCGAAACATTGGTCAATCATTTTATCATCATTCATATATTCCTCTGGTATCAAACCAATAACTGAATTGGTAAATTCAGAGGTGAAATATTCTGTATCAATGGCCATTCCTACTATAGATCCCTTCTCCATATGTATTGGATGGGAAGCTATGTTATTTACTAGGATGACGAAAGGTAATTGTGTCACAGCAATTAAAGGAGTGTGGGTGGTGTTAAGGCCTTTTTGTTGGGTTTGATAGCTAAGATTAACATAAGCATCTTTGCCTTGAATCATCTGCCCTCTTTTTACTTGCAAGGGTAGAGGGAATTGGGCTACTCCTTCTGGTATAGTGACAGTTCGTTCCACCTGTATGGTTATTGCATAAGGCATCTGTTGGGCATATTTCAAGGATTCTGAGTCATTACTGAAATCTAATGGTGACTCATTCAACCGAGACAATAGAATGTTATGGATTAAATCAATTTGAAAAGCAAACCGATGTAACAAATCATTACCAATATATATTGGATATTGGGAATCCTCTATCACCTGGAACAAGTGCACAACCTTTTTATCTCCTATCGAAAGGGGTATTAAACATCTTGCTATAATAGGATGGGTTGAGGTTTCATGATCTATTTTATATATGTATTGGTCATATGGTTGGGAATTTATGAATCAATCTTGGATTCTTTATTCGTTTTAATAGACTTTCATTAATGTAACTATGTTCATGGGTTAAGGCTATTTTGGCTTGTTTAGGATATCTCATTCCTATAATATTTATGGGGATAACTAAACCCTTATCTCTTATTTCTATGTTAGCCATAATTTTGGAATGTCTAGTCATTTCAAAAGGTTTAGAGGTTTTCCTATTTAGTGAAATAGTTTGGACATTTCCTTCTACATGAGTTTTACCTATGTGGGCCTGATTAATTTGGATCACATTTTCATCATTTATTTGTTCTTCAGAAATGTCATGGCATTGTATTATCATCATTTCAGGTGTTTGATTATTTTGAAAATGAATTTTCACCGAATTTTCTTTTGTTTCTATTACATGACAATTTCTCGGCATATTGGATTGTTTAACCTTTTCATAGTTTATGGGAAAGCTAACTTGTGACCATATTACTCCATCTATACAGCCTATTATTGGACTTAATCGCCTCAGTAGATCTGTCCCAATTAAAAATTGAGACTCAGGAACATCTACCACTATCACTGGATGTTTTACCTGTTTATTTCCTATTTTAATACTCAACCATACACTACCTTTGGTCTTTATGGTAATTTCATCAAAAGTCTTTACAATTCCGATGAATGATTTTAGAATAGTTTTCTTATTAGATCTACGTTCTATTTCTTGATACATATCTTGGGAAAGAACAGTTTCTTGGGAGCCTGTGTCTATTAACCCTTTAATGTCCATGGAGTCTACATCTTGTAAGCTAACAGGGATATAGTATCTTCCCTGACATTCCTCCATCTCAAATAGGAAATGGGAATGTTTTAACATATCTGACTTCTTCCATTGTTTGTTCTTATTTAGAGAGTCAGACTGGGAGGTATTATTTAACCAATTTATGGTAATTTCGGGGGGGTTATTGGTCAGGTTAGGTATATCTTCAATTTTAGCTGTATTATATCGTTTATTATCTTGACTAATTATTAACCCTGTTTCAATGATTTGTGGCTTGGTCAGGGATGCATCCTGTAAACAAAAAGGTTTAACCTGTATATTGTTCATACCGCTCCCTCTGACTTCATTGATACCTCCTTCTTGCTCTGTGGGAGTTCCTGTGTACAAAGAAAACTTAGGGACAGAACGAAGAAACATCTTATTATCATTTGTTTCAGGATTATCTATCACAGTTTTGCAAACGCCATTCAGTCACTGGTTTTGGTTTTCAGAATGTTGTCCCCTTTGGACTGGCTGGGCTCTCAGTGTTTGATTTCCCAGCATATTCATTCCTGCCATGAGGGCAGTGATTTGCTGGGTCAGTAATTTAACTTGTTCCTCTAGGTTAGAGTTTTGTTCTACATTTTGGTTTCGGTTATACCTATTCGTAACTCTTTCTGAATTTTCTGAAGTACTGGGCCTTGGAGATCTCAATCTTCTTTCTACATTGGGGTTTTTAGGTTGCCACCAATAATCTCTAATAGGATTATTTCCTTTGTAATTTGGGTTTACATAAAAAAAGTTATTATTTCTATTTTGGGGCCTTTCAGGGGTAACTTTTATAGGTCTAGGTTTGGGTGGTATGTATTTTGGTTTATTTTGACTTTTAACCACATCAGCATAGGATTTAGTATTTGTTTCGAAAGGTAGTTCTGGTTGGATAGAGATTTCCGCTATCTTGTGGATTTGGCCCTTTTCTTTACATTTAAAACTATTTTCCTCATCGAGTTGAATCTCATGTATCTTGGAACATTCGTTTACCAACCAAGCTGAGTGGTTTAGAGTCATCATAATCTCTGATTATATTACTTTTCATAAATGATGGTAAGGCATGAAAATATATCCTCTTGAACTCTGGGGATTCTATATCTGCTCTTTTATCTGTCTGCAGATATGCATGTTTTAATGTGACTAAAAATTCTTTTGGACTTTCGTCAGGCTGGCATTTGAGATTGTGTAAGGCCCTTAAAGCTGCTTGGGGGTTACGAAATTCAGAAAAGTACCTCCTCACCTCTGCTCTGTATTGATCCCAATCAGTTATATCGCTATCTTGAAGGGAAGTAAAGAATGATGTATATGAATTATCAAATGACCAAGGGAGATATGATATCTTTGCATGAGATCCCCGTACATTTAATTCAAGCATGATTCTCTCCACAGTATCTAGGTGATCCTCAATGGATAATTTAGATCCTTTAGTGTAGGGCTTTACCAATTTTTTGATAGCCTGCGCTGTCTTACGGAAAGATAATTTCTTATTTGTGGGGGCCTCCTCAACATGAATTGCCTCATCTCTATGCCTGTCCGGAGCCCTTATAGCTGCCTTTTTATGAGTATCCCTTGAAGGGGATGAATCAAACTCCTCATCAAAATGTCTAGGATGCCTGGCAGTCGTTATGTCTGGTACATGACTTTGGGCCTTATCTAGATCTGCTTTTAACCTGCCAATATCCTGCTGGTAATTTTTAATCTCCTTTTGGGCATTATCAAGTACATTTTGAATCTTTCTAGCTTCCTGGTAATTTTCAGCTTCTCTTATTGTTCTCTTAGTTATTTCATTAGTAAGGGTGGTAAGTTTATCTTCTAAACTTGATTTTTCTCTTTTTAACTCCTCACAGTCTTGTAAGTATTTTTGAGACAGTCCCTCAGCCTGATCTACTTTTTGAGCTAAATGATCACATTGCCCAGACAACGCTTCAATTTGGTCAGTTTTTCTATCTCTGTCTTCAGATAACTCATCCCATTTTATTTGAAAATCCCCTAATTTCCTCATTAATTTATCACACATTGCTGTTAATCCCTCATATCCTTGTAATCTTTCCTTAGCATCTTCTAATTTCTTTTCTAACTCACCCAGTTTAACTACTTGATGTTCTGACATTTTTATCCTACCTTCGTGTAAGTCTCTCAAATGGTTGCATGCCTCAGATATCTCATTAATTGTCTTATTTAAACCAGTTATGGCCACCTCCTTTTCAATAGTCTGGCCTTTCCAGTATCTGGCGACTTCCATCCAGCTAATCGCTACACGGGCAAGATTCTTTTTTACGTTCAAAGTTATCCTGAACTGCATTTATGACACCATTAATATTCAGTAATAATTCTGTCTCCTGGTTCCAATTGTCTATGGCATTTCCATCAATTATTGGTTTGATGTTACTAAAATATTCTGACAATCTTGATGGGTATTCACACAGAGGATACACATTGCTTATTAAACTTTTGATCAATGTTTCACATCCCATTGCATCTAGTTTCAATATCTCATCCAATGACAACACCCCTGTCCTTTCTGAACTGGATCGGCCTTCTGCCATTTTGTTTTTATTTTAATAAACGCTGTTGTATTAAAAAGTTTTAAATTGATAAATATCAATTCACTTATCTATAAAGACGTTATCTCAGCAGTGCCTCCAAATTATGTCGTGGTATTTATAGTAAATGATATTTGAAATAGTCAATTTAACTTATTGTCCGAGTATAACGTCAATTCATAGGCAAATATCACTTTTAAACAAAACAGCGTTTATTATCAATATCACAATCGAATTCTAAAGTAAATAAAAAGTTCTAAACAGTACTATATGATTTTCAGATGTCAATAACCCAATTAAGTCTACTGCAATATTAATACGATAAAATGTTAATTAAACAAGAAACACCTTCTAACTTCTTTATCAACAAAATCTTCTACGGTAATAGAAAATAACAATAAATTACTATTAATCAATATTTCTTATTTTAGCTATTTATAATAAACATGAAAATCAATCTTATTAATATAGTAAATCACAATAATATTGTTGGCAGAATATATAATATACCCCAGTAGACCTATATAACCAATAATGGGTGATGCTATAATAATAACCATATATTTAATAACAAAAATATTATTAGAACTAAGGAAAATATATCACAATTTAAATAATACCTACAGTAGGTATTCTGGTGGCTTCTGTGATACAATTGATTTAGTGGAATAAATCAGATCAATTTATCTATTATATCACAGAAGTTTGAAATTAAATCTATATATTACCAGATACCAGTATCAACCCAATTTCATGTAGAGTCAGCCTGGATAATCCCAAATCGATTATTATATGAAAATGAAATATATCAGGAATCCAAAATATGTCCTCTCTTTCTTAAGATCTTGCATGTGTGTGAGTCAGCCTCCCTCTCTTTCTCTGTTTTCCCTTTTTTATTTCTTTCTCTTTTCCTAGGCCTATTTTAAATAGCCATTCTTATCTAGATTTCACGTTTATCACATCCAGGAATTATTTCTTTCACTATTGTGTTAAGTGGGGATGCATGAATATCAAATGCACAGTCAAACAAATATTGTCAGTACAAGGTGAATTCTCGTCTCCAATTGAGGTGTTACTTATTTCAAGGCATTTGGAGGATCAAATGAATTAGTATGAATACTAATGACTAGCCTTTTGGTAGTTTCACTGTTTACATTCTCGTTACAATGTAGACATTTAGTGAAGCTCAGAAAAATGGAATATGTGTATAAATTTAAAAACTCAAAATAAAAGGATGATGTGCAATACAGGTATAACATAACACATAGATATGAAAAGTTTAAGATATTTCCTATCCGATGATATCAAACACTGTTATGTTTGAGGAATTTCTATATGTGTATTAATTAAAATATTAAGAGGATATATTTAATCAGAAATATATAATTAAAATGGTATATGTATATAAGGAGTATACTCATTTATATATTTAACAGGTAAAAACCCTGACAACTTGTACTGCAGTAGTAAACACATTGTCATGCATTTTTTCCACATAGATATCAGACCCACTTTATATATGTACATTGTTGTCATGTGTGTCTACATTTAAGTCATTATGCAATATAGAATCATTAGACAATGGTTCACAGAGATGTTTTTGTTTACTTTTACGTTTCTTGGAAGCCCCAACACACTCACTTGCTGCTTTCTTACTCATCTTTCTTTTATTTAAAAGTCTCTCTTCTTCTTGCAAGCGTTGTGAAGTTTCCGGTGTCTGAGCATCTCTCCACCTTTGCTTCCTTTCCCTTGCCAATCTTCTTTTGCGTTATTTTGTCTTCTCCATTATCCACCATTTTAATCTGTAATTGTAAATAGAGATGTAATTATTGTTTGTTATTTGTTTTGTGTACATATTTTTCTTAACTTTTTGTACTGTTACTTTAAAGTTTATGAATAAACTAATCAAGCATTTCAAAATGTTGTACTTTTTTACAATGAAATACATGAAACCATTTTTCAAAGTTTTTTATTGACATATATTAAATAGGAAAGAGCTGCACATATATATATATATATATATATATATATATATATATATATATATATATATATATTTATTATTAATCCTTCAATTCCATTAATTATTGATTGACTTCACTGCATACATTAAATTACTTTTTTTTCGCAAGTGTTCTAAGCTTCTTATTTTTTTTAAATATTATTATTAATTAGTATTCTCTTTTCAACTTTACATAAGTGCATGTTAAAAATTGTTGTAAACTTATGACTAATTATTATTATTCGTTAATGACTCAATAAGTACTCTCCATTTTCACAAAATATAATATAGCCTTTTTTGTTCCATCACTACAAAATTAAATGTTATACCTGTGAAGATGATCTTGATGTTGTTCAAAGGCTGCAAACGTCACGCTGTGTGTTGATTCACTTGCAGATCCGAAGAAACTGTTAAATAAAATTGAGAATCTTTTTAATATTTTGCTCCATTCATATCATTAAATGAGCAGCAACAGACATATAGTTGGATAGATTAAAAACCTAAAAGCATATTCCTTAATATCTTGCTGTATTAATATAATTAAAATTCTGTACCTGTCAAGATTATCCTTATGATGTTCAATGGGTCCAAACATCACTGTCTCTGTTCATTCAGCTACAGCTCCACTGCAAGTATACAAAATTGTAAAATTAATGTATAATATGTTGCTTCATCCGTATCAATCAATCAGGCTGAACAGAGATATTTTTGCATAGATTAAAAACATGAAATGAATATATCAATCAATCAGCCTGAACACAGATATGTTAGCATATCTTTAAAACATACAAACAATAATCCTATTAGACTTTAAATAAGACTCAATTAATGTGCATTAATGTTAAATTAATCTCTGACTAAATATAACGTCAAGATGTAAGCATGAGTCTATTCCCTTTTTTGGGGGGGGGGGGGTATTTTATACTGAGTATATTACAACTGAATTATTAAAATACTGTACATTACTAATGAAATAAGAATGAATGAATTTTCATTAATATTAAAGTAATGTCTGACTAAATGTAACGTCAAGATGTAAACATAAGTATACATTTTTTTTTTTATTAATTAAAGTACATTATGAATGTTATTTACAATTCTTTCACACAGGTAAGCATGATATATAACATCTTAATAATCAAAATAATGTACATTAATAATTAATAAATCAATGTGTTCCTTTTTTTATGCACATTCTTAAACGTTAACCATTTTTGATATTAATGATTAATTAATTAATTAATTAAAGTACATTATGAATATTATTTACAATTGTTTCACACAGGTAAGCACGATATTATTTTTCTATTAATTACATTTCCTCAAAAATTTTTAATTATTTATTAAGTAACTAATAATTTAATAATTAATGATTATTAATGATATTTACCTTTTTTAATGTAATATTGCTGAAGCAGTATCCTGAAGAGCTAACAATCTCTTGAGATTTTCCGGCATCATAAAATGTCCAGTCAGACTGTCATCACCTGAGGAGAAAGTGTCAGTTATGTGTCAAGTGTGCCTTATATATAGGCTTTGTGCGCGAGACAAATGCATTGTTTTAGGCGGGAAATCCGATATTCCGTGAGACAAATGCGTTGTTTTAGGCGGGAAATCCGAGGTGCCGCGAGACAAAGGCGGGAAATCTGTGTTAATGCGTAAATGTGTAACTGCGTTTCGTAAAATGTACTTGCTAGTGTCTTTTTTACTCATTGCGCGGTTATTGAGCATCCTTGGTATCGTTATTTTTCGAGCACATACGTCTCTGGCTGTGTTTTACGCAGTTCGTAGTAGTGTAGCCTTGTTTTCATTTTTTGGGGCGGCCATTTTTTTCTTGCTTAGCCGATTTTGGATCTTTATAAATCGTCTAAATCGATGTAAATTGGAGTTTCACCTCACACCCAGACGTCCTGCCTGGTTCCCTGTGCTGTAAGTGACCTTTTTGTTATTTTTTTGTGTGTATTTAGAGATTTTTATTTTTTTGGTTCCGCCTCTTATCTCGTAATTTTTTTCCTGTCGTATTTTTTTTTCTAAGTCCCGCGTCTTGTGTAAAAAAGTGCTACGGATTAACGGTTCGCCTCGCTACGCGAGGCTCGCCTGCAATGAGCGCCTGTGGCGCTCATTGCCAAAGTGCTACGGTTTAACTGCTCGCCTCGCTGTGCGAGGCTCGCCAGGCGATGAGCGCCTGTGGCACTCTTCACCAAAGTGCTACGTTTTAACGGCTCGCCTCGCTGCGCGATGAGCGCCTGCGGTGCTCATCGCTAAGTCGTACGCACTACACAAACAGCGTGACGAATCGTAGTTGGACAATTATAATATGTGATATATATATATTTATACATATATATATATATATATAAATATACATATATATATATATATATATATATATATACATATATATATATATATATATATATATATATATACATACATGTTGTCAAGTGCCATTATTATGGCCACCACCTACTTTTGATGTCAGCAGCTCGTAGCCAATGAAATACGATATATGGGTGGGTATATCCATGTAGGGACTTTTAGTGACTCCAGTGGGGTTTATAGAGATGTGCAATGTGGTCCCCAAATTATTTTGCACTGGGACCCTCTATTTACTAGCTCCCCAGGTTGAGGAGGTGGGTTGGGGTTGAGGGGGATTGAGGTTGAGGAGGGGGGTTGAGGATGAGGAGGGAGGTTGAGGATGGGGGGTTGAGGATGAGAAGGGGGGGTTGAGGAGGGAGGATGAGGATGGGGGCTTGAGGAGGGGGTTGAGGATGGGGGGGTTGAGGAGGAAGGTTGAGAAGGGGGTTGAGGATGGGGGGTTGAGGAGGGAGGTTGAGGAGGGGGTTGAGGAGGGGGGTTGAGGAGGGAGGTTGAGGATGAGGAGGGAGGTTGAGGATGAGGAGGGAGGTTCAGGATGAGGAGGGAGGTTCAGGATGAGGAGGAGGGGTTGAGGAGGGGGGTTGAGGAGAAAGGATGAGGATGGGGGGTTGAAGAGGGGGGTTGAGGATGAGGAGGGAGGTTTAGGATGAGGAGGGAGGTTTAGGATGTAGAGGGAGGTTGAGGATTACGAGGAGGGGTTGAGGAGGGGGTTTGAGGCTGGGGAGTTGAGGAGAGAGGATGAGGATGGGGGGTTGAAGAGGGGGTTGAGGATGAGGATGGAGGGGTTGAGGAGGGAGAATGAGGATGGGGGGTTGAGGATGGCGGGTTGAGGAGGGAGGTTGAGGAAGGGGTTGAGGATGGGGGGTTGAGGAGGGGGGTTGAGGATGAGGAGGGAGGTTGAGGATGAGGTGGAGGGGTTGAGGAGGGGGGTTGAGGATGGGGGTTGAGGAGAGAGGATGAGGATGGGGGGTTGAGGAGGGGGGTTGAGGAGGGGGTTGAGGATGAGGAGGGAGGTTGAGGAGGGGGTTGAGGATGAGTAGGGAGGTTGAGGATGAGGAGGGAGGTTGAGGAGGGAGGTTGAGGATGAGGAGGGAGGTTGAGGATGAGGAGGGAGGTTAAGGATGAGGAGGGAGGTTGAGGAGTAGGGTTGAGGAGGGTGATAAGGGAAGGGGGAAGATACACAGGAAATGGAGAGGTTGGCTAGAGACACAGGGAAGGGAGAGGGGAGAAGAGACACAGGGAAGGGAGAGCGGAGAAGAGACACGGAGTGAGAGGGGGACACAGAGGGCACAAGAGGGACACAGGGGGCAGCACATTTCCCACCCTCTGCTTATACTCGAGTCACTCATTTTACCCAGTATTTTGTGGTAAAATAGGTGCCTCGGCTTATACTCGGGTCGGCTTACACTCGAGTATATACGGTACTTGCTAATACTAACAAGTATTTTTATAAATGGCAATAATATTTCAAATCCTGAAAATTGAGGTACAGGGAACACAAAGGACCATAGAGAGAAAACAATGGAGGGAAACAAAGCATTTTTAATAATATTTGTTTTTTAAGGCTGTCCAGTTAATCAGAGGGTGTTATTCCAATATATATGGTACATGTACTACTAGTAATGCTCCCGCTATACCCATGTGCTTGGTTCCAATTTATCAGAGTGAGTTATTCCAATATATATGATACATGTACTTCTAGTGATACTCACACTAAACCCATGTGCTTGGTTCCAATTTATCAGAGTGAGTTATTCCAATATATATGGTACATATACTACTAGTAATGCTCACACTGTACCCATGTGCTTGGTTCCAATTTATCAGAGTGAGTTATTCCAATATATATGGTAGATGTACTACTGGTAATGCTCACGCTGTATCCATGTGCTTGGTTCAAATTTATCAGAGTGAGTTATTCCAATATATATGGTACATGTACTTCTAGTGATACTACTCAAGCTGTACCCATGTGCTTGCTTCCAATGTATCCAATATACTATGTAATACTTGGTGTATTCAAGAACATTTTGGTACAAGACATACCTGGTTATTTGGTGGAGGTGAAAATTGAATACATTCTTCAAACTTTAGGGTAAGCTTATTAATTTTTCAGATGCATTCATAATCAATGATCCTTCCATATACCTTTAATCAGTAAAGCAATACCAGCATACATTGTATAGTGTTGTACTATCCTTGAAATTATTTATTTTCAAAATGTTTCTCTTTAAAAAATAATATCTATTTACGGATACGTCTATGAAAGGTAAAGCAAAAACATTTTGTATATATTTTTTTTTGTCCTAGCCTCTACCGTGGGTGGGGCTTTCAGCTGCTTCATACATGGTCAGTCCCTCTCTAGCCCTGCCTCTTCCTTAAGCGGGGCTCTCTGCAGCTTTATAAGTGTTTCCTGTTTGCACCTCAGCTCATTTGGGTCTGTGTCATGCAGGGTACTGCTGGTCCTGTCTTCAGCTCCTTTGTTTGTTTTTTGGCCTTTTTTCTCACTTGAGCTGTTTGCACCTCTGCTCATTCTGACTCTATGTCCTGCAGTATGCTTCTCAGCTCTATCATCTAACTATGCCTGTACAATTTAATTCACCTCTCTGCCATCCTCAGCTCTCTCATTTCAGTACCTGTGCATATCTCCTTGAGGTAAGTTATCCTGACTCCCTTACTCTTTCCTGCTATAGATCTGGGCCTGAACCTACTTGTCTATGGCCTTGTCTATGTCCAAGTTAGCATTTAGGCTTTCCTACACCCCATTCACATGGTCTCTGGCCCAAATCTACTAATCTTCTACCCTCCTTATATTCTCTTATTGGCCTTCACTTGGCACCACTTCTGTCACCTCTATAAATACTATGCAGAGCCTCCTGCCATGCAGTTTCTGGCTCTCATTGCTGGAGAGTGATGGTTCCTCTCAAGGTAAGTTATCCTGACTTCCTTACGCTTTCCTTCTATAGATCTGGGCCGAACCTACTTGTCTATGCCACTTGTCTACGTATAAGGTGGCACCCCGGCCTACCTTATTCATGTGGCTTCTGACCCAGATCTACTAAACATATACTCTCCTTATGCTTTCTACTCAGCCCCCTCTGGGAGCTACTACCTTCACCTCCGTAAATCCTATACTTGCCTTCGCTAGGCACCACCTCAATCACGCTTTCATAGTCGCACTTGCCTTCCCTAGGTATCATCATGCACGTAAGCCCCACATCAGCCCTCACTAGGCACCTCCGTCATCACTGCTTCCCCTAAGTCATATACTAGCTCTCTCGTCTATTGACGCTAATGTCTTTTCATGTATCGCCTAATACACTTTCCCTCCAGTAGCCTCCTCCTCAGTCGCTGCTGATCCCGAGTATACCAGCAGTTCTTCTCTCTCCTCCGAGACCCACTTTGTTGTGGTATTTATAGTAAAGGATATTTGAAATAGTCAATTTAACTTATTGTCCGAGTATAACGTCAATTCATAGGCAAATATCGCTTTTAAACAAAACAGCGTTTATTATTAATAATACAATCGAATTCTAAAGTAATAAAAAGTTCTAAACAGTACTATATGATTCACAGATGTCAATAACCCAATTAAGTCTATTGCAATATTAATACGATAAAATGTTAATAAAACAAGAAAAACCTTCTAACTTCTTTCTCAACAAAATCTTCTAGGGTAATAGAAAATAACAATAAATTACTATTAATCAATATTCTTATTTTAGCTGTTTATAATAAACATGAAAAACAATCTTATTAATATAGTAAATCACAATAACATTGTTGGCAGAATATATAATATACCCCAGTAGACCTATATAACTAATAATGGGGTGATGCTATAATAATAACCATATATTGAATAACAAAAATACTATTGGAACAAAGGAAAATATATCACAATTTGAATAATAACTACAGTAGATATATTGGTGGCTTCTGTGATACAATTTATTTAATGGAATAAATAAGATCAATTTATCTATTATATCACAGAAGTTTGAAATTAAATCTATACATTACCAGATACCAGTATCAACCCACTTCCACGTAGAGTCAGCCTGGATAATCCCAAATCGATTATTATATGAAAATGAAATATATCAGGAATCAAAAATATGTCCTCTCTTTCTTAATATCTTGCATGTGTGTGAGTCAGCCTCTCTCCTCTTTCCTCCTTTCTCTTCCCTTTTTTTCTCTTAGGCCTCTGCCTATTTTAAATCTTATCTAGATTTCACGGTTATCACATCCTGGAATTATTTCTTTCACTATTGTGTTAAGTGGGGATACATGAATATCAAAGGCACAGTCAAACAAATATTGTCATTACCAGAGCCCAAATGGTGAATTCTCGTCTCCAATTTGAGGTGTTACTATTTCAAGGCATTTGTAGGATCAAACGAATGTAGTATGAATACTAATGACTAGCCTTTTGGTAGTTTCACTGTTTACATCCTCGTTACAATGTAGACATTTAGTGAAGCTCAAAAAAATGGAATATGTGTATAAATGTAAAAACTCAAAATAAAAGGATGATGTGCAATACAGGTATAACATAACACATAGATATGAAAAGTTTAAGATATTTCCTATCCGATGATATCAAACACCGTTATGGTTGAGGAATTTCTATATGTGTATTAACTAAAATATTAAGAGGATATATTTAATCAGAAATATATAATTAAAATGGTATATGTATATAAGCAGTATACTCATTTATATATTTAAGAGGTAAAAACCCTGACAACTTTCAGGTCACTAGCAACCTCATCTGCTATCGCATCAGCAGTCCTTGCTTCACTCAAGACGCATTCCATAGCTGGAGGGCCATGGTTCTTACCGCTACCCCGATCGTTCGACCTTTGGGAGAGGGCCCCTCCCACAAAAACCAGATAACATTATTTACCTGGCCATATATATATATATATATATATATATATATATATATATATATATATATATAATTATATATATATGTGTGTGTCACTGTTCACTCCATGTTCAATGTTCCTGATCTTCCCTGAACAATGCAGCTATAAAATTATGCAACAAATTGGATTTTGTAAATATCTCCAGACACTGTTATTTTATTCTATATTTGTCTCAGATGTGCAGCTAGTGATAAACAAGCCTCATAACACCAACTGATCAGTGATAGAAATATGACATTACAAAGGTCACACAGTTTAATACATAGAGAGATCATTAAGTTATGTTAGTTTATGAATCAGTTTATTAGGTCATTGTCTGGATATATTGTCCTAATAAAGTTGCCTGGATCCTACCAGTTAAGTTAATGTTTCCAATGCAAATACTGTATATAAAAAATATAAATTCTGCTAAGGGCCCAATAAAATCTTTTTTTAAATATTGTATTACTATATAAATCTTTAAACTCAGCCTATAAGAATATTTTATAAATTCAGCCAATTCCCTTTTCTCTCTCCATATTTCTGACCCCATTTGATATCATAAAATGGTAGAATCTTCTCCCTTCTAGTTAAGATGGTAAAACAATATCTCATTAAAGTGTGAAATGTCCTTTAGCTCCTGAATGCAGAATTTCCTGGGACAGTAAAGAAGGAAAGCCCATAGCATGACCAATAATAAAAGCAATATACATTTATAAATTACTAGGAAATTGCCCGTCAAAAATTACGGAAATAAAATTGGAAAGGCTGTCAATCCTGTTTGCCACACAATTGGCCTCATTCAAATGCGATTTGGCCAACTGAATAGGGCTCTATATAAGCACTTAGCATATTTTTTTTACAAAAGTTTTTAGTTAGTGAGCTACTATCCAAAAGCAAGGTAGTGCATGCACCAACGGCTCGCCTTGCTTTGCGAGGCTTGTAGTCATCCCTCGCTTTGCGAGGGAGGAAAGTGCGTGACCAACATCGCAAACATTAGGAGCCCGCAATGAGCGCCCATGTGTCTCTTTGCAGCATCTCCCCCTAGTCCCTTCCCTGTGTCTTTCTCCTCTGTGTGTGTGTTGAATGTTTGTGTGATGCGTGTTGACTGCCGTTGTTTTTTTTTCAAAGTCCCACGTGCCTGGCGTTGTTCATGTTAGTGTTACTGTCTTCAGCCACGTGTATTTTGTAAGTTTTGAGAGCCTGGTGTTTTGTGAGCCTTGTTTTCATGCTGTCTCTGAAATTTTACATTTTTCATCCACCATTTTATTCCTCGCTTAGGCGATTTTCGAGTGATGAAAAATGCCACATCTGGGTGTTATTCACTTGCAACCTCATTCCCAGGCTTCCTGTGCTGTGTGCATTATAATTTTTTGTACATGATTTTTTTTTTGTTGTTTGTTTTTTAGAGTTACACGCTTTAACACCTCTGCGTTGCTGGCCACAGAAATCAGTTGGAGCACTAGTTGGACAGCACTGCCTTGAAGAACCAATGTAGTTTGGTAAAAACTTCTTGTGAATTATGTAACAAATAACAACATTACCAGGTATGCAAGACAGAAACAAAAATGCCTTGTCATGGAGCATTCATATTTTAATATATATGTTGTTTCAGGGTGAAGGTTATCCTATGCGACCTTGTCCACGGTTCCTCCCACTCCTCAAACATTCTATCTAAACCTTTTAGGGACAAAGACAAAATATCAGTCATCAATAAAACAAAATTGAATATAATAGTTAAAAACTTGTAATTTTCTTCATATTAGCATACTGTAGATAAGACACTTCAGTGGTACTGTAACTGACATGGTTTTTGAGTGATGGTTAAATAGAAGTAAATTAATTTCCATTGGCCAGCTCTATTCTCTGTATCCCAACCCCTGGATACTCACCTAGTCAGTGGCAGATGTGAATTATTTATAAGCTTTTTTCACAAGCATTAAAAATCTTACATGTTAAATACAATATTTTTTATAACAAACACTTAAAGAGCACATGCTAAACTATTTATTATTATTATAACTTTTTTAATTACTTTACTACTTACTTTACTTTAATTACTTTGTTGAACTAAAAGGAAATGCATCCCTGTTCACATAAAGTACTTGTGTCTGTAGATCTCATTGGCAGGCAAATGCAGCTAAATGCCTGCTCATTGACTTACAGAGTCAAGCCTTGAAGGGCAGTTATGCAATTAAAACTGTTTTTTCCTCCAGAACCTTCATTATTATTATTACTATTACAAGCGACTTGCCCATCAAAAATGACGGCAATAACATTTTAAACCTGGCAATGCTGTTTGCCATACATTGAGAGCCTCTCCCCCCTCTACTTTATGGTCCTGTGTCTCTTTGCCCCCTCACGTGTCTCTCCCCCCCTCTCCCTCCCACTGTGTCTCATCCTCCCCTGTGGATCTCCCTCCTCTCCCTCCCCTGTGTCTCTTCCTCCCATGTGCCTCTTCCCCTCCTCTTCCTCCCCTGTGTCTCTTCCCCCCTCTCCCTCCTCTGTGTCTCTTCCCCCTCTACCTCCCATGTGTCTTTTTCCCCCCATCTCCGTCCCCTGTGTCTTTCCCTCCCCCTTCCTCGCCTGTGTCTTTTTCAACCCTCACCCTCCCCTGTGTCTCTTCCCCCCTTTCCCTCCCCTGTGTCTCCTTCTCCCATCTCCCTCCCCTGTGTCTCCTTCTGCCTCATCTCCGTCCCCTGTGTACAGTGAGTGTTTCCCTGGTGCAGTGCGCGCGCCCCCTGTGCAACATGCACCCATGGTGCAGTGCGCGTGTTAGCCCGGGCGGTCATGGTAAGCCTCCCCCTCTACATTACCCCCTCTACACTACAGCCTCTCCCTCCTCTACATTACGGGCCTCGCGCTCAGTTACCCCGTGATCAGTTACCATACATTTCCCTCTCTTTTCCCTCACAATCTCACATCCCCTCTCTGTAACCTCACAAACTTGACCCCAGCAGGATCCATTCTGCGCATTCATACAATAACTGACACTGAGAAAGAACAGTATGGGTAAACCAACGGGCCACAGCCAATTTAATAAACCAATATATATAACAAGTTAGAGGAGCCCGACCAGCGGCAGCAACCTCTTGACCCTGGGCGCGTGCCCATGGGTCCACATACTTTTGCGCCTGCCAAAGAGGTAGGGGCAAGCCCCTTTTTAATTATACCCCTGGCCCGGGCAACTCCCTGAGCAGTGCAGGAAGCACAACCTTACCGAACTGCGCTCACCCCCAAAACCCCCAAGGCCCGTTGCACACCCTCCTTGCATTCCAACATGAACATTTCCATCCCGATTTCAAATGAACGCCATCAGGCAGAAACCATTCCTCCTCTGCATCACCCTCAAACTCAGGGTGGCGGATGACCAGGAATCCCATCTTGTTACAAAAAATGGCCAATATTTTATTGACTTTAACTCGTGCACCATTCAAACAGACAGGATCTCTGGAATTCCACCACACCCTCCTCCTTACTATGTCTGACCAGATGACTACAACTCCCTCGAACCTCGCCTTCCACGAAGCTATCTCTCTTTTCATATCCCTGACTAAACGTTTAATGGGCATTACCCCTAAATCGTTCCCCCTGATCACCTCCTCCGGCAGCCCAACACTAGCTGCCACCGTGGCTGCCCCAATATGAAAGGAGTGGGACCCAACATCTGCAACTTCCAAACCCAGGTGGTTCAAGCAGATTTTAAGCACCTTGGACAATTGGAAGCGAGAAAGCGCAAGTCCATTCTCATGTATTAAAAGTGGCCCCACAGGACAATAATCAGTCCCTGTCTTACCCAACACAATCTCTCTGCCCTTTCCCTCATGGTCAGTTTTGGACCTCCTCAGCCACATTGACACACTGCCCTCCTGTACACTAACGTGTACCCGCTGCAGGCCCCCGGGACCTCGAATGCTAGCCACAACCAGCTCCCCAATTCTAAATGCTCAGAAAAAGGCCAGGGCAAAGGCTGTACTGAAAAGCGAATTCTCGTAAGGGGAGCAACACACCTCCGTAAGCACATCCGATATGCAAAGCAATAGCGAGAACGTTATAGGTCGCCTCCTATCCTGGGTCTGCCTGCCTTTGAACATGCCACACACGATCCAATTTACGATAAAAACCTTAGTCAGGTCCCGATGTCCGGCTAGCTTGAACATAAATGCCAAAGCTGCTGTCTGCTGCAACATCATGGCCTTTGAGAGACCTTCGCTCTTACAACGCAAGAAAAGCCATAACAGGAACCCGGTCCTCCTCAGCACCCCCGGCAAACTCCACCAGTTCCTGCCACCTCTGCCAGACTTTCCTGTAAGCCACCCACGTATTTAGCGCCAATGAGTACCTCACCAGTCGCGCTACTGCAATGATCCATAAACTTCCTCCGGGAAGCTGTTGCCCTGTTGCTTCGCCCTAGGTGCCAGCAGTCTGAAGCATTCCCACTGGAAATGAGACAGGGCATAAGCAATACGTGCCTGGTCCAGAACCATAAGTTCCACTGCAAACAACACAACACTAACTGTCCAACCAAACATATAACCGGCACTTCTGTTGCCTTGGCACCATTAATAGCACGCACAACCGCTATACTGTCTGACTGGTACACCACCTGCCGATCCCTCAGCCCTGAACCCCATATCCGAACAGCATGGCAAAGAGTTCCCGAAAACAGTGCGTCCTCCGCTAGAGCCGCCTTCGTCCAGTCCGCTGGCCACTGCGCCGTGCCCCTCTTCCCATTGAAGAAAACCCCAAAACCTACGCTTCCCGACGCATCGGTGAACAGCTGGATATCCCTGTTAGATTCCGCCTGTGGGTGTATAAGCCGTACCCCATTGAAAGTGGCCAGGAAAATTACCCAGACTCGCACGTCCTCCCTCATAGCCGCCGACACGCTGATGAAGTGATGCAGACGTTTTACGCCCACTGTGGCTAGGGAAAGCCGTCTACAGAATATCCTACCCATGGGTAGGATCCAACAAGCAAAGGCTAACTTCCCCAAGATAGTCCATAGCCACCTGAAAGAGACCCTCCTGGCACCCAGCAACGCCTCCAACTCCGACTATAACCTTGTCCAACGGCTACACTCCATCCTAACCGAGTTTAACTGAATGCCCAAAAATGTCAAACGAGTAGCCGGACCTTCTATCTTTTCACCCACCAGGGGAACCCCAAAAACTCTTGCCACTATTTGCAAAGCAACTAATAATTCCTGACACGCGGAGCCGTTCGACGAGCCCACGAACATGAATGGAATGACAAAGCAATCTAAAAAACCACACGGTCAGCAAGCGTGCTGCCGCCGCCCGGCCTCCCACCTTACCGTAGCGTACGAGCCATGGGAGCATTTCGTCCAGCAACACCGGTGTCCTGCCCCTTTTTTGGTGGCTCGCTAATGCAGGCTGCCCCCCTCTCACTCGCGCATCTTGTCGCTACATGTTCCCCGCCGCAACTGGAGCAGGAGTGCTTAAACAGGCAATTGGGGGACCATTTGCAAATGCCTTAGTTGAAGGCGTAGTAAACATTGAGCCCTGTACCAGCTGTGGGGCCAGGAAGTTGCCCCACCGGTCCGTCACCGGACGACATAGCCCGCATAGGGGTCATCACGTTAAGCCAATATGCGATCGCCTTCTCGATCCATGCCATGTGCCGCCTGGTCGCCATGCATTGCCGGAAGTCCTCATCGTACTTCAGCCATGCCATTCCACCGTACGTCCGATAAGTGCTTCTGATCTCCTCCAGATACACGAAGAGAGCAGAACAATGAGAAGGGTACTTCTCCCCCGTGACGCAAGCCAGGATAGAAAAGGCTTGCAGCCAGCTATGAAACGTACGCGGGACGTGCCTAGAAGACTGCCTTCTATCTACCCCTTCATCTCTTGTGCTACCCTCCCTAAAATCATTTGCCCGCTCCTTGACCTACAGGGTAAAATGGGCCCCCAGGTTATCCAAAGAGCACACCGCCGTAGCTCTCAGGGACTCACCCGAGACCCTAGCAGCCTCCTGCGGCACCCCCAACTGCTCAATCGTGTCTGGAATTGCCACCGTAGCGTGACGCTCACCTGGTACAGACCTCATCTCACTAGCTATGGGAGGCCAAGCCCTAGCTGCTAACCCCGCTACCCAGTCCCTTAAATCCTTATCTGCACAACAAAGTTTTCAGTCCTGTTACTAATTGTTCCTGCTCCCGCCCCCCGTGAGGTGTACAGTGGATATAAAAAGTCTACACACCCCTGTTAAAATGTCAGGTTTCTGTGCTGTAAAAAAATTAGACAAAGATAAATCATTTCAGAACTTTTTACACTTTTTATGTGACCTATAAACTGTACAACTCAATTGAAAAACAAACTGGAATCTTTTAGGTGGAGGGAAGAAAAAAAAAAGATAAGTAATGTGGTTGCATAAGTATGCACACCCTCTTATAACTGGGGATGTAGCTGTGTTCAGAATTAAGCAATCACATTCCAAATTGTGTTAAATAGGAGTCAGCATACACCTGCCATCATTTAAAGTGCCTCTGATTAACCCCAAATCAAGTTCAGCTGCTCTAGTTGGTCTTTCCTGAAATATTCTTATTGTTAAAAGGTATCAGTCAGGAGAAGGGTACAAAATAATTTCCAAGGCATTAGATATACCATGGAACACAGTGAAGACAGTCATCATCAAGTGGAGAAAATATGGCACAACAGTGACATTACCTTGAACTGGAGCTCCCTCCAAAATTGATGAAAAGACGAGAAGAAAACTGGTCTTGGAGGCTACCAAGAGGCCTACAGCAACATTAAAGGAGCTGCTGCAATATCTGGCAAGTACTTGCTCGTATTCTTCATATGTCTGGTCTATGGGGTAGAGTGGCAAGACGAAAGCCTTTTCTTACGAAGAAAAACATCCAAGCCAGGCTACATTTTGCAAAAACACCTCTGAAGTCTCCCAAAAGCATGTGGGAAAATGTGTTATGGTCTGATGAAACCAAGGTTGAACTTTTTGGCCATAATTCCAAAAGATATGTTTGGCGCAAAAACAACACTGCACATCACCAAAAGAACACCATACCCACAGTGAAGCATGGTGGTGGCAGCATCATGCTTTGGGGGTGTTTTTCTTCAGCTGGAACTGGGGCCTTAGTTAAGATAGAGGGAATTATGAACAGTTCCAAATAACAGTTAATATTGGCACAAAACCTTCAGGCTTCTGCTAGAAAGCTGAACATGAAGAGGAACTTCATCTTTCAGCATGACAACGACCCAAAGCATACATCCAAATCAACAAAGGAATGGCTTCACCAGAAGATTAAAGTTTTGGAATGGCCCAGCCAGAGCCCAGACCTAAATCCTATTGAAAATCTGTGGGGTGATCTGAAGAGGGCTGTGCACACATGCCCTCGCAATCTGACAGATTTGGAGTGTTTTTGCAAAAAAGAGTGGGCAAATCTTGTCAAGTCAAAATGTGCCATGCTGATAGACTCATACCCAAAAAGACTGAGTGCTGTAATAAAATCAAAAGGTGCTTCAACAAAGTATCAGTTTAAGGGTGCGCATACTTATGCAACCATGATATTTTATTTTTATATTTTTTCTTCCCTCTACCTAAAAGATTTTAGTTTTTTTTTTATTGAGTTGTACAGTTTATAGGTCACATTAAAAGTGGAAAAAGTTTTGAAATGATTTATCTTTGTCTCATTTTTTTACAGCACAGAAACCTGACATTTTAACAGGGGTGTGTAGACTTTTTATATCCACTGTATGTGCTGGTTGTGAGCGCTCACCTTGTAATCGTGTTGATTGTTCTTGAGGGCCTTGTCCCTGCCCCTGCTCAGGAGCCTTCCTATGAGGCCTCCCTTTTCGTGGCTCACGATCAGAGCTGGAACCAATACAGCTGCAGGATCTGTGGTTGCTAGACCGCGATCTCTCTCTGGAGTCTCTGAAAAGGCAAAAGGAACGTTGACTATCCTGTCTGTGCCTGCAGGATGAGCTCCTGACAGCATCTGTGTCATCGAGGGAACACTCACTCTCCTCCCACACTGACCCTAATGGGTTGCCTAGGTTCCCCAGACCCTGTCCCCGTTGTACACGGTCATTGAGTCCGAAACCGTCAGCAGGAGGCAGAGGAGTCAGTCGCTGTCCACTACAGACTTGGTGCCTGTACCGCCCCTGCTGCCGTTCTAGGAGTGGTCAACGCAAAAGAAAGAGGACTGTACCTTGTAGTTGCTTTCCTGGCTCTCACCGGGCGAGCTGCTCTGGTTCCTTTGACCACTTTAAGTCAGCATGCTTCGCTGTTATCACGCATCATGTCTTTTACAATGTCCGTGCATGTCTTCCTCAGAGCAGATGCTCCAACCCGAGGGCCGCCGTCAGCCTGTGGCAAACTTTGAAAAGCAGAATCAGATGAGAAAGTGTCAACAGGGACTAGCCTTAACGCTAAATCCCCCACAGGAACTGCTGGCTTCTTAGCTGCCTCTTTAGCCTTGGCAGGACCCTTACCACCCTTTTTGCGAGGGTGCAGTGCTGGAGGAGTGGGGGTGTTGGAGATAATGAGTTGACTCAGTGGTATCTCCGAAGGTGCAGCCTGAGATACAGGGTCTACACCTACAACACCCTTATCACTCTCTCTCACATTGCTACAAGGCCAGGGCTGGTGAACACCTAAGCCCTGGCCTGCCGCACCAACTAAAGTGCAGCCCTCCCCTCTGGCAAGCTGCCCCCGACCATAATAAACTGTTCAGCCTGCCTGCCAGAGGGGCTTTGGTCTCCAAAGTCGCCCAAGCCGACAGCCACCGCAGACTGCTCTTGGGAAACTGCTGGGGAAGCGGCTGAGGCACCCGCGGGAGTGCCTATGCAGTCCTCTAGCCACCTAACTCCATGGCAAAGGACCTGAGAGTGAATCACCCCTAGTAGGCGATCCAGCACTGCAACAGCCTGGGCATCCATCTAAGGATGGTCAAAAAAACTTGGCCAGGGACAGCTACCTAAAGGAATGGACCTGCAGCGGGCAATAAAGACTGCAGGGAATAATGGAATACAAAGTCTATAAATACTCTAAACCCCACCAACACGGTAACCCCCCTTCCCGAAACAAAAGGGGGCAGGATAAAAAATAACAAATTACCCTCATGAGCAGGCTCCACTATAGGCACTAACTGACCCTCCTATCACTAATCACAAGAGAGCTCAGCGGTTAATGCTGCAGCAGCCAGAAGTGGCCTGGTAATACCGAGCTAGAGGAGTCTGCGCCCCTAATAAAACTATGGGAACCCCCCTGGCTAGCAGGAATAAGTGCAGATATCAATATCTCCCAGAGAATATAACAATATATATATGGTGCACAGGCCCAACATACAAGCCAAGGAAGCCAGACACAGGACCACAGGCAACAAAACAAAGACAAACCCAAAGCACACACAGTAACCCAAAGCACACACAGCAACCCAGGCACACACAGCAACCCAGGCACCCACAGCAACCCAGGCACCCACAGCACCCAGGCACACACAGCAACAAAGCCCACTAAACACACAAGCCACAAAAAAAACCAAACCCACCAAGCACCTAATCCCAACAAATACTCCAAGCCCAACAACACCCCCAGCCCACCAGACACCCCAAGCCCACCAAACACACAAGCCCAATACAACACAAGAGGTTTATGCTCTGTTACACTGCCTCTGATGCTATCCGCACGCTGTCCGGCCGCAGAGTGAGCCAAAATGGCGCTGGCTTTGTGCCAACACCCCTCCCGGCTCCCACCCACGGCCAGCCAGCCCACTGACCAAACAGCGTGCGCAGGGCTCCACCGGGTCACGTGACCCTCCATGCGACAGGAGCCCTGTGCACTAAAGGCCTCCAAATCTAATAGTCACCACACATTTCCCTCTCCTTTGCCTCCATTTTCTCCCTCTTTCAACTCTTCGTCGTTCTCTCTTTATCCCACAAATTCAAATATTTATACCAAAAACTCAGTTTCCTATTATAACTAACAAACAAAAGGCATAACTTTTTGCGACTATTTGAGAGGTTTCAGTAAAGACAGAGCTTTTAAGCACTTGTGATAGTTTATTTTAATATTTTAATTATAGTTACCTTATATGAATATACCCCGGGTCAATAAAGGCCTTTGTCAAGTGAAACTTTTGTGCCAATAAGTTTTCAACTGACAAAAGGACATCCTTTGAGATTAGACGTAAAAAGATTTCACCTTAAAGAAAGGGGTTCTTTACAATAAGGGTGGTTAATCTGTGGAATTTGCTACCAAAGGAGGTGGTGACAGCGGATTCGATAGATATCTTTAAAAAGGGATTGAATATATTTTTTAATAAAAAGGACATTCAGGGTTATCCTGGATAATTAGAGAGAGTATTGATCCAGGGAGGAATCCGATTGCCATTATCTGGGACAGGAAGGATTTTTTTTTCCTTTTGAGACAACTGGCAAAGTTTCATTGTTTTTTTTTTCTGTTTGCCTTCCTCTGGATCATTTAACAAATTGCAGATCAGAGGAGATCAAAAAAGAGTTGAACTTGATACACTAAAGGTCTTTTTTTCAACCTCAATTACATGTAACTATGTAACAACTAGAAACTTCCATATGCCTTTAATATATTGTTTTTGTGTTTCAATATTCTATTTCATAATTGGCACTTGTAGAAGTCCTCAGAACATCCTGAAATTACACCTTCTGTTTGTAATATTACAGCAACAATGACTTGAGCTAAACTCCCAAACAAGTATGTGATATATTGTGAAATATGTTTTATTTAACAATAGATAAGTATAAAATGTGCTTAAATCTCTTTGTGATAGGTAACCGCTGCTTAAAATGTTCATAAATTGAAAGAAAAGAGAGTGTGCAAAGAGCCAAACATTGGGCCCTATTAAACTGTCAAAATTGCAATTAGTGAAGCACGTAATGTAGCCCACAAAACCATTATATCTATTTTTTTTAAAGATTCACTCAACACAGTGTCACTACCAGATGACTGGAGAAAGGCAGAGGTCATACCCATATTTAAGAAGGGGGCAAGAGCAAATCCGGGGAATGATAGACCTGTAAGCCTCACTTCTGTAGTTGCAAAGCTTTTAGAAGGGTTAATAAGGGATGATATACAAGAATATGTCTATACAAACAGCATTATAAGTAGGAGCCAACACAGATTTATGAAGGATAGGTCGTGACAAATACATCTAATTAGTTTCTATAAGGAGATTAGTAGGAACCTGGATCAAGGCAGCTCAGTGGATATAGTCTTTTTAGATTTTGCTTTTGATATAGTGCCACATGGGAGACTATTGTGCGAACTAAGGGATACAGAAATTGCAGTAAATATATGCACATGGATTGAGAGCTGGTTAAAAAACAGGAAATAAAGAGTTGTTGTAAATGGAACATACTCGGATTTGACTAATGTGGTAAGTGGAGTTCCTCAGGGCTCAGTATTAGGTCCTCTACTTTTCAACATATTTATTAACAACTTAGGAGTAGGATTGGAAAGTAGTGTCTCCATTTATGCTGATGACACAAAGTTGTGCAAGGCAATTAAATCAGAAAATGACTTTTCCTCCAAGGGGACTTGCATAAATTAGAGAAATGGGCAATTAAATGGCAGATGAGATTTAATATGAATAAATGTAAGGTTATGCATCTGGGAAGGAAAAATAACCATGCAATCTTTAAACTTAATGAAGCAAATCTAGGGGTATCTGATATTGAAAGGGATTTGAGAGTGCTTGCGGACAACCACCTACCTAACAGTTCTCAATGCCAAGCAGCAGCTGCAAAGGCAAATAAACTATTAGCATGTATTAAGAAGGGTATAGAAGCAAGGCAGGTAGATATAATTCTATCACTATACAAATCCCTAGTATGCCCTCATTTGGAATATGGAGTACAGCTTTGGGCACCAATTCATAAAAAGGACATTTTAGAACTGGAAAAAGTACAGAGAAGGGCTACACAACTATTAAGGGGAATAGAGGGGCTAAATTATGAAGAAAGACTAACTAAATTAAACTTATTTTCTCTAGAAAAAAGGTGTCTAAGAGGTGATATAATTACCCTTTATAAATACATCCAGGATCAGTATAAAGATTTGTCAAGGGAGCTTTTTGTGCCAAGAGGTTTTCAACTGACAAAAAGACATCCTTTGAGGTTAGAACTAAAAATATTCTACCTTAAAGAAAGAAAAGGGTTCTTCAGAGTAAGGGTTGTTACATTCCTCGGGCATGAGAGACTGAGCCAGGGCAGTGTTGGTGTTACATTCCTCGGGCATGAGTGACTGAGCCAGGGCAGTGTTGGTGTTACATTCCCCGGGCATGATTGACTGAGCCAGTGCAGTGTTGACATTACATTCCCCGAGCATGAGTTACTGAGCCAGGGCAGTGTTGGCGTTACATTTCCCAGGCGTGAGTGAATGAGCCAGTGCAGTGTTGGGGTTACAATCTCCAGGCATGAGTGACTGAGCAAGTCCAGCGTTGGCGTTACATTCCCCGGGCATGAGTGACTGAGCCATTGCAGTGTTGGCATTACATTCCCCAGGCATGTGTGACTGAGCCAGGGTATTGTTGGTGTTACATTCCTCCAGCATGAGTGACTGAGCCAGTGCAGTGTTTGCATTACATTCCCCGGGGCATGAGTGACTGAGCCAGGGCAGTGTTGGCTTTACATTCCCCGGGCATGAGTGACTGCTCCAGTGCAGTGTTGGCATCACATTCCCCGGGCATGAGTGACTGAGCCAGTGCAGTGTTGGCGTTACATTCCCTGGCGTGTGTGACTGAGCCAGGGCAGTGTTGGTGTTACATTCCTCAGGCATGAGTGACTGAGCCAGGGCAGTGTTGGCATTACATTCCCCGGGCATTAGTGACTGAGCCAGTGCAGTGTTGGCGTTACATTCCCTGGGCATAAGTGATTGAGCCAGGGCAGTGTTGGTGTTATATTCCCCGGGCATGAGTGACTGCTTCAGTGCAGTGTTGGCATTAGATTCCCCGGGCATTATTTTTATTATTATTATCGTTTAATAATAACGCGCCAACATATTCCGTAGCACTGTACATAAGATACGTTCAAGACAAAGATAGATACAAATTAACACATAGTAAAACAAGGAGGGCCCTGACTTTAAGTTTGGAATCCAGTGACCATGGTGCTTTCCCTAAAACACCTTGTGGGATTGAAACTCGCAGACTTACATCCTAAAGGTATTGTGTGAGGAAAAGGAGGGAGAGAGATTTGATAGTGTGTTAGGGTGGAAGGTGATACGCTTCTTTAAAGAGATGTGTTTTTAGAGAGGTTTTGAATGTTTTGAGGCTGGAGGATAATCTGGTGGAGCGAGGCAAGGAGTTCCAGAGAATAGGGGCAGCACGAGAAAAGTCCTGAAGGCGAGAGTGAGAGGAGGTGACAAGAGTTGTGGAAAGAAGAAGGTCATTAGCAGAGCGAAGAGGGCGGGTGGGGGAGTATTTGGAGATGAGACCAGAAATGTATGGGGGAGTGCTGTTGTTTGATGGAGAAGAGTAGCGGGCCTAGGACAGATCCTTGGGGTACGCCAAAAGACAGGGGGTAGGTAGAAGAAGAGGTGTCAGAGAAGGAGATACTGAATGATCGATTTTGTAGGTATGATGCCCCCTCCTCTCCCTCCCCTATGTCTCTTTCCCTCCTGTGTCTCTTCCCACCTCTCCCTCCCCTGTGTCTTTCCCCCCTCTCCCTTCCATGGGTCTCTTTCCCACCCTGTGTCTTTTACTCCATTTCCCTCATGTCTGTTCCCCCCCATTTCCCTCCCCTGTGTCTCATCTCCCTCCTCTGTGTCTCTTCCCCCTCTCCCCTGTGTGTTTTCCTCCTCCTCCCCTGTGTGTCTCTTCCTCCCTTCTCTCCCGTGAAGTGGGTAACGGCGCGCAGTGCACATGTGCTCCGTTAGCTGCACAATGCGCATGCGCGGCTATCTGCCCGCAATGCGCATGTGAGGCTACTGCCGCACAGTGCGCATGCGTGTATTATGGAGTGCAATAAGCCGATACGGCTAACGCCGCACAGTGCGCATGTTTTATACAGTTTAAAATAAAATAAACATAATATGCATTGTACTTAACTCCCCGCGATGTCCCCGGCCTCCTCCTCTTCTGCCCCGGCTGGGCCCTGGAACAATCTGCGCTCTAAAAAAAAAAAAAAGAGCTAATGAGCCTCCTATAGAATTTTCCAGAAGATAATTGTCAATGGAGGCTTGTGATTGGCTGAAAACGCTGTCTATCAAATTCAGCCAATCAGAAGCCGCCAATGTGTGAGCCAATCAGAATGGGATACACCCCAAAATCCCACTCTGATTGGATAATGCACCTGTCAATCTTTATTTAAACTAATCAGAAGGCTTTATTGCCATCAGCCAATCGCAATGTGATATACCCTCACGGAGTGATTAGCTGAAGACATCTCCGTCTTCCTTTTGGCTGTAAAACTGATTGACATTGACAACAGCCAATCAGAATGCGCAAATGCCTTCAGCCAATCACTCCATGGGGGTGTATCCCATTGTGATTGGCTGTTGTCACTGAAACCAATCAGAATGCGCAGATGCCTCCAGCCAATCACCCTGTGGGGGTGTATCCTATTGTATTTGGCTCACACATGATATTTGATAGACAGCGTTTTCAGCCAATCAGAAGGCGACACTGCCTATTTCCTTCCGGAAAAGCCTCTAGGAGGCTGATTAGCATTGGGGAGGTCCGCGAGTGCGGATGTCCGTTAGATTTTTTTGTTGTTTTTTTTTTTTAGAGCTGGGAATCTGTTTTCATGTTGCTGCAGCATCAGTGCTGTGGAGCTGCTGTGTAAGCGTGATGAATGTGTGCAGTGTAATAGTTTGCATGCGCAAGACGAAACCGTTAGCGTAGTTGTGTACTTCCGCATTGGCGTAAAATGGCGGGTAATGTGTGGTATGCGTGTTAGCGGAATATCCGTAGGTCGTTTGTGGTATTTTGCGAGTTTTTTGTGGTGTTTTGCGTGTTTAGAGTGCTGTAGCCTTGTTTTCGTTTTGTTTGGCTGCCATTTTTTCTCTCGCT
The DNA here is from genome assembly GCA_027410445.1 of Discoglossus pictus. Classification (NCBI taxonomy): domain Eukaryota; kingdom Metazoa; phylum Chordata; class Amphibia; order Anura; family Alytidae; genus Discoglossus; species Discoglossus pictus. The sequence goes on from CM050169.1 coordinate 97,951,740, forward strand.
TTGCGAATTTTTTAATGTTGAAACTCTTTTATTTTTAGTTAAATGAAGGTGTAAGTTGTTTTTTTGAGGTCCTGGATGCTTCCTCTTGCTGTAGGTAAGCTTTTTATGTATGTGCTGTGTGTATTTATTGTGTTTTGAATTTTGTAATGTTCGACAGTTGCGTCTGATTGTTGCAAGGTCGTAATGTGTGGTAACGTGTCTCGTATGTTGTTTGCGTTGCGAGGTATAGTTTGCAAGGGTCGTAGTTGGTGTGTCGTGTTGTTTGCGTTGTGACGTAAAGTTTGAGAGGGTCGCAGTTGCTGGCAAGGAGCACCTTTGGCGCTTCATGCCAGCAACCGAGGTCCTCGCCCACGGCCCTTGCTTTGCGAGGGCCTTGGGCTCGCTATGCAAGCCTGCAAGCGTAAGCAATGGCTCTGGCTGGCTTGCCTGCTCACAACTATATATGTGATTGTATGTTAGATAGGGGTATGTATTTTAGAAAGTTAGGATTTATTGTGTGTTATATAGTATTGTATGTTAGATAGGGGTATGTATTTTAGATAGTTGGGATTTATTGTTTATTATATAGTATTGTTTGTTAGATAGGGGTATGTATTTTAGATAGATAGTATTTATTGTATGTTAGATAGGATATATTGTATATTGTATAGTATTTTAGATAGGGTATGTATTTTAGATAGATATGATTTATTGTATATTACATAGATTGGGGATGTATTTTAGATAGATAGGATTGATTGTATGTTAGATAGATAGGGGGTCTTGTATTTTATTTCATTTGTATTGTATTGTATGTATTCTATATGTATTTATTTTTCAGGTGTTTTTATTTTCTGTAAATAGAGAGGTGGGGGGTTATCAGGGGGTAGGTAGGTAGTGTAGGTAGGTAGTGTAGGTTTTAATAGGTTAGTGTAGAGGGGGGTTAGTCTAGATTTAATGGTTTATTGGAGGGTATAGTGCAGTGTAGTGTTTGTACTTAGTGTCATGAGGGTCCTCGAGGACCATCATGGCACTTATGTGGTTAATGTTAGGGTTGTAACAGCCCCATAAGGGTCATAATATACCCTTATGGGACTGATGGGGTTAAATAGAGGCTTATGAGGGTCTGTATTGACCCCCATGAGTGACAGGGTTAATTATGTTTTTTTGGGGGTCTGTATTGACCCTCATGAGTGACGGGTTAATTAAGTGCTTATGGGGGTCTGTATTGACCCACATGAGTGACAGGGTTAATTATAGGCTTATGGGGGTCTATATTGACCCTCATGAGTGACGGGGTTAAATAAGTGCTTATGGGGGTCTGTATTGACCCCCATGAGTGACAGGGTTAATTATGGGTTTATGGGGGTCTGTATTGACCCCCATGAGTGCCAGGGTTATTAATTGGCTTATGGGGGTCTGTATTGACCGGCAGGAGTGCCAGGGTTAATTAAGTGCTTATGGGGGTCTGTATTGACCCCCTTGCGTGACAGGGTTAATTAAGTGCTTATGGGGGTCTGTGTTCACCCCAATGTGTGACAGGGAGTCAATACCGGAGTGACAAGGTTAATTAGGGATTTATGGGGTCTGTATTAACCCCCATGAGTGAGGGGGTTAATTCAGTGCTTATGGGGGTCTGTATTGACCCTCATGCGGGACAGGGTTAATTAAGGGTTTATGGGGGTCTGTATTGACCCCCATGAGTGACAGAGTTAATTAATGTATTATGAGGGTCTGTATTGACCCCCATGAGTGCCATGGTTATTTATTGGCTTATGGGGGTCTGTATTGACCGCCAGGAGTGACAGGGTTAATTAAGTGCTTATGGGGGTCTGTATTGACCCCCATGCATGACAGGGTTAATTAAGTGCTTATGGGTGTCTGTTTTCACCCCAATGCGTGACAGGGGATCAATACATGAGTGACAGGGTTAATTAGCGATTTATGGGGTCTGTATTAACCCCAATGAGTGAGGGGGTTAATTCAGTGCTTATGGGGGTCTGTATTGACCCCCATGCAGGACAGGGTTAATTAAGGGTTTCAGGGGGTTTGGATTGACCCCCATGAGTGACCACGTTAATTAAGTGCTTATGGGGGTCTGTATTGACCCCATGAGTGAGGGGGTTAATTAAGTGCTTATTGGGGTCTGTATTGACCCCCATGAGTGACAGGGTTATTTAGGGATTGATGGGGCTCTATATAGAGCCCCATGATTGATAAGGTTATTTTTTTTTATTACAAGTCCTTTGAAGACCTTTACGGGAATTTAGATTTTTGATTGCAGCGTGCGCTCAGGGACCCTAACTGCGAGAATTAATGTGGGGTTAATGCGGGTTTCCAAGCTTATCTCGGATCCCGTGGGGTTAATGCGGGTCTCCGAGCTTATCTCGGATCCCTTCTTGGGTGTGTTGTCCGTGGCTGGGCGGTCCGTGGTTGTAAATCCTCATTTTAATTTTTTTTCGCCTGCCATTTTTTTCTTTGCTTAGCCATTATCCAAGTGCCGAAACGGTGGAGTTTGGGGTTAAATTCATGTGTAACCTCACTTGCAGATGTCCTGGCTGTCTCCCCATGCTGTGGGTTTATTAATGTGTTTCTAGTGTTTTTGCGTTTGCGCTTTTCTGGGGGTTAGTGTCATGTTTTGCTAGACACAGGGGAGGGAGAGGAGGAGGGGAAGTTGCGAGTTAACGGTTATGTGGGGTGGTTTGGGGCACCATAGGACTAAGTGCTGCGAGTTTAGAGGTGTGTGGGGTGGTGTTGTTCCAAAGTCATGCGCCATAAAGCTGACACCTTTCGCAAATGCAGCCCCTCGCTTTGCGAGGGTCCACATTTGTGGACCGAACTGCATCCCTCGCTTTGCAGAGCGTGACGACATCTCGCAGTTTGACAACTATTATATGTTATATGTCCTATAGCCACATTTTTTATTTGATTCAAATTCTCTGTAAACTGATCCAACTTCCATGATGTTGATGGAATCTGGCCATCAAACTGCAGCTCATGGTGGCTTTTTGGAAAACCACAGTGTCATTACTGATTTTGGGTCTCCCCTGAACCCCACAAGTAACCTATTTGGAGCTCTGGCACACTGGGTTGCTAATATCCAAGACTATTAAAATGGAAATGAGAGTTGTTGTGGGGACTCTTACATGATTGTTTTTGTGTGTAGTGTAATGTGGGCCACAGTATTTTTTTTAATTTATTTATTTATTTATGAAAATTACAAAGAAGTTTTACATAAACAACAGCAAACTACATTAAAAAGAGTAGACAAAAAGAGAGGTACAGTTTACAAATATACATATAGAGAATCTCATACAGACATACAAAAACTTTGGAAAGTTTATATCTATTGAATTGATGGGTAGTAATATTTATCCCAGATCGCCCAGCTATTACATTTAGAGAGTACAATACCCAAACTGGATATGCCACTCTCGAATTCTCTGTTCTTTTCAAGAATTATTATTATTTCATTTAATGATGGAATCAAAACTGTTTTCCAACATTTGGCTAATAGCCATTTAACCACTGAAAATACTTGTATAATGAAGGCCTTCTCTTCTAAATTAAGTCCATCTTCCATAATATGTAACATAGCCATTTCACATATGGGGTTAATAATATTACCACAGAACTTGGAAATATAATCAAAAACAGAGTTCCATAATTTACTAACGGGCTCGCAGTCCCACCAAATATGTTTATGAGAACCTTGTTGATTACAAAATCTCCAGCATACCCCCAAATTTGGATTTTTATTGATCAGTTCTACATTAAGTGGGACATAATACCATCTCTGTACTACTTTAAAATAGATCTCTTTATAAGATTGGTATTTAATAATTTTCTGTGAAAGCGCAAATGCACTGGACCAACTTTCTAATGTAATGGGGTTATTACATTATTTCTCCATGCCTGAAGTTTCATAACATTTGGAAATTGTATGTTTGCAATCATTAATTAATACTAGTTTTTCAAACTTAGTTAATTCTCTATTGGAGATAATTAAATATCTTGGTTTTATAATGATCTTTCTAACTCTTTCATATTCTAACCACTTTGTTAATGGAAAATTGAAATCTGAACATACTTTAGCAAAAGGTTTCATTTTTCCCATATCAAATAGATTCCCCAGTGAATAAATGTTCCATTTGCTCCATTCGCGAAGACAGGGGAGATTAAAAATGTTACTCAACCACAATAATGTTATACCAGGCGAAGGGAGTATGGAGGGATTTAGTTTATTATTCCATTTAAACCAAAATTCGAACCCTGTTTTAACTATAATAGGCATTTGTTTACTTATTTTGCAGGATGATTTATCATACCAAATCAACTCTGTTACTAGTCAGATTTTGTTCTATGCTTTCCCAACTGTTTTTCTTCATTTTTGTAGACCATTTTATAAAATGTGAAAGCATTACGGCTATGTGATAATCTTCTATACATGGAGAAGCAATGCCACCTTTTATAAAACTCTTTCTAACAGTCTTCAATTTAATTCTGTTTTTTTTTCCCATTGTAAATAAATGAGTCAATTAGAATTTGATATTTTCTAATTATAGAGTTAGGAACAGTTAGTGGCAAACATCTGAATAATTAGTTTATTTGAGGTAATATTTAAATTTTTATGGCTGATACTCTAACTAACCATGATAGCGTACTTGGTTTCCACTTATCCAGTTGGGCTTTGATTTTATCATACAATTTCGTAAAATGTATTTGAATTATTTCTTCCACATTACTAGAAAATTCTATTCCCAAGTAAGATATTTTGTTTGTTTCCCAATTAATCGCCCAAATTGTATTCAACTTTCTTTTTTCTTTTTTATCTATATTAATGGGTAAAAGTTCTGTTTTGGACCAATTTATTTTGTAATAAGAGATGTATCCAAAATTCTTTATTAACTCTTTAATCTGGGTTAAAGATTCAATAGGTTCAGTGAGAGTTAATATCACATCATCTGCATACAACATGGTTTTATACTCTATTTCTCCAATTCTAATTCCATGAATTTTCCTGTTTTCTCTGATGGCCTCTGCTCAGGGTTCCATCACAAGAATAAAGATCAGAGGGGAAAGTGGGCAGCCCTGGTGGATCCCGTTAGTAATAGGCATATGGGGTGTTTTTAGACCAATTCCAGATATAAAAGCACTGGGAGAGGAATAAAGAGCTCAAATTGATTTTACTCCGAAATCTTCAAACCCAAATTGTAATAATACTTGATTCATATAATCCCAATTCTGTTATTTGATTTATTTTTTATTTTTTTATTTCCTGGCTAATGAATTACCTGCTTTATTACTTAGAAAATACTTTCTCTGTTGGAGCTTCCATAGGGAATTATCAATATTCTTTTGGACTATTTTGTTTATTTTAGTTTTGACCTGTGTTATCTCTTTCATTATACTGGGTAAAGGTGCAGATTTATTCTGTCTTTCAAGTTTAGCTAATTGGATATGTAAATCTCGAAGTGGTCCACAGTAATTAATGTTGGGGTTACTATATTCTGTTATATTAACTGTAATGATGTTATCTTACCTGTAACTAGAAGAGATACAGTTTCTGCCATGATCGTTAGTTGGACAACAAATAGTTAACTCTACAGGAATTTGAATGTGTATATGGCTTATTGGAATGTGGGTTCTGTCAGAGGGGGCACTGGGGGGGGTAGTTAATACGTTAAACAGGCTGCTTTGCAGATGTTCCATGGATGATCAAAGGATAGTCGTAAAGTGGGAAGTTAGCTTATGGCCCTCTGTAAAATGGCATCTAGAAACTGGTGATGGGGGTTGGTAACCTTGTCGACGGGGTGTGGGGACGTTTTTTTGTGTTTGCAATATTTCTTTGGAAGAGAAAAATAAACTAGTCACTGTGGCCCTCATTCTATTATCGGCCGTAAATCGGCCGCAAAGCTGCGATTCCTTGCGGGGCTCCCGTTACCTTGCAATTCAAATAGACGGCGCCGCATGGATATCCCTTTACGGCCGGCCGCATATCTTGCAACCGGCCGTAAGCTCAGAAATCTTTAACAGCAAATATAAATTCAAGACGGCACTGTAAAGCTCTGTAAATGCTAGGGATCATAATGGGGGACATGAGGATTAATAGCAACTACCTCTCAAGCTTGCACATCAGCCCAAATCTGAGATTTCATTCACTGTTTATTTTCCGGCCGCAGCGTGGGCGGGTCTGAGGTGCTCCAAGCCCTCTGGACTTTTTCCATGGATATTTGACATAAATTAAAATAAAAATTATTTACGGATTTGAGTTAGGAGAATGTTGTGCTATGAATGCTAACACCTACAATCACTTTATAGTCTCCTCAGAGTGCAGGATGGCTTTATTATGGCTTTATTATGTGCTTAATTGTGTGCCTGCGGGACCTTTTTGCTGCAAGTAAGCTGCGGCTCGGTTTTAGCCTTGCAGAGAGGGTTCCTGGAGCAATAGAATAGCAACCGGGATTTGCTTGCGGCCGAAACTCTTGCAGCCGTTTAAGATCAAAGGCTTTCCTCCGGCGCGTGCAGCCGCAAGGGATAACAAGTGCCGGCCGCAAGCCTGCTGGAGTCCCCGGCCGGAAGGGAATAGAATAGGCAAATAGCCTGCGACCGGTCCTTGCGGCCCGCATCTCCTACAGCCGATAATAGAATGAGGCCCTTTGACTCTAACATGCTAAACATCGGTATTGTCTGAGTTGGAGATTGTAAGAAAAGGGATGTCTGTCTGTGTCTGATGTTATGATTTGATCCTAAGAAAGAGATGTAACAGAGTTTATTATTATTTTTTTAATGAGTCAGTAACTGTAGGGCTGAGTTTGCAACTTCTGATGTCCTGAGTTCTTCGGAGAGGTATTTTGATGTCTGCTGAGATCTTGAACACAAAAAGGCACAAACTAGAGAGAGTGCACGTGGCCCCTCAAATCTGAGTAATAACGCACAATTTGTTTGAAATGGAGAGATGGTGGTTGAGTACTAAATAATTTGACATTAAAAGGTGATAAGGTAGTTGTGAAATGTCTGCCCCATTTGAGATATGATAATAAAGATAAGTTTGGGGCAAAATGTCTATAGATCTATCAGTATTCTCTGAATTTGGACACACAGCATCATTCTCACACATACACAATTTTTTTTTCATATCTTTAAAAAAAAAAAAGATCACATTACATAGTTCTAAAAATTGAGCAAATGAAATCTGACTTTGAGCGCAATTCCTGTTGGGTATATCTGCTGTATAAAACCAATTGCGCTATCCTAAAATAAATATATATTGTACTCTGTTCTGCTTTTTATAATGGAGTCAGTAGTGATATTTAATATTTTACTGATTTAAATTCCATTCAAATATATATAAATATATAAATGGCATTTTTTTAAATGAAACATTTTCCTGATGTTAGACACTTGAGCCTTTTCTGGCTTCAGCCCAGAGCTCTTCATCACCAAAGCACCAATCACAAATGTAAAACTTGAGAAGCAACCAGTGAGAGCTCCAATGGTCTCTATATAATCTATGTAAATGGTGCTGCCTTTGTATAGAGGTAGATTATCATTGTATCCCACAACTCTATTTGTGTATAATGAGCCACTGATGTACATGGATTTAATTCCTGTTAAACTGAGCCATTTTTTTGAGTAATCGTCGTTATTTAGAGTGTTTATAAATATTGCCGATATGAGTGATTCCTTGCAAACCATTTGTGGTGGTATATTAATGCTAACATTGGGTAAATCATGTTTTTGTGGATGTTTTCCTTCTCCAATTTGAATGAGCCAATCATTGAATTTGTTTTGGCCTTCAGATCTCATATTTAATTTGAGATGTGTAAATATTTTCCACAGTTTACTTGTCTTGATACATGTTTCAATTATGTCAGTCCTATTTCCATGCATTTACTTTTTTATTTATTTGGCTTGTAAAGAATTCAGAAGAATATCTGACACTGATGTTTCTAAAATGGTTCACTGGCAGTTCACATCCACTATGCACATTTCTACCACTGTCTAACAAAATTGCATCAATTCCAGTTGTTGCAAATGGCATTGCTATTTGACCCTGTGCTCGAATGTAACTCATCAAACAAATGTACAGATACGTTTTTCCTGATCCACCAGGGCCATCTAGATAGAAATAATGGTCTTTGACCATTTCATAATCTGTAGCATTTGTGATGGCATTACAAGCTTGCAATTGTAAAGTATTTAAAGTTGCCAGTTTTTCTTCTGTTTTTTGTTTTTGAAGCTCAGTGTCATAATCATCAAAGTTGATGTCATCTATAAGTCCTGGATCAGGCAAATTAAAACTTGCACAATATAATCCATGAGCAAGAAATATTTCTTGAATTTCCATTAACGTTTTTAAGAGTGCAATGGGCTCATTGTAACGTTTCAAGAAGTCTTCTGACATATTTAATTTAAATGTTTTTCACAAAGTAAATGCATCAGGTACATTGCAAAAGATGCAAATGAATGCAAATTGTTCTCTCATTTGCTTTGGCATTTGACACCTCTCCCATTCTGTATCATCTGCTATGAAGTTTTGATGTCTTGCAGCTAATAGGAAAGTATCATAAACTATGTCATTCACTGTGCGTAAATGTTCAAAACTTTGTGCACCGGGAACATGTAAAAGAAGTTATCTTAAACTGAAACGTTCAATGTCTCTTGGACTGACGGCATAAATTTGTGGTATAATTTTATGAGTATATCTTTTTCGTTGTCGCCATAGACCATTTACAAATATATAGTGATATGGAATCTCAATGTATAAAAATTGTCTGGCCCGAGTGTCGTGGCAGTTTAATTGAAACCATGCATTTTGTGTTGTTTCTCTGTGTTCACTTTGGGCTAAGGCAGTTCTTTCATTTCCTGCAGTAAAGCAAACATGCTTGCTTTGTTGCAAATGTACAGCTAATCGATACACAGCACGTGACCGATCATGCATCTCAAATTTCAGAAGACGCCACATTGCTTCCGAGCATCTAAAAAATTAGAAAGTTCGTCATGTAAAATGGGATTTTCCTTTTCATTTGCTGCACCTTGCACAACAACAGTTGCTGCATCAAATCCTTTGTATATATATATTTATACAGATATTTGATGGATTTAATAAAAGTGCAAGCTTCCACAATTATGTGTGCATTGTACTTCATGAGCAAATGTGGATTGTATGGAACGACATACAGTATCTATTATCAACCTTTTGTCCACGGATAATAGCTGTTTGTCCTTCTCTTCTTTTCTAAAAAGGGTATCTATCACAATTAGCATAAGTTTGCATTTTAAATTGTTTTGGAAATTGTTTTGTACATTTTTTATTTTCCATACATGGTTAATTTGGATTGATATCTCCACATGGCCCATGAATCATTCTGTGTGTTTCAATCTCAAAGTTTTAAATATTTTTCTGGATGTGGCGGTTCAGCAGTAATGACTGAATCCACTCTCTCTGTAGTATTCAACTTATCATTTTCCTGCAGGATTAAAAGTATATGTGCATGTGGCAGGCCTCTTTTTTTAAATGCAGTGGTATAAACAAGAGCCACACATTTTACAAATAACTGTGCTTTAGTTATATCATGTATTAATGAATTGAGTTTTATTTTGAATACTCTTGCAACTAAATCTGGTCGGTCCGAAGTAGTTTGTCCAATATTCAAATTTTCCTTGATCTCTGGCCATTGTGGATTACATTTGAATGTAATGAATAATCTGGTTTTCCAAATTTTGTGACAATAGCCATGGCATCATTGTATCTTTCTCGCTTATTACGAGGAGATCTTTGGAAAGTCGTTGTCAAAATGATTGCTCTTCGAGCTTGAATGTCTCTGTTGGTAGCCAATTCAGCAACATAATCCATCAATCCACAATATTGTTCTACTCAAAGCTTATTTTGTTGATATTTTATAACATTTTGTTTATTTGCTTTGACTTGTACATAGGAATCAATAATCCATTGTTGTGTGAGTCTGCCCCCACATAAAATAGGATTAAAAGAATACCGCATTTTGTGCCACTTTATATTCCAGCATAGAAACTTTGCATCGAACACAAGCTTTACTATTGGGATAACTTTGCAATTATAATTTTGGTTCCCATCCAGGTTCACCATTTGGAAAGAAAATGGGATGTGTCATTGGATCCAAACTACAACGTAATATATTTATGTTTATAAAAGGTTGTTCTTCATTGCGTGGATATATTCTAATATCCCGCTGAAAAGGTGGTTTACCATCTTCATTTTTAAAGACCATGGCAACCTCATTTATTGTTGGTAAATTATACAGTCTTTGATCAGTGTTGCAATCTCTTTTTAAAACCATATTTACTCTTGGCATTGTCAGTTGATGTATTTGAGCATGTTGCTGTTGTTCTTTTTAAACCTGTTCTAATTGTTTGTATGCTTGAGTGTATGGGTTGTTGGCCATAATGTTATCCAGCTGTTCAAAAACTATGCGCAAACACTGTTTATTTTCCGGAAGCATCAACTTTTGTACAACAACTTCCATTGAATCTAAGACATATAACTGTGCAAATTTCCTTTGCTCTCCTTCTTGTGGGTGAAAATGTGAAGTGCGGTGGTAAATTTGTCCTTGAACTCTAAAACAGTAAGGACCATATCCTGGGACATTTTCTGCTAATGTAGCACCCATTGAAGCAAATGAAATTGCACTGTTAAAAGACCTTATGTTTTGTTTTAAATTGGTATAATTTGGAAATGTTGGATCGTTCATGATACTTTGTAAGTAATATGGAAATGTGTGTCTTTGTGGAAGTCTTACCTTTCCTTTCTGACAGCAAATAATGAAGTCTCCATCAGTTGGTCTTTCCCTGAGAAAATGATAGGCCCCACAAAACTGACAAACAACATTGAGTAATCCACAATAATGAGTGTCTACTGTTAGTGCCCTAATAAACGCAGTATCCTGAGCTTTCTCAACATAGATATCACTACAACTTTCTATATCTACATTGGTGTCATGTGTATGAACATTGGTGTCAATAGGCAATATTGGAACATTCGACAATGTTTCAGAGACATGTTTTTGTTTACTTTTTCTTTTCTTTGAAGCTCCAGCACACTCACTTTGTGCTTTCTTAATCATTTTTCTTTTATTTAAAAGTCTCTGTCAGTCTTCTTCTCTTAAGCGTTGGGAAGTTTGGGGGGATGGTGCATCTCTCCACCTTTGCTTCCTTTCCCTTGCTGCTCTTCTTTTACGTTCAATCCTGTCTTCTCCGTTGTCCGCCATTGTAATCTGTAATTGTAAATACAGGTGTAAGATGTAATGGTTTTTCTACTTTACATATTGTTTGTAGCTGCTCTCAATCCAAAGCTAAATAGCATTAATTAAAGAATGCAATGATTTGAAAAGCATTTTGAATTTTTCCATGAAATAAATGAAACCATTTTTTTTTTGTTTTTATTGGCATACATTAAAAAGCAAAGAACTGCACACATATATAGTGCTATTTTTTTTATACTAATTAATTATTAAGTCATTACTAAATGAATATACGTTAATGAATTAATCAATAACTGACATCAATGGTAAACCTAAAGAGTTTATTATGTTTTTGTAAAGAAGGGCAAACAGAAACAGCTATGAGCAAAGTGTAGATGGTGCTTAAAATAATGTGCAATTTTGTAATTTTCTTTATGATGAAATCAATTTACTTCTGAGGTCTAATTTACATTCTTTAAAAGCTAATTAGGTAAGGTTATATATATATGCCTATTTTTTTTTGTTTTGTTATTGTAAATGAAAAATTAAATACTAAAGGCCTCATTCATTTGCAAGTTGTGCAATGCAATAGGGCACTATATAAGCACATAGCATATTTTTTTGTTACTTTTTTTTTTTAAACTTTACTTTTGGATAGATGTTCATTAACTAAAAATGTATGTCTAAAAAATATGCTATATGCTTATATAGAGCCCTATTCAATTTTGCAAATTGCAATTGAATGAGGCCCTAATAAATATAGGTTAATTAATTAATCATTAACTGTCATCAATACAAAACAATAAGAGCATCATGAATCCTATACCTGTGAAATTGATGTTCTTTGAGAAAAAATCCTTGAGAATTCACTCTCTGTCTTCAGTCAGGTGCAGAGATGAGTAATCTGTGAAATAACATGAACATGTCAGAACGTAAGAAAGTGCTTAAAATATTTAAATTCCTATCCCAGTCAGGCAATTATAATCACTCCAAATATTTAAGTGCTTTGTAAAATGTACATATATTATTAAAGTATTGTAAAAAATGTTTTTATATTATCATTAATTAATAGTTCCAAAAGCAATGTACATGAATGAGCAGTAAGGCAGATATATAAGGGCATGTTACAAATTGTTATTACTTTTATTGCAGAATGCATCTTTTTTTATGACTAATTATTAATTAATTTAAATATTGTTATACGTTAGATAATCAATAACTGTTATCAATTTAAAAAAATAAAAATGAATAATTTTTTTGTTCCCTAAGTACATAATTACATGATATGCCTGTAAAAGTGATTTTTATGCTGTTCAAAGGCTGCAAATGTCAATCTCTGTGTTGAGTCAGCTGCAGAGACGCTGAAACTGTCAAATAAGATGGAAAGCATTTGTAATATTTGGCTTCATCCCTATCAGGCAATCAGCAGCAACACAGATATATTGGGATAGATGCAAAACATAAAAGCATACTCATCAAAATATTGATAAATAAAAGCATTATTTTTGTAATGATTACTAATTATTATTTAATTCATATATTAATATATGTTAGTTAATCAATAACTGTCATCAATTCAAAATAAAAATACTTTAATACTTTTTTTTTACCATAAGAACATAATTTAATGATATACCTGTAAAGGGGATCTTTATGCTGTTGAAAGGCTGCAAACGTCACTCTCTGTGTTGAGTCAGCTGCAGAGAGGCTAAAACTGTCAAATAAGATGGAAAGCATTTGTAATATTTGAATTCATCCCTATGAGGCAATCAGCAACAACACGGTGAGTGCATAATAAAATATACATATTGTTTGTGGTCCTTTTTTTTTTTTGTGGTAATATTACTAATTAATAATAAATTAATGTACAGTAATAATCAATGACTAAATGTATTCTAAAGAGTTAAGCATTAATATATTACTAAACTAAAGGCATTGTAAAATATAGAATATTTGTTGTTCATAATGATTGCTAATATTTAATTAATAAAATAATGTACATTAATAATTAATAAATCAATGTCTAAATATATTACAAATAGTTAAGCATTAATGTATTAGTAAACTGGACGCATTTTAAGATTTTATATATTTTTTTCTTGATTCATAATTAATAATTAATAAATTAAAGTACATTATTAACTAATTATTCAATGAATAAATATATTACAAACAGCTAAGCATGAGTATTGCTAAACTAAAGCAAGCATAAATTATACCTTTGTTCCTCTATTTGTTTAACTAATCATATTTTTTTTATTTATTAATAATTAATGATTTATTAATAATTATTAATATACATTACCTATTTGTATTTAATATTCAGCAATCAGTATCCTGAAGAGCTAACAATCTCTTTGGATTTTCTGACAGCAGAAAATGTCCACTCAGATTGGGATCACCAGAGGAGAAAGAGTCAGTTCTGTGGCAAGTGTGCCCTATATATAGGCTGTGTGCGCGAGACAAAACCGTTGGTTTAGGCGTGAAATCCGCCAGTTCACAATCTTAATGTGTAAATTTGTAAGTTAGTATTGTAAAATGGCTGCGTTAGTCTATGAACCCACGGCAGAGCAAAGTGGAAGGGGAGTGGGTGGTGACCAGAGAAGGAAGCAAAGGATAGGAGTGGTTTCTGATTGGTAGAGAGGGGAGAGAGGAGGGGTTTCAGCAGAGGTTTCTTAAAGGGAAGCGTGTAGCAGTTTGAGCACACATGAGCCTAAGCAAAGAGCTGTAGGTTAGTTGTGAGTAGTGTGACAGTCTAATATCCCCCATTTACCCATAATGTCATCTGCAGACATGGAGTCTCTGCTAGGTCAGATTAGGGAGGCTGCAGCTGAAAAAGGCCAGGATTGGCTGTCAGCGTTAGTGGCCTCCATCCCCAGAGTTACCCCTGCTAGGGATAGTTCTCCCTCTATGGTTCCACCTACCCCTCCTCCTATTTATAGTAGGGAACCATCCCCTGATATCCCCAATTCCCCCCCTTACCCTACTCCTGGATCCCCCTCCTTCACCTATCTCCCTCTCCCCCATCCACCTCGGCCATCCTACCTCAAGAGGCCTGGCATCGTCCGTGCAGAAGAACCAGGCCTCCGGCAAGACTGAGTCTTGGTCCATCAGCCCCTTCAGTGAGCCAGACGGTCCCTCCTGCTGGTCTGAACGATGCTGGGCCTGGAGGGAAGTCGCGGGCGAAGAGGCACGCCGGTGAAACATCCAGTGGGCTGAAGGTACCCCGGCTGGGAGTTCCAGAGAAGGCACAACATGTGGTCCGGCAGCAGGAGCTGGCACGTGGCTCCAGGAAGCTTGGCGGGATGAAAATGGCGCGACCGGAAGTGACGCCAGCGTCACTTCCGGCGGCCCGGCAGCAAGGAATGGCGCGACCGGAAGTGACGTCAGCCTCACTTCCGGCGGCTCAGCGGAGGACGGCGGAGGCCAGCAGGGTCGGCGCTGACATCAGGAAGGGTGAGTTACGGGTCCCGCGGGATCTGAGGTCTGTGATCATCACAGGCATTGGGTCAGCCGCAGCAGTGAGGCCTGATGCTGGGTCTGAGAGGCAGCAAGCCCAGGAAGAGGCAGTGCCACCTGGGGGTGTGGACCAGCCACAACCCAGGGTGGTGGGTATGCTCACTAGGAGCAGGGGGGTCATAGGCCTGGGAAGGGAGCTACCTGGGGGGGGAGCCAGGGCACTAGAACAGAGAATTAGGAGCCAGCAGCAGGCACCCCCCCCCCCAGGCAGATGGATTATTCAGCACCCAGAGGAGCCCAGGGGACAGACAACCTGATGGGGAGGGGCGGGTTAACCCTGTCACAACAAGGCCAGGCGGTAAGGGGTTACAGGCTAGAACCCAAGCTGGGAATGGGCGCAAAAGGGCCCCACTGGTGGAGGGGCCTGGTAGCCGGGTAAGCCAGGCAAGGAGAGAAGTTTCTATAGAGCCCAGGGCTGGAGTGGCAGCTGCAGGGTATTTGGAGGACGCAGAGAGCGACGAGCAGTGTGGGAGGTATGACACTTCATCCCCAGACGAGAGGTCGGAGAGTGGGGTAGTAGATGGAGGAAGGCAATGCAAATGCTACTCCCCTGGTAGAACTAGGGTTAGGATCAGGAGTGAAAGGCGGCGAGAGGAGACCTCACAGAAATTACACTGCAGGAGGAGTGGCAGGGATGAGCCCCAAAGGCTGGAAAGGGCCTTGGGGGGGAGGCAAGGAATGTCTCATGTGTACCAATCACATAGGTCCTCTGCCTTTTATACAGGTTCACAGATGTCATCAGCACGAGCGGCAGCAACACGCCGGCGGAGTGGCGACAACAACCCATCAAGTTCACTTGCCACACGGTGGGATGCTATCCCGGCGGAGTTGTGCAGGAAAGCCGCAACACCTAACTCTGGAGGTGAGTGCCTTGCACACGGCTCATGCACACACACAGCGCAATCAATACAAGTAACACTATTAGACACTATAGTGGAGCTCCTGAGGACTGTGTTGTCTAAGTTAGAAGGTGGGAAGTCAGCGGCGCAGGCATGGGTCCCAGCAACGCTGGTAGATGCAGGAAGGGGGCAGGCAGAGAGGGCGGGGGAGAGCCAGAAAACGGGTAAGAGTGACTCGGCATCTATCGTGGTAGCGGATACGGTGCTAGCAGCCCCCACCCTTTGCAGGATAGGCCCTCTGGGAGTTCATGTAGCTCAGGATCTAAAAGATAGGATATGGAAGCGGGAGTTTATAGAAATATTTTCCTTGCTACCGCTGGATCAGTATTTTGAGGTTAAGGAGGACTCATCCCGGGATGAGGGCAAAAAAGAAGAGGATGAGAGAAAGCGTAGGTTAAGGAGAATCCCAAAAACCTTCGCGAATTGGTTGCAAGCGTTTGCAATCTTGGCAAGCATAGCTGGGGAAAGGAAGCCAGAATACTGCAGTGCACTATTCTGCTTCCAGGACAAAATAGACAGCATCCATAGGACATATGGGGGGATGGCCTGGTGGGCGTACGACGAACAGTTCAGGCAGAGGATGGCGGTTAGGGAGGAAATTAGATGGGATGATAGGGAGGTAGGCATATGGATGAAGATAGTCACCCCACTCAGAGCGGCTCAGTCCTTTCGTGGGTCCGGTAATAGGCAGCAGCAGGTCACCAGCTCGGTTAGGAAGGGATGTTGTTTCCTATACAACGAAAGTTCATGCAAATGGGGATCGGCCTGCAGATTCAGGCACGAGTGTTCGGAATGCGGGCATCCACACCCATTGTTCCGGTGTTTCAAGAAATTGCGCGGAACTGCAGGGCAGTCTGAGCCCATTTCCAAAGGCGAGAACGCCGATCAGGCTAGAAAGGATGCTTCCTTGGTTAAAAATGTACGGTAGGCGTAGAGGGTACGCTAAAAAGGCGGAGTTGATCCGTGATGGTTTTGACGGCGGTTTTTCTATTCCTTTTAAGACTTTTCCTGAGCTATTGTTCATTCCCCCTAATTTAAAATCGGCAGGTCAGTTTCCTGGCATCGTTAAGGAAAAGATTTCAAAATAAATAGCTTTGGGACGGATGGCTGGCCCCTTTCGGGAGCCGCCCGTCCCAAACTTGAGGTTATCGCCATTAGGCGTGGTTCCAAAAAAGGAGCCTGGCAAGTACAGGCTTATACATCACCTTTCTTACCCCAAGGTGGGATCGGTTTATGATGAGATTGATAAGGACTTGTCAGACGGTTAGGTACACCCCATTTGATCAGGCCTTAAAGCTCGTTCGGTTAGCAGGCAGGGGCGCCCTATTGGCAAAGGTAGACATTGAGTCTGCTTTCAGATTGCTTCCGGTAAACGCAGTGAGTCAGCATCTACTAGGTTGCCACTTTCAAGGCAACTATTATGTCGATTTGTGCCTATGGGATGCTCTATATCATGCGCGTATTTTGAAGCTTTCAGTTCCTTAAGACCCTTCAGTCTCTGATAGGAAAGTTAAACTTTGCCTGTCGGATAATTCCTATGGGAAGGATATTTTCTAGGCGCTTGTCGTTGGCGACTGCGGGGGTTAAGCAGCCTCATCACTTTATTAGGGTCTCCATGGATATGAAGGAGGATTTAGAAGTGTGGTTAAGGTTCTTGGATTCTTTTAATGGGAGATGTTTTATCCCGGCAGTTCCCGTCAGCAACTCAGAGATAGACCTTTTTACGGATGCAGCCGGTAGCGTCGGATTCGGGGCCTATTTAAAGGGGCAATGGTGCGCTGAGCAGTGGCCGCCGGAGTGGGTTGCAATAGGGCTAACTAAAAATTTGGCATTCCTAGAACTCTTTCCTCTAGTGATCGCAATGTTTATTTGGGGGGATCAGCTTAGAGACCAGCAGCTGATATTTCATTGTGACAACATGGGGGTGGTTCAGGCAGTCAATTCACTGTCGGCTTCCTCTCTGCCGGTGATAAGATTGATCAGACAGTTGGTTCTTAGGTGCATGCAGTGTAACATTAACTTTAGGGCTAAGCATGTTCCTGGGGTTCAAAATGTGATAGCAGATGCGTTGTCCCGGTCACAGTGGGATCGTTTCCGGCAGGTGGCTCCAGCGGCGTCCGAGACAGGAATCCCGTTACCACGCCACTTATGGAACATGGGAGCGTGGAGCTAGGGGAGTTGATAAAGAATTCGCTGGCACCAACCACATGGAGGGGTTATAAGAAAGTGTGGCTGGAGTGGGAAGCTTTTGGGGAAGACTTAGCCAGAAAGAGTGGCGGTGAGATAAATGAGCTAAGTACCCTCATCGCGTTCATGCTGCAGTGCCAGGAGCGGGGGATATCCCCGTCCGTGGTAGGTAGGAAGATAACAGCCCTGGCCTTCATGTTGAAGCTGCGGGGGAGGCCAGACGTCACAAGAAATTTCTGTGTGTTGCAGGCTTTAAAGGGAATGAGACGGGGGACAAAAAGAAAGGATGTGAGGAGGCCTATATCATTTGCAGTTTTGCAATCCTTATATGGCGAGCTAGGTGGAATTTGCAAATCTGAGTACGAGGCGCTATTGTTTCAAACAGCGTTTTCGCTCGCTTTCTTTGGGGCGTTTCGGATTAGCAAACTGGTAAGCCGGAACAAGACAGTTATGGGAGGTCGTCTTCAGGATCAGGATGTAGAAGATTTGGGTCATTCACTGGTTATATGGGTTAGGCGGTCGAAGACCGACATTTATGGTAAGGGGTCTGCCATTTATTTGCATCCTATTTCATTCGCAGTCTGCCCTTGTAAATTAGTAACTAGTTTCAGGGTAGTTAGAGGTAAGAAGCAGGGTTCCTTCCTAATGCACGAGGATGGGAGTCCTTTATCTCAGTTCCAGTTCATTTCCGTTCTCAAGTTAACATTGGGTAGAATTGGGTTAACACCATCACAGTTTGGGTCGCATTCGTTTAGGATAGGGGCAGCAACTGAGGCAGCAGGGTCAGGTATGGGGGATGACCGGGTTAAGAGAATAGGTAGATGGGGGTCTAATAGCTTCAGGTCATATATTCGGCCAGAGTTAGTGACTGGTAATTAGGCTTTCTTTATGACAGGTTCCACCTGGCAGGTGTGGCTCACGGGTATATTTACTGGACCAGGAAGGAGGCTGGGATCAAGGATGGAGGTTTGCAGCTGGGATTCCCTTCAGATCGGGTGTCACTCCGGTGGTTGGGAGTTAGAGGGCTTAAGTGGCACAAGCTGGTGGAGCATATAGCAGGGTATGCTAGAATGTTTGAGGGGCCCGAGGTGTTGTTTGTTCACGCTGGGGGTAATGACTTAGGCAACATGCCAATCAAGGAGTTGATCAGGATAATGAAGCGTGATATAGAGCGCTTGTTGGCTCTCTTCCCGGGTTTGGTGATAGTATGGTCAGAAATGATACAGCGTAGCAAGTGGAGGGCTCCCATGGATGGGGCAACGATGGACAGGTGTAGGAAGCGAGTCAACAAGGCAATGTCGAGTTTCATTAGGAGGCATGGAGGGATCTCCATAAGGCACGTTGACTTTGAGATAGTTGACGTTGAGGGATATTTTATGAAAGATGGGGTGCACTTAAATCCAATTGGGTTGAATTTGTTTATTTATGCAATTAAGGACAGCCATGCAAGGGCCATAGCTTCGGTGGCGGAACGCACGTGACGTGCGTTTGTGGCGGTAGTGCTTGCCCTCCTACGTTGGTGAAGGAGGAGGAGCCTCTAGGGGCACGGGGTCCCCTGAGGGGTATTAGGCTAAGTAGGGCGGGCAAGCACTAGTTTGTATATTGGTTAATTAAAATTTGGTTTTGGTTTTACCTGTTAAGTCTAATAAAGAAGCTGTGGCCAGTTTTTATACCCAGATTGGTGTCATGTCGTTATTTCAGGTTTATTGGGCTTTGGGGATATCCCAGGTATGACGGTAACTGGTCAATGTTTTAAATGTTTTGCGATCATTTTACAGCCTTCCCATTAGTATTTTAATACCTCGTACATCGCTAGGCTGTATTTTGCGCGGTTCGGGTCGTGTAGCCTCGTTTTCATATTTTGCAGCCGCCATTTTTTTCTTGCATAGCCGATTTTCAAGTGCCAAAACTGCTTAAAATCGCGTTTCACCTCACTTCAAGATGTCTTGGCTGTTCTCCCGTGCTATCTGTGATGCTTTTTTGCTTTTTTTGCGTTTGGCAACTATTTGCAGCCTAAGGCGATTCCGCGTTTTGTAAGTGTTTGTAGGCTAAGTCCCACACTCATCAACTAAGTGCAGCACGTTTTAGTGGTTTAACGGTTCGTCTTCACGAGGTTCACAGGCAATGAGCGACCTTGGCGCTCATCGCTTAAGTGCTCCGAGTTAACGTCTCACTTTGCAATGCAAGGCTTGCCGGCAATGAGCACCTTCGCCGCTAATCTCCTCAGTGCTCGGATTTAATGGCGAGGCTTGCCGGCGATGAACGCCTTCGGTGCTCATCGCTAAGTCGTACGCACCACACAAAGCATGACGACGTCTTGTAGTTCGACAATTATATGTGATGTCATTTCAACTGTAAAATCTTGATGCTCAGATACAAAAAAAAAACATATCTGTGCTGTCCATGGAGATTTCTATTTAGCCAGAACAATTTATAAGTGAACAGTAATCAGACTACATGGCAATTGGTTCTTATCAATTATTTAATTATCCTGAAATGTCTTAAAAAGTCCATGATAAAGAAGAGTGGATAACTATTATCACTGCTTAGTTAGTGCCTCTAGATATCACAGTATAAAGTAGCTGTAACATTACGTTGTCACAGCCCTAAATCACATTACCCAGCTCTGTATCCTCTTGGCTCTGATATTTTATTAATGTTGTATTTTTTTTATTTGCCAAAGCAACATGACTCCCTCATTAGTATAAATTCATTAAGGGGTATTTTGCACATCAACACTTTATAGGTTTTCCTACTTCTATTCAATACATTAAAACTTACCGTTTGGAAAACATTCCTTTTATAAGGTCACCATAAATCAAATGTAGGACTAAACAGTTCGGTATTAACTATGATGTTGAAAAACTCTCTGCAAAGTTATATTAAAGGCATATACTGATCGCCAGAGAATTGACGCCATTAAATTGTGGTGTTGGAGAAAACTGATTAGAGTTGTTTTTGCTGCAAGAAGATCTAATCTAACGATGCAACAGGAAATAAAGCCGAACTGTTCACTGAAGCTCAAATATTTTGGCCATGTCATAAGAAGACTGAATGACTAGAAAATGGAATGCCTAAATACTGTTTTCTTCCCCTGCCATTTTTACTTTATAGTGAGATGACTTCTCTTGGTCAAATTCTCATGGTTGACTTCTCATGGTGATAGAAAAACCTGGCATGTCAAGTGTCTCTCAATGCAAATATAAGTAAGATGATCAGTAGAAGGCATTTGGTCCTGACTTCTTAGTGAGATAATTTTATGATGACATCTTAAGATCATTCAGTTTCTCTATCATTTTGTTTTGCACCGGGGCCCTCTATTCATTAGCTCCACCACTGCCTTTTATTATGTTAGTGTTTTCAAAATGATTTTACAGTTTTACTTTCATAAAAAAAAAAATGGAAAACTACTCACAGAAAGCTTAGAGTTGGAGAAGTTGTTAGCTTTTGTTTCCATCCGTTACATTCATATATTACATTATAATTTCAGGTCTGCATAGTTAGAACTCTGTTACTACTGAGAATACCATACGGATGTGACCATAAAGAAGACTGAGCACCACAGAATTCATGCCTCATGTGGTGTTTGAGAAAACTGCTTAGAGTTCCTTGGACTGCAAGAAGATCCAATTAATAAATACTACATGATACAAAGCCAAACTGTTCACTGGAAGGTTAATCATGAGGCTGAAGCTCAAATATTGTGGTCATTTCTTGAGAAGACACGATTTCCTAGACAAGACTGATGCTGGGAAAGATTAAAGGCACATGAAGAAGGAGATGGCAGTGGTGGAGATGAATAGATGAGGTAATTGAAGCAATAAACATGTGCTTGATGGAACTCAGAGCTCACAGATGTGCCTGGCGTGCTGTGGTCCATAGGGTCACTGAGAGTCGGACTCAACTGAACAAATAAACCAAAAAACAAAATTACTATTTTTATATATTGTATAATTATTATTGTAATTATTATTATTATATTGTTACATTGTTATATATTGTGATTATTATTTATATTATCATTATAACAAATATAAATAAAAAAATAGCACAAATTAATAATTAATGTTTACTATTCCTTAGCACGTATAGTGATGTCGCGAACATCAAATTTTCGGTTTGCGCACCGCGGACGTGAATTCCATCAAATGTTCGCGAACGGACGAACATTTGCGAACCGCCATAGACTTCAATGGGCAGGCGAATTTCAAAACCCACAGGGACTCTTTCTGGCCACAATAGTGATGGGAAAGTTGTTTCAAGGGGACTAACACCTGGACTGTGGCATGCCGGAGGGGGATCCATGGCAAAACTCCCACCGAAAATTACATAGTTGATGCAGAGTCTGGTTTTAAGCCATTAAGGGCATAAATCACCTAACATTCCTAAATTGTTTGGAATAACATGCTTTAAAACATCAGGTATGATGTTGTATCGATCAGGTAGTGTAAGGGTTACACCCGCTTCACAGTAACAGACCAATATGCCCGTTTAATTCACCGCAAACAACCGCAAACAGTCCATTTGCACAACCGCAAACTCCCCATTTGCACAAGGTTGGATACCAAACTAGCCATGTCCTGTTCCTTGTCCTCACTGATGTCATTGAAGGTCTCTTCCTCCGCAATCTAAGGTGCAACCAGATAGGAGTGGTGTGTTCAGTTGTACTATTTATTCCTATCCGTTTAATACATGTTACGTCACCTATCAGGGGACGTGTATATGGCATGGATTTTTGGAACAGGGAGATGGAAAAAGATGCTTGGTCGGTCCTCCCACTTCAAATTTGGGGCACTGCACGTGCCATCTAAGGTGCCACTAGATAGGAGTGGTGTGTTCAGTTGTACTATTTATTCCTATCAGTTTAATACCTGTTACGTCACCTATTAGGGGACGTGTATATGGCATGGATTTTTGGAAGCGGGAGATGGAAAAAGATGCTTGGTCAGTCCTCCCACTTTGAATTCGGGGCACTGCACGTGCAATGTAATGTGCCACCAGATAGGAGTGGTGTGTTCAGTTGTACTATTTATTCCTATCAGTTTAATACCTGTTACGTCACCTATCAAGGGACATGTATATGGCATGGATTTTTGGAACAGGGAGATGGAAAAAGATGCTTGGTCGGTCCTCCCACTTCAAATTCGGGGCACTGCGCGTGCAATCTAAGGTGCCACCAGATAGGAGTGGTGTGTTCAGTTGTACTATTTATTCCTATCGGATTCAATAAAGCCAATAAACCTGGCCCGTTACTAGCCAGGAAACTACAAACCAAAACAACACAAAATAGGATACTTCAAATTAAGACCTCGAAGGGACAAAAAAACAACAAACCCAAATAAGATCCAGAAGATTTTTACAAAATGTTACAATACCCTTTATATGGCAACAAAACACATAGATCTACACAAAATTAGGGGATTTCTTAATTCCTGTGATCTCCCCTTAATAGAAGAAAATGACTTAGAGACTTTAAATGCCAAAGTGACACGAGAGGAAGTGAGAAAAGCAGTCCAGAACCTCAAACCTGTTAAGTCACCAGGCCCAGAAGGGTACACCAATTTATATTATAAAAAATGTATAGACATATTAGGCCCGCACTTGGTCACTCTAGTTCTAGAAGGCAAGCAAACACCAGCAGAGCTGAACAGGGCAGATATCGCTCTATTCCCTAAGGAGGGTCAAGATGCCCTAGAACCAAAAAACTACAGGCCAATATCATTACTTAACTGTGATACAAAGATCCTGTCAAAAATAATAGCGGATAGAATGTCATCCTTCTTGCCTAAGTTAATACATGATGACCAAGTAGGCTTTGTCACCCACAGGCAAGCGGGAGACATTAGAAAAGTCATGAACCTACTGTACCACACCAAAGCCTCTAAAATGTAAGCCTGTCTTATGGCCTTTGACATTGAAAGGGCGTTTGATTCCCTGGAATGGACTTACCTATACGACACGCTTAAAAAATTTGGTATTAAAGGCCATTTCATAAATCTCATACACTCATTATACAAATCATCCAGGGCAAGGTTTTGGAATTCCGGGAGATGAGAGATCCTTAATTAAAATAGAAAGAGGAACAAGACAGGGGTGGCCCCATTCTTCCCTTCTATTTGCAATAGCAATAGAACCCCTGGCTCAGACAATTAGGGCCAACGCTAGGATCACAGGCATAAAAATAGGCCATCACCATTTCGAAACTTGTCTATTTGCAGACGACCTGCTGTGTATGCTCTCAAACCCTACCCAATCGGTCCCAGAGTTGATTCGAACTATGGAGGAGTTTGGTCAGTTTTCTGGCCTTAAACTGAACATAGAGAAGACAGAAGCACTAGCGATTGACTTAACAGCAGTAGAGAAGCAGGGTCTCCAAGAGAAGTTTAATATTAAGTGGGATAAGAACCACATAAACTACCTGGGAATCCGACTAACCCCTAAGCTAGAGGACTTGTACAAAGCCAACCACTCCAAACTTTATAAAACAATAATTAATGACCTGAGTAAATGGACAAAGTATAGGTTATCATGGCTATGGAGAATAAATACGATAAAAATGAATGTCCTTCCTAGGTTGCTCTACATATTTCAGACACTCCCGATCCCGATTAAATAAAAAGAATTAGAAAATATTCAGAGGGAAATATTTCAGTTTATCTGGAACCACTCTCCCTAACGCATCACAAAGAAAATTATGTACCTTCATAAGTCAGAGGGGAGACTATCGTGTCCAAACTTAAAATATTACCACAAGGCAGCTCAGTTATCTTTCCTCCCAATAGCACATTCTATAGGGTATCAACCGGCCTGGGTGTATTTAGAGAACCACACTTTAACACCCTTAACCTGGGACAAGGTGGCTTGGCTATCAGAATTGCCTCAGAGCCTTAAAAACTCGCCAAACCCCTTAATCAGACACTCACTATCATACTGGAAATGGGCCAAGAAACACACGGGTTTGTTCCCTGGATCCACCCAAATGACCCCAATTCTTGACCACCCTCAGGCCCCGAAACACATGAGCACAAGATCACAACACTGGGGGAGGTCAAGGAAACTAGATAGACTGGGAGACTGTTTATTAAAGGGCCAGATGCTCACCTATGAGGAACTGAGGGACAAGCATGAGCTACCGCTGTCAGAACATTACAATTACTGTAGGCTGAGGCATTTCACACACTCCCTGACCCAGAAACAGGGGACACCGGTCTTAAATTGTTTCTCCAAAATTTGTAAAGATAAACCTCTATCAAGGGGGATCATTGGGTCGCTTTACAAATATAAAACATTTGTTACTGGTTGAAGCGACACTGGGGGAAGGACCGGAGTGGGGTAGCCCTGGAGACCCTTCAGAAGCAACTGGCGGCAAAATCATCCCAGGAAAGGAGAGGTCGCTCACTGAAGCCTGCCCTAGGGTAACCCAAGGGTGATTGCCCAGGTTAGATATTGTAAATATTAAGCTAATACTGCTGGAGGGATGATAGCTAATAGGACTTTGGTGTTCCCTGCAGATATACTCTTTACTATTGTCTGTTTTACCATGTTTTAGGTATCTCTTAAATTGCAATCATAATAAAAAATAAGAAAAATTATTAACCTAAAAAGTAAAAATAAGATGGAATAACCAGCTAACTTTCACAAAATGCCTTTATTGTAATTATGTATTTTTGCACAACTGTTATGCAAGGCTGTTCAAAAATGCTTTATTTTTCATTACATGCTGTACGCCTTCTGACAATAAAATAATTTAAATTTAAAAATGAGGTATTGTTGCAGCGACCAGAAGAATTGATGTTAGTTTGTGGACCATTATTAGCACAAGGCAGATCATCTATCAGGCCTTTTTTAATCTAATGTATCGCCCACTGTCAGTCCCTTCGGGATCCATCCCTCATTCATCTTAATAAAGGTGAGGTAATCTAGACTTTTTTGACCTAGGCAACTTCTCTTATCAGTGACAAAACCTCCTGCTGCATTGAAGGTCCTTTCTGACAGGACACTTGTAGCAGGGCAGGACAGAAGTTCTATGGCAAATTAGAATAGCTCAGGCCACAGGGCAAGCGTGCACACTCAGTAGTCAAGGGGTTCATCGCTCCTCATAGTGTCGATATCTTTAGTTATGGCCAGGTAGTCTGTTACCTGACAGTCGAGTCGTTCTCTGAGGGTGGACCCCGAAGGGCTGTGGCGATGCATAGGACTTAAAATGCTCCGCATGTCCTCCATCAACAAAACGTCTGTAAAGTGTCCTCTCCTTGCCGGCGTGGTCGTGGGAGGAGGAGGATTATGTTCACCTCTTCCGCTGATAGATTGCCTTTGTGCAGTGACATCACCCTTAAACGCTGTGTAAAGCATAATTTTTTATTTATTTTGGTAGTGCTGCATCCTTTCCGACTTGTGGTAATTCGGTAACATTTCAGGCACTTTCTGCTTATACCGGGGGTCTAGTAACGTGGACACCCAGTACAGGTCGTTCTCCTTCATCCTTCTTATACGAGGATCCCTCAACAGGCACAACAGCATGAAAGACCCCATTTGCACAAGGTTGGATGCCGAGCTAGTCATGTCCCGTTCCTCATCCTCAGTGATCTCACCGAAGGTATGTTCTTCCCCCCAGCCACGTACAACACCACTGGTACCAGATAGGTGACAATGAGCACACTGGGATGCCTGTTGTGGTTGGTCTTCCTCTTCCTCCTCAAAGCCACATTCCTCCTCTGACTCCTCTTCCTCACAATCCTCTTCCAGCGTTGACGCAAGTCCAGCAAGCCTCTTCACGCTCATCTACGGCCTGATCCAGCACTCTTCGCAGGGCACACTCCAGGAAGAAAACAAATGGTATGATGTCGCTGATGGTGACCTGGGTGCGACTGACCAGGTTTGTCACCTCCTCAAAAGGACGCATAAGCCTACAGGCATTGCGCATGAGCGTCCAGTAACGTGGCAAAAAAATCCCCAGCTCCGCAGAGGCTGTCCTAGCACCCCAGTCATACAAATACTCGTTAACGGCCTTTTCTTGTTGCAGCAGGCGGTCGGACATTAGGAGTGTTGAATTCCAACGTGTCGGGCTGTCTAAAATCAAGCGCCTCGCTGGCATGTTGTTTTGTCGGTGGATATCTGTAAAGTGCCCCATGGCCATGTAGGAACGCCTGAAATGGGCACACACCTTCCTGGCCTGCTTCAGGACGTCCTGTAAGCCTGGGTGCTTATGCACAAACCATTGTACAATCAGATTACACACATGTGCCATGCACGGCACATGTGTCAACTTGCCCAAATTCAATGCCGCCAACAAATTTCTTCCGTTGTCACAAACCAATTTGCCGATCTCCAGTTGGTGCGGAGTCAGCCACTGATCCACCTGTGCGTTCAGGGCGGACAGGAGTGCTGGTCTCTGCTTTCAGGGAAGTCATCCCCAAGACAGCGTGACACTGCCGTATGCGGGATGTGGAATAGTACCTGTGGAGCTTGAGGGGTGCGGTTGATGTGGAGCAAGACATAGCAGCAGCAGAAGAGGACTCTGCTGAGGAGGTTATGGAAGAGGATGGAGTAGGAGGAGTAGAGGAGGTGGCAGCAGGCCTGCAAGTCGTGGCGGTGTCACCAACTCCTCTGCAGAGCCACGTATTCCATGCTTGGCAGCCGTCACCAGGTTTACCAGATGCGCAGTGTAGGTGATATACCTGCCCTGACCATGATTTGCAGACCAGGTATCCGTGGTCAGATGGACCCTTGCCCCAACACTGTGTGCCAGAGATGCCATTATATCCTTTTGCACAATCGAGTACAGGTTGGGGATTGCCTTTTGTGCAAAGAAATTTCGGACGGGTACCTTCCACTGCGGTGTCCCAATAGCTTCAAATTTTTTGAACGCCTCAGACTCCACCAGCTTGTATGGTAAAAGCTGGCGGGCTAAGAGTTCAGACAAGCCAGGTGTCAGTTGCCGGGCAAGGGGGTGACTTTGTGACATTGGCTTCTTACGTTCAAACATGCCCTTGACAGACACCTGACTGTGGGCAGATGAGCAGGGACTGCTCAGGGCGAGACACGGAGTGGTGGATGGTTGAGAGGGGGCAAGCAGGGCAGCAGTGGTTGACGTGGCTGAAGATGCTGGACCAGGAGGAGGATGGCGACTTTGAGTGCTGCTTGTACTCATGTGTTTATCAAATAGGCGTTTGTGATGCGACATCATGTGCCTTTGTAAAGAAGTTGTACCTAGGTGGGTGTTGGACTTCCCACGACTCAGTTTCTTTTCGCACAGGTTGCAAATGACATCACTGTTGTCACAGGCAGACACACGAAAAAATTGCCACAGTGCTGAGCTCTGCAATGACGTCATTCTGGTGGTGGCAAAAGCATGCGTTGACTGGCGTGCTGTCTAGCTGACCCCGGGTGCCGATGCATGCTGTCTGACTGTGCCACTAGCTACTTTCGACGACCTCCCGCTGCTTTCAACTCGTCTCCTCCTCCTCTCTGTCTCCCCATCTGAACTTTCCTCCTGTTCTTCTTCTCTTATAGCGGGCACACACGTGACATCCACGGACGCATCGTCATCATCAACCGCTTCACTTGTATCTGACAACTCAACAAAGGAAGCAGCACCGGGTACAACATCATCATCATCATCAGACAGTACGTCCATGTGTGTAATGCTGCCTGACTGGGACATATCCCTGTTATCTACATCCTCTGGCACTAATGTTTGTGCATCACTCATTTTTTCCTACGGATGTGTAAATATCTGCTGACGGATCAAGTGAAGAGGCTGTGGTGCTAGTGTTGTTGGTGGCGGCAGGCGGGCGAGTGGTAACTGGAGAGGTGCCCGAAGCTAAGCTGGAGGAGGATGGTGCGTCTAGGTTCCGAACGGAAGCTGTAGAAGACTGGGTGTCCTGTGTTAGCCAGGCAACCATGTCCTCAGAACTGTTCAAGTTCAGGGTACATTGCCTCTGAAAACTGGGCATTATTCTAGGGCCAAAGGGAATCACAGCACCACGAACAAGACGGCCCCTGCTTTTTTTAAAGATTAGTGGTACTATGCGTGCAAGCTACTATGACACCAGATATGAGTGTCACTGTGCACTGGCAAAAGTTGCAGACTAGATGCAATAGGCCTCAAACACACGCCTGTAGGCAGGCAACTGATATTCAATCTATTACAGTAAAAAAAAGGGTTGTTTTATTTCACTGCACACTACGTTTGCACCAGATATGAGTGTCACTGTGCACTGGCAAAAGTTGGCAGACTAGATGCAATAGGCCTCACACACACGCCTGTAGCCAGGCAACTGATATTTAATCGATTACAGTAAAAAAAGGGTTGTTTTATTTCACTGCACACTACGGTTGCACTAGATATGAGTGTTACTGTGCACTGGCAAAAGTTGGCAGACTAGATGCAATAGGCCTCACACACACGCCTGTAGGCAGGCAACTGATATTCAATCGATTACAGAAAAAAAAGGGTTGTTTTATTTCACTGCACACTTTGTTACCACCAGATATGAGTGTCACTGTGCACTGGCAAAAGTTGGCAGACTAGATGCAATAGGCCTCACACACACGCCTGTAGCCAGGCAACTGATATTCAATCGATTACAGTAAAAAAAGGGTTGTTTTATTTCACTGCACACTACGGTTGCACTAGATATGAGTGTCACTGTGCACTGGCAAAAGTTGTCAGAGTAGATGCAATAGGCCTCACACACATGCCTGTAAGCAGGCAACTGATATTCAATCGATTACAGTAAAGAAAGGGTTCTTTTATTTCACTGTACACTACGGTTCTTCTAGATATGAGTGTCACTATGCACTGGCAAAAGTTGGCAGAGTAGATGCAATAGGCCTCACACACACGCCTGTAGCCAGGCAACTGATATTCAATCGATTACAGTAAAAAAAGGGTTGTTTTATTTCACTGCACACTACGGTTGCACCAGATATGAGTGTCACTGTGCACTGGCAAAAGTTGGCAGAGTAGATGCAATAGGCCTCACACACACGCCTGTAGGCAGGCAACTGATATTCAATCGATTACAGTAAAGAAAGGGTTCTTTTATTTCACTGTACACTACGGTTGCACTAGATATGAGTGTCACTGTGCACTGGCAAAAGTTTGCAGACTAGATGCAATAGGCCTCACACACACGCCTGTAGCCAGGCAACTGATATTCAATTGATTACAGTAAAAAAAAGGGTTGTTTTATTTCACTGCACACTACGGTTGCACTATATATGAGTGTCACTGTGCACTGGCAAAAGTTGGCAGACTAGATGCAATAGGCCTCACACACATGCCTTTAGGCAGGCAACTGATATTCAATCGATTACAGTCAAAAAAGGGTTGTTTTATTTCACTGCACACTACGGTTGAACTAGATATGAGTGTCACTGTGCACTGGCAAAAGTTGGCAGAGTAGATGTAATAGGCCTCACACACACACTAGCAGGCAGGCATATGCAATTAGATTACACAGAAAAAAATAATAAAATAAAATAAAAAGGGCTTTTTGGGTTGCTGTCCTTGCAGCAGATATCAAAGGAGTCCTTCTGGTGTGTAGTGAAAGCTAAATACACAGCCTGGCTATCTATTTCCCTATTAAATCAGCAGAAAAAAATAATAAAATAAAATAAATGATGTTCTAGCCGTAAAAAGGGCTTTTTGGGTTGCTGTCCTTGCAGTAGATATCAAATGAGTCCATCAGGTGTGTAGTGAAAGCTAAATACACAGCCTGGCTATCTATTTCCCTATTAAATCAACAGCAGGTAGAATATATGTCCTCTCTCAACGAATGCAGCTACAGAATGATTCTAAAATGGAGGCTGTCATTCAGATGGAAGGCTCTGGAAGGGAGTCTATGCTGCTGATTGGCTGGAATGTGTCTGCTGACTGTAAGGTGCAGGGTCAAAGTTTTCTCAATGATAAAAAATAGGGGGCGGACCGAAAAGCGCATATGTTCGCCGTTCGTTGCGAACGCGAACATGCGAAAATCGCTGCGAATATTTCTCCGGCGAACTGTTCGGGACATCACTAAGCACGTACAACATTTTTCAGAAATATATCTTGCTTTATTTATGTAGTAAACCCAATAAACACAGATACATTATACGGCAGAGACCTCAAGAACAAATCAATGGACCATAAAATGTTTACAGTGCCATTTGCTGTTTACACTGTAGCCCTAATGGGAGATCAGTTACTTTTTATCTCAAATTTATCTCAAAGTTAATATTTTTTGTGATGCTCAGGTTTGACACAGATTGAACACATATTTTATTCCTTAGGCTGTCACATTTAATAAAATATTATCAGCCCTCTGGCCCGGCACATTCTCTACTCTTCACAGAGTAATCATCTGAAGGTCATGAGCCCAGTCCCACCATGAATTTATTTTGTTGCATTTACTGATGTCTTTACATTGAGGTGAAAAAAAATGGAATTTTGTATGTGTGCTAAATACAAAATGAGAGAATGATTTATCCCTAATAGGCTGGTTCTATGGACATAATAACCCACTCTGAGAGCAGCCTCTTTTAGTTCACTTGTGCCCTTCAGAGGGAGAAATATCCTGTAACATATCAGTCTGAGTAGAGTGATCCAGCCCTGAAATACCAGCAAGGAGTCCAGCCCCAAATCACCCTTAGGGAGACTAAGCCCCCAGGGTCATTAGCTAAACAAAATACAAAGTCAGAGGCACTCAATAAATCCTAATAGGCTAGTTCTATGGACATGACGACCTACTCTGAAAGCAATATGAGAGCTAGCCGAAGGCTCTGCAAAATATATTGTAGGGAATAATTGGAAAAAAAACAGACATGTTTTATGTGAAATTTTATTTAATTTGGCACTGCCAAATATAAAGCCAGTTAAACATTATACATCATACAAACTATGTATCAGTTTCAGGTAACTGTGCATCTGAAGACTAGATATTTCATTTTTTCAAGATGGTCAACTCACAGGCAACACAACATAGAAGTAACTGCTTCTGATTGAATGACAGTATTATATGCATTTTTGAATAATTCCATGTGACTGTTTCTAAAGTGTCAAAATGTAGGCAAATGTTTTGATATATATATATATATATATATATATATATATATATATATATATATATATATATATATATATATGTACATGTTTTAATTAGGTGACTTAGTTAACTTAAACCTCCTTAGTGTAATTGTCACATACAATACGCTTACTTTTAACACATGAGTTACATAATTTCACCTTTTGGGACCTCCCATTTCTTCCTGACTTCTCTCATGTAAAGTACCATGTTTCACAGCTGTGACCTAAGACCACACCTACAGCAAATGAATTCACACTAGCAGCACAATGCTGCTGGAGGCAGACAGTGACATGCTATGTCTCATAGGACCTGCAATCAAATGTAAACACAAATGTACTATTTATTTACTGTACTCTGTATGGTGGAGGCTTCTATCTCTCTTTCGCCAACCATAAACTAAATTATGTTGTTTTAATAACCTTCCCACAAAATCCATAGCACATGTTAGTTACCAACCCCACACTGATGAGATCCATTAAAAGGCGAAACAGTGTGTCTGTGGGTAACTCCCACCTAATCCATCATATGCTCAAAGGAGCCCTGTATCCATTTCCCAGGGGGCAGTGCAATAACCGTATTTCTCAGAAATCTGAGTAGGAAATATATTCTATAACATATTTTTAGACATTTTAATGTGAACACAAATGTACTTTTTATTAATTTCTATGGAAATATTGTGGGCTTAAAGGCCTATTTTAATCTACAGTATAATATTCTTTGTCTGTATTTTACACTTTTATTGATATAACTAGCGAATTGCCCGTCAAAAAATGAAGGTCATAAAATTGTAAGGCAGTTAATGCTGTTTGTCAGACAAAGTAAGTCTTTTGGTCGTCTGAGTACCTTTGGTGCTCATTGCGAGCCTCGCGGTTGTTTTTTTGGGGTTATCTGGGCCGCTTCGGTGCTCATTATGATCCGCACACTGAACGCCTTCGGCGTTTATTGCAATCCTGTAGCATGGTCCTTTTTTTTTTTATATATATATTTTTTTGTGATAATTAAGGAATTAATAAAATCATAAATTAATATACTTTACCTATCTGTAATTAATATATGCATCAAGCAATATACTGAAGAGCTAACAATCTGTTTTGATGTTCCTGCAGCATACATTGTACATTTGCACTCTTGCTGACCTGAGGTGTAAGTGTCAGCAATGTGTGAAATGTGTAGTATAAGTAGGCTGCATGCCTTTGGTTAGGTGTGTAATTCTGCATTTTGTAATGGTAATGTTATTAGTTGCAAGTTATTGTTGTAAAATGGTGGCGATTGTGTATGTGTTATGCGGGTGTGGAGCATTTTGCGTCCTCACTAATAGTGTATTTTCTACCACTTACAGTCTTGTGTTGACGTCTAATGTGTCTGGCGTGTTTTTGCGTGTTTACTGGTCGTGCAGTCTCGTTTTTGTTTTTTTTGTCCACCTTTTTTTTTGTCGCTTAGGTGATTTTCGTGTGTGAAAACTCGGCAAATTGTGGTTCCATTGTTGTGTAACCTGACTCCCAGAAGTCGTGGCTGTCCCCCCCGTGCTGTGAGTGATTTTTTTTTGTATTTTTGTTAATTTTGGTGGTGTTGTTGTTTTTGTAAGTGCGCTGTTCGGAAGTTAACTTTGTGTTTTTTGTGCCTCATATTTTTTTCTCTAAGTGCAGGGGTCGTATTTTTTTGGGAAGTCTCACTTTCTTTGTTGCAAGTGTTACGGACCATAGTTTTTTAAAGGCGATTTTTTCAAACTGCTACTAGCATTTTTAATTGTGTAATTGAGTTTTGTGTTGATGTGTAGTTCCGCGGGTCGTAGGGATGAGCGCCTATGACCAGCGCAAGGAGCACCTTCAGTTCTCCTTGCCAGCAACTGCGGCCCTCGCTTTGCAAGCCCACAAGAGTTAGCAACAACCCGTATTGCTGAGAACTATATATGTTATAAAAACTTACGGGACAGACATCTATCACCAGCCCTCAGTCTGATTTACAGAATGCTTGTACATGTAGATGTAAGAACACAATGAATGAACATGATTATGGATTAAAACAACACATATCATGTCTGGTAGGAGCCAAGAGTGATTTAATTGGGCTACACTCAACAAAAAGTCATATAACATAATAGAAGAAACTGACAAGGAGACGAGGCAGAATACAGAGTAGTGTATTAGGGATTGTTACATTTTGTACTTTAGACCACAAATGTGTAGCATTCATTTGAAAGATCACATTTGTAAATTATAGATTGATCTGCAGTATAGAAAAATTACATAAATCATCAACAGTGTGAGATTTTTTTCTCCATTTTCTGTGCTGATACATTTTAAAATGCTGAATGCCAGTGAGCCTTATGGATGTCTCAACTGCTTTTGTTCCCTATTTTTTTAATCAGACGTTATTGTTCAGGCATTTAATCATGTCCGACTTGGCATGACACTATATACATAAAGCTTTCTTGGCAAATATACTGGAGTGGTTGCAAGTTCTTTCTCCACCTAAATCTAACCTCAGAGAAATAACATCTAAGTGCTCCACATATCTCTCTTATTGCAAACCCTAAGAAATCTGACTCTCTCAAAAAACTAATACCTTTATTGCATCAGATTTGAAACAGAATTTCTTAAATCCGACACAATTAAGGGGTTAATACTGCTTGCCACATGAGCCTGGGGATTTCCAGAATCCCTGCTTAATACTCACTAACTACTAGGGGTCTCCATGAACATCCATGTTATATTTAACAATAGCCATGAGGTTTATAACCCCCATAAAATGGGCTCCCAAACAGACCCCAGTGCAACCTATTATTAACCCCTAAATAAAATCTGCCAACAGCAATCCCTGTTTCATGGGGGTCCTCAATGGACCCTAATGGCACCCTTCCTACCACCACAGGGGTCCATATTGGACTCCCATCTAACTTAACTTTCCACAATGCGGTCCCTAACACTGCGAAAAAAACTAATTAACCTGTAAGGGGACAACAATATATATTAACCATCTAAGATACGATATAAGTGAGTGTTAAATCTAGTGTAGTCTGTTCACGGTAGTGGTTGACATACTGTTGCATTGTTACTGAGACTACTGAGCTTCAGACCTGGGGCCATATTAAATTTTAAGCCCGTAACAGCATCCGGACACCCGCAAAACCTTCGGGCTTGAGTTACAGAGCTATTACATTCAACCATGCCACAACCAATGGGCTGAAATCGCAAGCCTGTATAGCCTTCCAACGCACGCAGCTGTTAGGTGGCTGGAATAGATGCGGGCCGCATTTTGTGATCCAAACCCGTAATCATGGAGTGCGATGCAGGCCTGTCAGCCAATAGAAAGTGGGATACCACAATTATTGTCACAGAAAGGTGTTTAAAAGGGCGCGAAAACCATAAATCATTGACTGTGCTGTAGCTGAGCAAGTGAACACATAGGTCTTGGCGTTGGTGGTTTTGTGAGCATTGGAGAGAGAGAGAGAAAGAATGGGCTTAGTAAGTTTTTTGATATTTTGACCTCTAATATATATAAACTCTTAATTTACAACACACATGATTACTGATATTATATAATTTACACACATAGATTAATAAGTACACATAGCTATACATAGTGGTAGGCCAAAGCACATCTAACACCCCCTTAACCTCATACAATTACTAAACTACACATAATACATTTACACACATTTATTATTATACACATTCTTATTTTACCACATAAACATACACCTATACATTATAGAAGATAGAGGAGAGGAGGAGAGAGAGGGAAACACTGGAGGGGGAGAGAGAGGAGAAGAGGAAAGTGAGCAGACGAGAGGTAGAGGTATGGAGAGAGGGAGATCCATGTCAGGGAGGGGAGGTACAGGTGGAAGAGAGCAGGAGGGGTGGAGGGATGTGCCCTCGCACAAGGAGTAGGGGCAGAGTGTCAGGGACCTGATCCCGGGGGGGGGGGGGGGGAGTAATTGGGATAAGGGACTGGCCCCAGGGAGAGAACAGGGAGGCCAGGAACCCCAAGAACAGTTGGAAGGGCAAGAGGCTGTGGCAAAGTACAGGGCCCCCAATTATAGCCCAGAGGAGATGGACCTCCTCAGGGTAATCCATGCCTGCTATAGAATCATACATGGTGGGAGAGATGTGAGGCCTAGCCAGATGGCAGAGGCCTGGAGACAGATTGCTTCAGCTGTTAAGGCATTAGGGGTGGCAAATAGGGACATAAGGTCTGTAAAACACACATATGACAACAGCCGGCTGAAGGTGAAGAGGAAGATGGCAGAGGAGGCAAGAGCTGCACATGCAACCGGTGGTGGGCCACCAGCCAGTATCACTTATTGTAGATGGGAGTAGACCCCGAAGGAGTGGATTGAGACAGCGGCAGTGGTGAGCCTACCAGGACAGGTGGACACGGGTGTGCCAAGAACCATACAAAGTGAGTATCCTATTACACCACACACATTGATGTATGAACTTGTGTGTGTCGGGGGGGCTTGTATTTATGCCCACACACATAGATAACTGACATACAATAGTACTGTAAGCCCCATGGTTATGACTGAAGATAAATGGGCCATCAATAACCATATAAATCCTGGTAGCAATGATATAATTTTCATAATTTGTATCAATTAAATGTCTGGCCAATGCCTGCAGTTCAAACTGAGTACAATTTGCTATTAGATCAAGATTGATTTGACATTCAAAGAGAGTAAATGTCTGGGTGTGTGCACTGCGACATATGTGGATTCAGACTCTGTAGGACTGCATGTGCGTGTCATATACTGTCCTAACCAGGACCATTTCTCAGCTGCATATTAACAACCATTGCTGGGAGCATGTCACAGATTGGTCAGTCTCGCACGCTGCACAGCAGATCCAGAAGAGATCATGTCTGATGCACATGCAGATGGCACACTGCACCTGCAGCACACATATTCATATGAGCCATGATCCACAATGCTCATTCGTGGTCATCTGTGTTACACAAGTACCAAAGTCAATCACAGGTGACCATGATGTCAAGGATATGGAAACATAGATGTCAATTGTGTAGAGAAAGCAACTGCACAGCTGTTCCAGCCCCTTCCACTGGGCATGTCCTGGCTCCAACCATCATCACAGCTGCCATCTGCTCTTTGCAGCTATGGCAGGCCACAACCACTCCCCCAAAATGGCGTCCCCCAACATGGCCTAACACTCCAGCTCTCCTGCCAACACCTTAGGGCCTGCTGCTGACACATAAGGCACTGCTGGCAACATCTCAGGGCCCAATGCCGAAACCTCGGGCCCTGCTGCCATCACCTCGTGCCCTGCTGCCTTCACCTCCAGCCCTGCTGCCTTCTCCTCCAGGCCTGCTGCCATCACCTCCAGGCCTGCTGCTATCACCTCGGACCCTGCTTTCATCACCTCAGGCACTCCTGCTGTCACCTCAGGCACTCTGCCATCACCTTGGCCCTGCTGTCGTCACCTCCGGCCCCAATGTCAGCACCTCCGGCCCCCATGCCGTCATCTCTGGCCTCAATGCCATCAAAATCACCCACAATCCCGTCAACATCAGGGAGGACATGGGATGCAAGAAGCAACAGAATGAGAGGCTCCGGTTGCTCAGAAGACAGGTGATTTTGGACAGACAGCAACTCATCTAATTAGCCGAATGCCAGCTCGTACCTCTCCAGTCTTCGGTTGCACAACTGCAAACCGAGACGATGACCTCCTCATCTCAGTACTCATCACCATCTCAACCTGATTCCCATACACCCAAAGTAGTGGCACCCCATGCTCAAACACCATCTAGACTTAGAAGAGTCAGAAGGGCACGGGCAGGGAAGGTGGGAGCCCAGTGCTGTGGAGAGGAGGTCTTAGGACCATCCAGGAAGTCCTCCTCTTGATCACTCCTCACTGAATACTGATTGGTATTAGTCGTTGACATACTATTTGCTGGCTACAGAGTATGTACATGTCCGGTTATTTTTAACATTTCAACAATTGATGATCAATGTAGATTGACCTTGAGATGAGGTGTTGTAGTTAATCAGAATATTGTTATGATTGATATCTTGTTCTTGTCTCTGTAGGTGTTAATAGCCAAATCTCATGAGAATGAAGGCATGTTCTTCATCTTCGCGCAATAGAATACCATCATTTGCGTTATCACTAGAACCAGTTTTAAACTGGAATTCAATCAGTGTTATTCCCCACTGCAGATGAATCGGAAATGACAATATTTGACTACATATCTCTTGACTAATTAACATGACTGATGTGAGTTTCATTTACAATGAATAGTGTCCCCGCTTTAGAGTTGCATGGTCCCATTAGGATCTGCTAATCCAAACCAGTAGTTTTAAATGCGTTTTTGTTGCTTTTCATCCCGTTAACAGTATGAAAGAAATGTATTTCATGTTATCCACAAACAAAATGGATAATTTCCTTGGTTTGACATGAGGATCAATGTGTATGTATTTAGGGGTAACGTGAACAGTGTAATCTGTCTGGCCTTGTCGTATTACACATTCTCAACATATTCCGGGAACGCTGATTTAACATGACACAATTAATATGGTTATCACTGCTCGTAGATGACGTTCATGTTACTTTAGGTTTATTGTAGTATCCAGAGCAAAAACAATGTACTATAATAACAGCTTATGATTGTCCTAACACATCCTCCTTATGTTTTCCAGATACCTATCATTTATTTGGTAATCAGCAGTAATGTATGAAAACACACTGTGTGTGGAATTGATTAGTATCACATGATTTCTAGCATCTGTTTACTATAGCAGATGGAGACCATATGGTTGCTGTATGAGCATCAATGGTTATTTCCATGAATTGAAGTGTTATATGATGTTCCAATTTCCCATCCAATTTTAGTAACTGTGATCTCCTAACCACATGTAACCCTAGTAGATGCTATGCATTATCCTTATGATGCTAACATTTAATCCCTTTAGGTGTCCCTTGTTGGCCAACAACCCCTTGCCCTTCCTTCCGGGATCCGCCCACACCGCACCCATGTATGCACGGTCGTATACATATTAACATGTGCTATGTGTATCAAGTAAAGTATGATGATGTTATACTGTTATCACCGTATCTGTGTATATATATAGTATGTACATATAGAGATATACATATACTACATTAATCTGTTCCTTGCCAATATAGATGAAAGCGTGAGCCAGAGGAGTGTGAAATCATGAGTCATATCAATATACATGCAGGGTTGTCTGTAATGACTTAAAGGGCTTAACTAGAATCATGGTATTCATCTACATTCATGATTATTATGCAGTAATGTAAACACATATTGAACAGAATATTTACACCCCTAGCTGATTGTGATGAGCACATCTGTTCACTTTCAGGGTAATTTAATTGTTGTTATGGAAAAGCTATAGCTGATAAATAATATTTAATCTTAGCACAAATAATAACAAACACACCAACAAAGCCACACAGTGACAAATTATCCCAGGTATGCACAGTATTATGTTGGAGTTCCAGTAACACATGGAAATGGGGACATAGCAACAGAATGCAGGCAGTGGGAATGGAATCGATATGGAGAATCAGTTGAGGGGGATTTTCAGTTTATCATCCAACATGAGGCAATATAAGTTACATCATATTATTACAGATATCAAGAGAACTATAACATTCAATAAGCAAAAACAGTGATACAGAATAAGGAGATATACTCATGGGAGAAGTAAACTGTAGGCTTGTGTGTGCTCAATCAGTTAATGTTATAACCCCAATAGATCAGTTCTCTGGCAATGTTAATCCACTATGAGAGCAGCCTCTCCATACCTAAGTTTGGCCACTCAGATGGGAACCTGACCAGGACCGTATCATTCTGTTCTAACTTATTCGAGAGATTCACTCAAAGCCAATCGGCCAATTTGAGGGGAATTTTATTTTCTGAATGAGTATCTCTATTAATATGTTGTTGCATATGCATAACTGAAGGTTACGGTAACCTCATTATCAGTTATGTTCCAAGCCTAGAGTTACTCTTCCCCATATGTATAGGGAGTATTACATCAGCACTGAAGAAGAGATCTGGAAGTATGATGCAGCCTTCCTAATAGTCCAAGTAGAGGAGAGAATAGCATGTCTAAAGCAATAGTTACATATTAACCTATGTAGAGTATGTGAGCATACACATGCTGTGGATTGGCAAGTAACATCATGTGGCATATGTCACATGACATCTGCATTATATCCAGCAATTGAAACTTTACATATATTAGCTAATCAGTAGTAAGAATCACATATCTCACTGGATGTGACACATGAACGATTATGGCACATGAGCATGCATGATGCAATGGGACAATAGCATGGTCATGGAATGTGGAGATGCGCATCATCATGCGTTGTTCTGACTGTGAGGAATGTGACACATCTTTTCGATCTGTAAGAAACATACAAGGAACATGTTAATATGAACATTTCACATGCTGTATGAGAACCTACTTCATCCCATACCAAGACATGCAGGTAATTTTAAACATATGTTTTGACTGATATGTTTTAACATATGAAACAGCTACTCATCTGGCAGATGATGAGGAAGGATATTTCTAATTACTAATGATATAGGAATATCACTTATTACACATTAATGCATCAATGGAGAGCTACATGTGCTGTTTTACCTTGGACGTGGTCCCAAGATCATCCACAAGGTGATTTATTCCACCAGGACACGTGAGCTGTGGATCTACAGTATATCAGTTTGGACCTCATACTCATTACATATGGGATGTATTCTTGAGATTCAAAGGTAGGGCTTGTTTTTCTTTGTCCATGTTGTTAAACAATGAATTTACACATGGCAGCAGTTCTGTAATAGCAATATGATGTGATTATTGGAGTGACCAATTATCCACTGTAATCATTTTGCTTTCAACATTAAGTTAAATTATGATTAGTGGTCACAGATTTTGATCTCATGCAGTACATATATTCTCGTTACATATCTGCAGGTATGCTCATATTTTCAGATTGATATGAATTGTATTGATCCCTATTGGATGTGGATTTTCATTATAAAACGATGTGGGCATTACTGGCCTATAGTGTGTTGAGGTTTTCATATACAAATGTGGTGCATATATATACTGACATTGTGGGATATATAAGCCCCTACATGTATCTATGCTATTGATGTTTTGAATTCAGTACTTATGGTGAGTATGGGAATGTGTGCTTACTTACCTGTAACTGACAGAGTGGCATGTTCTAGTATATACATTGGTAATCAATAGTGCATCATGAGACATACCTCATATCAGGGAACTCTCCTCTACTGTGGACTGTTTGATGTTGTGTATGACAATTCGGATGGAGAAAATAGTTTTAGGAGCTATGTATAATTAAGCTACATTATGGTTATTTGCTATTCAATTTGTACTTACATGTGAAGTACTCAAAAATCATGTGGGCATGTTGTTGTGACCCCTGCAGATTATCCACTACAGGGGGAGGTAAGCGCTCTTCCTCCGAATGTAGCAGAGCCACATCAATGTCCCCCAGAGAGTTAGCTTGTACTACTATATTGTTCAGACAACAGCAGGCAATGATGATCCAACAAACCTGTCTTGCCTATATTGTATAGCACTACCATTGATTGACAAAATTGATTGAATGATAATGTTTGCAATTTCTGAACAGAACCTCTTGCTCACTAGGAGATATCAATGCAACATGTGTGCAATTAATAGTACCTAGAGCATTAGGGACACCTCCTATTCAGAGAAAATCATATTTCACCATCAAGATCTCTTCCACAGTGTTAGGATAACTGATGTATCTGGTAGCTTGCAGAACAATAGCTTGGAGGAATATGCTCAGACAATTTGAGAAGCTTGGCTGAGACATTCCTCTGGCTAGGCTCAGGGTATAATAGAAACTACCAGAGGCAAGGAGGTGTATTGCGACTAACATCCATATCATTCCTGATATTGCTCTCTTGGTCCATTCACAAGGCTCAAGGTCCTCACTCAGGAACACATAGAGTTCTCCAAGACAGACACAGATCAGCCTAAAATGCTCACACACCTCCTAATCAGTTAACACCTCTAATGTGAGTCTCTGCCTATATACATTGGGTGCCCGGACCCTTCTCACAGGCTCCTGGTCCTGCTCACCCCCCTGTGGCTGTTGGTGTGCCGGAGCCAACACTTCATGGGCACCCATTTCATGTTGTTCAAGTGTTGCTTTATCAGTGTGTTTGGGATCATTGTCCTGCTAGTATGTGAACCTCCAGCCTAGCCTCAAATCACGCACAGAGTGGTACAGGTTTTACTCAAGAATTTCCCTGTATTTAGCACCATCCATCTTTCCCTCAACTCTGACCAGTTTTCCAGTCCCGGCTGCTGAAAAACATCCTCACAGCATGATGCTGCCACCACCATATTTCACTGTGGGGATGGTGTTCTTTGGGTGATGTGAAGTGTTGGGTTTGCGCCAGACATAGTGTTTTCTTTGATGGCCGAAAAGTTCAATTTTAGTCTCATCAGACCAGAGCACTTTCCTCCATACATTTTGGGAGTATCCCACATGCCTTTTTGCAAACTCAAAATGTGCCATTTTGTCTTTTGCTGAAAGTAATGGTTTTCTTCTGGCAACTCTGTCATAAAGCCCAACTCTATGGAGGGGCTTATTGTCGTCCTATGTACAGATACTCCAGTCTCTGCTGTGGAACTCTGCAGCTCTTTCAGGGTTACCTTAGGTCTCTGTACTGCCTCTCTGATTAATGCCCACCTTGCCCGGTACGTGAGTTTTGGTGGGCGGACGACTATTGGCAAGATTGCTGTTGTGCCATGTTCTTTCCATTTGGTTATGATAGATTTGATGGTGCTCCTGGGGATCATAAAAAGATTTGGATATTTTTTGTATAACCTAACCCTGACTTGTACTTCTCAACAACATTGTCCCTTACTTGTTTGGAGAGTTCCTTGGTCTTCGTGGCAGTGTTTGGTCAGTGGTGCCTCTTGCTTAGGTGTTGCAGCCTCTTGGGCATTTCAAAAAAGGTGTGCATATGTAATGACAGATCATGTGACACTTAGATTGCACACAGGTGGACATCATTTCACTACTTATGTGACTTCTGAAGGTAATTAGTTGAACCAG
This sequence comes from Discoglossus pictus, assembly GCA_027410445.1. Taxonomy (NCBI): domain Eukaryota; kingdom Metazoa; phylum Chordata; class Amphibia; order Anura; family Alytidae; genus Discoglossus; species Discoglossus pictus. Next base: position 97,994,729 of record CM050169.1, read on the forward strand.
AGCTTTTTATGGGCTTCATAACAAAGGGGGTGAATACATATGCACATGCAAATTTTCTGTTTTCTATTTCTAAAAAATAGTTTTATGTATATATTTTTTTCATTTCACTTCACCAACTTAGACTATTGTGTTGTGGTCAATCACATAAAATTCAGATTAACAAAACATTGAACTTAAGGCTCTAATGTAACACAATAGGTAAAAAGTTGAGGGGGTTTATACTTTTGCAAGGCACTGTATTTCTTGACCTGTGATTTTCATTTGGATTGATATATGATATTGCTCTTTTGACATAGCACACTTATATAAAACTATCTCTTTAAATGCTGCATCAATTATTTTTGGCAATGTGTATAGCAGTGTTTCACAAGCTAATCCTCAGGGCTAGCCAGACAGGCCAGGTGTAAACCCAGGTGAGGCAATTATTATTTAACAGGAGCCTCTAATTTGGTGACTTGGGTTGTCATGGTTAAGGATTGTATTTGGCCTGTCTAAGGAGTCTGGAGGAAAATCTTGTGAAACACTGGTATATGATGGGGTCCTTTCCCTCTTCACCATCGCAAAATCTGACAGCTGCAGTTCCGCCTCCGGCCGACAGATGGCGCTGTCGATTTTAGCATCTAAGGCGCGCCGACAGAAGAGGCCTTGAGCTATGAGAGAGTGCCTGCGCCAAACATATCGATTACCTGGCTGTTGATTCAGCGCCGTCGAGTTGCGCCACGTCGGAGGGGAAAATAGTTATTTTCCTTCCCTTGAACTTGTTGATGCCTGAAAACTCACAGTGCCCTCTGGCGGATGGCACTTGTAACTGCAGTTATCAGTGCTGCAGAAGAAATGCGCAGGCAAAGAGGGATAGATCCTATGATGTGTATTTGATGAATGTCACTTGAGGAGAGGGGCACATTTTTTATTTTGACACTAATGTGGCAATGGGAATGTTGAGCATGGCAATCTGATGAACTTCCCTGATTTAGTTTTGTTTAAAAGTTGTTTACTGTCTTTTTAATGGCTACTAGGGCACACTTACATTTCTGTGAGAACCCTTTTCTGGTCCTATTTATATTTCAGGGTCCATCATGAGTGCCTCTGTGAGTGAGCAGTTTCATGTTTTTGTGTTGCCATTTAATCATGTAGTGTGTCTTTAATAGCTTTGTTGCAGAATGGCTTATGACCATTCCAACATATGATGAAATAATAATCATTTTAAATGCCTGATTTTTATTTGGGGATTGTTGTGCAAGTAATTGTAATGCCTTTCAATGCTTTTCCCATATTTTGAAGTCCACTGGTGTGTTTATACTGTATTTTACAGTGTTCAGACCTTGCCTGTAAACTCTTTGTGGGTCCTATTTGGAGCACATAATATTTTTGCCTCTATTTGCCATTTCCGGGTTTGAATGCCAGTGTGTCTTTGGGGATTCGTAGCAATTTAATAGAGATTTGTGATCATAACATTTACGAGCTTGACAGATCAAAGGCTTTGTGGCAACGGAGTTCAGATTTTGACATCCCGTAGAGTTTTTCCACCTATAACCCACAGATAGTTTGCGGGTAGCTGTAAGAGGCCAATTTAATAGACGTAAGTCTTGCGGGCTCTGTTAAGGGCTATGGTTTTTCACATTGGGGGAATTTAATAGGGCTGCTGGAGTCTCCTGTGAGCAGACTGTGTGCACACTTTAGGGCTAGAGAGGTCCTTCAAAACCATCCTGGGTGTTTCTAGAATGCAAGGAATTCCTTATAAGAATGGAAATAGCGTTAACCCTATATGTAAAGTACAGTCCTTACAAACTGCCATTCTAGAGACTCCTGCTTTGATGACTCCTGCTCTTGTAATGGGTTTAAAGGCTGATTAATCACCCAAAATGTCATATTATTTATATCACATATTATAATTGTCAAACTGCGAGTTGTCGTCACGCTTTGTCGCCCACCGACGACAACTCTCTGTTTCACAACTCCCCCTGCCACGGCTCCCTTCAGCCTCTCTGCTCTGGTGGCGCGTGCCCAATTGACGCGCGCGCACAAGCGGGTGAGACAGGCGCATGGAAAGGTGGGCATACACGCGCGCACGCGCGCACGCTCACGCGAAGACAGGCACATAAGCGTGCACGCTCACGCGAAGACGGGCGCATAAGCGTGCGCGCGCACGCGAAGACGGCCACATAAGCGTGCGCTTCTGCAGCATGGAGGTGAGGGAGGAGGGGGGGAAGAGAGACACGAGAGGAGGGGGAAGAGAGACACGAGAGGAGGGGGAAGAGAGACACGAGAGGAGGGGGAAGAGAGACACGGCAGTGGGGGGAAGAGAGACACTGCGGGGGGAGAGGAGGGGGAAGAGAAACACGAGGGAGAGAGAGGAGGAGGGGAATAGAGACACGAGAGAAGGGGGGAAGAGAGACACAGGGGACAGGGGAGGGGAAGAGAGACACGGGAGGGAGAGGAGGGGGGAGAGAGACACAGGGGAGGAGGAAGAGAGGCACAGGGGAGGGAGAGGAGGAGGGGAAGATAGACACAGGGGAGGGAGAGGAGGGGGGAAGAGAGACACAGGGGAGGGAGAGGAGGGGGGGAAGAGAGACACAGGGGAGGGAGAGGAGGAGGGGAAGAGAGACACAGGGGAGGGAGAGGAGGGGGGAAGAGAGACACAGGGGAGGGAGAGGAGGGGGGAAGAGAGACACAGGGGAGGGAGAGGAGGGGGAAGAGAGACACAGGGGAGGGAGAGGAGGGTGGAAGAGAGACACACGGGAGAGAGAGGAGGGGGAAAAGCAACTCTGGGGAGGGAGAGGAGGGGGAAGAGCGACACAGGGGAGGGGGAAGAGAGACACAGGGGAAGGACAGGATGGGGGAGGAGACACAGCGGAGGGGGAAGAGACGAGGGGCAGGGGGGAAGAGACACAGGGGAGGGAGATGGGGTGAAGAGACACAGGGGAGAGGGGGAAGACACAGGGGAGGGAGGAGGGGGAAGAGACACAGGGGAGGGAGACAGGTTAAAGAGACATAGGGGTAGGAGGGGGGAAAGACACATGGGAGGGGGGGAGACACAGGGGAGGGAGGAGGGGGGAAGAGACACAGGTGAGGGAGGAGGGGGGAAGAGACACAGGGGAGGGAGGGGGAAGACACAGGGGAGGGAGGAGGGGGGAAGAGACACAGGGGAGGGAGACGGGGGGAAGAGACACAGGGGAGGGAGACGGGGTGAAGAGACACAGGGGAGGGAGGAGGGGGGAAGAGACACAGGGGAGGGAGACGGGGTGAAGAGACACAGGGCAGGGAGGGGGGGAAGACACACGGGAGGGAGGAGGGGGGAAGAGACACAGGGGAGGGAGACGGGGTGAAGAGACATAGGGGAGGGAGGGGGGGGAAAGACACAGGGGAGGGAGGGGGGAGAAAGACACAGGGGAGGGAAAGGGGAGAAAGACATGGGAGGGAGAGAGAGGGCAGGAGAAACAAGAGAGGGGGAAGGAGACACAGGGGGGAGGAAGTAGAAGGCGGGAGAGGCTAACAATGCCACTCATTGCAAGGCCCGAAATGAGCGCTTCAGGAGCTCATCGCAAGGCCAGTTAAGTAGAGGGGGGAGAGGCTCGCAATGAGCCCCTCCCGTCAAGTAGAGGGAGGTAGAGGGGTAGAGAGGCTTGCAATGAGCACCAAAGGCGCTCACTGCAAGGCCCCTGATTAGCGCTGAAGGCACTCATTGCGAGCCCAATAAAGTAGAGGGGGGGAGAGGCTCGCAATGTCTGACAAACACCATTGCCAGGCTTCAATTTTTATTGCCGTCATTTTTGACGGGCAAGTCGCTAGTAATCATATAACAAGGTAGAGACCACAGCCAAATCAGTATCATGGCCTGTTTTATTTGTATATAGTCAGTCCTTGTTGTTGTCCCATCTACAGCTGAAATCACCAGACCCTGTACAGTGTTGAGATATCACTATTAAACAGTAATTTCCAATAAGTTTCATTTAGATATTGAAGGTGAATAAATAGATACTGTTCTTATACATAGAAACCGATCAATAAGTGCTTTGTATACAGTGCAATGAGGGGGGAAACAGATTAAAAATGAAATGTTACTTTTAGATTTGTGTAATGCTATAAAATGAGCATCACAATCTAAACCTGGCATTATCTGCAGGGCTGCACCATATGTAATCATTATATTTAGATCAGTCTACATTACCATAGCAGATTGTAGTACCAACAGCACATTGTGTTACTGAGGATGGAGGAGGGACGGCAGGAAAGGCTTAATAAGAATCTGTATAAAAACATTTAGAAGATAATCCCTTCAGTACGTAATGTACACAATATTAGTGTAAGGAATTTCTTATATTAACAACTAGAAAACAAGAGAATCTCAATATTTCCCAGTGCTTAATAATAATCATAAGTATTAACAAAAAAAGGACAAAGATTATGAAATAATATATTTATTAATGATACAAATGCCTCAATTACAAGGTGCCTTTAATCTAAGGCCAATAAATACAATGCCCTTATCAACAGAATATAGAAAGAAATCTACTATGATCCCCGAAGGATGCCTGCTAACTGGAAGGTGCAGAAAACTGCTACCCCAAGATGCTAACTTTGTCCCCACAATAACCTGACAATAATATGACTATAATATCAAGGCTATGAGTAAGCCGCATAGACAACAGAACGATCTTTAGGGAGTCCTTTGAGATATTTATTGATCCTTTATAATATGTGGATTGTAGCTATATGGTTCCCTATGTAGAGCATCTAGTATATAGATTGATTTGTGGATAGATGTTACAGCCTATAGCTTATAATAATACACTAAATGGAAGATCAGTTACTCATTAGAGACTAAGGAGTTTTTCATCTATCGTTTTTAAACTGGGACAGTATATACCATTAAAAAAAAACATAGCAGTAGATTATCCCTTCTAGATAACACCTGGTTTATTTCAGACCTTGTTTTTGCATGGTAATTGGGCACAACAAAGGATATGTCATAGTTGAGGAATTATATGGTGTATAACTGTTCCTTTTAAATCTTTACGGCTTGGTTTTTCTTGATAATGAATAAGTAGAGATGTTTTAACAGTCATTCTCCCTATTTTCCTGTGAAGAAAACAGTATTTAGAATAACCTAACAATAATATACTGAATTATCATCCAACTATAAATGGCATTAAAATAGCACAACATAAATGTTGCTTTCCATAAAAGTCATATATATATACTAGTATATCAATATATATACTAGCGAATTGCCCATCAAAAAATGACGGCAATCAAATTGTAAGTTAGCTAATGCTGTTGGTGTATAATAATAAAATAAATGATAGATTAATAAAGTAATATACTTTACCTATTTTGAAGTAATATATGCAGGAAGCATTCTGTTGAAGAGCTGGCAATCTGTTTTGATTTTGCTGCAGCATTAGTGCTGTGGAGCTGCTGTGTAAGCGTGATGAATGTGTGGAGTGTAATAGTGTGCATGCGTGAGGAAAATCCGTTAGCCTAGCTGTGTACTTCCGCATTGTATAAGTTATTGTTCTAAAATGGAGACTAATGTGTGGTATGCGGCTGTGGCTGATTTTGCGTTGTTCGTTTGAAATGTTGTCCGACTTTTTCAGAATATCCGTAGCTGTTTGGTGGTGTTTTGCGTGTTTATGGTGGTGTTTTGCGTGTTTAGAGTCCGGTAGCCTCGTTTTCGTTTTGTGCGGTGGGCATTTTTTCTCTCGCTTAGGTGATTTTCGGGTGTTTAAACTGTACTTAAATCGAGGTGTAACTTTACTTGCAGAGGTCCTGGGTGCACCACCTTGCTGTGGGTAAGCTTTTTATATGTTTGTTGTGTGTATCTATTGTGTTTCTAATGTGTTTGGGGTCGCGTGGGTTGCGTCCTTGTTTTTGAATCTCGTATGTCTTTTAAGGAAATTCCGTAGGTATTTGGTCGTGTTTTGCGTCTTTAGACTGCTGTAGCCTCGTTTTCGTTTTTTTCAGCGGCCATTTTTTCTCTCGCTTAGAAAATTTTTCAGTGTCTAAACTCTTTTATTTTGAGTTAAATTGAGGTGTAACTTCAGTTTTTGTGTTCCTGGATGCTTCCTCTTGCTGTAGGTAAGCTTTTTATGTATTTGTTGTGTGTATTTATTGTGTTTTTCATGTTTTCATGTGCGCGGGTTGTGGCCGATTTTTTAGAGGTCGGAATTGGTTGTAACGTGTTTCATATTTTTGGGCGAGGTCCGCAGTTGCTGGCGAGGGCCTGGCGAGGGCCTCAGTTGCTGGCAAGGAGCGCCTCCGGCTTTGCGAGGCCCGCAGGCTCGCTGCGCGATCCCGCAAGCATTAGCAACAGCTCACATGCTCACCTATATATATATATATATATATATATATATATATATATTAGCGAATTGCCCGTCAAAAAATGACGGCAATGAAATTGTAAGGTAGATAATGCTATTTGTATAATAATGAAATCTCTAATACATTAATAAATGAATATACTTTACGTATTTTGAAGCATTGTGTTGAAGAGCTGCAATCTGTTTTTATGTTGCTGCAGCATTAGTGGTGTGGAGCTGCTGTGTAAGCGTGATGAACGTGTGCAGTGTAATAGTGTGCGTGCGCGAGACCAAACGTTAGCGTAGTTGTGTACTTCCGCATTGTCGTAAAATGGCGGGTAATGTGTGGTATGCGTCTTAGCGGAATATGCGTAGGTCTTTTGTGGTGTTTTGCGAGTTTCTTGTGGTGTTTTGCGTGTTTAGAGTGCTGTAGCCTCATTTTCGTTTTGTTCGGCGGCCATTTTTTCTCTCGCTTAGAGAATTTTTTAGTGTCTAAACTCTTTTATTTTTAGTTAAATGAAGGTGCAAGTTGCTTTTTTGAGGTCCTGGATGCTCTCTCTTGCTGTAGGTAAGCTTTTTATGTATGTGCTGTGTGTATTTATAGTGTTTTGAATTTTTTCATGTCCGCAAGTTGCGGACGATTTTTGCGAGGTCGTAATGAGTGTTAACGTGTCTCGTATGTTGTTTGCATTGCGAGGTAAAGTTTGCGAGGGTCGCAGTTGGTGTGTCGTGTTGTTTGCGTTACAACGTAAAGTTTGCGAGGATCGCAGTTGCTGGCAAGGAGCGCCTTTGGCGCTCCATGCCAGCAACTGAGGCCCTCGCTTTGCGAGGTCCGCGGCTCGCTATGCGACCCCGCAAGCGTGAGCAACAGCTCTGGCTGGCTCGCCTTCTCACAACTATATATGTGATGTGATAATATATAACAGTTCCTAATGTACCAAAGATTGGATACATATATAGTACTAGAATAAGATGAATCCAGTAGTAGTTAAGAAACATTAATGCCTCACAGTGGTAAATTTATTAATCTAAGAAAATACTTAGGTGTCAATAGCAGACACAATTATGTATAGCTTGCAATATATTATGACACATATTCTAATATACCCCCAAAACCTTTTATGCATCTGTTGTACTGCAATCAGATTGTATGTTATCGTAGTGAAGAAGACAAATACTTTTGTAGTAAATCCTATTATATTGAAACTACACACAATACCATTAGTGTTATATTCAGGTAACCACTTAGTAGGAAATAATCATATAACATACTGCAAACCTTCCACTTCCAGCTGGAGTCCCAGTGTAATGACTAACATTGTACAGATGGGAACATGCTGCTAATATTTTAATTGGTGCTTAGCCTAATCAGCTCATTAGAAGGCTGATCCCCGGGCACATTGCTGCTGTCTGTATGACCCGGGCCAAGGAATCTGGTCTATCGCTCGCTGTAATTACTAGTCGTGGGTGAGAAAAAAAGACGGGAAGAATGTCCAGTCCATAATTAGAGCAAAGAAAACACATTATGGATGTACAATAATTAGCAATTTATACTGTGTATAGTCATTATACAGAGCTGGACTCAAACACAGAGTATAACCTCAGTAGATACACATTACAGCTCCTGATACCACCTCTACTAGTTTCATGGTATCGTGGATAAATACCAGGACTCATTCCAGTGGCTTTTTTGATCTGATACACCAATAATTTGTACAACTGTGCTTAGTGCAATGAAAGGTATATGGATGTTTCATGGATGATGAATGTATCTGATAGAGGAGAATCAGTAGTGTATGAAAACATGTTTTTTTGCAGTTGTAGTTGTGGCCAATCAGAGTACAACAATGTATCAATAGGTGTGGCCATGGCAGGACAGCATGGGGCAGGGATGTATGGAGCCTCAAAAAAAAGTAGTATTCCCTGGCAATGATAAGCCAACCTGTTGCGCAAATGAGACTACAGCAGTGAATTCAAATCAGTTTAATTAGTTTATTCTAATATTATATACAAAATTCTGATTAAAAAACCATATGTTTCTTTATTACATACAATGATGAAACTGCAACCTAAATACTTAAAGGCACTTGAAACACATTTATCTGCATTGCAAATAACATGATTTAAATATTATAGAATATTGTTTTTCATGAACAAAGGAAAAAACTTCTATTTTGTTTTTTTGTTTATGCAAATAACCCTTAGGGATTAGTCTCCCAAAGGGTGATAGGGGAATCCAGACGTGGACCCTGTAGTAGTTATCAGCTACTCCTCACTGACGAGGCCCAGTCAAGGCCGAAACATACGCCTGGGTTTTGCTCTCTCTCCTGTTCAAGGTAGAATTGCCTGGTATTTCGGGGTTGGACCTCTCTAGTGAGTGAGACCAGACTGATATACTACAGGATATTTCTACCTTTGAAGTGCACAAGTGACTAAAAGAGGTTGCTCTCAGAGTGGGTTATCATGTCCACAGAACTGACCTATGAAGGTTAGTTTATTCTCTGATTGAGCACCTCAATTTAGTTTTTTTAGTTTTGATAAATAACTGTCATGTTTATAGAATGTTGTTGTTGAACTTTTAAGGTGGTTTTAGTACGTGAAGTAAATGTTTGAGGAGAGGTCTCTGGAAGAGGTGTGTTAGTTGGAAATTATTGTGAGTACGGAACTTGATGGAAGATATTTTTGCAAGTGATTTAGAGGGACATTTTGCAGGTGGAATTGATCCAAAATGGGATCATAATAGTTTGTTTTTGAATGGATTGCAAAAAGTAAATAAGGAAAGAGAAACAGACAGCTATCATTATTATAGAGAAATTGTGGTTCATTCCTGAATTACAATTTACATTTGTAGAAAATAACTTTTTCTTTACATGTATGTATATTCTGCTTGCTTTTGTTTATATAATGCATACATTATTTTGAACTGTGAATTTGGGAAGTTGTATTGCTGCAAAAGTGTGTATATTAAATGTCATGGTATGTATATATGAGGTGTATACACGTGAGATGAGATGTATACACGTGAGTAACTGCAGTTGCCATCTGGGAAACTAGGATACCAGAGTTGAGTTTACTTACCTGAGAGGTAAAAGAGTCTGACTCTTTAAATTAAGCGCTCCGTAAAATCAGACAAAATTTAAAATCACCAATAAGAATTAGCAAAGATAAAACTAGCAAAAAAACTAATTAAAATTAGATCTAAAAATATAGAACATACTGAAATTGATAGGATAAATAAGATAAAGGTACCTAATGGGGGGGGGGGGGGGTAGAATTGTGGAAGATTTGCTTGTATACAGGCAGAATCGATCAACACGACCAACCGCTCCTCCGACTCCTGGACAGATGGTCACTCATAGTGATGATGATGAATTTAATGATGCCTGCAAATATCATCAGCCTATTCCAAATCCACCTCCTCAACTACCACCACCATACGATGGAAAGCCTGCCTGGTCCAGGAGGGCACCAAGTCATCAAAACGGAGGTAAGGGAATGCCGTCAACATCATTGTATCCTTTAATAGAGGTCCCAAATCCTCAACCAGGGGCAGAAGGAGTTGTATTGTCATCCACTATGTTAGCATACCAAGCATGGACAGATACAGGAAGATTACGAATAGTAATAGTCACAGTGGGGTGGCTAGACGTGAGCCATATGATGATGTTGGAACATATGCCCTGCAGCTAAAGAATGCCTTCCTTAGAGGATGCAATTCAAAAATTCATGATTTTGTCATAAAACATCAAATTACTTACAAAACATGCCCCATTAGAGACATCATAGAATATGCTAAACACGCAGAGGAGCAATGTAAGCGAGCAAAAGAACAGAAACAGAAAAAGGCAGGAAGTTTATTTGATGACTTCTGTGAATGGAAAAGTGCAGCATATAACTCCCGCTTTCGTTTTCGGTGATGGTGGACACGACCCAAACGTGGAGGAGGGGAAGGTGAACGAGGACGAGGTCAAGGCAGAGGAAACTTTTCTCAGTCCAGAGGAGCTTATTTTGTGTGTGGAAAAACTGGTCACTGGGCGCGAAACTGCCGACAAATAAAGTTCCAGGAGGATAAGGGTGCTGAAAAATGAGGACAGACACAATGACCAATGACAAGAATCAGGTTGTACCCTCCTATACAAGTATTTACTGATAAGGGATTTTATGGATCTGATATATGTGTATAATGATGTGAGATTATCGGAAATAACTGATGTATTGAAATTAGAATTATGTTTAGGTTTAATGGCCTTAGAAGATCAGCCAGAAATGCAACTAAAAATAGAGAGTAAAATTATAAAATTCCTTGACCGTGGCAAGATCCAATGGGCTTTAGAATAAATAAACACACTTAAACAGCGTTTCTTGGGAAAAATACGGGCCACAGCTTTATTAAAGCAACCATAAACCAATAACCAATTAACATAATTAACATTGTTAAATCACAGCTCAAATAACATCACGGAGGAGGAGCTCGGCCCGGTCAGTAAACTCACACTCTGGGCCCGCGCCCAGAGCCTCCCAGTGCTATCCTAAGCACGCCCATGAGGCAGGGCAACGCCCCCTTAAGCATGTGGGCCGGGTGCCTCACCTCTGGCCAACCAAAGACATTCCTATTTGCATCTTAACTTAGAATTCACAGAATCCTAACCCTTCAACTCTTTTCCACCACCTTTTTTTTTTTTTAAACATAGCTTAAGCTTCCTGAACTTTGCTCAACTAGCCTCGCCCTCTAGACGAACCTACTTCCTTATCTGCTACTTTCCTATCTGACCACTATTTAAGGGGAAGGAGGGAATCAGCTCAATGGCCGGCGCGGAGTGAGGAGGATGCCCGCGAAACAGGCTTAAGTCCCTCCTCCTCCTCCCAGGCAATGAGCATCACCCAGGCTCCACGGGGTCACGCAGCGCTGCATCAGACCCGGCGTGCCTGGGATGCCTCCGCACCGTCCATGACCCTGGCAAGGTCCAATGGGCTTTAGAATAAATAATCACACTGAAACAGCGTTTCTTAGGAAAAATCAGGGGCAACAGCTTTATTAAAGCAACCATAAACCAATAACCAATTAACATAATTAACATTGTTAAATCACAGCTCAAATAACATCCCAGAGGAGGAGCCCGGCCCGGTCAGTAACCTCACACCCTGGGCCCGCGCCAGAGCCTCCCAGTGCTTTCCTAAGCATGCCCATGAGGCAGGGCAACGCCCACTTAAGCCCGTGGGCCGGGTGCCTCACCTCCCACCACAGAACAGGTGATGGATACCTCCTGAGGCTGTGATCCCCCCTCTTGCTCTCTTAATAAAGCCAAGGCCCGGCTAGCCCCATCCTTAAGCTCCAGGATAAACAGCTCTAATCCTATGTCCGTTAGATGGACCTTATCTGGGCGAAAGAAGTAATCGGCGTCTACGAATTCTTGGTGTCTAATGGTAATGAAACCCAAACTCCTTACAAAACTAGCCATCTGTTTGTTTATCTTTTGCCTTGCTCTATACACCGAAACCGGGCCCTTGCGTTCCGCCAAGATCTCCTTTTGATCATTTCAGACCACACTATGAACAAGCCTGGGAACCGTTCTAGCCAACACTTCACATCCCTCTTCATCTCTTTCAAAATGTTTCTCATAGGCATTAACCCCAAATCATTGCCCCCAGCGTGTATAATTAAAATGTGTGGGCTACCGTGATGCTGAGCGTTGCTCTCCAACAGGCCATTCACCTGTGTCCATCTCAAGCGGCGGAACCCAAACCATCTTACTTGCATGCTCGTCTCCAGAAAGCCCAGTTGGACCTTGTCGCCAGTGACTGTGGCTAACCGGTGAGCCCAATACATGTAGGAATGGCCGACGATCGACAGCTGTTTAACTTCTGCAACACATAAAACAAATTCCAATTAGACAACCCTTTAATGTCGTATGTATGACCTAAAGCGATGTGACTCCCATCTCCCAATCCTTTTAACCATACTCTCGGGGAGACCTAGCTTTGCCGCCTCCGTAGCGGCTCCGATCCGAAACGAATGTGTGCCGAAGTCCGCCGGATCCAAGCCTAACTGCAGCATCTTTTCGAATTGAAATTGTGACAAGGCCTGGCCATTGGCATGCAATAGCAGTGTGCCTGGCCCCGTTGGCCTTTTTTCCAAGTACAACCTCACACTTGCCTGGGGGCAACACTCCGTTCCAGTTTTGTATATGACCACTTCCCTTCCTTTTCCGGCCTAATCCGTTTTTGACCTCCTCAGCCATACCAACAATCTGTCACCTTCAGCAGCCCCCCCGAACCGTGCCTGTTTTCCGAGACCAGTTCCCCAATCCTGAAAGCACCAAAGAACGCTAAGGAAAAGGCCGTACGGAAAAGCAGGGATTCGAAGGAGTCCTTGAATAGCACACCAAACACCTCCCCCAGGCGTAGTAACGGAGAAAGTGATTGTGTGCCTCCTGTCCGTCCAGTGCTTCCCTTTGAACATGCCTTTTACCACCCGGCAAACCACAAACTCCTTTGTTAGGTCCTTCCGTCCTTGCCCTGGAAGCACCTCTCTCTGCGCTCCGAAGCAAAAACCACAGCAGAATTCCTATGGCTTTCTCTTCTGAACCCTCGCCACTGGCCTCCTCAACCATATCGCTCCACATGTTCCACACCTTCCTGTAGGCCACCCAAGTCTTTGGCGCTACCGACTGCCTGAAGTAAGCAGATACCGTACCACTCCAAGCTCCCAGAGTTCTGAAGGTATGTCCTCTCCTTAATCCTTTGCCGCCGGTGCCAGTGTGGGGAACCGGGTTCCCTGTAACCGAGAAAATGCATTAACCATCCCTACTTTAAGGCCGGGAATACACTCCGCCCTCACCCAGATATTAGCCCGCAGGCAACAAAGAACCAAGTGCCGTATGACCCGTATCAACGGCCCAGATGCAGCCGTCAAGCTATTGACTACCGGGACCATTTTTGGGCTGCCTGATTGAAAAAGGACCTGCCGGTTCCTGAAGCCCCTGCCCCACAGATGAACCGCTGTGGTGATGGCGAACGTCTCCAGAACCGTAGGATCTTCTGTAAGCCTTCCTTTGACCCATGTTTTGGGCCATGGTGCTGTGCACCATGCGCCTCTAAAATATGCTCCCATTCCGACCACACTTGAACCCGCATAGAGGTCTAGCTGCCCATTCGTCTCCCTGCTCGGTTGGATCAGGGTGCACCCGTTGAAGTTCCGTAGAAACACCGTCCACACTCGTGCATCTTCCCTCATGGCCCCGGACACCTTTATCAAATGATGCGGCTGAGATATCCTGGCTATAGCCAACAACATTCTTCTGCTGAATATACGGCCCATGGGAACGATCCTGCACGCGAAATTCAGCTTTCCCAAGATGGATTGCAGCTGCCGCAGTGACACTCACCTTGCGCCTTCCAGGGCAGCCAGTTCTGCAGACAGGTCCAACACCTTCTCCATCGGCAAGCTGCATTCCATCTTGTCCGAATTGATCAGAATCCCCAGGAAAGTCAGATCCGTGGTCGGTCCTTCTGTCTTCTTTTCTGCCAGTGGAACCCGAAATCTTGACATATCCTTGAGAAGGTCCGCAGTATGAAGTCGCATGTGGCTAACCCCGCCTGTCCCATAAAAAGGAAATCATCGAGGTAATGGGTAATCCCTTGGCAGCCCGACTCGGTGTGTGCTACCCATTGCAAGAACGTACTGAAGGCTTCGAAGTAGGAACAAGAAATAGAACATCCCATGGGGAGACACAGATCCACAAAGTACTGTCCGTCCACAAAGCAACCAAGGAACCGATGACTCTGAGGATGCACCGGGAGCAAACGAAATGCAGATTCGATATCCATCCTCGCCATCTTAGCCCCGACGCCTGCCCGCCTGCACAGGTCCGTGGTCCGATCGAAAGGGGCATACGACACTGACGAGAACTGTTTGTCAATCCCGTCGTTGACGGAACCACCTGGAGGATAGGAAAAATGCTGGATGAGGCAGAATTTTCCTGCTTCCTTCTTCGGCACTACGCCCAGAGGGGAAACTACCAGACCCTGGAAGGGGATGAAGGGAAAAGGCCATCCTACCCAGTTCTACCTCAGTCCGGATTGTTTCCGCCTCTACCCCAGGAAACTCCTTTACCGATTTCAGGTTTCTTAGACGTGACTCGAGCGGGGCGAGAGAGCATGGAATCTTGAACCCTTCCTGGAAACCCTCGCATTGTAGCCCCGGCTTTTGTTGCCAATCTACCATAGCGTTCTAGCCACGGCAGCATTGCGCCCAGCTGTATGGGGGTCCGTCCCTTTTTGAGCAGGCTCTCCAGCCCTGGATCCTTCCTTTTGTCTGGTGCATCTTGAGGCCATGTGATCCCCTCCACAACTCGCACAGACGTGCTTGAAACGGCAGTTTGGTGCCCACTTGCAGTTGCCCTCGTTGAATGAGTGACAGACGCCTCAACCAGCTGTGCTCGTAGCGGCAGGGCCTCTAGCAAAAGGGCGGCACTGCCCGCATTGGTGTCATTATGTTCAGCCAATAGGCCACCGCCTTATCGCTCCATGCCATCTCCGGACGGAAGGACATGTATTGCCGGAATTCCTCGTCATATCGCCACCATGCCATTCCACCATACGTCCGATATGCGTTCCTGATTTCCTCCATATATATGAACAGCCCAGAGCATTGTTCGTGGTGTCTTTCTCCCATGACACAGGCCATGATGGCAAATGCCTGTAACCAGTTGTCGAACGTTCTTGGCACGCGCCTGAAAGTGTGCCTCCGGTCATCTCCTTTCCTGTGAAACCTCTCTGGATTGTCGTTCATCCGTGACATTGGCAAAAAGGAAAATATCTCTATGTACTCCCATCGCCAGATTTTTTCTTTGACGTCCAAGGCTAAATGTGCCCCCAGATTGTCCTGGGCGCAAACGATGGACAGTCTTGAAACCGCATCGCGCACGTTTCCTCTGCTCCTGTCCTGTTTTGCTCCTCCGGTGTGCGGCGCCACGCTCATCGTGTGCGTAGTGGGGTTGGTAAGCTCTGCTAGGGGGCGACCTAGCGGGAAGGGATGGCTCCGCCCACACCTTCCCGGCCAAGCCCCCCACCCATGCCCCAAATTCTGCATCGGAGACGGCAATGTTATGGGTTTCTATAAGGGCTTTCAGGGACGACAAGAATTGAGATTCCCTGGGAGAGGCTCCATGTACTGCCACCCCCATCTCCCTAAAATTTGCCAGCTTCTCACCTGATTCTCCTTGCCCTCGTGCGGTCTGGACGATCGGGAGTCCCTGCCCATCTCAACCGCTGTGGGCTCCTTTCACCCCCTCTTGTGCAAGCACAGCGGCAGCCTAAAGACTGTCTGCTCCGAGACCTGGATCTCCCTCTGGCTCTGGGGAATCATGAAGAACAATCACAAGCTCTCCTGCGTCTATCCCTGGTTATGGAACGCGCAGTCCGCTCCCCCCCAAAGGAGTACGCCGACTCGGCGGCTACGTTTGGGCATAAGGATTCCCCCTGGCTCAGGGTCCTATGGCGTTCAATGCTATCCCTACCCCGGTCCTGCCCCTGAGTCACTATGGGCGGCCCTGTATCTGTAATGATGTCAGGGATGGGTGAGTTGCGCTGTGGCCTAGCTCTCCTATAAGGGGATTTCTGTCTCCTGGCTTGTGTTGAGGTGAAAATCAAGGGACTGTACCTGCTCGTTGAATTCCGGACCCTGGTGGGGCGCGTCTGGCGTGCCACCTTGGCCGCTACCGGAACCTCATCGACGACCACCATGCTGTCGTCTGCAGCCATCTCCTCGATCACCTAATCCCTCCTCCCACTGGTCGTCTCTTTTTTCTTCTCGGCCTCTCCCTTGGTGTTGCGTCGTCCCTGCGAAACACCTGCAGCACTGGCAGTGGGTGCGGCAGTGGGGACCGCAGGGCCAACTGGTGAGAACCTGTAGGAGCTTTTTTAGAGCTCCTTGTACTTTTGTTGTTGCCCTTGGAGCCTCGAAGCTGATTAGGGGTTTCACCGGAACCTTGGTTCTGCTGTGGGCCATGGGACAAGACGCTGGGTTTTGGCCGGATGTCTAGGCCCTCGCCCGCGCTTCCCGCAGGCACCATGCTCTCTGCGGTGGGGGGGATAAGCTCCTGACTCTCAAGAACCATATCCGTGCCCTCCACGCTGCTCCTAGCCCTATTGCTCTGATCAGAGGAAGCACACTGCTCCGCCAGGCTATCTAGGCTATGAGGCCTGTCCACCTGGCCTAGGCTGCAGGCCGGGCCTGTGCCTCAGTGGCATCAGCCTCCCCTCCTAGATGGCCTGAGTCCATTCTGTCCTGGACCCATCTAACTCCATGGCTCAATGCCCTAGTTCTGACCATGGCTAGCAAGGCCTCTAACTCCCCAGGGTCCATATTAAGCTGCCACCCCACTTGTGACAAATGTGACACCCTCCCCAGGGACCTACAGAGCAGGGAATGATGCTATGGGGAATTATAGGGCTAATGCTGGGAGCCTGGGTCCCTATCGCCAGTACCAAGTGACAGGGAGGGCTCCTACTAGTTGGGTGCTCAGGGTAACTATAAGGGGTAGAGGGAAGGCTAATGCTGTGAGCGGGATCGGGGGTCACTTGATTAGCTGAGGCCCCTTATTTTACTTGCTTTTTCCTCCTCCCAGCTAATTAGCATCACCCAGGCTCCGCTGGGTCACGCAGAGCTGCGTCAGACCCGGCGTGACTGGGCTGCCTCCACGTCGGCCAGTGTGCAAAAAAAGAACCCATATCCTGCCCACTCACAGTAGGATTATTCAATGGTCAAACAAGATATCAAACCAGCACATAATGTTAAAATCTTTATTGGTTTTATATCCAGCTGGTAAAAATTTGGTGTAAAATATTGAGGATATCTCTTTAAAGTAAAAAACAAAGGTTTGGTTACATATTTTTCTTGCAGCTACTGCAGCAAACGCCCATGTGATATGATAGATTAAATAAAAGACTGTTTAATGTAGTGTATTTTATGGCACTAACTGCTAGAAACTGCTATATGGTTGATTACAGCAGGGTTTGTAGGGCTCTAAATAGGGATTTTCCTGAATGATATACTGAATATTGGTGGTCACCTAAGGAAACCAATGTCCAGATCGTATTGAATACATTTTATTTATTTTTATATAGATGTATATTATTTAAGTTAGCAACTCAGAGAATTTGGTTACATCTGAACACAGTGGGGTTAAAGACAAAATGTAATGTGTAGATTATGGTAGGGTTAGGAAAAAAAAGAAAATAAAGGTTTTGTGAATGTTTGTTTCTTTTTCATGATATTAGGTATAAGTACAGTGGATATAAAAAGTCTACACACCCCTGCTAAAATGTCAGGTTTCTGTGCTGTAAAAAAATGAGACAAAGATAAATCATTTCAGAACTTTTTCCACCTTTAATGTGACCTATAAACTGAACAACTCAATTGAAAAACAAACTGAAATCTTTTAGGTAGAGGGAAGAAATAATATAAAAATAAAATAATATGGTTGCATAAGTATGCACACCCTTAAACTAATACTTTGTTGAAGCACCTTTTGATTTTATTACAGCACTCAGCACATTTTGACGTGGCAAGATTTGCCCACTCTTCTTTGCAAAAACACTCCAAATCTGTCAGATTGCGAGGGCATCTCCTGTGCACAGCCCTCTTCAGATCACCCCACAGATTTTCAATTGGATTCAGGTCTGGGCTCTGGCTGGGCCATTCCAAAACTTTAATCTTCTTCTGGTGAAGCCATTCATTTGTTGATTTGGATGTATGCTTTGGGTCGTTGTCATGCTGAAAGATGAAGTTCCTCTTCATGTTCAGCTTTCTAGCAGAAGCCTGAAGGTTTTGTGCAAATATTGACTGGTATTTGGAACTGTTCATAATTCCCTCTATCTTAACTAAGGCCCCAATTCCAGCTGAAAAAAAACAGCCCCAAAGCATGATGCTGCCACCACCATGATTCACTGTGGGTATGGTGTTCTTTTGGTGAGGTGCAGTGTTGTTTTTGCGCCAAACATATCTTTTGGAATTATGGCCAAAAAGTTCAACCATTTTTTCATCAGACCATAACACCTTTTCCCACATGCTTTTGGGAGACTTCAGATGTGTTTTTGCAAAATGTAGCCTGACTTGGATGTTTTTCTTCGTAAGAAAAGGCTTTCGTCTTGCCACTCTACCACATAGCCCAGACATATGAAGAATATGGGAGATTGTTGTCACATGTACCACACAGCCAGTACTTGCCAGATATTCCTGCAGCTCCTTTAATATTGCTGTAGGCCTCGTGGTAGCCTCCCACACCAGTTTTCTTCTTGTCTTTTCATCAATTTTGGAGGGAGCTCCAGTTCTTGGTAACGTCACTGTTGTGCCATATTTTCTCTACTTGATGATGACTGTCTTCACTGTGTTCCATGATATATCTAATGCCTTGGAAATTATTTTGTACCCTTCTCCTGACTGAAACCTTTTAACAATGAGATCCCTCTGATGCTTTGGAAGCTCTCTGTGGACCATGGCTTTTGCTGTGGGATGCGACTAAGAAAATTTCAGGAAAGACCAACTAGAGCAGCTGTACTTTATTTGGGGTTAATCAGAGGCACTTTAAATGATGGCAGGTGTATGCTGACTCCTAATTTACACGATTTGGAATGTGATTGCTTAATTCTGAACACAGCTACATCCCCAGTTATAAGAGGGTGTGCAGACTTATGCAACCACATTATTTTTCTTTTTTTTTCTTCCCTCCATCTAAAAGATTTCAATTTGTTTTTCAATTGAGTTGTACAGTTTATAGGTCTCATTAAAGGTGGAAAAAGTTCTGAAATGATTTATCTTTGTCTCATTATTTTACAGCACAGAAACCTGACATTTTAACAGGGGTGTATAGACTTTTTATATCCACTGTAGATGATCAGATAACCCCTATTATAATCAGGTCACCTTTGTACAAAATAACATTGCCATGCTCATCTAAGAAATTAAGATTTGTCATTTACTGTGAGTGGCAGAGATCCCTACCCTGTAGTGGGCCCAGGTTCTTTGCACCTGCTGCATCAGCAGTAGCTCTGCCGCTGCTGGGAAGATAAAGATATTTGCTGAGGGTTGATAATATTGAAGTTGTTATGCAGAACAAATGATTTGATAAGCAAGTTAAACAGCCTTTCAGTTTATAGCAAAGCATTTTATATTTATCCCAATAGGTATTATTGGTAATTTGAGAAACTAATGGCTTTGGCTGCCATTAAATATTTATCTTTGTTTTGTTTTCATTCCTTCAGTTTAACTATATTTAGGGTTTTTCAAAAATATACTAGATTTGTGAATTGTGAAAGAGTATGTGCATACATTATTTTTCGTGAGCTCAAAATTACCTGTAATTTTTATGGATCCTGTTTTTGTGCTTTGATAAGTATATTTTAAAACCAATATATTATTCCTATGCATAGAATACCCATTTTGACTGACAGTTTGATAAATTGTTGTAATGAATAATATGGTCCAGAATCTGATCATTTCTGAATTACGTGTATATGTTACATCTTGGATATTTATTAACAATTGTTTTATATGGAGATATATATACAGTATGCTGAATACTGACCAAAGGTCATATCAATTAAATCATTTTCATGCGCACTCCTTATTCTGTGTTATGAAAGAATTGTTATTGTCTCAGTTCCAAGGTCATATGCTGAAGTGTACTGAAACAGAGAGATTTTATTTAAAGTAACAGTGGTCAAGAATGTATTTCTACTTTGATATTTTGTGTGTTCAGTATTTCAGTTGTGTCCAACTCTCTGTGACCCTATGTAGGGCATCACACCAGGCACAACTTGTGTCTGCCTGTGCTTATCCATAGGGTTTTTATGGCAGAGATACTGGAGTGGGTTGCCGGTTGCTTCTCCAGCGGACTACAATTTGTCTGACCTCTCTGCTGTGACCTGCCCATCTTGGGCTCACAGCTTCATTGATGTACACAAACGCCAGTAGCAATCCAGAAGGGGTTTGCTATTTTAAGCAAGTATTATTTCTCTACAATTATGATTTTAAAAGTTTATGAGTTTTTATATTATATCACCCTAGTACTCAGAGATAAGAGGACAGATAAGAGGAATGCTTTTCGTGGAAACACTCCAAAGTGGAGTCAATAATTTGGTACAATTCTAGGTATCTATCTATATAGTTGTGAGCGTACGAGTTGTTGCTAACGCTGCGAGGGCACTGCGCCAGGTTCTCAGTTGCTGGCATGGAGCGCCGCAGGCGCTCCATGCCAGCATCTGAGGACCTCGCAAAGCGAGGGCTTCAGTTGCAGCAACTGCGACCCTTGCAAAATTCACAACCCAAATTCGCAAGCCAAAGAACTGCGAACCTCGCAAAGTTCATGTCGCAACCCAAAGAGCACGACACACACATTACGACACTCGCAAACAACAAACGACACACGTTCACACACATTACGGCCTCGCAACACTTGGACGCAACTCGCGAACATTACAAAATTAAAAACACAATACATACACACAGCACATACATAAAAAGCTTACCTACACCAAGAGGGAGCACCCACGACTTCAAAAATGCAACTTACAACTTAATTGCACTCAAAATAAAAAAGTTTAGACACTAAGGCCCTCATTCAATTGCGATTTGGCCAATTGAATAGGGCTCTAAATAAGCACATAACATATATTTTTTTAAGAAGTTTTTATTTATTAAGCATCTATCCAAAAGCAAGGATTTCACTAACTAAAAACTTATTTTAAAAAAATATGTTATGTGCTTATTTAGAGCCCTATTCAATTGGCCAAATCGCAATTGAATGAGGGCCTAAATAATTTGCTAAGCGACACAAAAAATGGCCGACGAATAAAACGAAAACGAGGCTACACACGCAAACACCATACGAGACACGTTACCGCACATTACGACCTTGCAAACATCGGACGCAACACGCCGACATACAAACATTTAAAACTTAAGAAAGACACACAACAAACACATAAAAAGTTTACCTACAGCAAGAGGAACCACCCAGCACCTCAAAAAAACAAGTTACATCTACATTTAAATCAAAATAAAACACTTTAGACACTAATACCATCGCTAAGCGAGAGAAAAAATGTCCGACGAACAAAACGAAAACGAGGCTTCAGACGTAACTACACTACACTTACTCGCAATAATGAAACACATACTATGCGGAACGTATCACAATCATATTAAACACCATTTTGAACAGTACTACGCACAAAATGGCGGATGGAACGCAAATTGTAAGCTGGAACGCAAATAGCGCATGTGTATTGCGTTCTAACGGTCTCACTTTCCAGAACTTTCTACAAGTTTATAAATACTGCCTATTTTACACAAAAAAATACATTTCTCCTCAGGTGTTGAACGGAGTGACTTCAGAGATAACTGCTGCTTTTACTTGAGAAGACAATTCTTTACTAATTTACTACTTTACATTGTGCAAAATACAACTGAGAGGTAAGCTATAATATATTACATTTTATTATCAGGACAGGTCAAAAAAAAAAAAAAAAAAACTAGGATTTATGTAGTGACATATATGGCACATTTATGTGTATAGGCCCACAAAAAAAATACGGTTCATTTAACAAAACAACAAAAAAACATAATTCAATATTAAACAGAGGTTTATGTATAGTGACATGTGACACGCACATATATGTCTATAATGTATAGTGACATGTGACACGCACATTTATGTGTATTGCTGCCACTGCAACAAAATTAGCTTAAAACAAAATCATTAAACAACTACATTTAAATGACATTATATGTCATGTATACTGATATGTGACACACACATATATGTGTATCATCTATAGTTACATCTCACACACAGACATTTATGTGTGTTGGAAAAAAAATTATAAGGTTAATTTAACAATTTAAATATGTCACACGCACACAAAATAATTACATTAAACTATGGAATGTGCTTCATGTATGTGACATATGTGTGTACCCCCACCAAAAAATAAGGTCAATTGAAAATAATTACAGAAGTATACATTACAATGTGAAACAGGCTGTCTGATAATTAGTGACCAAGAAAAGGCAGATGAGCTAAATAGGTTCTTTTCTTCGGTATACACAAGGGAGGTACCAGTGGTTGGGACACTGCAACATAATGGCGCTACACTACCTTTGCCAAATAATTGGTTAACACAGGAAGTAATCCAAAAGAGGTTGGAAAAAATAAATGTTAATAAAGCCCTGGGTCCTGATGGAATACATCCAAGGGTACTAAGGGAACTGGGTTCTGTAATAGCCAAACCATTATATTTAATTTTTCAAGATTCACTCAACACAGGGTCTCTACCAAATGACTGGAGAAAAGCTGATGTGATACCTATATTTAAAAAGGGAGCAAGAGCAAATCCAGGGAATTATAGACCAGTGAGCCTCACTTCTGTAGTGGGGAAGCTTTTAGAAGGGTTAATAAGGGATAATATACAAGAATATGTCTATTTGAACAGGATTATAAGTAGGAGTCAACATGGGTTTATGAGGGATAGGTCATGTCAAACAAATCTAATTAGTTTCTATGAGGAGGTTAGTAGGAACCTGGATCAAGGCAACTCAGTGGATGTTGTCTTTTTGGATTTTGCAAAGGCTTTTGATACAGTGCCACATGGGAGACTATTGGGCAAACTAAGGGATACAGGAATTGCAGTAAATATTTGCTCATGGATTGAGAGCTGGCTAAAAGACAGGAAGCAAAGGGTTGTTGTAAATGGAACATACTCAGATTGGACTAATGTGGTAAGTGGGGTTCCTCAGGGTTCAGTATTAGGTCCTCTCCTTTTTAACATATTTATTAATGACTTAGAGGTAGGATTGGAGTGTGGTGTCTCCATTTTCGCTGATGACACAAAGTTGTGCAAGGTAATTAAATCAGAAAATGATGTGCTTTCCCTCCAAGGGGATTTACATAAAATTGAGGAATGGGCATCTAAATGGCAGATGAGATTTAATAAATGTAAGGTTATGCATCTGGGAAGGAAAAATAGCCATGCAATTTATAATCTTAATGGAGCAAATCTAGGTGTATCAGATATTGAAAGGAATTTGGGAGTGCTTGTGGACAACCACCTAGGTAACAGTGCTCAAAGCCAAGCAGCAGCTGCAAAGGCAAATAAAATATTAGCATGTATTAAGAAGGGTATAGAAGCCAGGGAAGCAAATATAATTCTGCCACTATACAAATCTCTAGTACGCCCTCATTTGGAATATGGAGTACAATTTTGGGCACCACTTCATAAAAAGGACATTTTAGAGCTGGAAAAGGTACAGAGAAGGGCAACCAAACTAATAAGGGGAATGGAGGGGCTAAGTTATGAAGAAAGACTAACCAAATTAAACTTATTTTCTCTAGAAAAAAGGCGTCTAATAGGAGATATGATTACCTTATATAAATACATCCAGGGTCAGTATAAAGATTTGTCGGGGGAGCTTTTTGTGCCAAGAGGTTTTCAACTGACAAGAGGACATCCATTGAGGTTAGAAGTAAAAAGATTCCACCTCAAAGAAAGAAAAGGGTTCTTCACAGTAAGGGTGGTTAATCTTTGGAATTCTCTACCAGAGGAGGTGGTGACAGCGGATTCGATAGATAACTTTAAAAGGGGACTAGATTTATTTCTAATTAAAAAGGGTATTCAGGGTTATCATGGATAATTAGAGAGACAGTAATGATCCAAATTTGTAACATTTCCCCTTTAGACAATTGGCTAAGTCTCGCTTGTTTTTTTTTTCTCTTTTTCTTCTTTCTATTTGCCTTCCTCTGGACTAATTGATATTAATAAAAAAACAAACAAACAAAAAAAAACATTAAATAATTGATTAATAATGAATTAACAACTAATGAATTAATAGTTAATCCGCATATTGCAGATCAAAGGAGATCTTAAAAGGTTGAACTTGATGGACTGAAAGTCTTTTTTCAACCTTAAATACTTTGGCCCTCATTCAATTGCGATTTGCCCAATTGAATAGGGCTCTAAATAAGCACATAGCATATTTTTTTTAAAGATGTTTTTAGTTAGTGAAGACCTTGCTTTTGGATAGATGTTTACTAACTAAAAACTTATTTAAAAAATATATGTTATGTGCTTATTTAGAGCCCTATTCAATTGGCCAAATCGCAATTGAATGAGGGCCTATGTAACTATGTAACTATGTAACTATATTTAAATGACATTAATTTACTGCAATTCAATAGATCATATAAAGCTGAATCTTTCTATTTCTTTTAATATTCAAACAGACTCTGCATCAACAGCGTCACTCAACAATTTGCACCGTGCATTGTGAAGCACAATCCCTTTTAAAGAACACCAACAAAGAACAACAGGTAAGATACAACAAGACATTACATGCTCAAAAGGCCATGCTTTGCTACATGAAAAATTATAAATATACAAATAACTATTTCACTTTCTTTTTCAAACAGACACTACAAGAAGACCCTCTGTCATTCGACACTTCAATCAAGGTAAAGTATTAAGTATAAAAAAGAAAGAACCATGAGCCTCATTCAATTGCGAGTTGCTCAATTGAATAGGGCTCTATATAAGCACATAACATATTTTTTATACAGAACTTTTTAGTTACTGAACTTCTAACCACAATCAAGGTCTTCAATAACTAAAAACTTCGCTCAATAAATATGTTATGTGCTTATATAGAGCCCTCTTCAATTGGCAAAATTGCAATTCAATGAGGACCTATATATTTTTTATGGCCGAGGGCCTCACTCAAATGTGATTTGCCCATTTCAATAGGCCTCTATATAAGCACAGAGCATATTTTTTAAAGGAACTTTTTATTTAGTGAACATGTTGCTTTTCACAGAGCATATTTTTAAAGGAACTTTTTATTTAGTGAACACGTTGCTTTTGGATACAAGTTCACTAAATACAAAATTCGGTAAAAAATTATGCTCTGTGGTGATATTGAGCTCTATTCCATTGGCCAAAACACAATTGAATGAGGAGCTGACAATATAACAAATGTAGCAACCAAAGGCCCTCATTCAATTGCTATTTTGGACAATTTAATATGGCTATAAATAAGCACTTTTAGGCCCTTATTCAATTGCCATTTTGCTAATTCTATAGGGATCCAAATAATCACATAACATATATTTTTTAAAGAACTTTTTCGTTAGTGATAACCTTGCTTTTGGATAGATGCTTAATAACTAAAAACTTCTTTAACAAATATATGTGATGTGCTTATTTAGAACTCTATTTAATTTTCAAAATTGCAATTCAATGAGGGCCTTAGAGTACTATTACATTGTAAAAATTGCAATTCAATGAGGGGCAACTATAGATAAGATTGTACAAAAAATCACACAAACTCATAGGAATCTACATTAACATTCTTCTTTAATGTTTAACAACCTATAACCAGTACAATCAAGAATAAATAACTTTAGCACAAGTGGTGCCCACAAAACAGGATTGTAAAAAACTACCACAAACATATAGCAAACTACATTAATTATATTATTTCATGTTTCACAAACTATAACCATCCCAATAAAGGATAAATAAGGATACCACAAGTGGTGCGCACAAAACAGGATTGTACAAAAACTAACATAAACACATAGCAAAATAAATTCATATTCTTATTTAATATATCACAACCCACAAGCCTTACTAAGAACCTTAAATGAGAATAACAAAAGTCGTGGGATTGTACAGAAAGTTAAAAAAAAAAAATAGAAAAAAATAACCATAACTGATACAATACAGCCAAATTCATACATTTTTTACTTATTTAAAAGACATTTCACTCAAACAACATTTTCTATTTTATATTACAACAGATACTGCGTGAAGACAATCGGACGAGGACTTTCTCCACAGGACCAGACCATCGGACGAGGACTTTCAACACAGGACCAGACCAGCGGACGAGGAATTTCAACACAGGACCAGACCATCGTACGAGGACTTTCACCAAAGGACCACAACATCGGACGAGGGCTATCGCCACAGGACCACAACATCGGACGAGGGCTATCGCCACAGGACCACACCATCGGACCAGGACTTTCAACAGAGGACCAGACCATAGGACCAGGATTTTACACAGAGGACCACACAATCGGACGAGGACTTTCAACGGAGGACTACACCATTGGACAACGATTTTCAACGGAGGACCAACAAACATTCGGATTTAAATCACACTTCAACCAAGGTACAGTATAATAAGTACAAAAGGAGAAAACTAAAGAAACAGCTTTCAGTTGCATCCGTGTCAACAGAAAAATAAAAATAAAAATTTACTATCTCCCTTATTCTATTTAAATTGCCACTATGTAAGACATAGCTCAATAACCACATCCACTTTTTTTTTAGCAAAGAAGTTTGGCAGTGGTAAATATCTATCCACAAACAACGTTTTTAATAAATAAAAACATTATTTCAAAAAAATATGTTACATGCTTATTTACAGCAGTATTCCATTGGCAAAATTGTTAGTCAGTGAGGACAGGAATTATAATTTTAACTAAATATAACTGATACATTAATGATTTGCCTTTTATTTCACCAATTGTGCACAAGAATCTTTAACAGGAATTACAAATTTAAATATACACAATTACATTTCTTTTTTTTCCTTTACATATTAATATGGCTGATAACGAGACCAAAGAAGAGAAGAAAAGACGTCAAACTAGAGAAAGACAAGAGAGATGGGCCGCCCAGCAGACACCTGAGGAGAAAGAAATTCGAAGAGAAAAAGAACGCAAAAGACTTGCAAATAAAAGACTATCAGCTGCAAAAATGAAAGATACAACAAAAAAAACAAAAAAGATAATAAAGCATTTACAAAATGTTCCTCAAACATCAGATGACATTTTACAAGATACCAGTCAAGACAGACCAAAAAAAGCAAAAACAAAAACAAAGCATTTACAAACTCTTACTAAAAACTTACAGGACATTTCAACAAAACAAGGACAACATATACCAAGAAAAGCCACGAAAAAAACTAAACATTTAGAACCTGTTGTTGAAATATTTCATGACTTTTCACCTGATGAATATGAAAGTCAACATCCGATATGCTTTGCAAATTGTCCTTTACTCAAGTCTTTAGCAGTAGAGGTTCATAGTTGTGGGGACATGAGTACTCAATGTCAATTTTGTGAGGCTTATTATTTTAAACAGGAGAGACCCAGAGATGGACAATTTATTAGTTGTTGTCAAAAAGGCAAGTTCAAACTTCCAGAAAGGAAACAATTTCCAAGCTATTTACAAAATATTATGACTGAACCTACTTTTCCAAATTACAAAAATTTTAAGACAAACATAAGATCCTACAATAGTGCCATATCATTTGCATCTATGGGGGCAACATTGGCTGCTAATGTACCAGGACATGGTCCTTACTGTTTTAAAGTCCAAGGACAAATTTATCATCGGACTTCACATTTACATCCAGAGCAAGGAGAGCAAAGAAAATTCGCTCAACTATATGTCCTAGATACAATGGAAGCTGTTGACCAACGTATGCAGATGGAAGAAAATAAAAAATGCTTACCCAGTGTTTTCATAGAGCTAAATAACATTACGGACAACAATCCCTACAGTAAAGCATACAAAAAATTGGCAGAAGTAGAAAATGAACAACAACTTCATGCACAAAGACATCAATTACCCATGCCAAAGGTTAATATGGTGCTTAAAAGAGACAGACATACTGATAAACGTCGTTATAACTTGCCAACATCAAATGAAGTTGCAATGGTCTTTCAGAATGATGAAGGAGAACCACCATTTCAAAGAGACATTAGAGTATATCCCAGAAATGAGGAGCAACCATTTATTAATATTAATATTTTAAGTCCAAATTTAGATCCAATGACATATCCCATCTTTTTCCCACATGGAGAAGCAGGTTGGCAACCAAAATTAACCCTTCCCAGTTACCCAAATGCTAAAGCCAGAATCCGAAATAATGTTTCTATGCTTGAATTTAAAGTAGCTCAAATTGCCATTCGAGATGAATTTAATCCAATTTTATGTGGTGGAAAACTAACACAACAATGGATTATTGATTCATATTTGCAAGTTGAGGCAAATAATTTAAACTTTATAAAATATCAACAAGATAAACTACGTGTAGAACAATATTGTGGACTCATGGACTATGTTGCTGACGTGGCTACAAGCAGAGACATGACAGCTGGCAAAGCCATCATTTTACCATCTTCCTTTCAAGGATCTCCTCGAAATATGAGAGAAAGATACAATGATGCTTTGGCTATTGTGACAAAATTTGGAAAACCAGATTTATTTGTGACATTTACATGTAATCCACAATGGCCAGAAATTAATCAAAATCTACTTCTTGGACAAAGTGCTTCAGATCGACCAGATTTAGTAGCCAGAGTTGTTAAGATCAAATTAAATGAATTAATACGTGACTTCACTATAAATCAGTTATTTGGCAAATGTCTTGCTTATGTATATACCATTGAATTTCAAAAAAGAGGCCTTCCACATGCACATCTTCTCATAATACTTCAAGAGAAAGATAAATTAGATACTTCCGACAAAGTGGATGCAGTCATAGTTGCTGAACTACCAGATCCAGAACTATATGGTAGACTATATGAGATTGTTACTCATCGCATGATTCATGGACCCTGTGGAGACCTTAATCCACAATCACCATGTATGGAAAATAATAAATGTTCAAAAGATTTTCCAAAAGATTATAGAGACAAAACATATGCAAATTGTGATGGATATCCACTTTATAAAAGAAGAGAAGGAGATAGTGCCATTATTCGTGGAATAAAAGTGGACAATAGATATGTAGTACCCTACAATCCACCTTTACTCATGAAGTACAACGCCCACATCAACGTAGAAGCCTGCACTTCCATCAAATCCATTAAATATGTCTACAAATATATTTACAAAGGCTATGATGCAGCTACTGTAGTCGTGAAAAGTGCAGAAAACCCTGAATGTAGTGAGCTAGTACATGATGAACTTGCATCTCATGTAGATGCTCGCTATGTCAGTGCACTAGAAGCTATGTGGCGGCTTTTAAAATTTGAAATGCATGATAGATCACATGCAGTATATAGATTAGCAGTACATTTGCCACAACGACATTTAGTCTATTTCCATGCTGGAAATGAAATGAATGCATTGGCCCAAAGTGAAGATCGTCACACTACACTAACTGCATGGTTTGCATTAAATTCCACTGATGCTCAAGCAACACAATACTTATATATTGAAATTCCATATCACTATGTTTTTGTGAATGGATTATGGAGACCAAGAAAAACCAGAGGCAATAAAATAATTCCACGAATTTACACAGTCAGTCCAAGAGATGTTGAACGTTTTTGCTTACGGATATTACTTTTAAATGTTCTAGGAGCACAAAGTTTTGAACAATTAAGAACTGTTAATGACATTGTATATGAATCCTTCCATTTAGCTGCAAGACATAGAAACTTACTCGCTGATGATACAGAGTGGGAAAGATGTTTAGAAGAAGCAGCACAATGTCAAATGCCACGACAGATGAGAGAACAATTTGCTTTTATTTGTATCTTCTCAAATGCTCCAAATGCATTAGCTTTGTGGGAGACTTTTAAAAGTAATATGGCTGAAGACTTTATGCGACGATACAATGAACCCATTTCACACTTAAAAGCGTTAATGGAAATCCAAGAAGTCTTTTTAACTCATGGATTAAGTTGTGCAAGTTTTAATTTGCCTGATCCAGGTCTTATAGATGACATAAACTTTGAAGACTATGACATTCAACTACAAGCAGAAAGAACACAAGAAAGACTTGCAACTTTAAATACACTACAATTGCAAGCATTTCATGCCATTAAAAATGCAATAGATGATGACATGGTGACGGAGCGTTATTTCTATCTTGATGGACCTGGCGGATCAGGAAAAACCTATTTGTACAATTTATTAATGAGTTCAGTACGAGCACAAGGACAAATAGCAATGGCGTTTGCCACTACTGGAATTGGTGCACTTTTATTAGAAGGTGGAAGAACTGTTCATAGTGGATTTAAACTGCCAGTGCCTATTTTAGAAAATTCTGTGTCAGATATTCGCATGACATCCCTACAAGCAAAGAAATTTAAGAAATGTAAATTAATTATAATAGATGAGGCCACAATGATGTCATGCTATGCCCTCCAATGTATTGACCGTTTGCTTCGTGAAGTCATGGATAATATTTTTCCATTTGGTGGAAAGGTAATGTTGTTGGGTGGCGATTTTAGACAAACATTACCTGTTGTTGTACATGGAAATCAAACTGACATTATCGAAACCTGTATCAAGTCAAGCACAGTATGGAAACATTTTACCCATCTTCAACTGCAACAAAATATGAGATCAGAAGGACAAAATTATTTCAATGATTGGCTTATTAAAATTGTAGAAGGCAGAACAGAAAAAATACTACATTTAGCTGACGACACTTTAGAGATCCCACCTCAGATGATTTGTCAACAAGATATTATATCGGCTATATTTCCAGGGAGCATCAATAACGAAGAATATTCCGAGCTTGCCAACCAAGTCATACTGACGTGTAAAAATAAAGATGCATTAATCCTCAATAATGAAATCTTTAAAAAAATTAATGCACCACAAAGAAATTATCACAGTACTGATTCTGTACTTGCTGATGGCAATGAAAGTCAGGCTAACTTTTCGACTGAATTCATAAACTCTCTAACTCCTTCTGGAATGCCACCACATATTTTGCAGCTAAAGAAAGGTGCAATTATCATGTTACTGCGAAATATGAACCCCAAAAAAGGCCTATGCAATGGCACAAGATTAATTGTTCAACAATTAAGGGACCATTTTATAGATGCTGAAATTTTAACTGGGACCCATAAAGGAGAGAGAGTTTTCATACCAAGAATAGATTTAGCACCAAGTGAAAGTAGTCTCCCTTTTATACTTCAAAGAAGACAATTTCCCATTATTATGGCATTTGCCATGACCATTAATAAATCACAAGGTCAAACTTTCAAATCTGTGGGTATTTTCTTGGAAGAACCAGTATTTGCACATGGTCAATTGTACGTTGCGTTGTCACGGTGCAAAAATCCACAGGCTATTAAAGTTTACATTGAAAATAATGAAAGTCAAGGTGATTTATTAGAAGATGGACGTATTTTTACTAAAAACATTGTCTACTATGAAGTACTATAACTTTGCACAATACAAATTAAAGCCATGGAAACATTTTTTCAAACCATTCAAAAATACATAACAATTTGTTGTTTAATGACGTCATAATTAATGGAACTACTGTTTATGGATAATTCGCCTCACAAAATACTTGCCTTGCATTTTTAAGAAAAATTATGTTAAAATGTTAAGTCACTATGTTCATGTTTATAATGTTACAAGTTTAAAAACAATATTTTCAAGTTATTTCATTCAACATATTACAAAGTTCATGTTAAGAGATCAAGCACCTTTTAAGTCACAATGGAAATATTGTCTGTTATCTTAAGATTACTACCTACATTAATGTTTATCGCCAGTTTATGTGGTCAGTAAGGAATTACTTTCATTACGTACGTTTTAAGGAGAGTTTTTACTGTATGCCTTCCTCTACATTCAATGTATATTCAAGTTAACAATTATTGTGATAAAAAATGGCATGTTAATACTGATTAATTTAAAGGTCAACTGTTTTTACATTCAAATGTTAATACTTTTAATAAAAAATTAGGTTACAAAATGTATTCACTATGTTCCTGATTATAATGTTCAAAATTATACCAATGTTTTTGTCAACTTCTAAACTTACATAAAAAATAAAGTTCAAGTTTAAAAAGATATACTTTGAAGGTTATTGCTTACATATATTTTAAACTTCATGTTAAAATTCGGGACGTTTCAAGAAGACTTTTTACTTTTTGCTTTCCTATTCATTCAATGTATATTAAAGTTAACAATTCTTCAGATACAAATTACATTTTAAAAAACCATTACATCAACATTTTACAAAAATACACGTTCATATTAAAATACTTACAAGTGTCAAAAATATATGTTAATAACTAAACAACTTGACAAACATATACATCACATTGCCGTCATTTTTTGACGGGCAAGTCGCTAGTTATATTATAAATAACAGAAAGGAGTGCCAGAGATATGGTAGTTATAATAATGCAGGTGGGCATTTTTCTCTCTGCCAGAACAGATGTGATAAAAGCACAATCTGTCTCGTGTTTTCTCCCAGGGTGCCGATGTTATTGACAAAATCAGAGCATGATGTACTACCTGGTTAGAACCTTATCAAAGTGATTCTGTCTTTTGTGATATTAGTAGGTCTCAAGTTTTATGTACTGTGTTTCTGTTTTTCCCCACTGGGTACAAACTGTCAAACTGTGACACCTCCTTCATACAAAGAAAAGTCAGAGCAGCAATATTGAGTTATGGAGTAAACCATGTCTCAAAAGGAGGGATTGTAGATATAATATCTAAAGTGTTCACCGTAAATAAAAAACATTTTTTGTATGTTTTGCATTGTCTATGCCAATGGAAGGAACAAACTCGATTTGAAATTTTATATGGGAGACCATTCTTATTGCCAGAATTCAGACAATTTATCACAGAAGATGAGAACATGAGTGAGAATTTGGCAGATTATATGAGGAAAATGTTAAATAAGAAATAATAATAAATATTACCTCTCTCTCTCGCCCTCAGAAACAGCGAGGACCCTGTATGGTGAAACCGGGAGAGTGGGTTCTAGTGAAATTAATTAAGAGAAAAACTTGGGCATCTGCGGAAGGACCATATCAGGTGCTGTAGTCAACACCCACCGCCTTGAAGATTGCAGAACAAGCTCACTCCTCTATGTCTATATTTATACAATGTGATCTTCGGTCTCTCACTCCTCTATCTCTGTGTTAATACAATGTGATGATCTTCTGACTCTCACCTCTCTATCTCTATATTAATACAATGTGATGATCCTGTGACTCTCATTCCTCCTTCTCTATATTAAGACAATGTGATGATCTTCTGTCTCTCACTCCTCTATCTCTCTATTAATACAATGTGATGATCTTCTGACTCTCACCTCTCTATCTCTATATTAATACAATGTGATGATCTTGTGACTCTCACTCCTCTATCTCTATATTAAGACAATGTGATGATCTTCTGTCTCTCACTCCTCTATCTCTATATTAATGCAATATGATGATCTTCTGACTCTAATATATCTATAAATTAATACAATGTGATGATCTTGTGACTTTCACTCCTTTATCGCTATATTAGTACAATGTGATGGTCTTGTGACTCTCACTCCTCTATCTCTAAATTAATACAATGTGATGCTCTTGTGACTCTCACTTTTCTATTTCTGTATTAATACAGCGTAATGATCTTGTGACTCTCACTCCTATATCTATAGATTAATACACTATGATTATCTTCTGACTCTCACCCCTCTATCTCTATATATATACAATGTGATGATCTTGTGACTCTTACTCCTCTATCTCTAAATGAATACAATGTGATGCTCTTGTGACTCTTACTCCTCTATCTCTAAATCATTACAATGTTATGATCTTGTGACTCTCACTCCGCTATATCTCTATATTAATACAATGTGATGATCTTGTGACCCTCACTGCTATATCCATATATTAATACAATGTGATGATCCTCTGATGCTCACTCCTCTGTCTCTATATTAATACAATGTGATAATCTTCTGACTCTCACTCCTCTATCTCTATATTAATACAATGTGAAGATCTTCTGTCTCTCTCTCCTCTATCTCTATATTAATACAATGTGATGATCTTGACCTATAACTCCTCTATCCCTATATTAATACAATATGATAATCTTCAGACTCTCATCCCTCTATCTCTATATTAATACAATGTAATGATCTTCTGACTCATACTCCTCTATCTCTATAATAATGCAATGTAATGATCTTGTGACTCTCACTTCTCTATTTCTATGTTAATACAATGTGATGATCTTGTGACTCTCACTCCTATATTTATACATTAACTAGCGACTTGCCTGTCAAAAAATTATGGTCAATAAAATTGTAAAGATGTGAATGCTGTTTGCCAGACAATGTGAGTCTCTGGCACTTAACCTTTTTCTTATCTACAAAGACATACAAAAAATATAATAAATGATTTTATTTTTTTAACATTCAAATTTATATTTCAACAACTGTTAAACCATATTAACTTTTTAACTGTCATGTATGCAGTAATAAAATAACAATGAATGAAATTTGTATGAATACATATTGTGAACCATTACATAAAGCTTTGTGACATGCAACTTATATTGGAAACTGTAGTCAACCAATTATTTTTAACAATACTAACATTTTTAATTCTGAGCTATGCATGTGTAACATAACAATAGGTGAACTTTGCATGAATGAGTATTTTAAACCAGGAAGGCAAACAGTAAAAAAAAACATTGAAACTTAGCCTATTGTATCAAAGGGGGAAACAAATTGATTCCTTCCTGACTGCAGTAGCTGGCCATTGGATTACTCCCTGAATGAATCCTGTCTATTTAATCATACATTTAAATTTTGAACAAATGATTATGCTGCTACTGACAGAAACGCTTAATAACATTGAATAAAACAACATTTGAAACCGTGTAAAATAGCATGTTAACAATGCAAACATTAACATAATGTAATAACATTGAAATAAAATTTTCAAAAAATACAGTAATCTTGAATATTGAATCCAGAGGAAGGCAAACCAAAAAACACCTAGTAAAACCTTGTTCAATTGTTTCACAGTGGATAAAAAATGAATTACTTCCTGACCCCATTAACTGGCGATCAGCTTACTCCTTGGATCAATACTCTCTATATAATTAAATATTTACATTGTACAACAAATGATTGTCCTCCTACTAACATGAACGCTTAATTATATACAATGAAAAAACTTTTCAGTCCTTTGAAAACACAATTTTAACATAACAAACATGAACTTAATGTATTAAAATTGATACAGTAAATTTAAGAAAATGCAAAGTAACTGTTTTGTGGGGCCAATCCTGTCAAAAGTCACTTCCAAGACATTTTTTTTTTTTTTGTATGTCGAAGTGGTTCTTTTAAAAAGAGCCCAGCAGACTTGTAATTTTGCCTATGGGATATAATTACTGGGTTTTTTTTTTGTTAGTTTTTTTCCACTATATTTTTTGTATTCTTTTTAATTCTTGAAAAGGGCACATAGAGTTTCCTAAGTGAAATAGTGGTCCTTTAAAAAGAGACCGTCAGACATCAAAGTTCATCTGCGGGGTATAACCACTGTATGTTTTTTGCCATTTTATAGAGTTTCCTTAGCGAAATAGAGGTCCTCTAAAAAGAGCCTGAGTGACATAAAATTGTGTCCTCTAAATAAAACCACTGTTCTCTATATTTGTTGTGGTATTTATTGTGAATTTGTTGTAGAAATAAGAGCACTGATGCTTTTTTTATTAGGTTATTGTATATAAGTATTTATTTATTTAATTTACAATACTTCATAGTAGACAATGTTTTTTGTAAAAATTTGGCCATCATCTAATAAATCCCCCTGACTTTGGTTGTTTTCAATATAAACTTTAATTTCCTCTGGATTCTTGCATCTTGAAAATGTGACATATAGTTGGCCATGGGCATATACTGGTTATTCTAAAAAGATTCCAACAGATTTAAAAGTTTGCCCTTGTGATTTATTAATGGTCATAGCAAATGCCATGATGATGGTAAATTGTCTTCTCTAAAGTACAACAGGCAAGCTACTTTCACTAGTGCTAAATCTGTTCTTGGTATGAAAACTATTTCCCCTTTATGGGTACCATCAAGAATTTCTGCACCTATGAAATGATCTTTTAATTCTTGAACAATTAATCTGGTCCCATTACATAGTGCTTTTTTTGGTTTCATATTTCGCAGTAACATGACTATTGCACCTTTTTTTAGCTTCAAAATATGTGGTGGCATTCCAGATGGAGTCAATGAATTAATAAATTCAGTTGAAAAGTTTTTATGAGTTTCTTTGTCATCACCAAGTACACAATCAGCACTGTGATAATTTGTTTGTGGTGCATCTATTAATTTTAATATGCATCTTTATTTTTTGATGTTAATATTTGGTTGCAAGCTCTGCATAATCGTTGTTAGTTATTGTACTTTGGAATATAGCCGATATAATGTCCTGTTTGCAAATCATTTGCAATGGAATTTCACTGTATCTTCGGGTAAATTATGAATTTGTTCTGTTTTTCCTTCTCCAATTTTGATGAGCCACTCATGGAATTCATTTTGTCCTTGTGATCTCATATTTTGTTCTAAGTTGAGATGAGTAAAGAGTTTCCATAGTGTACTTGACTTGATACATGTTTCTCCAATGTCTGTGCAATTTCCATGGACAACAGGTACTGTTTGCCTAAAATCTCCACCTAACAACATCACTTTTCCACAAAAAGGCAAATCATTATCCATGACTTCACGCATCAAATGGTCAATACATTTTAGTGCATGGCATGACATCATTGTAGCTTCATCGATTATAATTAATTTACTTTTCTTTATTTTTTTTGCTTGTAAAGATGTAATTCGAATATCTGACACTGATGTTTCCAAAATGGGAACTGGCAGTTTAAATCCACTATGCACAGTTCTTCCACCTTCTAACAAAAATGCGTCAATTCCAGTTGTTGCAAACGGCAGTGCTATTTCAACTTGTGCGCAAACAAAACTCATCAATATATTATATAGATACGTTTTTCCTGATCCACCAGGTCCAACTAAATAGAAATAACGCTCTTTGAGCAAGTCATTCTCTAGTGCACTTTTTATGGGGTTAAATGCTTGCAGTTGTAATGTATTTAAAGTTGCAAGCTTGTCTTGTGTTTTTTCTTTTTGAAGCTGAATATCATAGTCTACAAAGTTTATTTCATCTATGAGGCCTGGGTCTGGCAGATTAAAATTTGCACAATTTAATGAGAGAGAAAGACCTCTTGAATTTCAATTAATGCTTTTTATTCTGCAATAGGCTCATTGTATCGTTGCAAAAATCTTCAGACATATTAGTTTCAAATTTGTCCCACAAAGCTAATACATTTAGAGCATTTGAGAAGATGCAAATGAATGCAAATTGTTCTCTCATCTGCCGTGGCATTTGAAACAGTGCTGCTTCTTCTAGACATCTCTCCCATTCTGTATCATCAGCCAGGAAGTTTCTGTGTCTCGCAGCTAAATGAAATGTGTCATAACCTGTGTCATTAACAGTTCTCAACTGTTAAAAACTTTGTGCACCATGAATATTTAAAAGGAGTAAACGTAAGTAGAAACGTTTAAGGTCTCTTGGAGTTACAGTGTAAATTCTAGTTATAATTTTATTTCCACTGGTTTTTCTTTTCTGCCATAATCCATTAACAAAAACATAATGATATGGAATGTCAATGTATAACAATTCCATTGCCTCCTAGTCAGTACAATTTAAATGAAACCACGCAGTTAGTGTAGTTTGTCGATGCTCACTTTGTGATAGCATTTCTTTCATTTCCAACATTTAAATAAACTAAGTGTATTTGGGGCAAATGTACAGCTAATCAATATACTGCATGTGATCGATCATGCATTTCAAATTTGAGAAGACGCCACATTGCTTCTTGCGCACTTACATAGCGAGCATCTACATCAACTCAGGTCTTTCAGGATTTTCTGCACTTTTGACAACTACAGTAGCTGCATCATAGCCTTTGTAAATATATTTGTATACATATTTAATGGATTTTACAGAAGTGCAAGCTTCCACATTAATGTGTGCATTATACTTCATGTGGACTGTATGGTACCACATATCTGTTATCAACTTTTTTTCAACGAATAATGGCATTTTGGCCTCCTCTTCTTCTATATAATGGATAGCCATCACAATTAGCATATGTTTTGTCTCTTTAATCTTTTGGAAATTCTTTAGTGCATTTTTTCATATTTCATACATGGTGATTGTGGATTATTATCTCCACATTGTCCTTGAATCATGCGATGAGTTACAATCTCATATAGTCTACCATGTATTTCTGGATCTTGTAGTTCAGCATTAATAACTGAATCCACTTTATCACCAGTTTCTTTTGAAGGATTATAAGCATATGTGCCTGTTAAAGGCCTCTTTTTTTAAATTCTATGGTATAAACATAAGCCAGACATTTGCCAAATAACTGAGTTATGGTTATGTCACGTATTAATTCAGTTAATTTGATTTTGAAGACTCTTGCCACTAAATCTGGTCTATAGGAAGCAGTTTGTCCAATTAGCAGATTCTGTACAATCTCTGTAGATTACATGTAAATGTAATAAATCAATCTGGTTTTGCAAATTTAGTTACAATAGCTACAGTTGCATGCAAAAGTATGTGAACCCTTTGGAATGATATGGATTTCTGCACAAATTGGTCATAAAATGTGATCTGATCTTCATCTAAGTCACAACAATAGACAATCACTCTCTGCCTAAACTAATAACACACAAAGAATTAAATGTTACCCTGTTGTTATTGAACACACCATGTAAACATTCACAGTGCAGGTGAAAAAGTATGTGAACCCCTAGACTAATGACATCTCCAAAAGCTAATTGGAGTGAGGTGTCAGCCAACTGGAGTCCAATCAATGAGATGAGATTGGAGGTGTTGGTTACAGCTGCCCTGTCCTATAAAAAACACACACCAGTTCTGGGTTTGCTTTTCGCAAGAAGCATTGCCTGATGTAAATGATGCCTCACACAAAAGAGCTCTCAGAAGACCTACGATTAAAAATTGTTGACTTGCATAAAGCTGGAAAGGGTTATAAAAGTATCTCCAAAAGCCTTGCTGTTCATCAGTCCACGGTAAGACAAATTGTCTATAAATGGAGAAAGTTCAGCACTGCTGCTACTCTCCCTAGGAGTGGCCGTCCTGTAAAGATGACTGCAAGAGCACAGCACAGACTGCTAAATGAGGTGAAGAAGAATCCTAGAGTGTCAGCTAAAGACTTACAAAAGTCTCTGGCATATGCTAACATCCCTGTTAGCGAATCTACGATATGTAAAACACTAAACAAGAATGGATTTCATGGGAGGATACCACAGAGGAAGCCACTGCTATCCAAGCAAAACATCGCTGCACGTTTACAGTTTGCACAAGAGCACCTGGATGTTCCACAGCAGTACTGGCAAAATATTCTGTGGACAGATGAAACTAAAGTTGAGTTGTTTGGAAGAAACACACAACACTATGTGTGGAGAAAAAGAGGCACAGCACACCAACATCAAAACCTCATCCCAACTGTGAAGTACGGTGGTGGGGGGCATCATGGTTTGGGGCTGCTTTGCTGCGTCAGGGCCTGGACGGATTGCTATCATCGAAGGAAAAATGAATTCCCAAGTTTATGAAGACATTTTGCAGGATAACTTAAGGACATCTGTCGACCAGCTGAAGCTCAACAGAAGATGGGTGTTACAACAGGACAACGACCCAAAGCATAGAAGTAAATCAACAACAGAATGGGTTAAACAGAAGAAAATACGCCTTCTGAAGTGGCCCAGTCAGAGTCCTGACCTCAACCCAATTGAGATGTTGTGGCATGACCTCAAGAAAGCGATTCACACCAGACATCCCAAGAATATTGCTGAACTGAAACAGTTCTGTAAAGAGAAATGGTCAAGAATTACTCCTGACCGTTGTGCACATCTGATCTGCAACTACAGGAAACGTTTGGTTGTAGTTATTGCTGCCAAATGAGGTTCAACCAGTTATTAAATCCAAGGGTTCACATACTTTTTCCACCTGCACTGTGAATGTTTACATGGTGTGTTGAATAAAAACATGGCAACATTTAATACTTTGTGTGTTATTTGTTTAAGCAGACTGTGATTTTCTATTGTTGTGACTTAGATGAAGATCAGATCACATTTTTTGACCAATTTGTGCAGAAATCCATATCATTCCAAAGGGTTCACATACTTTTGCTTGCAACTGTATAGCATCATTGTATCTTTCTTGCATATTGCGAGGAGATCCTTGAAAAGAAGAAGGTAAAATTATGGCTTTTTCCAGCTCCAAGGTCTCTGTTTGTAGCTACCTCAGTGACATAATCTATTAGTCCAAAATACTGTTCTACATGTAGTTTATCTTGTTGATATTTGATGAAATTTAAATTATTTGCCTCAACTTGCAAATATGA
Source organism: Discoglossus pictus (assembly GCA_027410445.1). NCBI lineage: Eukaryota > Metazoa > Chordata > Amphibia > Anura > Alytidae > Discoglossus > Discoglossus pictus. The sequence continues at coordinate 98,035,327 of CM050169.1, forward strand.
ATCAATGATCCATTGTTGTGTAAGATTTCCACCACATAATATGGGATTAAATTCATCTCAAATGGCAGTTTGAGCCACTTTAAATTCAAGCATGGAAATATTATTTCTGACACGTACTTTCCAATTTGTATAATTGTCAAGTGTTTATTTGGGTTGCCATCTGGCTTCCCCATTGGAGAAAAAATGGGATATGTCATTGGATATAAATTAGTACTTAATATACTTATGTTGATGTAAGGTAGCTCCTCATTTCTGGGATATGTCATTGGATCTAAATAAATACTTAATATTAGTGATGTCGCGAACATCACATTTTCGGTTTGCGAACCGCGGACGCGAATTTCATCAAATGTTCGCGAACGGGCGAACCCGGCAAACCGCCATAGACTTCAATGGGCAGTCGAATTAAAAAACCCACAGGGACTCTTTCTGGCCACAATAGTGATGGGAAAGTTGTTTCAAGGGGACTAACACCTGGACTGTGGCATGCCGGAGGGAGATCCATGGCAAAACTCCCACGGAAAATTACATATTTGATGCAGAGTCTGGTTTTCAGCCATAAAGGGCATAAATCAACTAACATTCCTAAATTGTTTGGAATAACATGCTTTAAAACATCAGGTATGATGTTGTATCGCTCAGGTAGTGTAAGGGTTACACCCGCTTCACAGTAACAGAAAAATCCCCCCGTTTAATGCACCGCAAACAACCACAAACAGTCCCTTTGCACAAACGCAAACTCCCCATTTGCACAAGGTTGGATACCAAGCTAGCCATGTCCCGTTCCTTGTCCTCACTGATGTCATTGAAGGTCTCTGCCTCCACCCAGCCACCAAGGGTCCCCGAAAGGTGACAACAAGCCCCCTGGGACGCCTGCTGTGTTTGGTCTTCCACCTCCTCAAAGCAACCTTCCTCCTTTGACTCCTCATCTTCAGACTCCCAGAGTCTGGGGGCTTCCACTGCCCAGCATGGAATATTATACACAGGTCAGAGTCTGGGGGCTTCCACTGCACAGCATGGAAGATTATACGCGTTGCCTCTGTCTGCGTTATTATAAGGTGTGTACTGTTAAGTAGTAATATTCCTATCGGTTTAATCCCTGTTACGTCCACTATCAGGGGACGTGTATATGGCATAGATTTTTTGAACAGGGAGATGGAAAAAGATGCTTGGTCGGACCTCCTACTTCGAATTTGGGGCACTGCACGTGCAATGTAATGTGCCACCAGATAGGAGTGGTGTATTAAGTTGTACTATTTATTCCTTTCAGTTTAATACCTGTTACGTCACCTATTAGGGGACGTGTATATGGCATGGATTTTTGGAAGCGGGAGATGGAAAAAGATGCTTGGTCAGTCCTCCCACTTTGAATTCGGGGCACTGCACGTGCAATGTAATGTGCCACCAGATAGGAGTGGTGTGTTCAGTTGTACTATTTATTCCTATCAGTTTGATACCTGTTACGTCACCTATCAGGGGACGTGTATATGGCATGGATTTTTGGAACAGGGAGATGGAAAAAGATGCTTGGTCGGTCCTCCCACTTCAAATTTGGGGCACTGCGCGTGCAATCTAAGCTGCCACCAGATAGGAGTGGTGTGTTCAGTTGTACTATTTATTCCTATCAGTTTGATACCTGCTACGTCACCTATCAGGGGACGTGTATATGGCATGGATTTTTGGAAGCGGGAGATGGAAAAAGATGCTTGGTCGGTCCTCCGACTTCAAATTTGGGGCACTGCGCATGCAATCTAAGGTGCCACCAGATAGGAGTGGTGTGTTCAGTTGTACTATTTATTCCTATCAGTTTAATATCTGTTCCATCACCTATCAGGGGACGTGTATATGGCATGGATTTTTGGAACAGGGAGATGGAAAAAGATGCTTGGTCGGTCCTCCCACTTCAAATTTGGGGCACTGCGCATGCAATCTAAGGTGCCACCAGATAGGAGTGGTGTGTTGACTCCTCTTCTTCAGACTCCCAGAGTCTGGGGGCTTCCACTGCCCAGCATGGAATATTATACACAGGTCAGAGTCTGAGGGCTTCCACTGCACAGCATGGAAGATTATACGCGTTGCCTCTGTCTGCGTTATTATAAGGTGTGTACTGTTAAGTAGTATTATTCCTATCGGTTTAATCCCTGTTACGTCCACTATCAGGGGACGTGTATATGGCATAGATTTTTAGAACAGGGAGATGGAAAAAGATGCTTGGTCGGACCTCCTACTTCGAATTTGGGGCACTGCACGTGCAATGTAATGTGCCACCAGATAGGAGTGGTGTATTAAGTTGTACTATTTATTCCTATCAGTTTGATACCTGTTACGTCACCTATCAGGGGATGTGTATATGGCATGGATTTTTGGAACAGGGAGATGGAAAAAGATGCTTGGTCGGTCCTCCCACTTCAAATTTGGGGCACTGCGCGTGCAATCTAAGCTGCCACCAGATAGGAGTGGTGTGTTCAGTTGTTCTATTTATTCTTATCAGTTTGATACCTGCTACGTCACCTATCAGGGGACGTGTATATGGCATGGATTTTTGGAAGCGGGAGATGAAAAAAAAGATGCTTGGTCGGTCCTCCGACTTCAAATTTGGGGCACTGCGCATGCAATCTAAGGTGCCACCAGATAGGAGTGGTGTGTTCAGTTGTACTATTTATTCCTATCAGTTTAATATCTGTTCCGTCACCTATCAGGGGACGTGTATATGGCATGGATTTTTGGAACAGAGAGATGGAAAAAGATGCTTGGTCGGTCCTCCCACTTCAAATTTGGGGCACTGCGCATGCAATCTAAGGTGCCACCAGATAGGAGTGGTGTGTTGACTCCTCTTCTTCAGACTCCCAGAGTCTGGGGGCTTCCACTGCCCAGCATGGAATATTATACACAGGTCAGAGTCTGGGGGCTTCCACTGCACAGCATGGAAGATTATACGCGTTGCCTCTGTCTGCGTTATTATAAGGTGTGTACTGTTAAGTAGTAATATTCCTATCGGTTTAATCCCTGTTACGTCCACTATCAGGGGACGTGTATATGGCATAGATTTTTTGAACAGGGAGATGGAAAAAGATGCTTGGTCGGACCTCCTACTTCGAATTTGGGGCACTGCACGTGCAATGTAATGTGCCACCAGATAGGAGTGGTGTATTAAGTTGTACTATTTATTCCTATCAGTTTGATACCTGTTACGTCACCTATCAGGGGATGTGTATATGGCATGGATTTTTGGAACAGGGAGATGGAAAAAGATGCTTGGTCGGTCCTCCCACTTCAAATTTGGGGCACTGTGCGTGCAATCTAAGCTGCCACCAGATAGGAGTGGTGTGTTCAGTTGTTCTATTTATTCTTATCAGTTTGATACCTGCTACGTCACCTATCAGGGGACGTGTATATGGCATGGATTTTTGGAAGCGGGAGATGAAAAAAAAGATGCTTGGTCGGTCCTCCGACTTCAAATTTGGGGCACTGCGCATGCAATCTAAGGTGCCACCAGATAGGAGTGGTGTGTTCAGTTGTACTATTTATTCCTATCAGTTTAATATCTGTTCCGTCACCTATCAGGGGACGTGTATATGGCATGGATTTTTGGAACATGGAGATGGAAAAAGATGCTTGGTCGGTCCTCCCACTTCAAATTTGGGGCACTGCGCATGCAATCTAAGGTGCCACCAGATAGGAGTGGTGTGTTCAGTTGTACTATTTATTCCTATCAGTTTAATACCTGTTATGTCACCTATCAGGGGACGTGTATATGGCATGGATTTTTGTAACAGGGAGATGGAAAAAGATGCTTGGTCGGTCCTCCCACTTCAAATTTGGGGCACTGCGCGTGCAATCTAAAGTGCCACCAGATAGGAGTGGTGTGTTCAGTTGTACTATTTATTCCTATCAGTTGAATACCTGTTACATCACCTATCAGGGGACGTGTATATGGCATGGATTTTTGGAACAGGGAGATGGAAAAAAATGCCTGGTCGGTCCTTCCACTTCAAATTTGGGGCACTGCGAGTGCAATCTAAGGTGCTACCAGATGAGAGTGGTGTGTTCAGTTGTACTATTTATTCCTATCAGTTTAATACCTGTTACGTCACCTATCAGGGGACGTGTATATGGCATGGATTTTTGTAACAGGGAGATGGAAAAAGATGCTTGGTCGGTCCTCCGACAACAAATTTGGGGCACTGTGCGTGCAATCTAAGGTGCCACCAGATAGGAGGGGTGTGTTCAGTTGTACTATTTATTCCTATCAGTTTAATACCTGTTACGTCACCTATCAGGGGACGTGTATATGGCATGGATTTTTGGAACAGGGAGATGGAAAAAAATGCCTGGTCGGTCCTTCCACTTCAAATTCTGGGCACTGCGAGTGCAATCTAAGGTGCCACCAGATAGGAGTGGTGTGTTCAGTTGTACTATTTATTCCTATTAGTTTAACACCTGTTACGTCACCTATCAGGGGACGTGTATATGGCATGGATTTTCGGAAGCGGGAGATGGAAAATGATGCTTGGTCAGTCCTCCCACTTTAAATTTGGGGCACTGCGCGTGCAATCTAAGGTGCCACCAGATAGGAGTGGTGTGTTCAGTTGTACTATTTATTCCTATCAGTTTAATACCTGTTACGTCACCTAGACTGGGAGACTGGTTAGTAAAGGGCCATATGCTCACCTATGAGAAGCCATATGCTCACCTATGAGAAACTGAGGGACAAGCATGAGCTACCGCTGTCAGAACATTACAATTACTGTAGGCTGAGGCATTTCACACACTCCCTGACCCAGAAACAGGAGACACCGGTCTTAAATTGGTTCTCCAAAATTTGTAAAGATAAACCACTATCAAGGGGGATCATTGGGTCGCTTTACAAATATAAAACATTTGTTACTGGTTGAAGCGACACTGGGGGAAGGACCGGAGTGGGGGAGCCCTGGAGACCCTACAGTAGCAACCGGCGGCAAAATCATCCCAGGAAAGGAGAGGTCGCTTACTGAAGCCTGCCCTAGGGTAACCCAAGGGTTATTGCCCAGGTTAGATATTGTAAATAATAAGCTAATACTGCTGGAGGGATGATAGCTAATAAGACTTTGGTGTTTCCTGCAGATATACTCTTTACTTTTGTCTGTTTTACCATGTTTTAGGTATCTCTTAAATTGCAATCACAGTAAAAAATAAGAAAAATTATTAACCTAAAAAGTAAAAATAAGAAGGAATAGCCAGCTAACTTTCACAAAATGTCTTTATTGTAAATATGTATTTTTGCACAACGGTTATGCAAGACTGTTCAAAAATGCTTTATTTTTTATTACATGCTGTACACCTTCTGACAATAAAAGAATTTAAATGCAAAAATTAGGTATTGTTGCAGCGACCAGAAAAATTTATGTTAGTTTTCCAGGCAGAAAGTGCCCTAAAACATTGCATCTCGAACCCTAGTTGGTGGTCACGCAAGTCATCTGGCATTCAGGGATAAAATACAGCAGCATGTGGACCATGATTAGCTCAAGGCAGCTCATCTATCAGGCCTTTTTTAATCGAATGTATCGCCCACTGTCAGTCCCTTCGGATCCATCCCTCATTCATCTTAATAAAGGTGAGGTAATCTAGACTTTTTTGACCTAGGCGACTTCTCTTATCAGTGACAAAACCTCCTGCTGCACTGAAGGTCCTTTCTGACAGGACACTTGAAGCGGGGCAGGACAGAAGTTCTATGGCAAATTGGGATAGCTCAGGCCACAGGGCAAGCGTGCACACTCAGTAGTCAAGGGGTTCATCGCTCCTCATAGTGTTGATATCTGCAGTTAAGGCGAGGTAGTCTGTTACCTGACGGTCGAGTCGTTCTCTGAGGGTGGACCCCGAAGGGCTGTGGCGATGCATAGGACTTAAAAAGCTCTGCATGTCCTCCATCAACAACACGTCTGTAAAGAATTCTCTCCTTGCCGGCGTGGTCGTGGGAGGAGGAGGATTATGTTCACCTATTCCGCTGTTAGATTGCCGTTGTGCTGTGACATCACCCTTAAACGCTGTGTAAAGCATACTTTTTAATTTATTTTGGAAGTGCTGCATCCTTTCCGACTTGTGGTAATTCGGTAACATTTCAGGCACTTTCTGCTTATACCGGGGGTCTAGTAGCGTGGACACCCAGTACAGGTCGTTCTCCTTCATCCTTTTTATACGAGGGTTCCTCAACAGGCACGACAGCATGAAAGACCCCATTTGCACAAGGTTGGATGTCGAGCTAGTCATATCCCGTTCCTCGTCCTCAGTGATCTCACTGAAGGTATGTTCTTCCCCCCAGCCACGTCCAACACCACGGGTACCAGATAGGTGACAACGAGCACCCTGGGATGCCTGTTGTGGTTGGTCTTCCTCCTCCTCCTCAATGCCACATTCCTCCTCTGACTCCTCTTCCTCACAATCCTCTTCCAGCGTTGCCACAGGTCCAGCAAGCGATGCCGATAAGGCTGTTTCTGGTGGAAACGGTGACCACAACTCTTCCTCTTCCTCTTCACGCTCATCTATGGCCTGATCCAGCACTCTTCGCAGGGCACGCTCCAGGAAGAAAACAAATGGTATGATGTCGCTGATGGTGCCCTGGGTGCGACTGACCAGGTTTGTCACCTCCTCAAAAGGACGCATAAGCCTACAGGCATTGCGCATGAGCGTCCAGTAACGTGGAAAAAAAATCCCCAGCCCCGCAGAGGCTGTCCTAGCACGCCGGTCATACTCGTTAACGGCCTTTTATTGTTCGAGCAGGCGGTCGAACATTAGGAGTCTTGAATTCCAGCGCCTCGCTGGCATGTTGTTTCGTCGGTGGATATCTGTAAAGTGCGCCATGGCCGTGTAGGAACGCCTTAAATGGCCACACACCTTCCTGGCCTGCTTCAGGACGTCCTGTAAGCCTGGGTGCTTATGCACAAAGCGTTGTACAATCACGGCACATGTGTCAACTTCAATGCCGCCAACAAATTTCTTCCATTGCCACAAACCACTTTGCCGATCTCCAGTTGGTGCAGAGTCAGCCACTGATCCACCTGTGCGTTCAGGGCGGACAGGAGTGCTTTTAGGGAAGTCAACCCCAAGATGGCATGACACTGCCGTATCCGGGATGTGGAATAGTACCTCTGGAGCTGGGGGGGGTGCCGTTGATGTTGAGCAAGACATAGCAGCAGCAGAAGAGGACTCAGCCGAGGAGGTTATGGAAGAGGATGGAGTAGGAGAAGTAGAGGAGGTGGCAGCAGGCCTGCCTGCAAGTCGTGGCGTTGTCACCAACTCCTCTGCAGAGCCACGTATTCCATGCTTGGCAGCCATCACCAGGTTTACCCAATGCGCAGTGTAGGTGATATACCTGCCCTGACCATGCTTTGCAGAACAGGTATCAGTGATCAGATGGACCCTTGCCCCAACACTGTGTGCCAGAGATGCCATTACTTCCTTTTGCACAATCGAGTACAGGTTGGGGATTGCCTTTTGTGCAAAGAAATTTCGTCCGGGTACCTTCCACTGCAGTGTCCCAATAGCTACAAATTTTTTGAACGCCTCAGACTCCACCAGCTTTTATGGTAAAAGCTAGCGGGCTAAGAGTTCAGACAAGCCAGCTGTCAGTTGCCGGGCAAGGGTGTGACTTTGTGACATTGGCTTCTTACACTCAAACATGTCCTTGACAGACACCTGACTCTGGGCAGAAGAGCAGGGACTGCTCAGGGCGAGACACTGAGTGGCGGATGGTTGAGAGGGGGCAAGCAGGGCAGCAGTGGTTGACGTGGCTGAAGATGCTGGACCAGGAGGATGATGGCGGCTTTGACTTTGTGTGCTGCTTGTACTCATGTGTTGATCCCATAGGCGTTTGTGATGTGACATCATGTGCCTTTGCAAAGAAGTTGTACCTAGGTGGGTGTTGGACTTTCCACGACTCAGTTTATTTTCGTACAGGTTGCAAATGGCATCACTGTTGTCACAGGCAGACACACAAAAAAATTGCCACACTGCTGAGCTCTGCAATGACGGCATTCTGGTGGTGGCAACAGCATGCGTTGACTGGTGTGCTGTCTGGCTGACCCCGGGTGCCAATGCATGCTGTCTGACTGTGCCACTAGCTACTTTCGACGACCTCCCCCTGCTTCCAACTCGTCTCCTCCTCCACTCTGTCTCCCCATCTAAACTTTCCTCCTGTTCTTCTTCTCTTATAGCGGGCACCCACGTGACATCCACGGACGCATCGTCATCATCAACCGCTTCACTTGTATCTGACAACTCAACAAAGGAAGCAGCAGCGGGTACAACATCATCATCATCACACCGTACGTCCATGTGTGTAATGCTGCCTGACTGAGACATATCCCTGTTATCTACATCCTCTGGCACTAATGTTTGTGCATCACTCATTTCTTCCAACGGATGTGTAAATAACTCTGCTGACGGATCAAGTGAAGCGGCTGTGGTGCTAGTGTTGGTGGTGGAGGCAGGCGGGTGAGTGGTAACTGGAGAGGTGCCCGAAGCTAAGCTGGAGGAGGATGGTGCGTTTAGGTTACGAACGGAAGCTGTAGAAGCCTGGGTGTCCTGTGTTAGCCAGGCAACCATGTCCTTAGAACTGTTCAAGTTCAGGCTACGTTGCCTCTGAAAACTGGGCATTATTCTAGTGCCAAAGGGAATCACAGCACAACGACCACGATGGCCCCTGCGGGGTGGCCTGCCTCTGCCTGTCATTTTTTTTCCGATTAGTGGTACTATGTGTGCAAGCTACTGTGACACCAGATATGAGTGTCACTGTGCACTGGCAAAAGTTGGCAGAGTAGGCGCTGTAGGCCTCACACACACGCCTGTAGGCAGGCAACTAATATTCTATCGATTACAGTCAAAAAATGGTTCTTTTATGTCACTGTACACTAAGTTGCACCATATATGAGTGTCACTGTGCACTGGCAAAAGTTGGCAGAGTAGGCGCTGTAGGCCTCACACACACGCTTGTAGGCAGGCAACTGATATTCAATCAATTTGAGTCAAAAAAGGGTTGTTTTATGTCACTGTACACTACGGTTGCACCAGATATGACGTATCACTGTGCACTGGCAAAAGTTGGCAGAGTAGGCGCTGTAGGCCTCACACACAAGCCTGTAGGCAGGCAACTGATATTCAATCGAATACAGTCAAAAAAGGGTTCTTTTATGTTACTGTACACTAGGTTGCACCAGATATGAGTGTCACTGTGCACTGGCAAAATTTGGCAGAGTAGGCGCTGTAGGCCTCACACACAAGTCTGTAAGCAGGCAACTGATATTCAATCGATTACAGTCAAAAAAGGCTTCTTTTATGTCACTGTACACTAGGTTGCACCAGATATGAGTGTCACTGTGCACTGGCAAAAGTTGGCAAGTAGAAGCTGTAGGCCTCACACACACGCCTGTAGACAGGCAACTGATATTCAATCGATTACAGTAAAAAAAGTGTTGTTTTATGTCACTGTACACTACCGTTGCACCAGATATGACGTATCACCGTGCACTGGCAAAAGTTGGCAGAGTAGGCGCTGTAGGCCTCACACACACGCCAGTAGGCAGGCAACTGATATTCAATCGATTACAGTCAAAAAAGGGTTCTTTTATGTCACTGTACACTAGGTTGCACCAGAGATGAGTGTCACTGTGCACTGGCAAAAGTTGGCAGAGTAGGCGCTATAGGCCTCACACACAAGCCTGTAGGCAGGCAACTGATATTCAATCGATTACAGTCAAAAAAGGGTTCTTTTATGTCACTGTACACTAGGTTGCACCAGATATGAGTGTCACTGTGCACTGGCAAAAGTTGGCAGAGTAGGAGCTGTAGGCCTCACACACACGCCTGTAGGGAGGCAACTGATATTCTATCGATTACAGTCAAAAAAGGGTTATTTTATGTCACTGTACATTAGGTTGCACCAGATATGAGTGTCACTGTGCACTGGCAAACGTTGGCAGAGTAGATGCAATAGGATTTACACACACGCCTGTAGGCAGGCAACTGATATTCAATCGATTACAGTCAAAAAAAGGGTTCTTTTATGTCACTGTACACTAGGTTGCACCAGATATGAGTGTCACTGTGACTGGCAAAAGTTGGCAGAGTAGGCGCTGTAGGTCTCACACACACGCCAGTAGGCAGGCAACTGATATTCAGTCGATTACAGTCAAAAAAGGGTTCTTTTATGTCACTGTACACTAGGTTGCACCAGATATGAGTGTCACTGTGCACTGGCAAAAGTTGGCAGTGTAGGCGCTGTAGGCCTCACACACACGCCTGTAGGCAGGCAACTGATATTCAATCGATTACAGTCAAAAAAGGGTTCTTTTATGTCACTGTACACTAGATTGCACCAGATATGAGTGTCACTGTGCACTGGCAAAAGTTGGCAGAGTAGGCTCTGTAGGCCTCACACACAAGCCTGTAGGCAGGCAACTGATATTCAATCGATTACAGTCAAAAAAGGGTTCTTTTATGTCACTGTACACTAGGTTGCACCAGATATGAGTGTCACTGTGCACTGGCAAAAGTTGGCAGAGTAGGCGCTGTAGGCCTCACACACAAGCCTGTAGGCAGGCAACTGATATTCAATCGATTACAGTCAAAAAAGGATTCTTTTATGTCACTGTACACTAGGTTGCACCAGATATGAGTGTCACTGTGCACTGGCAAAAGTTGGCAGAGTAGGCTCTGTAGGCCTCACACACAAGCCTGTAGGGCAGGCAACTGATATTCAATCGATTACAGTCAAAAAAGGGTTCTTTTATGTCACTGTACACTAGGTTGCACCAGATATGAGTGTCACTGTGCACTGGCAAAAGTTGGCAAAGTAGGAGCTGTAGGCCTCACACACACGCCTGTAGGGAGGCAACTGATATTCTATCGATTACAGTCAAAAAAGGGTTATTTTATGTCACTGTACACTAGGTTGCACCAGATATGAGTGTCACTGTGCACTGGCAAAAGTTGGAAGAGTAGATGCAATAGGTTTTACACACACTCCTGTAGGCAGGCAACTGATATTCAATCGATTACAGTCAAAAAAGGGTTCTTTTATGTCACTGTACACTAGGTTGCACCAGATATGAGTGTCACTGTGACTGGCAAAAGTTGGCAGAGTAGGCGCTGTAGGCCTCACACACACGCCTGTAGGCAGGCAACTGATATTCAATCGATTACAGTCAAAAAAGGGTTCTTTTATGTCACTGTACACTAGGTTGCACCAGATATGAGTGTCACTGTGCACTGGCAAAAGTTGGCAGTGTAGGCGCTGTAGGCCTCACACACACGCCTGTAGGCAGGCAACTGATATTCAATCGATTACAGTCAAAAAAGGGTTCTTTTATGTCACTGTACACTAGATTGCACCAGATATGAGTGTCACTGTGCACTGGCAAAAGTTGGCAGAGTAGGCTCTGTAGGCCTTCACACACACAGCCTGTAGGCAGGCAACTGATATTCAATCGATTACAGTCAAAAAAGGGTTCTTTTATGTCACTGTACACTAGGTTGCACCAGATATGAGTGTCACTGTGCACTGGCAAAAGTTGGCAGAGTAGGCGCTGTAGGCCTCACACACAAGCCTGTAGGCAGGCAACTGATATTCAATCGATTACAGTCAAAAAAGGGTTCTTTTATGTCACTGTACACTAGGTTGCACCAGATATGAGTGTCACTGTGCACTGGCAAAAGTTGGCAAAGTAGGAGCTGTAGGCCTCACACACACACCTGTAGGGCAGGCAACTGATATTCAATCGATTACAGTCAAAAAAGGGTTCTTTTATGTCACTGTACATTAGGTTGCACCAGATATGAGTGTCACTGTGCACTGGCAAACGTTGGCAGAGTAGATGCAATAGGATTCACACACACGCCTGTAGGCAGGCAACTGATATTCAATCGATTACAGTCAAAAAAGGGTTCTTTTATGTCACTGTACACTAGGTTGCACCAGATATGAGTGTCACTGTGCACTGGCAAAAGTTGGCAGAGTAGGCGCTGTAGGCCTCACACACACGCCTGTAGGCAGGCAACTGATATTCAATCGATTACAGTCAAAAAAGTGTTGTTTTATGTCACTGTACACTACGGTTGCACCAGATATGACGTATCACCGTGCACTGGCAAAAGGTGGGAGAGTAGGCGCTGTAGGCCTCACACACAAGCCTGTAGGCAGGCAACCGATATTCAATCGATTACAGTCAAAAAAGGGTTCTTTTATGTCACTGTACGCTAGGTTGCACCAGATATGAGTGTCACTGTGCACTGGCAAAATTGGCAAAGTAGGAGCTGTAGGCTTCACACACACGCCTGTAGGGAGGCAACTGATATTCTATCGATTACAGTCAAAAAATAGTTATTTTATGTCACTGTACATTAGGTTGCACCAGATATGAGTGTCACTGTGCACTGGCAAAAGTTGGCAGAGTAGATGCAATAGGCTTCACACACACGCCTGTAGGCAGGCAACTGATATTCAATCGATTACAGTCAAAAAAGTGTTCTTTTATGTCACTGTAAACTAGCTTGCACCAGATATGAGTGTCACTGTGCACTGGCAAAAGTTGGCAGAGTAGGCGCTGTAGGCCTCACACACACGCCTTTAGGCAGGCAGCTGATATTCAATCGATTACAGTCAAAAAAGGGTTGTTTTATGTCACTGTACACTACGGTTGCACCAGATATGACGTATCACTGTGCACTGGCAAAAGTTGGCAGAGTAGATGCAATAGGCTTCACACAAACGCCTGTAGGCAGGCAACTGATATTCAATCGATTACAGTCAAAAAAGGGTTCTTTTATGTCACTGTACATTAGGTTGCACCAGATATGAGTGTCACTGTGCACTGGCAAAAGTTGGCAGAGTAGATGCAATAGGCCTTCACACACACGCCTGTAGGCAGGCAACTGATATTCAATCGATTACAGTCAAAAAAGTGTTGTTTTATGTCACTGTACACTACGGTTGCACCAGATATGACGTATCACTGTGCACTGGCAAAAGGTGGGCAGAGTAGGCGCTGTAGGCCTCACACACACGCTGTAGGCAGGCAACTGATATTCAATCGATTACAGTCAAAAAAGGGTTCTTTTGTCACTGTACACTACGGTTGCAGCAGATATGACGTATCACTGTGCACTGGCAAAATTTGGCAGAGTAGATGCAATAGGCTTCACACACACGCCTGTAGGCAGGCAACTGATATTTAATCAATTACAGTAAAAAAAGGGTTATTTTATGTCACTGTACACTACGGTTGCACCAGATAAGAGGTATCACTATGCACTGGCAAAAGTTGGCAGAGTAGATGCAATAGGCTCCACACACACACCTGTAGGCAGGCAAGTAATATTCAATCGATTACAGTCAAAAAAAAAAAAAATGATGTCACTTTACACTAGGTTGCACCAGATATGAGTGTCACTGTGCACTGGCAAAAGTTTGCAGATAAGGGGCGGTAGGCCTCACACACACATGCCTGTAGGCAGGCAACTGATATTCAGTCGATTACAGTCAAAAAAGGGTTCTTTTATTTCACTGTACACTAGGTTGCACCAGATATGAGTGTCACTGTGCACTGGCAAAAGTTGGCAGAGTAGGCGCAATAGGCTTCACACACACGCCTGTAGGCAGGCAACTGATATTCAATTGATTACAGTCAAAAAAGGGTTCTTTTATGTCACTGTACACTAGGTTGCACCAGAGATGAGTGTCACTGTGCACTGGCAAAAGTTGGCAGAGTAGGCGCTGTAGGCCTCACACACAAGCCTGTAGGCAGGCAACTGATATTCAATCGATTACAGTCAAAAAAGGGTTCTTTTATGTCACTGTACACTAGGTTGCACCAGATATGAGTGTCACTGTGCACTGGCAAAAGTTGGCAAAGTAGGAGCTGTAGGCCTCACACACACGCCTGTAGGGAGGCAACTGATATTCTATCGATTACAGTCAAAAAAGGGTTATTTTATGTCACTGTACACTAGGTTGCACCAGATATGAGTGTCACTGTGCACTGGCAAAAGTTGGCAGAGTAGATGCAATAGGATTTACACACACGCCTGTAGGCAGGCAACTGATATTCAATCGATTACAGTCAAAAAAGGGTTCTTTTATGTCACTGTACACTAGGTTGCACCAGATATGAGTGTCACTGTGCACTGGCAAAAGTTGGCAGAGTAGGCGCTGTAGGCCTCACACACACGCCAGTAGGCAGGCAACTGATATTCAATCGATTACAGTCAAAAAAGGGTTCTTTTATGTCACTGTACACTAGGTTGCACCAGATATGAGTGTCACTGTGCACTGGCAAAAGTTGGCAGAGTAGGCGCTGTAGGCCTCACACACACGCCTGTAGGCAGGCAACTGATATTCAATCGATTACAGTCAAAAAAGGGTTCTTTTATGTCACTGTACACTAGATTGCACCAGATATGAGTGTCACTGTGCACTGGCAAAAGTTGGCAGAGTAGGCGCTGTAGGCCTCACACACAAGCCTGTAGGCAGGCAACTGATATTCAATCGATTACAGTCAAAAAAGGGTTCTTTTATGTCACTGTACACTAGGTTGCACCAGATATGAGTGTCACTGTGCACTGGCAAAAGTTGGCAGAGTAGGCGCTGTAGGCCTCACACACAAGCCTGTAGGCAGGCAACTGATATTCAATCGATTACAGTCAAAAAAGGATTCTTTTATGTCACTGTACACTAGGTTGCACCAGATATGAGTGTCACTGTGCACTGGCAAAAGTTGGCAAAGTAGGAGCTGTAGGCCTCACACACACGCCTGTAGGGAGGCAACTGATATTCTATCGATTACAGTCAAAAAAGGGTTATTTTATGTCACTGTACATTAGGTTGCACCAGATATGAGTGTCACTGTGCACTGGCAAAAGTTGGCAGAGTAGATGGAATAGGCTTCACACACACGCCTGTAGGCAGGCAACTGATATTCAATAGATTACAGTCAAAAAAGGGTTCTTTTATGTCACTGTACACTAGGTTGCACCAGATATGAGTGTCACTGTGCACTGGCAAAAGTTGGCAGAGTAGGCGCTGTAGGCCTCACACACACGCCTGTAGGCAGGCAACTGATATTCAATCGATTACAGTCAAAAAAGTGTTGTTTTATGTCACTGTACACTACGGTTGCACCAGATATGACGTATCACCGTGCACTGGCAAAAGGTGGGAGAGTAGGCGCTGTAGGCCTCACACACACGCCTGTAGGCAGGCAACCGATATTCAATCGATTACAGTCAAAAAAGGGTTCTTTTATGTCACTGTACGCTAGGTTGCACCAGATATGAGTGTCACTGTGCACTGGCAAAATTGGCAAAGTAGGAGCTGTAGGCTTCACACACACGCCTGTAGGGAGGCAACTGATATTCTATCGATTACAGTCAAAAAATAGTTATTTTATGTCACTGTACATTAGGTTGCACCAGATATGAGTGTCACTGTGCATTGGCAAAAGTTGGCAGAGTAGATGCAATAGGCTTCACACACACGCCTGTAGGCAGGCAACTGATATTCAATCGATTACAGTCAAAAAAGTGTTCTTTTATGTCACTGTAAACTAGCTTGCACCAGATATGAGTGTCACTGTGCACTGGCAAAAGTTGGCAGAGTAGGCGCTGTAGGCCTCACACACACGCCTTTAGGCAGGCAGCTGATATTCAATCGATTACAGTCAAAAAAGGGTTATTTTATGTCACTGTACACTAGGTTGCACCAGATATGAGTGTCACTGTGCACTGGCAAAAGTTGGCAGAGTAGGCGCTGTAGGCCTCACACACACGCCTGTAGGCAGGCAACTGATATTCAATCGATTACAGTCAAAAAAGTGTTGTTTTATGTCACTGTACACTACGGTTGCACCAGATATGACGTATCACTGTGCACTGGCAAAAGTTGGCAGAGTAGATGCAATAGGCTTCACACAAACGCCTGTAGACAGGCAACTGATATTCAATCGATTACAGTCAAAAAAGGGTTCTTTTATGTCACTGTACACTGGCAAAAGTTGGCAGAGTAGGCAATGTAGGTCTCACACACACGCCTGTAGGCAGGCAACTGATATTCAATCGATTACAGTCAAAAAAGGGTTCTTTTATGTCACTGTACACTAGATTGCACCAGATATGAGTGTCACTGTGCACTGGCAAAAGTTGGCAGACTAGATGCAATAGGCTTCACACAAACGCATGTAGACAGGCAACTGATATTCAATCGATTACAGTCAAAAAAGTGTTGTTTTATGTCACTGTCCACTACGGTTGCACCAGATATGACGTATCACCGTGCACTGGCAAAAGTTGGCAGAGTAGATGCAATAGGCTTCACACACACGCCTGTAGGCAGGCAACTGATATTCAATCGATTACAGTCAAAAAAGGGTTCTTTTATGTCACTGTACATTACGGTTGCACCAGATATGACGTATCACTGTGCACTGGCAAAAGTTGGCAGAGTAGATGCAATAGGCTTCACACACACGCCTGTAGGCAGGCAATTGCTATTCAATCGATTACAGTCAAAAAAGTGTTGTTTTATTTCACTGAGCACAATATAAGCTGTTAGTTGTTAGCCTTTCACACACACATGCTGGCAGGCAGGCATATGCAATTAGATTACACAGAAAAAAATAATAATACAAAATAAATGATGTTCTATCCCTAAAAAGGGCTTTTTGGGTTGCTGTCCTTGCAGAAGATATCAGATGAGTCCTTCCGGTCTGTAGTGGAAGCTAAATACACAGCCTGGCTATCTATTTCCCTATTAAATCAGCAGCAGCTACAATATCTGTCCTCTCTCAACGAATGTAGCTTTAGAATGATTCTAAAATGGATGCTGTCCTTCAGATGGAAGGCTTTTGGAAGGGAGTGTATGCTGCTGATTGGCTGGACTGTGTCTGCTGACTGTGAGGTGCAGGGTCAAAGTTTCCTCAATGATAAAGAATTGTGGGCGCACCGAAAAGCGCATATTTTCGCTGTTCGCTGCGAGCGCGAACATGCCAAAATCGCCGCGCATAGTCCACGGGCGAACTGTTCGGGACATCACTACTTAATATACTTATGTTGATGTAAGGTTGCTCCTCATTTCTGGGATATATTCTAATATCCCTTTGAAAGGGTGGTTCTCCCTCGTCATTTTGAAAGACCATTGCAACTTCATTTGATGTTGGTAAGTTGTAACGGCGTTCATCAGTATGGCGATCTCTTTTAAGTACCATATTGACTTTTGGGATTGGTAATTGATGTAATTCTGCATGAATTATTTGTTCTTGTTTTATTTCTGACAATTTTTTATAGGTTTGAGTGTATGGGTGTTGGGCCATAATTTTATTAAGCTCTATAAAAACAATGGGTAAACATTTTTTATTCTCTGGAAGCTTCCATTGTTTCTAGGACATATAGTTGAGCAAATTTTCTTTGCTCCCCTTCTTCTAGTTGTAAATGAGAAGTACAATGGTAAATTTTTCCTTGTACTTTGAAATAGTAAGGGCCATGTCCTGGCACAGTAGCAGCTAATGTTGCACCCATAGATGCAAAGGATATGGCACTATTATATGATCTTATGTTTGATTTTTAAAATTTTGGTAATTAGGGAAAGTAGGCTCAGTCATAATGCTTTTTAAATATGTTGGGAAGTGTTGTTTTTGTGGAAGTCTTACCTTGCCTTTTTGACAGCAACTAACGAACTGGTCCTCTCTGGGTCCTGTTGGAAATGATAAGCCCCACAAAACTGACAGACAGTATTCATATTACCACAATTATGAACCTCTACTGTTAAAGATTTAAGTAAAGGACAATTCTGAGCAGATATATCAATATGACTTTCTAAATCATCATTAGAATTACTATCAGATTGTTCAGCCACATTTTCTAAAGGCTTTTGCTTTTTAGTGGCCTTTTTGCTTGGAAGTTAGTTTGTCAGCTGCTAGTCATTTGCTTGCGAGTCTCTGCCGTTCTTTTTGTCGTTGAATTTCCTTTTGCTCTGGCGTCTGTGTGTTTTTTGACGTTGTCTAGCTTGATGTCTTTTGTTTTCGCTATCTGCCATATTAATCTGTAAATAGAAGAAGTACATTAGTACATTTGCTGCTTTGTTTATTTTTCTTGTTTAAATGTACATTTTGTTATTTTGTTTTGGTTATTTTTTCTTCTATCTTGTTTTGTGTGCACCACTGTTTGCATTATGGGGTTAGCTTTATGAGGTTGGATTTAGCAGATTAGTTAGGTTGCTGTCTATTTTGTTAAAGGCGCACAGCGAACATGATAGGTCCTCCTACTTTGTATATGTTAACAGCATTTCTTGTGTTATCCTGTTTTGTGCATGGCAGTGTTGTTATTATTGGTTTAGTTGTGTTTTTTGTTCACTACTGTTGTCATGAGGTTTTTAGGGTATGGAGTTGGGCATAGAGGGGTGCACATGTAAAATAGTATACTGTATATCTCTAAATTTCTTATATGATAACAGCATTGTTTTGTGTGCACTACTGTTGGCACTGGGGTTAGGGTAGTCTTTTTTTTGTATAGTGTTTTGCATGACGCAATGTTGTCATTAGTGTTTACGGTTATGGGAATAGGCTTATAGTGTTAGATTGCAGTATGTTTCTACAAAGGCAGACACAAAACAGGATAGGTCCTTCCATTTTATATGTGTAAACAGCAGTACTTGATGTCGTTTTTTTTTCTACCTTGTAATACTGTGCCGCGACAGAGATGCAAATGTTAAAGTAACTTTATTTTTCAATTCTTTTTTTGTTTTGACTAAGACCATAGTATTTTTGTTATGCAAATATATTTTTGTACATTACTTGTGGGTTTAGTTTGTTGTCTGTAAATTTTTGCAGATTTTACAGTATGTGTGAAACCGTGCAGTGCTGCAAATTACTATTTGACATTCTTCAGGCAGAGTCTGTGGAAAATGACAAAAAAATGGAAATAATGAAAAGTATTATTTTTTTAGTTGTTTTGCTAAAAGCATAAATTATGTTTTCAAATATGTCTTAATAAATGCTATTTTATTGGTAAGATTTCTCCTTTTTTGTTCTTTTTAAATCTACACCATTTTACCCCACCAAAACATTTGTGTCTTTTAAATCTTACTATACATTAACAATGTCTTCTAATTGCTTCTGTACATTAATAGAGTTGTTTTTGACAATATTGAAAAAGGCATTTTTTTTTAGAAATTCTTCATTTATTAATTAATTATCAATATTAATATATATTTTCAATGTTACTGTACATGAAAAATGTTGTTATTGGCAATATTTTAAACAATTTTTTTAACTATTATTTTATTAATGAATTAATTAATTATAGCTTACCTATTTACTGTAATTTACAGATTTTAAACTTCTAACGTGATAATCAAGTTGCTTCAGAAGTAACGCCACCAAGTTTGCAGTATTTATAGAGTGTGAGCTGAAGTAGAAACCGTTATAACGCAAAGCGCATGCGCTATTTGCTTTCCAGCCATCAATTTGCGTCTCAGCCACCATTTCGTACAACATACTTACTTGTTCCATAGAAAATTGAATCGATTTTGTATGTGCTACATGCCGCAGGATGTGTGGTACGTGCCGCATGAAGTGTTGCCTAGTTTGGGTAAGTGTTCCAAGTACATTTTATAATTTGACCTGCTTGGCCTCTTTTTAGTTTTTTTGCGGCCGCCATTTTTTTGGCGCGTAACCGATTTGTAGGTGCCGAAACTCGTGAAATTCTACTTCCATTCACAAGCAACATCACTCACAGACATCCTGGCTGTCGCGGTTTTTCTATGTGCGCGGTTCGGCCGTTAACTTCGTATTTTTTCGACCTCGTATTTTTGTTCTCTAAGTCCCGCGGGTCGTATTTCTTTTTTATGTAAGTCAGATTTTTTTTTCTAAGTTCCACGGGCCATATTTTTTTTTTCTAAGTCCCACTTTCCCTGCTTTCCTTCGCAAAGTATTATGTGCTGTAATTTTTCCACGCAATTTTTTCAAACTGCTACGGGTCTCGTATTGTGAATTATGTAAGTGAGATTTCTGTATTGCTCACAACTATATATGTGATACAATGTGATGATCTTCTGAATCTTACTCCTCCGTCTCTATATTAATACAATATGATGATCTTCTGACTCTCACTCCTCTATCTATATATTAAGACAATGTTATGATCTTCTGTCTCTCACTCCTCTATCTCTATATTAATACAATGTGATGATCTTGTGACTCTCATATATCTATTGTCACAAAGTCAGGCGGACCCACGGATACATTATAGAAGGAAAATATGTCAGCACTAGGCTGATCAGGTTCGTTAGTCCAGTGCTGACAGAATTAAAGCAATTAGCAGCACCTGAATCAACAAGCAGACTATTTAAATCCCCAGGAACTATCAGCGAGGAAATGGAGTCTGGGGGAAAGTAAGAGGAGAGACACAGTAAGTGTGGGTGCTGGAATCAGAGAGAGAGACAAACCATGAAGCTGCTATTGGAAACATGTCCAATCTGCTGAGGACCTGTGCTGCAGACTGAAGCCACCTGTGAGACTGACTACATTACTGATAGGTCAGAAACTCCTTTTGTTCTTTATTACCCCCAGGGTAAAGACTGTTGTGCTTCACAAGACTTTATCTTTTAGAGTACACTTGGTACTCGTTACAAGGGTCCCTGGGGATGGGAACTCTGAGAGAATTGTGGGCTGGTACCCTGGCCACAAGGTAACACTATACCACATATCAGAGACCGTTTGTCCCAGGCCACAAGGTGGCATTATACAATACATCAGAGACCGTTTGTATCCTGGCCACAAGGCCGCACTATACAAAATACCAAGAGACAGTGTTGTATCCTATCCACAAGGTGGCGATACTTACATTACCAAATTCAGGAGACTGATGTGCTTGCTCTCCAAAAAGACACAAGACTCTTGGAAAAGGCAAACCCTGCTAACCTCTGCTGGAATTTGTACGACAGGATTCATTTTTCTTTGTGAATTATATTTCTCCGGAGGAGAGAAGCTGCCCTGGTGTAGTCAGGGTGTTCCTGAATGTTTAGTAAGAACGTTTATGTAGATTTTTATTTTCATTTTCTTAAAGTTAATTACTATTTCTGTACCCTTGTTTATGAGCCCTAAAATAAACAAGTCTCCTTGTGTTGCTGAACCTTTTGTTATAAAAATCCCTGTGGTAAATTGCCATCTTTATCACACTGTGGTCAGAAGAGGGGTCCTATAGTCTTGGTTTAGAGAACTACCCTGCCGCCAAAATGGAAGAGATAATGAAAGCCTTAATGATGACGACAGTAGCCCAACAAGAAACTAACCATCAACAACAAGAGACAATCTGTCAGCAGCAGGAATTCAACCGGTTGTTGGCCACCCAAGTGAACCAGACCCAGGCAGCTGTAGAAAGACTCACAACAGGTCGGGAACCCGCGTCCGGAGTTAGAGCCAGTCACTGGTTACCAAAGATGAGTAAGGAAGATGATATAGAGACCTATCTGATGACCTTTGAAAGGATTGTGGCTTGGCCTCCTATTCAGTGGACTGAGATACTTGCTCACTTCCTGGTTGGTACCGCCTGCGAGGCTACTATGACCTTCCAGCCGACCAGGCTTCCAACTACACAATACTAAAAAGGGAGATTCTCGCTCATGAAGGAGTTAACCCAGAAGTAAGGGCCCACTGATATCATCAGTGGAAGTATATCTGGCACCAACCTGCCTGGCAACAAATATATGATCTCCTCCATGTCACCCGCAATTGGCTCTGTCCTGAAAACAAGTCCAGAAAGTGGAAGCATTTGTCATGGACCTTTATTGGAGGGCCCTACTCAAGGAGATGAGAGATTGGGTAGGACAAGGGATGACCTACAACCCTTGATGACATGATCAATGGGGCAGAATGGTATCAGGCCTTTAAGGAAGTGCCTGAGAGTCCTAGCCCCGAGGTACCCGGTAAAGAAGGGATGTTCCAAATGGAGAAAAAGAGTCTTCCTGAAAGAAACACTGGTAGTATTTGGAGACCTCAACCTGAATTTCAGAGGACCGTAAGAAAGGAGGGTGGAGGGGAGAAGACTTTTAGCCCCAGAGGAAAGCAGAAAACATTTTGGGAGCCGGATAAAATGATTCCAATGTGGAGAGTATAACCATATTGCTGCCCAATGCCCGAGTCCCGAAGAGCCCATGCAATGTGAGATGGAGATTGCAATTCCCCAATGTGACTTGATCACCCTAGTGGGACTAACCAAGACCCCGCACCCATTCACAACAAAACTGCTACTAAACGGTAGGAGTGTCGTAGGTCTGATTGACTCAGGGAATGATGTTACTGTAATATCAGGAAAGACAGGGGTCTCTAAAAGAACAAGAACGGGGAAGCAAATGGGCATCGCTTGTGTACATGGCACAGTAATGACCTTTCCTATCCAGTCCTTTTGGATAGAAGTACAAGGGTTCTGGGCAAAGATAATAGGCCCCAAAGTTCCTAGGCTCCCGCATCCCATGGTAGTAAGACAGGACTTCCCACATTTCGAAAACTCTTCTAAAAATGAAACCCGATCAGACTGCAGAGTGCAGACAGAATATCCAGCCCAGTTCCATGGTAGAACTCAGATAAATATTTCCTTTCGTTGACTCCAAATTATTCTCCACCCGGGGAAAACAAAAGAAAACAAGAAAAGAAAGACTGAAAGAGAAAAGATTGGGACCTGGGTATAAGCCAAAGTAGGCCCATGAGGAAGCTCTAGCCATCTCCCAAAACAATCACGAAGAGGAAGAAGACAGTAACTTCCAATACCCAAAACCTCTCAGGGGAGAGAAACCCCATGGCTGAGTAACTTCCCAGATTAGGGGATACGAGGAATTTTGGTAGGGATCAAGCAAATGACCCCCTATTGCAGAGAATACGAGAAGAGGTGGTGATGGTAAATGGCATCCCAGTAACGGGAAGAGAAAACCCACCCAATCCGTATTTTATAACCAGAAAAGACCTCTTATACCAAGTTGTCAAAACCAACCAGGGGTTACTAGAACAATTGTTTGTTCCCTAAAGCTACCGACAGAAAGTCATGGACTTAGCTCATAGCCATCTTTTGTGAGGTCACCTGGGAGTGGACAAAACTTTGGATCATATACTAAAAAGGTTCTATTGGCCCGGGATATTTGCTGAAGTAAAGAGACACTGTCTTTCATGTCCTAAATGTCAATTGATGCGTCCAAGACCCAGACTGAGGGCTCCCCTTGTACCATTGCCAATCATAGATGAACCTTTTGACAGGATTGCAATGGATCTGGTAGGACCACCGAAAAAAAATGACTAGGGGTCATCAGTATATTCTGGTTGTCTTGGATTGCGCGACCAGATACACAGAGGCATTTCCCTTGCGGACTGCAAGCTCAAGAAGCGTGGCCAAAGAGCTGGTACTACTGTTCTCCAGGGTAGGGATACCCCAGGAAATCCTTACTGACCAGGTTACCCATTTTGTCTCCAAACTAATGATGGAGAAGTGTAAATTATTGAAAATCCAGACGCTGCGGACTTCGGTGTATCATCCCCAAATGGACGGGTAAGTGGAGTGGTTTAACTGCACTCTGAAGGGCATGATTCGAAAAGTAGTTGACCAAGATGGAAAAAATTGTGATTTGCTATTACCCTGCCTCCTGTTTTCCATAAGAGAGGTACCCCAGGGCTCGACTGGTTTTCACCCTTCCAGCTGTTATATGGACGCCATTCCCGTGAAATCCTGGACACAGTTTGTGAAGCTTGATAAAACCAATAAATGACTGGCCAGAATGTCATAGAATATGTGGAATGCTTGAAAGAGAGGATGGACCAAGTGAGACCTCTCGAAAGAGAGCACCTGGAACAAGCCCAAGCTAAACAGAAGACGTATTATAACCAAACTGCGCAAGTGTTAGGAATTGACTCTGCTGGGTTTTGAACCCTGGTCCCCAGGCTGCTGAACCTCTTCCCTACCCTACCACATTTCCTTGAGATCTGATAAACCTTGACTCTGCTAGCAATAGTATCGGTGACTAGTCTCTTCAGCTGTGTCTGGTCAGGTGTCTGGTCCTTGGCCTATATAAGGCACTTCCTGTCTATGTACCTTGCCAGATTATTGTGGTTCCTGTTCCCTTCAATAAAGCTTGTTCCTGTTTCACCTACAAGTTGCTTAATTGGATCATTGCTGACCTAGGCTGCTGGTCTCCAAAACCTTGTGATTCCTATATCATTACAGAATAATCAGGTCCTTTCATGGAGACTGCCGGGTCAGATTCTGCATTGGCCCAGCAGGTTGCTTTTACTGCAAAAACTGTGCAGACCCAGGCACAGACCATTCAAGTGCTGCATGACCAGGTAGATGAACTGCAAAATAAAGTTCAGTCAATGCACAGTGAGTATACCAGCTACAGGGCATGTGATTTTGCGGCTGCTACTGTTACACCTGCACAAGATTCCCGTTTGCCCATACCAGAAAAGTTTGGACGAGATTGCAAAAGATTTAGGTGGTTTCTAAATCAATACCGTTTGCACTTCATGATGTTACCTCACTGTTTTCCATCTGAAAGAGAGAAGGTGGGATTTATTTTCTCCCTATTCAAAGATGAAGCCCTGGCTTGGGGCTCCCCTCTTCTGGAACAGGACAGTCCAGTCTTGGGTAATCTAAATGACTTTCTTGAGGCCATGTGCCTAGTTTTTGATGACCCCAATCGATGTGCTACAGCAGAAGCCACTCTCCTTCATTTGCATCAAGGGAGGCGCTCTGTGGCTGAATATGCTGCTGAATTCAGACCGTGGGTTGCTGATACTACCTGGAACCAATCAGCCCAGAGGTTCCACTTCCGAAAAGGTCTCTCAGAAGCTATAAAAGATGAGCTAACTCGTGTTGATCTTCCTGCTGACTTTGATGCATTTGTGCGTTTGGCTTTACGTATTGATCGGAGACTTTCTGAAAGAAGATTGGAAAGACAGGGCTCTTTTAGACCAAGTGCTACTCCTATCTCCTATTCAAGAATTTCTACTCCGACCCCACAAAAATCTACAGACTCTGAGCCTGAGGCTATGCAGGTAAATCTAATAAAAGGGCCATTATCCAATGAAGAAAAACAGTGACGACGCACTCACAATTTATGCCTGTATTGTGGTAGTGCAGGGCACTATGCCATCAATTGCCCTAGTAAATCCAAAAGAACAATAGCCATGGCGGCTGAGGGTGCACAGATTCAACACCAATCCCAGATTTTGAGATTAACTGGATTCTGTCACACAACCCTTGTTTTCTCTGGCTCATGGTGAAGAGGGTATGTTGACTCAACATCCTCATTTTGTGGTGCCTATCACGTTGCAATGTGGTGATCGTAAAATTTCAACTACAACTATGATGGATTCTGGAGCAGGCGGAAACTTCATGGACATCAAATTTGCAGCAGGAAATAGAATTCAGTCTATCCCTAATTCTTCACCTTTGTTAATGTAGACAGTAGACGGTTCTCCACTTACGTCAGGCCCGGTTACACAAGAGACTGTGCCCTTAAAGTTGACTCTGGAAGTGAATCACCATGAGGCTATATCTTTCCACCTAATTTCCTCAACACAGTTTCCAGTGATTTTGGGGGTACCTTGGCTTGCTCTGCATAACCCACAGATTGATTGTAAGAACAGAACTTTGTCCTTTCCTTCAGAACACTGCTTAATGAATTGTCAACCCTCTAAGGTAACACCTGTTGCCACAACAATTAATGAAATGGTTGCTACAAGCTTGACTAAGCTTCCTCTACAATATCGGGATTTTGCAGATGTCTGTGATAAGAAGAATGCTGATCAGCTTCCACCCCACAGGCCTTATGATTGCCCAATAGAGCTGTTACCTGGGGCTGCTATCCCATTTGGCCGTATATATTCCCTTTCTGAGCCTGAATTGAAAGCTCTTAGTGAATACATACAAGAAAATCTTGCCAAAGGCTTTATTCGACCATCTACTTCTCCAGCAGGAGCTCCTATATTCTTTGTAGAAAAGAAAGATGGCAGCCTACGGCCATGCGTTGACTACAGGGACATTAATAACATCACTGTTAAAAAACGCTACCCCTTGCCTCTCATTCCTGAACTTTTGGAGAGACTTCGCTCAGCTAAAATATTTATGAAGCTTGATCTTCGGGGGGCATATAATCTGGTTTGCATAAGACCAAATGATGAATGGAAAACAGCTTTCAGAACCAGGTACGGGCATTACGAATATCTATTAATGCCATTCGGGCTTTGTAATGCCCCTGCAACTTTCCAGCATCTTATCAATGATGTACTACGAGATCTCCTGGATCAGTTTGTTGTGGCATATTTGGATGATATCCTAATATTTTCTGATAATCTTGAAAACCACAGAAAACTGGTCCCTATAGTTCTGGAGCGCCTTCGTACCCACCACCTATAAATTAAACTGGAAAAATGTGAGTTTGAAAAAACAGAAATTCAATTCCTGTGGTATGTAATAACTCCTAAAGGTTTAAGTATGGACGCAAGTAAAATTAAAGCTGTGCTGGACTGGCCCATCCCCAAGAATGAAAAAGATATTCAGAGATTTGTGGGGTTTGCCAATTTTTACAGGCGTTTCATTAAGAATTTCTCTGCCGTTATTACACCGATCACTGAACTTACACGTAAAGGGACTCCTTTTCAGTGGTCCGATAAGGCTGATACCGAATTCTCCCGATTAAAGACTCTGTTTACATCTGCCCCCGTCCTGGTACATCCTCAGCCGGAATTACCATTTATTGTAGAAGTTGATACTTCTGATTCAGCTGTTGGTGCTATACTGTCTCAAAGGACTGGACCTAAGATGCTGTTACATCCGTGTGCCTTCTATTCCCGCCAGATGGTGCCAGCAGAAATAAACTATGACATATGGAATAAAGAACCTTTGGCTATAGAAGCTGCCTTCACCGAATGGAGACATCTCTTGGAGGGAGCTACCCATCCAATTACTGTCCTCACAGATCACAAAAATCTGGAATGTATCTGATCAAACAAAGAGACTGTCAGCCAGACAAGCACGCTGGTCCCTATTCTTCTCAAGGTTTAATTTTTTTGGTTACATAACGTCCTGGCTCCAAGAATGGTAAGGCGGATGCCTTGTCTAGAATAGCTGACCCCCTCCATACTACCGTAACCAAGACCACCATCTTGCCGGAGGATATATTTATAGGAGTTACATTTCCTTCTGATCTGATGTCTCGCATTAAAAAGGGTTACGCTGAAGATCCAGTTCTTTGTGATCCTCCTCGTGTTCTTCATATGCTGATTCTTAATGGGTGTTGGATTTTTCCACAACGTCTGTTTGCTCCGGAGTCAGTGCGACTGGACCTTTTACGTCTCTACCATGACTCAAAACCAGCAGGTCATCCTGGAATCCGAAAGACACAAGAGTTACTTGCCCGATCCTTTTGGTGGCTGAAGTATTATGAGGATGTTAAGAAGTATGTGTCCTCTAGTGATGTATGTGCCAGACATAAGACTCCTCGCTCATCCCCGGTTGGTTTGCTTCAGCCTCTTCCGATTCCTCATCGTCCCTGGGGATCTATATCCATGGACTTTATTGTGGAATTACCTCCCTCTAAGGAAGACACTACCATTCTTGTTGTTGTGGACAGGTTAACTAAGATGGGTCATTTCATACCAGCTCATGGTATCCCTTCAGCTAAACAGACGGCTGACCTGGTTATTCGGGAAATATTTCGCTTGGATGGAGTGCCTGATGAAGTAGTTTCTGACAGGGGAGTGCAGTTTACATCTCGTTTTTGGAAACATTTTTATTCTAATCTAGGTATTAATGTAAACCTGTCGTCAGCTTTTCATCCACAAAGTAATGGACAGACTGAGCGAACCAACCAGACTTTAGAGCAATATTTGCGGTGCTATATTAGTTACCTGCAGGATGACTGGCTGGATTTTCTACCCACGGCGGAGTTTGCCTATAACAATGCCCAACACTGCTCCACTTCTTTGAGCCCATTTTTTGCCAACTATGGTTACCATCCAACCTTTCTAGTGAGTCTCCCAATTACTACTTCCATTCCTGCAGTCACTGATCGGCTAACCACCTTACGAGATTCCCTAGACCTGTTAAATGGAGACTCTTTCGGAAACTCAGGAATGTTACAAGAGAGCTGCTGATAGGGCATAGATTGGAGGCCCCAGTTTATCATGTTGGTGACAAGGTTTGGCTGTCAACAACGAATCTTAAGCTTAGGATTCCTTCTCATAAATTGGGTCAAAGGTTCATGGGACCTTTTGAGATCATCGCTCAGATCAATGCTGTCACTTTTCGTTTGCAACTTCCAGATTCCATGAGAATACATCCAGTGTTTC
Organism: Discoglossus pictus; assembly: GCA_027410445.1. Classification (NCBI taxonomy): domain Eukaryota; kingdom Metazoa; phylum Chordata; class Amphibia; order Anura; family Alytidae; genus Discoglossus; species Discoglossus pictus. Next base: position 98,063,679 of record CM050169.1, read on the forward strand.
ACTTTGCACTGCTGAAACCTTTCCATGACAACACTTTCCCTGGCCGAGCCCTGCCTGCCCCACCTCCACTCCTCGGGGATGGTGAGGATGAATACGAGGTGGAGAAAATTCTGGACTCCAGGATCTTCCGCAACAAGCTTCAGTATCTGGTTCATTGGAAAGGCTATGGTGAGGATGATAGTTCGTGGGAACCAGTGGACAATATTCACGCTCCTGATCTTCTTCGGTCTTTTCATGTGCAGTACCCTGTTAAACCGGGTAATAGGGCATCCAGAGGCTGCACATATAGAGGCGGGGGTAATGTGAGGAATTGACTTTGCTGGGTTTTGAACCCTGGTCCCCAGGCTGCTGAACCTCTTCCCTACCACTGCGCCAGCCTGCCTTTGTGAATTTCCTTGAGATCTGATAAACCTTGACTCTGCTACCAATAGTATCAGTGACTAGTCTCTTCAGCTGTGTCTGGTCAGGTGTCTGGTCCTTGGCCTATATAAGGCACTTCCTGTTTATGTACCTTGCCAGATTATTGTGGTTCCTGTTCCCTACAAGTGGCTGAATTGGATCATTGCTGACCTAGGCTGCTGGTCTCCAAAACCTTGTGATTCCTATATCATTACAGCAAGTTTGGAAATGACAGCCGGCATATCGAGTGATGGTGTTAGTTCCTACAGCCGAGAGTAAACTACTGGCTCAGTGGCAAGGGCCGTATGAAATTATAGAAGCACTGGGTGATGTAAACTATAAAATAAGACAACCTGAGGGAAGTTGCAGTGCATTTTGCCTCTCTTGTTTCTAGTTTGGAGGAACCAATACATGAGATACAGATATCTACAGAGTTGTCCCACAGCAGAGAACTGAAATGCTGCAGATGATCTTCCGAAACCGCTACGTCTTTTCAACGCTTCCAGGGAGAAAAACGGAAATCAGTCACTACATTACTACCGAGCCTGGTATGAAAGTACGGATCAGACCATATCGGATCCCGGAAGCAAAGAGGGCACAAGTACTGGAGGAAGTGAAGAGCATGCTAAAAGCTGGAATTATCGAGGAATCCTCTAGCGACTTGTGTAGCCCCATAGTCCTCATACGCAACCCCGATTGCACCACACGGTTTTGCAGTGATTTTCAGAAGTTAATAGCCATATCCCAGTTTGATGCCTATCCACTTCTGCGGATTGACAAATTGTTGGATAACCTAGGAAAAGCCAGTTTCCTCTCAACGTTGGACCTTACCAAGGGTTTTTGGCAGGTTTCATTGGGCCAATCCGCCAAAGAGAAGATGGCCTTTTGTACACCGGAAGGTATTTTTCTCTATAAGGTAATGCCGTTTGGGTTACATGGGGCCCCAGTCATCTTTCAGCGACTCATGGATAACATGTTACAACCTCACCGAGACTACGCAGCCACATACCTGGATGATATTGTCGTGTATACTCCTGACTGGGATACGCATGTAGAGAGTCTTAGAAAGCCTCAGGAATTCTGTTCTGACCGTAAAGCCGGCCAAGTGTAACCTGGGAAAGATGGAAGTGAAATACTTGGGGTACGTAGTAGGTCATGGATTAGTCAGAACTCAATTACAAAAAGTCAAGGACATACAGGCATGCCCAAAACCCCTAAGGAAGAGACAGATACATGCTTTCCTGGGCTTGGTGGGCTACTACCGATGATTCGTTCAAGATTTTGCTACAATAGCAGCCCCATTATATGAGTTGACTAAGACTAGAGCACCAGACATGGTCAAATGGAATCCGGAGGCAGACGTATCCTTTGAAGCTCTGCGGTTAGCCTTGTGCCGTGAACCGGTGTTGGTGGCTACTGTTTTTGACAAGCCGTTTCTTCTACAGACAGACGCCTCTGAGGTCCAGTGCTGACAGAATTAAAGCAGTTAGCTGCACCTGAAGTGACAAGCAAACTATTTAAATCCCCAGGAACTAACAGCTAGGAGGTATAGTCTGGGGAAAGTAATAGGACAGACACAGGAAGTGTGGGTGCTGGAATCAGAGAGAAACAAACCAAGGAAGCTGCTATTGGAAACATGTCCAATCTGCTGCGGACCTGTGCTGCAGACTGAAACTCCTTTTGTTCTTTATTACCCCTAGGGAAGAGACTGTTGTGCTTTACAAGACTTTATCTTTTAGAGTACACTTGGTACTCGGTACACTTGGTACTCGTGGGCCGGTACCATGGCCACAAGGCGGCACTATACCACATATCAGAGACCGTTTGTATCCTTGACACAAGGCGGCACTATACAAAATACCAAGAGACAGTGTTGTATCCTATACACAAGGTGGCGATATTTACATTATCAAATTCAGGAGACTGATGTTCTTATTCTCCAAAAAGACACAAGACTCTGGGAAAAGGCAAACCCTGCTAACCTCAACTGGAAGTAGTATGACAGGATTAATTTTTCTTTGTGAATTATATTTCTCCGGAGCAGAGAAACTGCCCGGGTGTAGTCAGGGTGTTCCTGAATGTTTAGTAAGAAAGTTTATGTAGATTTTTACTTTCATTTTCTTAAAGTTAATTACTACTTCTGGACCCTTGTTCATGAGCCCTAAAATAAATAAGTCTCCTGCATCATAAATCTATGTGTTGCTAAACCATTTGTTATAAAAATCCCTGTGGAAAACGGCCATCCTTGTCACACTATATATTAATACAATGTGACGATCTTGTGACTTTCACTCCTCTATCTCTATAATACAAAGCAATGATCTTGGGACTCTCAGTCCTCTATCTCTATGTTAATACAATGTGATGATCTTCTGACTCTCCTTCCTATATATATATATATATCTATATTAATACAATGTGATGATCTTGTGACTCTCAGTCCTCTATCTCTATTTTAATACAATGTGATGATCTTCTGACTCTCACTCCTGTGACTCGCAGTCCTCTATCTCTATAATAATACAATGTGATGATATTCTGACTCTCCCTCTATGTCTGCATTAATACAATAACTATAATGAATAGCTCTTATCTGTAGTAAATCTGAGCTGCCCTGGAAATGAGATGCAACATATTCCTTGATAATCATCTTTAATATCATTAGGGCTTTATCATAATCACATTCATTACACATTGGTGCCATATGAGAAATGAAATCAATTCAGAATAATACAATGGACTTGTAAATTAATTTCCTGTTCAATCAAGTAATACAGCAATCTTCCTAAGAGCTGCTGTATAGAGCCATTAAGTGATTGTGTAAGATGAGCCCTATGATGCCTGTTTTTGTTGTGTGTTTTTTTACTGGAATAATAAACAATTTTCTTTTTAGTCACATGTTTAATGTCCTTATTGAGGGCTGCAATACATTACATAATTTTATCTAACAAGTTTATTGTTGCTTTACTTAAAACAAGCTGGTTAACTGGGCTTTACTATATAAAGTTGCGCAAAGGTAATCAGTCTAAATTGTACAGTAATTTCAACCATTTCAACGCAGTCCTAAATGAATACACCCCAGCGGTCACTTCACTCCCCTACCTGACTCTTCTCTGACTCAATAAAAGTACCACTACCAGAGAGGAGGTTGACTAGGGAATGGATACACATAAATGCTATCCTTCCCATAAACATCAGGCACAAGGAACACCCCTTTCTGCTTACAGGGTGTCCTGAGCCCACTCAAGAGCACCCTGTCCTCCTCTGGGTTTCCTGATTAGTTCCACTCCCAAGGACATAAGCCTGTCTCCCCCAGGTCCTTGGTTCCCCATTTGAGTTACACCCTGACCTATTGCACACACGCTCTGTTTCCAATATTCATAGGACCCATTCCACCGCCTGGTCTGCCTAAACAATGATCAGAGGTGGCTGACATTGGGAGCCATAAACTTATCTGCACCTTGATGGGGAGATGGGCTTCTTGGTGGAAGTTTGTAGCCCACTTGCGGAAATTCAAAGTGTTCAAAAGATGCTAAGTTGATTTTACTTATGCAAATGGCCATTGTTAAATTATAGAAAGGCTATCCTAGATAACATCAAGGCTATCCTAGATAACTAGCGAAGGAATATTGATCCAGGGAGAAATTTGATCGCCAGTTTCTGGGGTCAGGAAGGAATTTTGCTTTTTTTCCCCTTATGAGACAATCGGCAAAGTTTCAATGGCTTTTTTTTTCTGTTTGCCATCCTCTGGATTAATTAACAATTAATAATAAATAGTGCCCATTAAAAAGATCAATAGAGATCTAAAAAGGTTGAACTTGAGGGACTAACTCTTTATTCATCCTCCACTACTATACTATTAATAATTATTTAATCAACAAATTAATTAATTAATCCGCATATTGCAGATCAGAGGGGATCGTAACAGGTTGAACTTGATGGACTGAAAGTCTTTTTTCAACCTTAATTACTATGTAACTATGCATAAAAATGTGAACTGGAGAAATACATTTTATGCTATTTGGGACACCTACTGTAATTGCTCCTTGGAGGTCCAGAGTGAAACAGCTAGAGCAGCAAGTTTAGAGAGATGCTATGCTCTTAGTATCTGATCAATGGTTAATAAAGCACCTGCAGGGAACACCCAAGCTCAGAAAAGGCTTATATTGTACAGGAATCAGATAGAGTTTAAATGCAATATAGAAATATAAATCACAATTACTATATTTAAAACATACTCATATTCAGTGGTGGCTGGTGGGCTTCCAAGTTAGGGGGGGGGGGGGGGAGGGGCTTCACTCCAGGTTGACCCCTATATATTCCAACCAATAAAATACTAGAAGTACCCACCCAGTCATATATACAGACCCCCACGAGCCCCTAATTTATCCCCTCAGTCCCATAAGGGTCTATACAGACCCTTATGGCACACTAATTAAATCCCATTAGTCCAATAATATATACAGACACGTATGAGATAATTAACCACATTAGTCCAATAGGGGTCTATATAAACCACTATAGGACTCTTTTAACCCATAGAACAACACTGTAAGTGCCATCTTTCCCTATCCCCCATTCATCTCCATATCTCTCTCCCTCCCTAACTTTCTCCTCCCTCCCTGTCTCTCTCCCTCCCTATCTCTCTATCTATCTCCCCCCTATCCCTTTCCCTATATCCCTCTTTCCCTATCCCTCTTTCCCTATCCCCATCACTCTCCCTATTTCTCTCTCCCTCCCTAACTCTCTCCCTCCCTATCTCTCTCCCTCCCTATCTCTCTCCCTTCATATCTTTCTCCCTTCCTCCCTATCTCTCTCCCTCCCTCCCTATCTCTCTCCTTATCCTTCTCTCCCTCCCTCCCTAACTCTCCCCTTTGCCTCTCGCTATATACCTCTTTCCCTATCCCCATCTCTCTCCCTATCTCTCTCTCTCCCTCCCTTTCTTTCTCCTCCATCCCTATCTCTATCCCTCCCTACCTCTCTCCCCCTCTCTATCTCTCTCCCTTCCTCCCTATCTCTTTCCCTCCCCTTCACTATCTCTCTCCCCATCCTCTATCTCTCTCTCCACCTCCTATATCTCTCTCCCCTCTCTTTCTCTCTCCCTCCCTCCCTATCCCTCTCTCTCTCTCTCTATCCCTCTACCCCCCTCTCTCTCTCCCTCCCCAACCCTCTCTTTCTATCCCTCTCCCTCCCTCTTTATCCCTCTCTCTTAAACTCTCTTTCTTCCCCTTCCTCCCTCCCTCCCACTGTCCCTCCGTATCTCTATCTATTCCTCTCTTTATCTATCCCACTCTCTATCTTCCCCTCTCTCTCTCTACCCCCTCCCTCTCTCTATCTATTATCCTATCTCTATCTATTCCCCTATCTATTTATCTCTCTATCTATCCCTCTCTACCTATCTCTCTATCCCTCGCTTCCTATCTCTCTATCCCTCCCTCTCTCTCTATCCCTCCCTCTCTATCCCCTTTCTCACTATCTATCTATCCCTCTCTATACCTATCCCTCTCTCTATCCTTCACCTTCTCTCTATCCTTCACCCTCTCGCTCTATCTCCCCCTCCTCTCTCTCTACCCCCTCTCTCTCCCTCTACCTCTCTGACTCTCTCCATCCCTATCCATATCTAGCTATCCACTGTATCTTTCTATCTATTGATCTATCTATCTATCTCTCCCTCTCTCTATAATTCCCCCTCTCTATCTCTCTCTCTATCTCCCTCTCTCTCCCCCTCTCTCTCTATCCTCCCCTCTCTCTCTATACCCCTCTCTCTCTCTATTTTCCGCTCCTCTCTCTCTATCTCCTCCTCCTCTCTCACTCTCTCTAACACCCTTTATCTCTCTCTCTCTCTATCACCCCTCTCTCTCTCTCAATCTCTCCCCTTCCTCTCTCTCTCTCTCTCTCTCTCTATCCCCCTTTCTCGCCCTAACGCTCTGCCTCCCTATCTCTCTTCCTCCCTATCTCTCTTCCTCCCTAACTCTCTTCCTCCCTATCTCTCTACCTCTCTATCTCCCTCACTCCCTAACTTTCTCCTCCCTCCCTATCCCTCTCCCTCCCTATCTCTCTCCATATCCCTCTCCATATCTCTCTTTCTCTTCTGCCATATATCCCCCTCTCTGTCTATCTATCCCTCCCTCTTATGCCTCTGCTCCTATCTATCTCTCCCTTTCTCTCTCTCTATCCCTCCCTCTCACTCTATCCCTCCTATCTCTCTCTATCCCACTCTCTATCCCTCTCTTCCTATCTCTCTATTCCTCCCTCTCTCTATATATCCCCTTTCTCAATCTCTATCTACCCCCCACCTCTATCTACCTATAACTCTATCTATCTATCCCTCTCTCTATCCATCCCCCTCTCTCTCCCCCCCCCTCTTTCTCTCTCACTTTCCCTCCTCTCTCTCTCTAGCTCCCGCTCCTCTCTCTCTATCTCCCCTCCTCTCTATCTCTATCCCCCTCTCTCTCTCTCTATCTATCTATCTATCTTCTCCCTCTCTCTCTCTCTAGCACCCCTCTCTTTGTCTCTCTCTAGCTCCCCATCTCTCTCTCTAGCTCCCCCTCCTCTCTCTCTAGCTCCCACTCCTCTCTATCTCTATCCCTATCTCAATCTCTATCCGTCCCTCTCTCTCACTAGCCCCCCCCCCTCTCTCCTCTCTCTCTCTCTCTCTCTCTCTCCCCCTGTCTCTTTCTGTCTCTCCTACTCTCTATCTCCCCCTCCTCTTTCTCTCTCTCTCTCTCTCTATCTATCTATCTCCCTGTCCTCTCTCTCTCTATCTCTCCCTGATCTCTCTCGATCTATCTCCCCCTCCTCTCTCTCTATCTCCCCCTCCTCTCTCTTTGTCTCCCCCTCCCTCTCCACTCAGTGACCTACCTGAAGAGGCCCTCGGGTGGACTCAGCTGGAGAGGCCCGTTGGTTGGCCCAGCAAAAGAGGGCCGAGAGCTGGCCCAGTGGACGAGGCAGCGGGTGGGCCCATTGAAGAGGGTGGAGGGTGGGTCCATTGGAAGAGGGACGCAGGTGGGCCCAGCTGAAGAGGGCCACTGTCAGGCCCTGATGCAGAGGCCCACGGTTGATCCCAGATGAGGAGGCCAGAGGTCGGGCCCAGATTCAGAGGGGAAGAGAGAGGGGAAAGAGACACAGGGGTGGGAGACGGGGAGACACAGGGGTGGGAAAGGGGGGAAAGAGACATAGCGGAGGAAGAGGGGGGATAGAGACATAGGGGAGGAAGAGGGGGAAAGAGACACATGGGAGGAAGAGGGGGGAAAGAGACACAGGGGAGTGAGAGGGAAAGAGGCACAGAGAGAGAGATGTCCTGTATGGCTGTGGGAACTTCCACTCAGCAAGTGGCAGCTCCCACTGCAGTCCTAAGTGGCTTGGGGATGTTCAGAGTGCCCTAACCACATTATACGGCTGCTTCATTCTGATTGGTTAATGCTGCAGCTGACAGAGAGGAAAATTGATACATTTCCTAGCACAGTGAATGTAGGCTCACCCAAGATGAGCAAGACAGCATTACGATGCTCTATATGATCTATAGCAGCAGTGCAGCACTAGGGAAAGTCACCAGGCAAGGGGGGAGGCACACAAAGGGATAAATTAAAAGTGATATATGCATATTTTTAACAAAATCATATAAAAGAAGACTGATATACAGGTATAACTAAAGTTTATTCTTTATAACAAATTAAATTACATTATTAAAGTGATTGACAATTTAGGGGGGGTTGCGCTTGCCCACTTGCCCCTATGCACCAGCCGCCCGTGCTCATACTTAATTTAAAGGTATATGGTTTCCTGGATTAAGAATGCATCTGTTAGAGGAGAACCAGCAGTGCATGGAAATATTTTTTGCATGAAGAGATCCCAAAATTAGCATAAAATGTGTAACTTGTTGCCAATCATAGGCAGATACAGCAAAGCTGTAGCTGTGATACTGACAACTGATTGGCTAGGAAAAATCTCGACACAGCTCATAGGATAGAATGCTCTGTCTATATAGGTGCCTCGGGGCTGGAGCTCACATAGGAGATTTAAAATGTCCTTTGAATTACATATACACAGAATTCCTCAGCAAAATGATTTGATATGAGACAGTAATCAGACAGAGACTTACACAAGATATCACACAACCTTCTACATATATTTAAGGATTCACATTTCAGAAAATCTCTGTTTAGATACAAACACGCTGACTGATCTCTAGTTTCTGTAATTAAATCTCCCGTAGACTTTACTTCTTCACTTGATATTTATTCTACATTAATACTCTTAAAAGGTTGTAGTATCAATTACTTGTGCATTCATTTCTTTTAAGCATTTCTATTTAATCTCATGAATATGTAAATGGCAACTCAAGCTGATTGTTTGTAATCAAACCTGTAATTATCTTGGTAGTTGGATATTCTGGATTCTTATATTTGCAAGCAAGTAGAGATTGTCCTCCTATAAATCTGTAATTGTACAGAATACAGAAGCTACTAAGTGTCCATGCTTTAAACCTGTGCAATAAAGCGAGCAAGTGCCTAAAAGGAGCCAAATACAAAGTGGTATGTGGACTAAAGGGTGAAAATGCATTGTAAACTCATTTGCATTTCCAATCCCAGTTTCCCAGTAATGCAATATCTTTATTGCCTAGACTTCTGAACAGGAAATACGTTTTTTTTTGCACACATTTGTGTGGCAACCATTACTTTTCAGCACTGCCTTTACCTTCATGGGCATGGAGTTCACCAGAGCTTCACAGGTTGCCATTGGAGTCCTCTTCCACTCCTCCATGATGACATCACAGATCTTGTGGATGTTAGAGACCATACACTCCCCCGCCTTCCATTTTAGGATGCCCCACAGATGCTCAATAGGATTTAGTTCTGGAGACATGCTTGGCCAGTCCATCACCTTTACTTTCAGCACGGTGGGCAAGACCCTACAGCGGTTTCACGGGACAGGTTCCACTTAGAACAGGCCTCCCCATGGTCGTAGCGTCATATCCAGAGGTTGTCTTTGGGAAATAGATGTATGAGTGATGCCAGCATTGCTGCAGAGGTTGAAAGGAAGGGGGTCAGCCTGTCAGTGCTCAGACCATACGCTGCACACTGCATCAAATTGGTCTGCATGGCTGTCATCCTAGAAGGAAGCCTCTTCTAAACAAGAAAGCCATGCACAGTTTGCTGAAGACAAGCAGACTAAGGACATGGATTACTGGAACCATGTCCTGTGGGTCAGATGAGACCAAGATAAACGTATTTAGTTCAGATGGTGTCAAGCGTGTGTGGCGGCAACCAGGTGAGGAGTACAAAGACAAGTGTGTCTTGCCTACAGTCAAGCATGGTGGTTGGAGTGTCATGGTCTTGGCCTTCATGAGTGCTGCAGGCACTGGGAAGTTACAGTTCATTGAGGGAACCAGGAATGCCAACATGTACTGTGACATACTGAAGCAGAGCATGATCCCCTCCCTTCGGAGACTGGGCCACAGGGCCGTATTCCAACATATTGACCCCAAACACACCTCGAAGATGACTAGTGTATTGCTAAAAAAGCTTAAGGTAAAGGTAATGGACTGGCCAAGCATGTCTCCAGACCTAAACCCTATTGAGCATCTGTGTGACATCCTTATGGAAAGTAGGAGAGTGCAAGGTCTCTAACACCACCACCTCCGTGATGTCATGAAAGAGAAGTGGAAGAGGACTCCAATGGCAACCTGTGAAGCTCTGGTGAACTTCATGCCCATGAGGGTTAAGGCAGTGCTGAAAAATAATTGTGGAGAAACAAAATATTGACACTTTGGCCCAATTTGGACATTTCCACTTAAGGGTGTACTCAATTTTGTTGCCAATGGTTTAGACATCAATGGCTGTGTGTTGATTTATTTTGAGGGGACAGCAAATTTACACTGTTATACAGGCTGTACACTAACTACTTTACATTGTAGCAGAGTGTCATTCCTTCAGTGTTGTCACTTTAAAATATATAATAAAATATGTAAAAATGTGAGGGGTGTACTCCCTTTTGTGAGATACTATATATATATATATATATATATATATATATATACCAGTAAGGGGACTAAACTTTAATTTCCAGCTCTCCCGTCCGTATGTTACTTATGGGAATACAATAGTTATAACTATACAGACCTTTTATGGATAGCGTAATATCTGTACTTTATAGTAGCTTGTCCAGACTTGCCATAGCTTTCCTCTTCAGAAACAAATATATTTTAATTGCATAGCAGATAGTCGAGGAAACTAAAATCTGTCACTGTCTCCACTTCTTCCCTATCTATTTGGGAGGAACTGAGATTACAGTTTTTTTTGTTTGTTTTTTTGTCTCTCTATTTATTTATTTACAAATGTCTTCGAGCAACAGTGACATCATTAAAGTTTTTTTTTTCTTTATTTTCAATTGTCTTCTTGTAACATTTGCTGTTTTGGCCAGTACTGTTTTGGCGCGATTTAAGGCCAGAACAGTGCCTGAGAGTCCATTTTTGCCTCGTAGAGAGCATTGCACTTTGCATTTGAATTTCATATCATTGAGGTAAGCGTCTTTATTCCTTTCTGGCCATATAATTTAGAGGATCTGGGGTTTATACATCCCTAAGTTTATACTAAATGGAGGATATCAAACAGAGGGGCTTACAGCTATATCTCACTACTACCAGGGCATTTCAAAGAAGGAATATTTGTATGTGTTTTTTTTTTCTCCCTTTTTTATTATTATTATTATTGTTTTTTTTAACCACCATTAGAGAAAAAATTCAAAGAAGGTAAATGTGTATTCATACCATTAGTAATTATATATTATACTAGATTACTTCCCAGAGACAAGCTTTCAGTGGGATATCCACCCTATAAATTATAAAAGTATTATGTGTTCCACATCATGAGTAATAATATGGATACCCATTTACATATGTACATATACATTATGAATAGTGCACACTCTATATCAAATGGATGCATATTATGTGTCTCTATATCTACTAGCGCATAAGCATAAGCTATACATCATCCCAGCTTTACTGAATGCGTGTATGTGGGTGTGTGTATGTATGTATGTATGTATGTCTGTATATATATATATATATATATATATATATATATATATATATATATATATAGATAGATAGATAGATACATATATATGTATATCTGTTGTTATTTCTATATTTCCCCTTCCAGAGTTGTATTTATATTCTATATTTTTATAAACCTACCCATGTACTTGTATCTCCATATATATATGTATGTTTAGATAACTATATATTCTGATGACCACCCTATATAATACTATTGTGAATTTTAGAACTGTATGTATATACAATGAATATACAATATATGTATGTATGTTTTGTACATAAGTATTTTTGATCATTGAAAAAGCCACAGGATAAAAGTGACGAAACGCATCTGATCAGTATTTTCCCTATCTAATTATTATTATTTTTTTTATAATATTAAAGTTACTGTATAATTTGCCATTTTCATTCTTATTTTTATTATTTTAATTTGAACATATTTTATTATATTTTTTTTTTTTTTACAAACATTGAATAAATTAAATATTTATACCAAAACCATGTTTTATATACTATTTTGATTAAAGACACCTATTACTCCAAAGGGGATATATTAAACCCAGCCAAAATATTTATATTTGGATACTATGTATTGATAGTGTTGTAATATTCCCCATGCTCTAAAAAGTACACATATACATTACCTAATACTCACACTCCATTGGAGGAATATGAGATAAGACGTTCACGGAGGAAATAAGTATCAACCTACAAGCCAACAAGTGTTGGGGAGTCTATAATATACTTCATAGACTGAGGTTAGAAAAGGGGAGAGCTTTGCCTACTGAGCTCTGTGAACAAGGGTTTGGGATTACAATAAATTGGTTATTTTGCACTAGGAATTGGTGTGCTATCTCTCCACCTCTTCTCTTTGAGATTGCTGTTTGCCATGATCTTCATATTTTTAATGCTGAGAAACATGTTTTATATAGGACTTAGTTACAATTTTTCTATTTTTTGTAAAAATATTTACAAGACTTTACTTGTTCATTCTTCTGAAATTAATCACTTTGGCGTAAGAAGACAAATGTGGTGGAGATAAGGATGAAATGAGATAGGGAATGAAGGAGGAGGATTTGGGATGTGAATGAAAAATTATAGAGAGGGATTATAGAGCAATAATAGACGATATGCATCTTTATTTTGCATTGTGTGTATTTAGCGTGTAATACGGCACCCCTTTTGCATCCCTGAGTCTCCTTGGTGGCACACAAGCCTGGCCACAAATTAGTCCTTGGGACCTCAGGGAAGAAGTGAGAGCTGGATGACAGGAAAGTACAAAGGGAATGGGTTTTATGAGGGGGGGGGGGGGCAAAGGAGATAGGGGTGGGTGCTATGTTAGGTGGGTACAAAGAGGGGTTAGGTGCTGTGTGGGAATGGATGCTGAGAGGGGAAGACTGCTGATAAGGACTGGTTGCTATTTATTTTCGATACTCAATCTACCATTGTACTTGTCGTGTTTGCTAAAACCAATTTACATTACTCCTTCTGGGAGTTTGGTACTCAACCTTTTTGGTACTTAACCTGGCTTCCAGAACAGATTAAGGTTGAGAACTAAGGTTCCACTGTATAGTTAAATATTTAAATATCACATATAATAGTTGTCAAACAACGAGACGTCGTCACGCTTTACGAGCTCGCAAAGCGAGCTCGCAAGAACTGCATCCCTCGCGATGCAGTTTTGTCCGCCAAATGCGGACCCTCGCATAGCAAGGGGCTGCATTTTGTGAAAGGTGAAGCCTCCCATGCCGTATGTGTTTGTCCGCAAATGCGGTCCCTCACGAAGCGAGGGTCCACATTTGCGAAGGAACAGGCTCAAACAAACACCCACACGCACCACTTACTTAAAAAAAAAAACATTACGCCTCACACGCGATTACCAACACCCACACGCACGACTTACTTAGAAAAAAAATACATTACGACCTCGGAACCGACCTTAACGTCATAAACTCTCACACGCATGACTTAGAAAAAAAAACATTACGACTAAGGAAAAATACGACCTAACGGGCGCAACAGAAAACAGTCAAAACACAATAAATACACACAAAAAACACATAAAAAACTTACCCACAGCAAGGGGGGGCCTCCAGGACCTCTGCAAGTGAAGTTACAACTCCATTTAAGTCCAAATTAACGAGTTTAGACACAATCCCCTAAGCGAGAGAAAAAATGGCCACCGAAAAAAACAAAAACGAGGCTACAGGACCCTAAACACGCAAAACAGAGCCCAACACTTAGGACTTACACCAGGTAGTACAACAGAGTATCACAAAATCATTCCGATGCACGTAACACACATACAATATAGCCGCCATTTTAAGACAATCCACACAATAATGTTTCTGAAATGGCGGATTTCCCGCCTAAAATAACGACTTTGCCTTGCGCACAAAGCCTATATATAGGGCACAATTGCCACAGAGCTCACACTTTCTCCTCAGGTGATGACAGTCTGACTGGACGTTTTCGGCTGCCGGAAAATCCGAAGAGATTGTTAGCTCTTCAGGATATTGATTGCTGGATATTTCTTATTGATAGGTAAAGTATATTAATTAATTTATTAGTAATTAATAAAAAAAAAAATACATTACTGCATTTTGCAATATCTGTACTTTAGCACGGTATTAATCATTAACCATTTGAAATATGTTTATTTATTGATTAATTAATTTTTAATGGACATTAATTTTATTAATTACTAATTATTATTAAAAAAATATATATGTACATTACTGCATTTTGAAATACCTGTACTTTAGCACGGTATTAATCATTAACCATTTCAAATATGTTTATTCATTGATTAATTAATTTTTAATGGACATTAAATTTATTAATAATTACTAATTATTTAAAACAAAATTGTTTAAAACAAAAAAAAAAGTCACTGGAATTAGATTTTGACATTGATGCTCAACTATTAATGTTCATTTATTATTTGATTCATCATTACGATTATTAATAATGTTAATTAATTAATAATTAGTCATAATAACACATTTAGTACAAGAAAAAAAAATGTATAGTTGTTTTACATTTTGTGCTTGTTACTCAACTATTACTGTTCATTGATCATTCATACAAGAAATTTAAAGTAAAAAATTCATAAAAATACATCTCCCTTTTGCACTGAATTTAAATATTACTGTTGTTGATTGTTTAAGCTCATTGTATTAAAGGTATAGGATCCTCAAACTGTTTATATATTTATATCACTTTCTTACATTTTACAGTGCATTTACTTCTATTTTGCAGCTATGCTAATTAAAACATAGCAAACATTAATAAGCCCTTTTTTCTATTTCTTTTCTCACAGTTTGATTATCTGCCCACGTGACTATACAGAGGGCTGTTTGCAGCATTTTATCTGCAATCACCTTCACAGGTATATCATTTTAAAATATTTATATTTACCTTATTGCATGCATGTATGAAAAGGACAACAAGTACTTTAAGTAATATCAATGATTCATGCATTTATGAAAAAAAAATAACATGATTTTTACTTCTTTTCACAGATTTGTGACATCGCCACCTGCCTCAAGTCTCCTCTGCAACACTTAACCTTACAGAATATTAAATTGACAGGTAAATGATTTTGTGATGACGTTTGTTAACACAATATAATATGAACTATTGATTTGCGTTGAGTAATATATTTCATACATTCATTCAATAAAAAAAATAATTATGATTTTTACATCTTTTTACAGATTTCTCACGTCTACACCTGTTTCAAAACAGGAGCATTTTCAATTAGAGAACAGCTGATTTACAGGTATATCAGAAGGAAAAAAAATTATAATAAAGATTTTTTGTTTTCCTGTATTCATTCATTCATCGTTATGTTACTGCTCATTGACAGGGATAGCACCTTAGAAGCAGTTAAATATTTTATTTCATGTATTATATTAGGTCAATTGCTCTTTTGTGTAGCTCTTCTTTAGGAACATAAAAACTGTTTCTGTTTTTCCATTCATGATATAGACACACCTACAGAGAGACACCCAGAGTAACAGACACACAAAGACACGGACACGCAGAGACACAGACACGCAGAGACACAGACACCCAGAGACACAGAAACCCAGAGACACAGACACCCACCTGCACGCAGAGACACAGACACGCAGAGACACAGACACCCACCTGCGCGCAGAGACACAGACACGCAGAGACACAGACACCCACCTGCACGCAGAGACACAGACATGCAGAGACACAGACACGCACCTGCACGCAGAGACACAGACACGCAGAGACACAGACACCCACCTGCACGCAGACACAGACATGCAGAGACACAGACACCCACCTGCATGCAGAGACACACACACGCAGAGACACACACACGCAGAGACACAGACACGCAGAGACACAAACACGCAGAGACACAGACACGCACCTGCAAACAACCCAAGAAAGAGAATCCTATACAGACACACAGACACCCACCTGCAAACAACCAGAGAAATAGAATCCTATACACACACCAAGACACACAGACACAGAAATACAGAAGCCCACACAGACACCCAGAGAGATACACAGACATACAAACACACACAGAGAGATACACAGACATAAAAACACACACCAGAGAGATACACAGACCCACAGACATACAAACACACACCCAGAAAGATACACACCCAGACATACAGGGAGAAACCCAGAGAGACACAAACCCACAGATATCCAGACACACACCCACAGACACGCAGAGAGACAGACAGCCAGAGACACAGACACACACCCACAAACTTGGAGACGCAGACCACCATAGAGACGCAGACAGCCATAGAGACGCAGACAGCCATAGAGACGCAGACAGCCAGAGAGACGCAGACAGCCAGAGAGGCACAGACAGACATAATTTTTAGAAATATATGACAAGGTAAAAAATATGTGTAATAAAATTAAGGTCATTCTTAATAGTCTATTTACAATTATAGATTATAATAGCCGACAATGCAGAAGATAAGAAAGAATATAAATGAAGAATGGCAAGGGAAAGGAAACAGAGATGGAGAGACGCACAGACCCCTGAGACTTCACAACGTTTAAGAGAAGAAGATTGACAGAGACTTCTAAATAAAAGAAAAATGGCTAAAAAAACAACAAAATGAATCTGCTGGAGTTTCAAAGAAAAGAAAAAGTAAACAAAAAAATGTCTGTAAAACTGTCTCAAAATGAACCTATTTTGCCTGCTGATACCAATGTTGATACAGATGACACCAATGTAGATGTACGAAGTTCAAATGAAATTTATATTGATGAAGGTCATCATAGTCCTTTCTTTAGAGCACTAACAGTAGACACTCATTATTGTAGATTAATGAATGTGGTTTCTCAGTTTTGTGGGGCTTATCATTTTCAGAAAGAACGACCAACTGATGGAGAGTTTATTAGTTGCTGTCAGAAAGGAAAGGTAAGTCTTCCAGAAAGACAGACATTCCCAGAATATTTAAAAAGTATCATGAGTGATCCTACATTTCCCAATTACACAAATTTTAAGAAAAATATTCGCTCTTATAACAGTACAATTTCATTTGCTTCAATGGGTGCAACATTAGCCGAAAATGTACCAGGACATCGTCCTTATTGTTTTAAAGTCCAAGGACAAATATACCACCGGACTTCAGATTTACACCCAGAAACAGGAGAGCAAAGGAAATGTGCACAGTTATATGTTCTCGATACAATGGAAGCTGTCGAACAATGAATGCTGCTTCCTGAAAATAGACAATGCTTACCCATAGTCTTTGAACAGCCTGATAACATTATGGCGAACAACCCTTATAGTCAAGCATACAAAAAATTAGCGGAGGTTGAAAAAGAACAACTGGCACATGCGCAAAGGCATCAATTGCCAATGCCAAGAGTTAATATGGTTCTCAAAAGGGATCGCCATACTGATCAAAGACGCTATAATTTACCAACAGCAAATGAGGTTGCCATGGTATTTAAAAATGATGATGGGGAACCACCATTTGAGCGGGATATTAGAATTTATCCACGCAATCAAGAACAACCTTTTATAAACATCAATATTTTAAGCAGTAATTTGAATTTTATGATATATCCCATTTTCTTTCCAAATGGGGAGCCAGGTTGGCAACCAAAATTGCAGTTGCAAAGTTATCCAAATAGTAAACTTCGTATTAGAAACAATATCTCAATGCTGGAATATAAAGTGGCACAAACTGCTGTCCGGAATCATTATAATCCTATTTTATGTGGGGGTAAACTCACACAACAATGGATTATTGATTCTTATCTACAAGTCAAAGCTAATAATCTAAATGTTGTCGAATTCCAACAAAACAAGCTTCGAGTTGAACAATATTGTGGATTGATGAATTATGTCGCTGAATTGGCTGCAAACAGAGACATTCCTGCGGGACGAGCAATGATTTTGCCATCCTCTTTCCAAGGATCTCCTCGCAATATGCGAGAAAGATACAATGATGCCATGGCTATTGTCACTAAATTTGGCAAACCAGATTTATTTATTACATTTACATGTAATCCACAATGGCCAGAGATCAAAGAAAATGTTATGCATGGACAAACTACTTCTGATCGACCAGATTTGGTTGCAAGAGTATTCAAAATCAAACTTAATTCCTTAATTTATGATATCACTAAAGCAGACTTATTTGGAAAATGTGTGGCTTTTGTTTATACTATTGAATTTCAAAAAAGAGGCCTGCCACATGCACATATACTTTTAATCTTGCAAGAAGATGATAAATTAAATTCAGCAGATAGAGTGGATTTAGTGATTAGTGCTGAACTGCCACATCCAGAAAAGCATTCAAGACTATGAGATTGTAACTCATAGAATGATACATGGCCTATGTGGAGAGAGCAATCCAAACTCACCATGTATGGAAAATAAGAAATGCATAAAAGAGTTTCCAAAACAGTTTCAAATGCAGACTTATGTTAATTGTGATGTATACCCTTTGTATGAAAGAAGAGAAGGACAAACAGCTATTATCCGTGGCCAAAAGGACGATAATAGATATGCACTTCCATCAAATGGATGCATGCTTGCACTTCCATCAATCCATAAAATATGTGTATAAGTATATATATAAAGGATATGATGCAGCAACTGTTGTTGTGCAAGGTGCAGACAATGAAAAAGACAACCCCATTTTACATGACGAACTTTCTTCTTATTTAGATGCTTGCTATGTAAGTGCTCCTGAAGCAATGTGGCGTCTTCTGAAATTTGAGATGCATGATATGCTGTGTATCGATTAGCTGTCCATCTGCCACAAAGTCAATTTGTTTGCTTCACGGCCGGCAATGAAACAAAGGCTTTAGCACAAAGTGAACATAGAGAAACAACGCTTACTGCTTGGTTTCAATTAAATTGTCAGGACACTGAGGCCAGACAATTTTTATACATTGACATTCCAAATCACTATGTATTCCTAAATGGTGAATGGAGACAATGAAAGAAACATAATTATAAAATTATCCCAAGAATATATACCGTCAGTCCACGAGACATTGAACTTTCAGTTTAAGATTACTCCTTTTACATGTTCCCGGAGCACAAAGTTATGAACATTTACGCACAGTCAATGACATAGTTTATGACACTTTCCACTTAGCTGCAAGACATCAAAACTTTCTGGCAGTTGATACAGAATGGGAGAGATGTCTCGAGGAAGCAGCACTATGTCAAATGCCAAAGCAAATGAGAGAATAATTTGCTTTTATTTGTATATTTTGTACCAGATGCCTTAACTTTGTGGGAAAAATGTAAATACATATGTGTGAAGATTTCTTGCAACGTTATATTGAGACCGTTGCTCAATTTAAAGCATTACTAGAAATACAGGAAATCTTTCTTTGTCATGGATTAAATTGTACCAACTTTAATCTGCCTGATCTTATAGATGAAATTAACTTTGATGAGTATGACGCTGACAATGAATAGCAAAAAACACAAGAAAAAAATGGAACTTTAAATGTATTGAAATTGGAAGCATTTAATGCCATCACAAATGCAATAGAAGATGAAATGCTCAAAGAGCGTTATTTCTATCTGGATGGTCCGGGTGGATCAGGAAAAACTTACCTATATAATGAGTTGCATTCGAGCACAGGGTCAAATAGCACTGCCATTTGCAACCACTGGAATTGCCGCACTTTTGTTATATATTGACCGTCATTTTTTGACGGGTAAGTCGCTAGTAAATATATATTTCTAAAGCGCAAGTCCTAGAGCTCAGCTGCAGGCAGAGGAGCTTCATGCAGGCAAGAGGTACAGGAAGGTTAGCAGCTATGGAAAGAGGTCTTTGGGGCCCAAACATTTTTTTTATGCACCGGGGCACAGGACATTCTCCTTGTGAAGAGCACAGGTGAGCTATAAGAGGCTGCTCTCAGCATAGTTTACTTTGTTTATAGAACAAACCTACTTCAGTATTCATTCTCAGATTGAGCTTATCTGCTTTTGTTTCTGT
Source organism: Discoglossus pictus (assembly GCA_027410445.1). Lineage (NCBI taxonomy): Eukaryota > Metazoa > Chordata > Amphibia > Anura > Alytidae > Discoglossus > Discoglossus pictus. The sequence continues at coordinate 98,083,632 of CM050169.1, forward strand.
GTCTTGCACAAAGAAATGCTCTGAGAAATGGGAGGAGTTAAAAAGACCATCATGGCAGCCGCTTGTAGACAAGCAAACTAATCTGTATTTTTCTGTTTACATTATATAAATCTGATTTGAAGTATTTTTATCAACTGGTTAGAGAGTTTTCCCTCAATATTCAGAGACGTTACTGTTCATGTTGTTAGAGCTATTATAAACTTGCTGCTTGTCATTAGACTCACACTGTGAATTATAGGAGGAGAAGAAAACACAATTACACACAAAGCTTAATGCCATCTACTGATTAATGCTGCACAGAAAGGTGGGAACTCTCACACTGGTATTTTTATTTCACAGCGAGTGATTATATTGCTGACCCAGCCATTGTACAAGTGCCTGATTATTGCACTGAATATTTATTCCTGCACTGTACTGGTGTATATTCAGTCAATTACTAACTAGGAAATTTAAATATAAAGAAATATACCAAATTTGAAATTAATTTAAAATCGCACAACACCGACGTGTTACCTCTTGCAGAATATGTTGAAATGGAAATGTAATGTCTTGTGGCCAAAATAGGATTTAACAAGTGTCTGACTATCAGAGAATTGCACATTTGAAAGATTTGTACAGGCTGATACTACAAGTGACTCTCAAGTTTCATCTGGTTTGCTCTGATACATTTTAACTGGAGATAAGTTCCTCAATAATCAATTTATAACTGTGACTAGACAATATAATTCATCCTTCCTCTCAGTATAACTGTGGCTAATGGTCATGGTATATTTATAGTGTCAGGTTCTCCTCATCCCACTTTGTCACTGAGGACCAGCATATAATGTCTCAGGGACAAGCACAATTCCTCGGACCAGCAGATGAATTGGCCGGATCACAATTTAATAAGGCTGTTTATATCTAAAGGAGTAGTTTCTAATGTATTACATTTATAACAGGGCACAGTCAGCTTTGGGGTAGCAGTGAGTCAATGCACCTTCCAGTTAGGAGGTTATCCCTCTGGATCATAGGTTTGACTTCTAATTGATTTTGCTACAAATTCTATGTTGCAGTTTCAATGATTATGAGCCTTATTCAATGGCAAGCCCGTAATTAACAATTTAACTGCAGGTTAAATTTTTTCTAAACATTTAGATGTTTTCAATTGTCTCTAACTGGCAACTGCCCTCTCACCGCCTCCACAGGGAAGTAATTAAGATTTCAGGGGGAGTGATCATATGATCTGACAATATTTAAGCAAGCCCATAATTTACTTTTTAAACACAACCAATAGTAAATGAGACCGTCATCATGACGTCAGTAAAACATGGAGTTTAAACTACAATCAATTAGTGTTTCTGCAATCCAAAAATGTAGAAATCAATAAAAATCAATAAAGCAACTGTTCTAGTCCATGTAGGTTCCATGATATGTATTAACTCCTTGATTCCCGGGATCGATATAACACAAAAATATAACATAAACAGTTTTTATTGCAGATTAATGTCTTTCATTGCTTTCCCATTATTTTTAAGTACAGTAGTGTATATTTGCAGCTGGAGTTATACCAACGGGTGTTTACCCCACTCTTATAATTTGTTGATACATTTGCGATTTACAGGTTAGAAGGCAATTGCGGGCTACATGGACGTTTGTAATTGAATATCGATTTTGCATCTTTAGCACTGGTAACATTTACAGGCTTGAAAAATCAAAGGAGGAGATGGGACGGTGTTTCGGTTTTGACAAAATGCAGCGCTATGGAGCCTGTAACTCGCAATTGAAATGCGAGTAGCTAAATGTGGCCAGTTGAATATCCGTTACATTTACGGGCTATATTATGGGTTCAAGTAATTGCGATTTGCCCAATTGAATGAGGCTCGTTGTGTTCAGTGCATTAGCTTTGATTTAAAGTCACCTTCGGTATCGTAGCTATTTATTGCAACTCCTAACTAGAAGATTTATATTTCTGACTGTTTATGCTTCAACTTCGAGTTACAATTTATATGAACTTAAAGGGCATTTTTTTTTATTATTTTTAATACACCTGCTCTGTTTTTTGCCTATCACTAATTGTTATCTTTAATAATGTTTAATCCCAGATTAATACAAAGTAGAAATAAATGCCTAAAGAGTCTATTTATCTTTGAGAAATTGCCTCCTACACACCAACACAGTCATGGTTTCCTTTCACATTGTAATACCATAATATATTCTGCATCCCAGTACTAGACATTTGTTCCTCAGTGAAATGTATTCTGAGCATTTTTGACAATTTATATCCATAAAACCTGAACATATTATCAGTGACACTTTGGAGGCAGTGCAATATATTTACTAAAGTAGGTGATGATTTTCTTTGCAGGATTATAATGTTTATTTGAGCCTGGTGTAGTCAGATAATATAAATGGAGAGATCTTGGGCAGAATGAGAGATTTTACTCATTTACACCCACAATGAATATACACAGAGCAGTGTATATAATAAACCCACAATGCCCTAGGTATTTTGAATCTCATTTATACAGATATAATTCAGCTCAGCTTCTTATAGTGACAGATATTAGATGATATTTACACAGACCTTGGCTGGGATAAATAGGTTATTTTTGGCTTTATTCCCTATCATAGTGTTTATACCATTAATGCTCTGAATGAATTCATAAATATGATGTATATGTGGGTAACTAATACACTAAAGTGCTGCCTGTGTGTGGATAACTTGTTTTGATGGAAACTTGGACCAGATTTATTACAGTTAAGGGCTTGTTGTTCCATTATTTTGTTATTTCATGCTCATAAATTATTGATTGTGATTTCCTACCTACAGCATAAAAGAGCTCATGAGGTTCATTGTTTAATTTTATGTTCACAACTATTTTTCCCAGTGCTGCAAAATTCACACACTAAGGAGAATTAAACAAACATAATGTCATCTATAAATAAATGTTATCTCTGGGTGGAATTTCTACTAAAAGGTTCATGTTCATGTGACAATGGACATGATACCAGACACACCCAAGGTGAAAAATGTTCCTACGTGCAGTCTACACAGTCCGAGGGAAATTAAGGTAAGGGATGAGACTTGCTGACACCCCGGCAAGACCTGTGAATTACCCCCTGCTGATATCGGCATCCCGGGCCTGGTGTCTTAGTTTGGTATGTGGACATGTTTGTTTCCTGTTTAACATCTAACTGGACTTTTCCTTAGCACCCTATAAAACTGCTTACTAATCCCCTATAAAGTCACTTCTGGTGAATGATTACTAGTGTGAGAGCTAGACATTGTTAGTTCAGGGAAACTTTTTTATAAGACAGTTATGCTTTTTTTAAAAGAGAACATATGTACTCTGCCTAAAGATTGACAGGTGCATTAGCCAATCAGAGTGGGATTTTGGGGTGTATCCCATCCTGATTGGCTCACACATTTGCGCCTTCTGATTGGCTGAAATTTGACAGACAGCGTTTTCAGTCAATCAGAAGGCGCCATTGCCTATTTCCTTCCGGAAAAGGCTCTAGGAGGCTCATTAGCGTCAGGAAAGTGTCCGGGGCAGAAGAGAGGAAGGCCAGGGACATCGCTCCAAGGTAAGTTGAATGCATATTATGTTTATTTTACTTTATTTTGTGTCTATATGTTGTATTAATGTAATTTTTTTTTTTAACAGGGGCTGTGCCGGAGAAGAAAAGAAGAAGGATGGGGACATGCTGGAAAGGTGAGTAAAATATTTAGAATGTTTCTAATGTTTATTTACTTTATGTAAATGTAATTTATTTTTATTTTTTTCCTCGGTTGGTATCTGAAGGGACATCTGCAAAGGTAAGTGGACTTAATTATTTTATTTTAGGTTAGAATTAGGGTTTTTGTATGTAGATAGGATTTATTGTATATTAGATAGATAGGGAGATTTATTTTAGATAGTTAGGATGTATTGTATATTAGATTGATAGGGGGATATATTTTAGCTAGTTAGGATTTATTGTATATAAGATAGATAGGGGGATGTATTTTAGATAGTTAGGATTTATTGTATATTAGGATTGATTGTTTGTTAGATAGATAATGGGTATTGTATTTTATTTGTATTGTATGTATTGTATTGTATTGTATGTATTGTATTGTATTGTGTATGTCTTTCCTTTTAAGGTGTGTCATTTATTTTATTTTTTTCGGTAGTGGGGGGGTTGTGATGTATTTTTTTATTTTCTGTAATGTTCCTTTTTTTATTTTTTGTGACTTAGGTTTTTTATTTTCTGTAAGGTAGATTTTTTATTTTTTGTGACTTAGTTTTTTTTATTTTCTGTCATTAGAGTGGTGGGGGGGATTATTAAGGGGTAGGTAGTGTAGGTAGTTAGTGTAGGTGTTAATAGATTAGTGTAGGGGGGTTAGTTTAGATTTAATGGTTTATTGGGGGGTATAGTGAGGTGTAGTATTTGTAGTTAGTGTCATGAGGATCCTTGAGGACCATCATGGCACTTACAGTATGTTGTTAATATTAGGGTTATAACTGCCCCAAAAGGGTCATAATATACCCTTATGGGACTTGTGGGGTTAAATAGAGGCTTATGGGGGGTCTGTATTGACCCCCATGAGTGACAGGGTTAATTAAGTGCTTATGGGGGTCTGTATTGACCCCCATGAGTTATAGGGTTAATTAAGGCTTATAAGGATCTGTATTGACCCCCATGAGTTATAGGGTTAATTAAGGGCTTATGGGGGTCTGTATTGACCACCATGGATGACAGGGTTAATTAAGGCTTATGGGGGTCTGTATTGACCCCCATGAGTGACGGGGTTAATTAAGTGCTTATGGGGGTCTGTATTGACCCCCATGAGTTATAGGGTTAATTAAGGCTTATAAGGATCTGTATTGACCCCCATGAGTTATAGGGTTAATTAAGGGCTTATGGGGGTCTGTATTGACCACCATGGATGACAGGGTTAATTAAGGCTTATGGGGGTCTGTATTGACCCCCATGAGTGACGGGGTTAATTAAGTGCTTATGGGGGTCTGTATTGACCCCCATGAGTTATAGGGTTAATTAAGGGCTTATGGGGGGTATGCATTGACCCCCATGAGTTATAGGGTTAATTAAGGGCTAATGGGGGTCTGTATTGACCCCCATGAGTGACAGGGTTAATAATGGCTTATGGGGGTCTGTATTGACCCCCATGAGTGACAGGGTTAATTAAGGCTTATGGGGGTCTGTATTGACCCCCATGAGTTATAGGGCTAATTTTAGTTGCCTGGGGTTAATATTATTTAGCGCAAGTCCTTTCAGGACCTTTACCGTCCTTTAAGGACCCGCAAGGCGGAAAATTTAGAAATGTAAATGCAGCAGGGTCACGGTCGGTGTCGATTGGGGACCCTCGCTGCAAAGGGTTAATGTGGGAAGGGTATGGAGGTCCCTATGGATCCCTGCAGCAAGGGGTTAATGTGGGGACACTTCGGCATAGAGGGTGGTTTATTTTAGTTGCCGTGGGGGTAGTTGGAGTACCCCCCATGGCAGGGCTTATGTGTGGGACTGCCGCGGAGGTCCCGTTCAGGACCCCCGCAGCAATTGGTGAGGTGTGGGAGTCTGCGAGATCATCTCGCAGGCTGTCACTCCTCATGTAGATTTTCTACGTGTTGATATGGACAGCACTGCTGCATGGCGCACACGTTGCTCGCAGCAGGGCTAATTTAATAGCGTCATAACTTTGATAAATTTGCAGCACATAGGATTTAAGTAGAAGACTCTTATCTATGAGGCTGGAATTTAATAAGGCTGTAAATGTCCAAAGCTCAGATGTATAATAGGTCCAAAAATATACGCAAAACAGAGAGGGTTTAAAGTCCAACACATTCAACTGGACAGAATTTCCTCAGGGATATTATTACAGAGTATATCCAATTGTATTTTGCTGCCATTTGGAGGGAATAACAGCACTTTTGTATGCCCTAAAAATGTAAATGTATGGTATCCTCTGTATATGCAATTTACCTTATTTTTATCCAATTGAACTATAATTACAAAAGAGTTTAATTAAATGTCAAACTAAAACAAAAACATATTATCCCAGCTCTGAGCAATAAATAAATATGTTAATGCAGCCTTTGGATATTTCATGACTCTTTTGCTCAGCTGTCCATGCATTATGATTTATAACAAAATGGTGTTTTTAAGCTTGGAGACTTCTTATCTTTTAAAACACATTTAGACTCCAAAACAGAGAGCTCTCCAGATCCACATTTGAATAATAAGTATTTTACATTGTGATAAGGGCTAATGGTCTCATAAAAAATGCACTTTTGGAAATGGTTTAATGTACCACAGAATAAAAGCTTTTTTTTTTTTTTACGTTTTTTTTGTATTTAAAAACAAACAAACTTGAGCTTACTAATTTGATTTTCTACTTACCTGTGCAAATTATATGTATTGTTTGAATGTATATCACTTAGGGGGAAATTAATATAAATGAACTCCAAAAGTAATAATGATTCAATTTCCTGATTGCTAATTAGTTTGAATAATAAAATAACTTCTTGAACAAGAAAAAGAAGTTACTTAAATAATAATCATTCAGTTGGCTAATTTAAGGATGTAAATATTTATGACTTTGTCTTACTGTTGTTGTTTCAGATATCATATGCAAATGTAATTAGCATATTAAAATAGCCTATTACTGATTTTTAATGATTATCATAGCCAGATGTTTATATCTTGAATTCATATCAAACAATTATCTCCATCAAACTTTCTTCAAGTTCCTGCAATTAAAATGTTATATAGAATTTACTTCCTGGATTCTGTTGCTTCAAGCAGAATCATTTGTTTCTCCATAAAAGTGCTATAACTGCAATAGCTGAAATGTTTTGGGTTTTAAGGACCTCTGTAAATTGTTCTCTAGAGTGGGAGAGCATGTCCCTCTTCATCAACACATTCATTTTATCTGCCCACAAATTACTCCCTCTAAAACACATATGATCATTATCTATATCTCTGTTACCAATTACAGGACTTAAAAGCAGAAGCTCTTCTGTAAGTCCCACTCCCATCTCCTCTCACTCTCACTCCATCTTCTGCTGGCTTGTGGAGATATATCCCCTAACCCAAGCATCTCACTCATTTCCACCTGCAGAGGCCCCAGGGCAGCAAATATCCAAAACACCAATACTTTAATACCCAACACCCATCACAAACCATGTAATTTGCCCTTATTGAGTGTACTGTGGAGTGCAAGATCTGTGTGTAAACTCCATCAATCTACTTGCTATCACTGAAATCTAGCTCACTTCATCTGACTGTCTCGCCTGTGGCACTCTCATATGGTGGCTTACATTTAAATCACACTCCTCGACCTAGGAACAAGTAAGGTGGAGGTGTGACCATACTACTTTCCTATTGCTGCACTTTTCATTGCATACCTCTGGCTCCCTCTATCCAATTCTCATCTTTTGAAGGTCACAATATCTCTTCTCCAACTTCTCTCTTTGAGTAGCTGTGGCCTATCACTCGCCTATCACCACCCTCTCATTTTCTGGATCACTTTGCCACCTGACCTCCTCACTTTCCCAACGTACCTTCATCCATTCTTGTCAAGTTCAACATAGCCACTGACACCCGCACGCACCCAAAAGTCACAAAATCACTTTCACTTACCCCTTCCCTTGGCCTCTCACAATGTACAGAGACCCCAACTCACTGTGATGGAAACTCCACTGATGTTATGTTTACCAATCTCTGCACTATCTCCAACCTAGTCATCTCCCCACTCTCTCTGTCTGACCACCACCCTCTAACCCGCAACCACATCTTCCTATCACCACCCTTCTTCTATTCCTGACACCAGAAACCAAAGAAACCTGCAAACACTTAACCCACAACAACATCCCAATGTGCTACAATCCCTTCTCAACACCCTCAGCCCCCTCACTGCCCTGACATCACCACTTCCACCTTTGACACTCGTGCTCCCATAAAAACCAGCAGAAGCCCTTGCTCTCATCCACAACTATGGCACACTACACAAACACATTATATACAGAGGTGCTCCTGCACTGCTGAATGACTATGGAGGAAATCTTGCAAATTCAGCAGACTTTCTCCATTAGAAGTTTATTTTGCGCTCATATTTCTCTGCTCTCAATCTTACCAAATAACACTACATCTCATTGTTAATATAAAATCTGTCCGCCAAACCAAAACGTTGGTTTTCTAACATAAACCATCCTTCTCTGCCCCTCCACCTCCTACCTCTTTCTGGCTCACAGCTGAAGACTTCGCCAGCCACTTAAATATATAAAATGCATTAATTAAATTAAAAACGTCCAAACCCAACTCTCCTCTCAACTTGGCTCAGACATACCCTAGTCTCAACAAACTGACAACAGTCAGCCTTTACCCTTGGCCAATCCCTCCTCCACCATAGACCCTTTAACTAAGGATTTTAACTTTATTATCAAGCATTCACATTACATCTTGTCCACATGATACTATTATATCACAGCTAATACCCCCTCTGCACCACACTTATGCCAGCTCTCACACATCTATTCAACCTTTCCTTAAACACTGGTAAGTTTGCATCATCGTTAAAACACTCCATAATTACACCCATTCTTGAGAAACTCTCATCTGATCTGACTCTGCATCTAACTACCCCCTATCTCTCTACTTCCCATGGTTTCAAGACTGTTTAAGCAGATCTTCTACAATCGCCTTACACATTTTTTCCCTCCAATTTCCTTCTTGATCCTTTTCAGTCTGGCTTCTAGGCCAATACTCTAACAGCCCTCACAAATCACTAGCGAATTGCTCACTTCTAAGGGAAAGGTTCACTTCTCTATTCTAATTCTCCTGCCCCTCTCTGCTGCCTTTTGTACAGTTGCCCATCCTCTTCTAATCCAAACTCTCTGCTCTCTTGGCATCTGTGACACAGCTCTCTCATGGTTTACATCTCTCCACTCTAGCCCATAATGAATGCCTCCGCTAGACTCATTGCTCTGTGTCTGCAGTACCTCTCTGTCAATCACTCCACTTGCTTTCCATAGCCTCCAGAATCAAATTTAAAATCATTACTCTTTTTAAGTCTGATTTCAGGGGGCATAATCATATGATCTGACAATATGTAAGCAAGCCCGTAATTTACTTCTTAGACATAGCCAATAGTAAATGAGACCGTCCTCATGGAGTCAGTAAAACATGGAAGTTACACATAATCTGCAATGGAAGGCTACAAATTAGTGCCAATCACATATAATAGTTGTCAAACTACGAGGGATGCAGAAGGGGGAGGCTCCAACGGCTCATTGTAGGCCACAAATTGGCCACATTGCAGGCCACAAATGCGGACCCTCGTGAAGCGAGGGGCCGCATTTGCGGAGGTGGAGGCTCTACGGCACCTCACTCGCGGTTCAAAACAACCCAGAGAAGCAAGACTTTGAAAAAAAGCAACCACGACGCAGGACTTGCAAAAAAAACAATAACGCGCAATGACTAAATACGGACTTACACCAAAAAATACAAGCCGCTGGACTTAGAATATTTTTTTTACGACTTCGCAAAAATACCAAATTAAAGTCCGTAACGCGGACATCCACAAACAACAAAAACACTTCATAAAAATAAATAAATAAATAAACACACACAGCATTGGGGGACAGCCACGACATCTGCCAGTGAGGTTGCCCCCCAATTATAGTCGAATTTAAGGAGTTTTGGAACTTGAAAGTCGGCTAAGCGAGAAAAAACATGGCGGCCGAAAAAAATGAAAAAAAGGCTACACGACCCAAAACCCGCAAATAACAGCCAGACGCCTACAACTTTTCACAAGGATGTACGAGGTACAAAAATGCAAAATTACGAGGTCGCAAAAATACGAACTTAACGGCCTTGGAGCGCCAATGGTGTTTAGAGGACACAAAGTACACCAGGGGAGAGGCTCGCAATGAGCGCCAAAAAGAGATCAGGGCCGACCTTACAATGAGCGCAAAAGTGGTTCTGATAAAAAATACACCAACCAAGAAACTCGCAATGAGTGCCCAAGGTACTCACACGACCAAAACACTTACTTTCTGTGGCAAACAGCATTACCTGCCTTACAATTTTATTGCCCCGTCATTTTTGACGGGCAAGTCGCTAGTAAGTAATATTTCCTGATCAGGCTCACAATCAGTCAGTCTATAAAATGCATTAGATCATATGTTTCAGTCCATGTGGGTTTCATTATATGTATTTGATATGATATGTTTATATACAGGCTGTAACACTACACCCATCTAAGGACATACTGGGCAATATTTATACCATACATTTCCATATGTGATTGTCCAAATTTACAAAAGTCTTCCCATACCTTCCTTCATTTGGCCATGTTTCTACTGTAAATAATGTCTAGTATATATTGGGAAATTCATCCATATATTCTTAGGGGTTATTTTGATATGTGACTCCTGGCATCTGTTGTATTTGTATAACAGTATAAGACTTGTATTACAGTAATACACATGCACATGACATTAATGCATTTATGGGTCTAATATTCAAGTGACACCAAAAAAGTTTTGAAATGGATATACAAACACACCATCGCAAGAGCCAAATTCTAGATATTTATAAAAAAACATTTATATGTAATAAAGTACAGTTATGATACACTCATTAAGGTCATAATGATTAGCAATATTACCTCTATATTAGCTAAATTTTACAGATTGGTTACACGTTTTTGACCATATTAGAAAATGTGGCATCTCTAAGCTCATCTCAATGTTGTTAAAAACTAAGAGCCCTATTCTATTAGACGCCCATAAAGGACTCTAACCCATGATTTTGGTTGTAGGTGTTTTTTCTCTCTAAATGTTTATATGTATTCTATTGACTTAAGCTCTCAATTTATGTCTTTCAGCCTCCACACATAAACATTGCCTTTTTATGTAGGATTTCATAGGGCATGATCATGTTATCTGACAATATTTAGACAAGCCTGTAATTTACTTGATAGACTTGATAGTAAATGAGCACGTCATCATGACATCAGTAAAACATGGAAGTTACTCGGAATCTGCAATTGGAGGCAGCAAGTTAATTAGTGCCAATCACATATAATAATGGCAATCTGTGAGTTGTCATCACGCTAGCGGCCCGTAGTGAGGCTAGCAGTTGAGGCATGCAGCAGGACTTAGGCTTCAATGAGCGCCAAAGGCGCTCATAGCACTGCAAGACTCACAAAGCAAGGTGAGCATTAGAGGCACGCGGGACTTAGGCTTCAATGAGGGCTGAAGGTGCTCATTGCAGCCATAGACACAGGGGACTTAGTTTGCGCTCACCTTGAGACACGAGGGACTTGGCCAAAATTACGGGACTTATGACTTAGGACCCGAAGCACGTAGATGGACTGCGGGGCTCTCAAAAATACGACTTTAATGGCCGAACCACCGAACTGGAAAAACAGGAAAAAACACACAAATACGTCTCAAATTCACTCACACACTCACACACAGCACAGGGGGAGAACCAGTGAGCCTCTGAGTGAGGTGGCAAGCTAATTTGAGCCATATTTGGGGTTTTAGTCACTCAGCTAAGCGAGAAAAAAATGGCAGCTGAAAAAAACTTAACAGATCGGAAAAAAAATCAAACAAGGCAATTTATGTGATTTAACACTGCAGTCATTGATGAATGTATAGATTGTTAGCTCTTAACCAATATACTTCATCTATCAAGCAAATTATATTTTAACTAAGAGCTAACAATCTGTGCATTCATGAATGATGGCAGTGTTAAATCCCAAAAATTGCATTTTTACTTTTTTTTTATTATTAATGAATTAATCAAGAAACTTTATCCATCAAGCAAATAATTATATTTTAATTAATGAATAATGAGAAAAAATGGAAAAATGCAATTGTGCTTATTAAACACTGACCTGATTGATGAATACATACATTCTTAGATCTTTGTTGCATGAATGACAATTAAAGAGAATAGATTTATAAATTAATCTTTTAATTGAAGCAATTAATTAAAAAAACACAAACAAAAATCATTAAGTAATACATTTTAACAAAACTGCATTTAAGGACACACAATAGTTAAAATATAATTTGCTATAATCAGATTTGAGTAATTCATTCTTGAATTAACACACAAACTTACTTTTTAATGAAAACAAGATTCGCTCTTTATGTTTTGCATTGAGGACACTTAAAAACAATATGTGCAATAACAATTCTTAATATGTCTTACAGATTTCAAGAAATAAAAGCAAAAAGGCCCAGACCATAACAAAGTGGAAAAGAACTTCATCCATCACCAGTTCAGGTAAGTAACAAAAACAAAAACAATTAATGTCATGATTGCCATTGTTTCCTATATAACAAAACATTCAAACAGAAACAAAATCATCACTATTTATAATTACAGATTACAATGGCAGCCAACGCAGATATAATACAAGAAATGAAAGAAAAATGGTAAGAGAACAGAAGCAAAGATGGAGAGATGCACAGTCACCCGAGACTTCACAGAGATTGAGAAGAAGACCGTCAAAGACTTGCCAATAAAAGAAAAAGGTCTACAAAAGGACAAAATGAGCGTGAGGGAGCTCCATAAAAAGACAAAGTAAAAACCATAATGTCTGTGAAACATTGCCTAATGTCATTGATGTTGATATACAAAGTTGTAGTGATATATGTGTTCAGGAAGCTCAGGATACACCCTTATTTACAGCACTACCAGTAGAGAGTAATTATTGTGGGTTACTAAATGTGGTTTGTCAGTTTTGTGGGGCCTATCATTTTCACATGGAAAGACTAAAAGATGGCGAGCTTATTAGTTGCTGTCAGAAAGCAAAGGTAAGACTTCCAGAAAGACCCACATTTCCACAATATTTAAAAAGTATTATGACTGATACTACATTTCCCAATTATATCAATTTTAAAGAAAACATCAGGTCTTATAACAGTGCAATTTAATTTGCTTCAATGGGTGCTACATTAGCAAAAAATGTCCCAGGACATGGCCCATACTGTTTTAAGGCAAAGGACAAAATTATCACTGCACTTCCCATTTACACCTACAAGCAGGAGAGCAAAAATTTGCACAGTTATATGTCCTAGATACAATGGAAGCTTTTGAACAACGGAGGATGTTTTTTGAAAATAAAAAATGCTTAGCCACAGTTTTTCAAGAGCTGGATAACATTATTGCCACCAACCCATATAGTTATGCTTACAAAAAATTTAGCAGAGGTTGAAAAACAGGCACATGCTCAAATAAATCAATTGCCAATGCCAAGAGTAAATATGGTTCTGAAAAGAGATCACCATTCTGATCAAAGACATTATAATTTACCAACAGCAAATGAGGTTGCCATGGTCTTTCAATATGATGATGGCGAACCACCATTTCAGCTGGATATTAGAATAAAACCCTGAAATGAAGGTCAACCTTTTACAAATATAAATATATTAAGTAGTCATATGGATCCAATGACATATCCCATTTTCTTCCCAAATGGTGAACCAGGATAGCAACCAAAATGACAGATGCCAAGTTATCCCAATAATAAAGTTAGTGTCAGAAACAATATTTCTATGCTGGAATATAACCTGTCATAAACTGCTTTTTGTGATGATTTTAACCCTTTTTAATATGGGGGGAAACACACACAAAAATGGATCACTGATTCATATCTACAAGTCGAAGAGAATAATCTAAACTTTATCAAATTTCAACAACAGAAGCTTAGGGTAGACCAATATTGTGGATTGATGGATTATGTCGCTGAATTGGCTACAAACAGAGGAATTCCAGTGGAAGAGCAATCACTTTCCATCCTCTTTCCAAGGAGAAAGATACAATGATGCCATGGCTATTGTGACTAATTTTGGAAAACCAGAGTTATTCGTTACATTCACATGTAATCCACAATGGCCAGAGATACAGGAAAATTTGAAAGATGGTCAAAATACTTCAGATAGACCAGATTTAGTGGCTCAAGTATTTAAAATAAAACTAAATTCAATAATACATGACATAACTATTGCACAATTATTTTGGAAATGTGTGGCTTTAGTTTACACCATTGAATTTCAAAAGAGGGGCCATCCACATGCATGCATACTTTTAATCCTCCAAGAAAAAGATACGTTGAATACTGCAGCGAGAGTGGATTCAGTAATTAGTGCTGATCTGCCACATCCAGAAAAACATTCAAAACTGTATGAAATTGTAACACACCAAATGATTCATGTTCCATGTGGAGATATTAATCCTAATTCACCATGTATGGAAAATAAAAAATGCACCAAAGATTTCCTGAAAGATTTCCAACTGCAAAGGTATGCTAATTGTGATGGATACCCTTTATATAAAAGAAGAGAAGGACAAAATGCTATTATTCAGGGCAAAAAGTTAGATAATATATATGTAGTTCCATACAATCCACATTTGCTGATGAAGTACAATGCACACATAAATGTGGAAGCTTGTACTTCTATCAAATCCATAAAATATGTGTATTAATATATATACAAAGGATATGATGCAGCAACTATGGTTGCGCAAGATGCACAAAATGAAAAAGACATGATGAACTTTCATGTTATTTAGATGCTCGCTATGTAAGTGCTCCTGAAGCAATGTGGCGTCTGCTCAAATTTGCAATGATTGATCACTCACATGCTGTGTATCAATTAGCTGTACATTTGCCACAGAGTCAATTAGTTTGCTTTACTGCTGGGAATGAAACAAATGCTCTAGACCAACATGAACACAAAGCAACAATACCAACTGCTTGGTTTCAGTTAAATAGCAAGGACACTGAGGCATGACAATTTTTTACATGGAGATTCCATATAACTATCTTTTCATAAATGGCCAATGGCGAGAAAGAAAAAAAAAGTGAAATAAAATGATCCCAATAATTTATAAGGTTAGTCCAAGAGATATTGAACCTTTCAGTTTAAGGTTACTTCTTTTAAATGCTCCTTGTGCAAAAAGTTATGAACATTTACGCACAGTAAATTACATCATTTATGATACCTTTCAATTAGCAGCGAGACATCAAAACTTCCTGGCAGATGACACAGAATAGGAGATGTCTCAAAGAAGCAGCACTATGTCAAATGCCAAAGCAGATGAGAGAACAGTTTGCATTAATTTGCATATTTTGTAATGTACTTGATGCATTAGCTTTGTGGGAAACATTTAATTAAATATGTGTGAAGTCTTTTTGAAACATTACAATGAGACCATTGCAGAATTAAATGCATTAATGGAAATTCAAGAAGTCTTTCTTGGACATGGATTGAATTGTGCCAATTTTAATCTGCCTTTTCCAGGACTAATAGATGAAATAAACTTTAAAGACTATAAGGCTGACATTGAAAAAAAAAAAAAAACTGAAGAAAAGATAGCAACTTTAAATACACTGCAATTGAAAACATTTAACACCATCAAAAATGCCATACATATCAATATGCTCAAAAAGCGTTATTTTTACCTAGATGGCCCTGGCGGATCTGGCAAAACTTCTTTTTATAATTTATTGATGAGTTTCGTTCGTTCTCAAGGAGAAATAGCTATGTCCTTTGCAACAACTGGAATTGCGGCACTATTGTTAGAAGGTGGTAGAACTGTACACAGTGGATTTAAACTTCCAGTTCCCATTTTAGAAACATCAATGTCCGATATCAGAATTACATCACTACAAGCTAAAAAACAAAGAAAAACTAAATTAATTATAATAGATGAGGCAACAATGATGTTGTGTCATGACCTACAATGTATTGATCGTTTCTTGAAAGAAGTCATGGCTACAGACTGTCTTTTGGGGGAAAGGTGATGTTGCTAGGTGGAGACTTTAGGCAAACATTACCTGTTGTCCCACATGAAAAATAGGATGTACATAGTAGAAACATGTATAAAGACAAGTAAACTCTGGAAAATATTTACACACCTTAAATTAGGACAAAATATGAGATCGGAAGGCTAAAATGAATTCAATGATTGGCTAATTCAAATTGAAGAAGGAAAACACCAAAAATAAATAATCTACCTGATGATACCGTTAAAATTCCAACAGAAACTATTTGCAAAGATTCACTAATATCTGCAATCTAACTCAGTCATTTTAATAACGAGGATTACTCAGACATTGCAAACTAAGTAATATCAACATGCAAAAACAAAGATGCCTTGAATCTAAATAACAACATTTTTAAATTAATCAATGCACCACAAAAAAAATATTGCAGTGCAGATTCGGTTCTGGCTGATGTCAAAGATAGTCAATCTTACTTTACGACTGAATTTATCAATTAATTAACTCCCTCTGAAATGCCACCACATGTTTTGCAACTAAAAGAAGGAGCCATTGTCATGTTACTGAGAAATATGAACCCCCAAAAAAGTACTTTGTAATGGGACAATATTGATTGTACAGAATTTAAGAGACCATTTCATACATGCAGAAATTATGAATGGTACACATAAGGGTGAACGAGTTTTCATACCAAGAAAAACTACCTTGCCTTTTGTCCTTCACAGGAGACAATTTCCCATTATCATGGCATTTGCTACGACTATACATAAATTCCAAGGACATACTTTTAAGTCTGTGGGTATTTTTTTAGAGGAAACAGTATTTGCCCATGGACAACTCTATCTTGCATTTTCCTGATGCAAAAAATAAAAAGACATTAAAGTTTTAATTAAAAAAAAATGAAAGTCAAGGAGAATTATTTGATGATGGTTGAGTATTTACAAAAAATATCATGTATTATGAGGTGTTGTAAATTAAAAAAAAAAAAACAGAAAAAAAAAACCCATACACAAAATGGAAAAATATACTACTAAAACAAAAGGTTTTTAGTAGTGTTTGAATGTTTGATTTTGGCCTACTAACTGCAGAGGCAGAAGAGGTATTTCAAATGTATATAACACAAGAATATAGAATAAAAGATTTAACATTTAAAGAAATACAAAGTCAATTATTACAAAAACAAAAAATACAGTTACAGAAGTGGTGGGAAATTACAAGTCTAAACAACTAAATAAGAAATGGAATAGTACCAAAAGGATTGAGAGTAAAGTTAAACCCACCCAATTATATACAAGATGGTGAATTTGCACAACAATGGGAAATAATAATGACAACGTGCTCTTTAGAGCTTATGAGGCTGATTATAACCAAAGACAAAGTACTGTTAGAAGAAATAAATAACAACATTTTAAAACTAAAAGAACAATGTAGAAAATATGAAACACAAAAATAATTCATAGAGTCACAAGAAAAGCTCACAACAGAAATCAATGCATTTAAGGATCAGTTAAAAGAAAGAAAAAGGAAAAACTTTATGAGACACAAAAGACTTTGAAAATGTTAAAGCCTACCAAACAGTGCAAAAAAAGATTCACTCACAACGAAGATACTCACATCAGAGTAGTGCAACTGATACAGGACCTTCTGACAATGAAATGTGTGGTACCTCCTCTAAAAAAAGAACTAATGTTAATAGAAATGAGAGAAGTTTTTTATCCATAGGAACCAAAAGAAAGAACAACCAAATGCCAAAAGTCAGAACAGTTTGCAATCATCAACAACCACAATAAAGACTAATCAAAATGATAACTTACAAGTATATAACTTGTCTAAATCTCTCTTAAATAAAGAACAAATAAGAGTATTAAGTCTAGGCCTAACATTCTCACCAACAGCGAGATTTCAACTGTTTGAACAAGTAAAAGATCTCAATCTATTTGCCTGAAAGATGGCAATTCACAAATATCACAATTCAACAAGACAGCAATACCTAAGTCAAAGAGGTTTAAAAAACAGAGAACAAGAATGCCTAAAAGACTTTGAAAAACAACAAAGAGAAAACAAAGAGAAAAAAGGGAGAGTAGATATACCTAGTAGGTTTACACCAAACTTCTAGAAATCTTTGTGGAACTAGTAACAAAAGAACTAAAAGAATTGGATAAAAATACTCCTAAATATACATCAAGTAATAATTTGAGTAGAAAAGAACATCAAGCATTAAAAGAATTGCAGAAAAATGAAAATATCATTATAAAGCCTTCAGATAAAGAAGGTAATATAGTGGTATTAAATACCACAGACTATATAGCAACTACTCAAAAATTACTAGACGATAAAGAATGTTATCTGAAACTTAAGGAGGATCCAACAGATGAATGTACAAAAAGGTTAGAAAGAGTAGTGGAAGAAGCAAAAGAAATGGAATTAATAACAAAAGAAATGAAATTTCTTATAAACTGAAGACCAACTATACCCACATTCTATTCTATACCTAAAATACATAAAAGCCTAACAAATCCCCCCGGAAGACCCATTGGGTCAGGGATAAACAGCATAACCCAAAATTCAAGTGTATATTTAGATGAAATTCTAAAGCAATAGGTAACAACTTTGCCATCATTTGTCAAAGACACAAAAGATACATTGAGGAGAATAGATGGAATAACAATACAAAACAATTCTCTATTGGTAACAATGGATGTAGAATCAGTCTACAGAAGCATTAAACATGAACATGGATTACAAGCAGTGAAAGCATACCTAGATTCTAAAGGAGTGGATTACGAAAACCAAAATAAATTTACAATAACATTTTTGGAATTTGTTTTGGATAATAAATTATTTTATCTTCAACAAACAGTGGTATAAACAGGTTAGGGGCATGGCAATGGAGACGCTGTGTGCCCCTAACTACGCAAATTTATATTTATGCCACTTGGAAAATAATATAGTATTCTCATAAAACAGTGAATCTTATACACAAAAAATATAACTATGGATAAGATTCATTGACCATATACTGGTCATATGGCCAGGCTTTGATGAGGAACTCAAAGAGTTCATAAGAAAAATTGAACAATAATGAACAAAATGTAAAATTAACATATACGTTCAACAAAGAAATAGTGACATTCCTAGATTTAAACATCTATGTAAATTCCAAAAAAGAACTAGCAACAAGAACCTATAGAAAATCAACGGCAACAAACTCGTTGTTACATTGGAAGAGTCACCATCCAATTTCAACAAAGAAAGTCGTACAAATAGGCCAGTATTTACGTATAAAAAGAAACTGTAGCAGCCAACAAGAATTCAAAATACAAACTAAAGAACTACAGGAAAGATTCATTCAAAGAGGATACACAAAAAAAGTGTTGAAGAAAGCATACCATATGGCCTTAACACAGGACAGAAATCAACTATTGGTTGTAATAAAAAAGCAACAACCTATTAGATTCATCACAAACTTAACTAGTCAATCTCAACAAATAAGATCTATATTGCAAAACACTGGAACATCATGAAATTAGACAGAGATCTGGATGAAGTACTTACAGAGCATAGTACAATTAGATACAGAAAAACAAAAAACTTAAAAGACCTTCTGGTACATATCCATTATGAAGACAAGAAAAATAAGAAGAACTGGCTAATAGAAGGTCAAAAAGGCTGTAAAGCATGCAGTAAATGTAAAGCATGTCCTTTTTTTGTTAAAAACCACATAATTTCAAGATGCAATAGGATTAAAGAATTATAAAATAAGACACAGTATAAATTGTCTAACTGAAGGTGTTATCTACCAGATAATTTGCTTGTGTAATAAAAAATACACAGGCAAAACCAAAAGACTGTTAAGACGCTGTGTATTAGAACATGTAAATGATGTTTTAAATTTAAAAGATACCCCAATAGCAAAACATGTACGTCATCATCACAATAATAATCCATACTGTTTGAAATTCATAGGTATTGCTGTATTGCTCATATACCAAAAACAGTAAGAAGCGGAGATTGGGATAAACATCTACTGTGTCAAGAGCACAATGGATATTTCAATTGGATACAAAAAACTCACAGGGTTTAAATGAAGAATTTACATATACAGCATTCATTTGAAAGTACCTTATGAAACAAAATACAAAATTAAAAACATTTATTTAAACATATGAAAAGGATACAAATAAAACCCACAGGGCCTCATTCTATTAACGGCCGTAAAATGGCCGCAAAGCTGCGATTCCTTGCGGCCGTCTTACGGCCCCGTGTAGAGCTACCTTTACCTTGCAATTCAATTATACGGCGACGCAAGGATATCCCCTTACGGCCGGCCGCATATCATGCAAAAGTCAGCCGCAAAGTCAGAAAACTGTAAATGCAAATATAAAATCGAGAATGCACTGTAAAGCTCCGTAAATGCTAGGCATCATAATGGGGGACATGAGGATTAATAGCAACACCCTCTCAAGCTTGCACATCAGCCCAAATCCAATATATTATTTACGGATTACTTTACGTCCCGTAGTTCCGCGGGCTCGTTCTTGTTAAACGCCGTACGGTTTTGGAGATGGAGGGCCGCAAACCAAGCATTGTACAAGCCAATATATATTCAATCCAGCACTGCAAAGCACTGTAAATGATGGGGAACATAATGGGGGGGGCATGAGGATTAATAGCAAAACATTCTCAAGCTTGCACATCGCCAAATTGTACTTTGATTTTAAAATCCGTACAAGTCCCACGGACTTCAATGATCAAGCCCGTAGCTCCGTATTCAAGCCCGTGCGGGCTGTCCTCCAAGCCCGCAGCTCGTTTTGAAAAGCCGTACGTGCTTTGAGGTTGAAGGTATCCATTTTGTTACGGTTTTTGCAGTCTGCATGGTTTAAGCCTGTAACCCTAAAATGGAGGCCCAAGCATTACAGCCTCCAAATGAACAATAGTTCAAATTAGTTTAATATTCCTCATATGTTTGATTGGTCAACACACATACAGGTTCCATTGTAGCCTGCAAAACAGCCCTATAATAGAATATGTCACCCCAACATTGGCGCACACAGCAAATGTGTTTTGACAACATGTAGCTGACATGAGCGGTCCCACATCATTGCGCAGTTGTAATATTTTTGACTAGTGCGCGTCGATGAAAGGGCGCAAGTGATATGACCTAATGCCATAAACCCTTCTAACCCTTGTAGCCGCAGCCTAATCCTAACCCTTACACCCCACAGCCTAATCATTAGATCCGCTAGCCTCCTGTCGGGCCTGCTGTTGTTGATGCGCGCATGTGTCGGTGCGCAGATGACAGCGCACATTCGATGCACGCTATATGGTTGATCAACGATAGAATACACATCTCGCTCATCACATCTACATTAGAGAATACAAATAGTGGCCAAATAAGACCGCCACTTGGCATATATCAAGTACCAGGGGAATATTTCATTATATGTGGTTAAGTTCTTCAGTTGTGTCCGACTCTCCGTGACCCTATGGACTGCAGCACATTCAGCTAGGTCTTTGCCTGTGCTGTTCTCCGAAGTTTGAGGCCAAAAAGATTGGAGTGGGTTGTCAGTTCCTCCTCTAGTGGATTGGGATTTGTCTGATATTTCTGCTATGACCTGCCAACCTACAGTAGCTCACAGCTTCATTCAGGTACACAAGCTGCTTCACCACCACCACCACTTAGCAACCCTCACCCATGTAAATTTATAAATAGCAGAACAGTTTGGAAGTTCACCAAATGGAAATAACTAGACACCTGGCACATGGCTCCCACCAGGATGGGCGTAGCAGAGTATATGCCTGATGGCGGTGAGTTTGCTGTCGATCCCGGAGCTTGCGGCCTTTCCTGATGGGTCAGAGTAGATATGAGTGTTGTATGTTCCCCTGGTCCCCTTCAGCATTGCTAAGTGGTGTGAAGGGGCTTGTGTACCTGAATGAAGCTGTGAGCTATAACATGTAGGGCCACTGTAGGTGGGCACATCATAGCAGAGAGATCAGACAAGGTCCAATCCACTTGAGAAGGAACTGACAAACCACACCAGTATATTTAGCATGCAAACCGTGGATAACAGCACAGGCAGAGACCTAGCTGAATGTGCTGCAGCTCATAGGGTCACAGAGTGTCAGACACAACTGAAGAACTGAACAACATACATTACAATGTTTCCCTGCTACTTGATATATGCCATGTGGCGGTGTAATTTGCTAAATAATAGTGTTACCAAATGTAGATGTGATGAGCGAGATGTATATGCAATTTGATAGAGATTTAAGGGATCACAATAGAGCTCATGTGTGTGGCAAAGGGTTCATATGACTTGACTCATGTTTTACTCTTGCTATTGAATTGGGTAGTGTGGCTTCAATCATATTATGCATGTTGCAGCATGGTTTGTCATATTGGCATGTGCATGGCCATTGCAACATATGATAACCAAAGGATATTTAGCCAATGCATGTTCATTATTGGGCAACTAACTGTATTCATACATATGCTAAGTGATGTGGGTGAAGGAGTTTGTGTACTTCAATGAAGTTGTGAGCTATACTACATAGGGCCAGTGTAGAGGGGTACGTCTTATCAGAGAGGTCAGACTAATCCCAATCAACTAGAGAAGGAACTGGAAAAGCACTCCAGTGTCACCTGTCCTATTCATTGTAGGCCCTCAGGGGAATGTTCCTACTCCACAGTATCGCTAATCAGACTTGTCATGGGTATTAACACTATATTAGTAGTAGATATGATATTTGGGATCATATGATATCTAAAGCTATTCTGACTCCTCAACAGTTTTAAATGTATTGATCTATTGCATGTTAACTATGGCTCATCAGTTTACATTTATAGGAATGTGACACTAATGTAATGCATGTGGATTTCGCAGAACCAAACATATTCATAACACATGGACGCAGTCAGAAAGGTCTAACAAAGCTTTATTTTTTACACAGACCACAATCAGCAGTGGTCAAGATTGTGCATTCACATAACAGTATAACAAAGCTTTATTTGATAGACAGACCACAATCATCAGTCGTCAAGATTGTGCATTCACATAACAGTATAACAAAGCTTTATTTGCTAGACAGACCACAATCAGCAGTGGTCAAGATTGTGCATTCACATAACAGTATAACAAAGCTTTATTTGCTAGACAGACCACTATCAGCAGTGGTCAAGATTGTGCATTCACATAACAGTATAACAAAGCTTTATTTGATAGACAGACCACAATCAGCAGTGGTCAAGATTGTGCATTCACATAACAGTATAACAAAGCTTTATTTGATAGACAGACCACAATCAGCAGTGGTCAAAACTGCATTAATATCATGGGTGTGGTGTGGGCGGGTCCTTGAAGAGCAAGAGGCTGGAAAAAAGGGGAAACCTACAGGGGTCAATCTAATAGTCTAGAATAAGCATGATGCATAGCACCTACAAAGGTCACATGCTGCAACCGGAACCAGAAATCTCTCCATTTAACTGAAGAAACCATTTATGTGCATAGCACTTACAACTTGTAACTAGATCTGCTCAATGAAACAGATGATTCAACCTTTGGACTGTGTAATCCAATCCAGTTTCACACATACAGTGTGTTGACCAAACAAAAATCTGAAATAAGTGTTCAAATCAAAAAATGCGGAGGAGGATCCAAAAAATTTAGAATCACGATGTATGTACAGTACAGTTCTAAATACTGTACCAATATACCAACTCACCTGATTCCCATCTGCAAGCATTACTAACTATTAGCTAGGTCTGTGGATAATCAGAAATATGGGCAAATAGTCATTATTATGGAGAGGACTAAAAGGTCAGCAGCCAGATTCACTGTTTCTTACATCAGACCCAAAGATCTGTTCTCAGACCGATATTGAGGTCAGGATCACATGCTTTATTAGTGCATATATTAATGCTGGCTGTCATTAAGATGCCATTGTGAGACTTTGCAAGTCCACCGCCATAGCGGTATTAGTCTACATTTAAGCTACCAACAATCATGTCGGAGATATCTGGCTATATGATAGCTGTAAGATTGTGGGAGCTACATGTTAAGGGGGCTGCCATTGAAGGCATGTCTACACTGGGAAAACCCTACACCTCATAATTCCTCCACAATGCTTGCAGATGCAGGAGATGCCTTCATGGACCTAAAAAAAAAAAAAGAAAGAAGCAAAAAAAGACAAAACCTAAGAAATAAGGCCTGAAAACATCATAGGGCCTGCAGTATCTCTTCTCAACAGCACTCCTTAGTGACAATGTATTGGTCACACTACTAATTAACAGCCTCATTAAATTGCTATGTAACAAATTGAATAGGGCTCTATATAAGCACACAGCATATTTTTGAAAGGAAGTTTTTAGTTGGGGAACTTCTATGCAAAAGCCAGGTCTTCACTAACTAAAAACTTCTGTAAAAAATATATCCTATGTGCTTATATAGAGCCCTATTCAATTGACCAAATCACATTTTAATGAGGCCCTTTGTGTTCTGTTTAACCTGTGACCAATTGATGGTCACTGAGGAGTGCTGTTGAGAAGGCTAAAACATGTCTGCAGACCCTATGGGCGTCATTCAATTGCGAATTGGCCGATTGAAAAGGGCTCTATATAAACACAGAGCATATATTTAGTTACAGACGTTTGTGAAAACCTTGCTTTTGGATAGAAGTTCACTAACTACAAACATCTGTAGAAAATATGCTCTGTGCTAAAATTGAGCCCTTAGCAATCGGCCACATTGCAATTGAATGAGGCCCTATGTCCTCCTCCGCTTGGGCCCAGGACCCACATTACCTGTGCCCATCCTCCGTCTCCCCTCTGGTGGTGATGGTGGGGGGGGGGGCGTTGACAGGCAGCGGTGGTCTTGGTGGTGGCGGACACATGGGAGGAGAGGAGGGGCCAGGCTGTTCTTGACTGGGGGATTGGGAGATCCCCGTTGATGTTGGGCTGGGGACCATCGCCTGTCTGAGCAGCCTGACCTGAAGGTGTTCGGTGGTTTGATTGATTTTGATTGAGTTTGAGTTTTATTGAGTTTGAGTTTGATTGAGTTTGAGTTTGATTGAGTTTGATAGAGTTTGATTGAGTTTGAGTTTGATTGAGTTTGAGTTTGATTGAGTTTGATTGAGTTTGAGTTTGATTGAGTTTGAGTTTGATTGAGTTTGAGTTTGATTGAGTTTGATTGAGTTTGAGTTTGATTGAGTTTGAGTTTGATTGAGTTTGATTGAGTTTGATTGAGTTTGAGTTTGATTGAGTTTGAGTTTGATTGAGTTTGAGTTTGATTGAGTTCGATTGAGTTTGAGTTTGATTGAGTTTGATTGAGTTTGAGTTTGATTGAGTTTGTTTGAGTTTGAGTATGATTGAGTTTGATTGAGTTGGAGTTTGATAGAGTTTGATTGAGATTTCTACACATATTTGCAATACACATAGGTGTTCCAAACTGCTTCTTCAATGGGGCTTGACAAGAACTTATTTTCAGCCTAGCCCAGCAGGACCATGTAGTTCCTACTACCTCTGGTACAGAAGATGGCTTCAGGCAGGATAGGTACCACTCCCAGGAATATGTGCAGAGTATAATGCAGATAGGATATTAGTGGCCTCAGACATAGCCGCATGCCTTGTATATATGCAAACTATAACTGACCCTTCCACATTGTTTAGGAAAGTATTGATCTAGCGTGTTTCATTAGCGCCAATCAGGTCCAGAGTGAGAGGTGCTGTACACCCCTCCCACTGCTGTCACAGGCTCTTTCCACTTAAGGTTGATTACTGCAGTTAGTTACAACATTGATATCCAAGCAGAAATAGTGTTAGAGGCGATCAGAATGGGGGACGAGGGTGGCAAACCCACTAAATCATTTCTTTATTTCTCTTTCTTTTCTTTTCAGGTGGTGATGGAGGGAGAGGAGCAGAGGGGAGAGGAGTGGCAGGGAGTCCCAGGGCGTGGAGGTGGGGAAGAGGAGGGGAGGAGTGAGGAGGAGGTACTAGTTGAGGAGCGGGAGGTAGTAGAGGAGGAGGAGGGAGGAGAGGAGGAGGAAGGGAGAGGAGGAGGAAGGAGGGAGGAGAGGAGGAGGGAGGAGAGGAGGAGAAGGAGGGAGGAGAGGAGGAGAGGGAGGGAGGAGAGGAGGGAAGGAGGAAGGAGGGAGGAGAGGAAGGAGGGAGGAGAAGAAGGAGGGAGGAGAGGAGAGTAGGAGGGAGGAGGGAGGAGAGTAGAGGAAGGAGGGAGGAGAGTAGAGGAAGGAGGGAGGAGGGAGAGGAGAGTAGGAGGAGGAAGGAGGAGGAGGAGGGAGGAGAGGAGGGAGGAGGAGAGTGGAGAGGGTCCTCATCCCCAGTCTGGAGAGCAAGAGGCTGGCGGCAGGTCCAGGGTCCACAATTATAGCCTGGAGGAGAACATGGTCCTCCTGGAGGCCGTCCGTGCCCACCCCGTCATCACCTCGGGGGGTAGGGAAGTCAAGACTGGGCCCAGGGCTAATGCTTGGCAGCAGGTGGTCGATCTAGTCAATGGTGTGGCGGGCCATGGACGGAGTCTGCGGTCCATAAAGCAATTTTTCGATGACATCAGGGCCGTGGTGAGAAAGAAGATGGCGCAGGAGGCCGAGGGGCGGAGGGTCAAGTACCTTGGACATGAGGGGATTGCAAGGGCCATGCTTGCACCCTCCGACGCAGCTGGAGCTTCAGGCCCGGTGGAGCATCAGGACCCAGCCTCCATGGCAGGTGAATATGACATACAGCAACATGCCACCACATGTGCATCACACACACTACACATGGACATGACACTGACATGTCATCTCCATGAAATAACAAGGGATAGATGGATGCATCATTAAATTCATGAAGCTGACAAATAACTGTCATTCCTGGTCACCACAACAGTAATCAAGCAATAGAGCAGGTGTGTCCAAACTCAGCCCTGGTGGGCCACACACATGCCTGGATTTGATAACCCTGCTGCGCACAGGTGAGTCAATCGCTTCTTCAGTCATCCTGATTGACTCACCTGTGCACAGAAAGGATATCTTCCAATCCAGGAAAGAGTTTGGACACCCCTGTAATAGAGAGTCCATGTATTGGTGTGCCCGTTCAGCCAATGCAGTAACAGACAGCAGCCGTAATACAGATAGCGTTGTGAACCATCAAGAACAGAAACCTAAGAATAGATAACAGCTAATATAAGATAGCTAATCAGAGTTGCAAAGAGGAACATCATCCATATTCAAGGCTAGATGTCAGATAATTAGAAATGAACACATATCATTGCGCTAATCAACATACTAATGACATGTACCTTTCTTCTCTATCTCTCACCATCCAGGAGAAGCTCTGGGTCCTGTGACCAGGCAGAGGAGGCGGGGCCATCGGCCCCGTACCAGGATCTTCCAGCACAGGGGGAGGAGGAAGGAAGATCGGAGGGCCCTGGTTCAGAGGATGGGCTGGTCATTGAGCTCGCCAGCTCAACTGCCACAAGCCCTGGGACTCTGCCCATCCTCCAAAGACTTGCTCTGGGGACCTCCCACGCACAAGGGACAGCACCTCCTTCCCCACACAGTGTGCTGGCCTGGTCACCACCGGGCACATTGTCCCCCCTGGCTCCAGCTGTGGCCCTCACGACTACACCTCACCAGGCCCACCCAGCGGTGTCGTCGCCGCTGAGCCAGGCTGTGCAGGTGGAGATGCTGGCCGTCATGAAGGAGCAGCTGGCCAGCTCCCAGAGGATAGAGGCCAGCATTCTGGGTGCTTATATAGAGCCCTATTCAATTTGTTACATAGCAATTTAATGAGGCTGTTAATTAGTAGTGTGACCAATACATTGTCACTAAGGAGTGCTGTTGAGAAGAGATGCTGCAGGCCCTATGATGTTTTTTTTTTAGGTCCATGAAGGCATCTCCTGCATCTGCAAGCATTGTGGAGGAATTATGAGGTGTAGGGTTTTCCGAGCGCCTCTCAGGTAGACATGCCTTCAATGGCAGCCCCCTTAACATGTAGCTCCCACAATCTTACAGCTATCATATAGCCAGATATCTCCGACATGATTGTTGGTAGCTTAAATGTAGACTAATACCGCTATGGCGGTGGACTCACAATGGCATGTTAATAACAGCCATCATTAATATATGCAGTAGTGAAGCATGTGATCCTGACCTCAATAGCAGTCTGAGAACAGATCTTTGGGTCTGATGTCAGTAACATTGAATCTGGCTGCTGACCTTTGTGTCCACTCCATAATAATGGCTATTTGCCCATATTTCTGATTATCCACAGACCTAGCTAAAGGTTAGTAATGCTTGCAGATGGGAATCAGGTGAGTTGGTATATTGGTACAGTATTTAGAACTGTACTGTACATACATCGTGACTCTAAATTGTTTTGGATCCTCCTCTGCATTTCTTGATTTGAACACTTATTTCAGATTTTTGTTTGGTCAACACACTGTATGTGTGAAACTGGATTGGATTACACAGTCCAAAGGTTGAATCATCTGTTTCATTGAGCAGATCTAGTTACAAGTTGTAAGTGCTATGCACATAAATGGTTTCTTCAGTTAAATGGAGAGATTTCTGGTTCCGGTTGCAGCATGTGACCCTTGTAGGTGCTATGCATCATGCTTATTCTAGACTATTAGATTGACCCCTGTAGGTTTCCCCTTTTTTCCAGCCTCTTGCTCTTCAAGGACCAGCCCACACCACACCCATGATATTAATGCAGTTTTGACCACTGCTGATTGTGGTCTGTCTATCAAATAAAGCTTTGTTATACTGTTATGTGAATGCACAATCTTGACCACTGCTGATTGTGGTCTGTCTAGCAAATAAAGCTTTGTTATACTGTTATGTGAATGCACAATCTTGACCACTGCTGATTGTGGTCTGTCTAGCAAATAAAGCTTTGTTATACTGTTATGTGAATGCACAATCTTGACCACTGCTGATTGTGGTCTGTCTATCAAATAAAGCTTTGTTATACTGTTATGTGAATGCACAATCTTGACCACTGCTGATTGTGGTCTGTCTATCAAATAAAGCTTTGTTATACTGTTATGTGAATGCACAATCTTGACCACTGCTGATTGTGGTCTGTGTAAAAAATAAAGCTTTGTTAGACCTTTCTGACTGTGTCCGTGTGTTATGAATATGTTTGGTTCTGTGAAATCCACATGCATTACATTAGTGTCACATTCCTATAAATGTAAACTGATGAGACATAGTTAACATGCAATAGATCAATACATCTAAAACTGTTGAGGAGTCAGAATAGCTTTAGATATCAGATGATCCCAAATATCATATCTACTACTAATATAGGGTTAATACCCATGACAAGTCTGATTAGCGATACTGTGGAGTAGGAACATTCCCCTGAGGGCCTACAATGAATAGGACAGGTGACACTGGAGTGCTTTTCCAGTTCCTTCTCTAGTTGATTGGGATTAGTCTGACCTCTCTGATAAGACGTACCCCCCTACACTGGCCCTATGTAGTATAGCTCACAGCTTCATTGAAGTACACAAACCCCTTCACCCACATCACTTAGCATATGTATGAATACAGTTAGGTGCCCAATAATGAACATGCATTGGCTAAATATCCTTTGGTTATCATATGTTGTAATGGTCATGCACATGCCAATATGACAAACCATGCTGCAACATGCATAATATGATTGAAGCCACACTACCCAATTCAGTAGCAAGAGTAAAACATGAGTCAGGTCATATGAACCCTTTGCCACACACATGAGCTCTATTGTGATCCCTTAAATCTCTATCAAATTGCATATACATCTCGCTCATCACATCTACATTTGGTAACACTATTATTTAGCAAATTACACCGCCACATGGCATGTATCAAGTAGCAGGGAAACATTGTAATGTATGTTGTTCAGTTCTTCAGTTGTGTCTGACACTCTGTGACCCTATGAGCTGCAGCACATTCAGCTAGGTCTCTGCCTGTGCTGTTATCCACGGTTTGCATGCTAAATATACTGGTGTGGTTTGTCAGTTCCTTCTCAAGTGGATTGGACCTTGTCTGATCTCTCTGCTATGATGTGAAACTCACCGCCATCAGGCATAATCTCTGCTACACCCATCCTGGTGGGAGCCATGTGCCAGGTGTCTAGTTATTCCCATTTGGTGGACTTCCAAACTGTTCTGCTATTTATCAATTTACATGGGTGAGTGTTGCTAAGTGGTGGTGGTGAAGCAGCTTGTGTACCTGAATGAAGCTATGAGCTACTGTAGGTGGGAAGGTCTGTGGGGTGTAAGGGTTAGGATTAGGCTGCGGCTACAAGGGTTAGAAGGGTTTATGGCATTAGGTCATATCACTTGCACCCTTTCATCGACGCGCACTAGCCAAAAATATTACAACTGCACAATGATGTGGGACCGCTCATGTCAGCTACATGTTGTCAAAACACATTTGCTGTGCGCGCCAATGTTGGGGTGACATATTCTATTATAGGGCTGTTTTAGAGGCTACAATGGAACCTGTATGTGTGTTGACAAATCAAACATATGAGGAATATTAAACTAATTTGAACTATTGTTCATTTGGAGGCTGTAATGCTTGGGCCTCCATTTTAGGGTTACAGGCTTAAATCATGCAGACTGCAAAAGCCAAAACAAAATGGATACCTTCAACCTCCAAGCACGTACGGCCTTTAAAAATGAGCTGCGGGCTTGGAGGACAGCCCGCACGGGCTTGAATAAGGAGCTTGATCATTGAAGTCCGTGGGACTTGTACGGATTTTAATCAAAGTACAATTTGGCGATGTGCAAGCTTGAGAATGTTTTGCTATTAATCCTCATGTCCCCCCATTATGTTCCCCATCATTTACAGTGCTTTGCAGTGCTGGATTGAATATATTTTGGCTTGTACAATGCTTGGTTTGCGGCCCTCCATCTCCGAACCCGTACGCGTTTTAACAAGGACGAGCGCGCGGGACAAGGGACGTAAAGTAATCCGTAAATAATATATTGGATTTGGGCTGATGTGCAAGCTTGAGAGGGTGTTGCCATTAATCCTCATGTCCCCCATTATGATGCCTAGCATTTACGGAGCTTTACAGTGCATTCTCGATTTTATCTTTGCATTTACAGTTTTCTGACTTTGCGGCCGGAAAACAAGATTTACGGGCGCTGGGAAAAAGCTTCCGGCCGTTTGCATGACATGCGGCCGGCCGTAAGGGGATATCCTTGCGGCGCCGTATAATTGAATTGCAAGGTAAAGGTAGCTCTACACGGGGCCGTAAGACGGCCGCAAGAAATCGCAGCTTTGCGGCCGTTTTACGGCCGTTAATAGAATGAGGCCCACAGTATATATATATATATATACAGGTTAGAAATGGTAGCAACATTGAATAATAAAAGCAATAAGTTAATAGAAAATCTTTTCTAATTTTTTATAACACTGATTTGTTCATTGCTTTTGTTACTTATCTAATATCAGAGACCAACAGTCACCTATCTCCAATGTACTAAAGACCAAAACAATCATGAATTAGTTAAATCTCTCTAATAACTGTAATAATTTCTGTTTGTTGCCAACAGAGAACATTTAGGGTTGACGTGAAGCTATTTTTCTTCTGTTAATTAGGCAGAAAGTAGGAGATATTTCCATTTGGGATAACTCAGAGCTGGGTTGTTTTCATACATTGATCACTTTGCTCTAGAAGATGTCAATCAATAGCTTGAGCTGCTTTCTCTAGGAATGAAGGGTCACAATAATGAGTCACATGGGGTCTTAATGGCTCTTTGATTAAGTACATAAGAGTTACTGGGTTATAAGATAGTCTCAATGGATCAGGAAGAGGCCAAATAAATAGGAAATTACATAGTGATCTGGATGAGTGGGGTATACTTGAATGGTCAGTGCTGAAGATGGCTTTCCGACTAATCCCATATGAGTTATTGAAGAGTAAGTGACCAGTCAGTGTATGAGGAGGAGTCCAGTTAAATAAAGGAAGATTTCCTTTTGGATTTTGACATATTGGACCCTCACCCTTTTGCATCCAGTGTATTCTTATTTGATAATGATTTTATATAATGTTATAATAATTGCATATTTCAGTAATGTATAAAAACCCTGTTTGCCTGATTATAAAATTAATTTATCGCTAGAAATTAAAGTTGTAAAAAGTAAACCCCATCAATGGCAAAGCCACTACTGGTGCACTAGGTGCAAAGCACCAGTGACTTTACAGGATAGGAGCCCTCTGCTACAGTCAAAATCTGGAGTAAAGTAATTTTGCACTGGGGCCCTTCCTTTATTAGCTCTGCCACTCACCCCTCATAATCACATCACTTTGTTATTCCTGAACTTTATATATATACTGTATTTGTAAATGAGATCCAGGTTTTAAGGCAGTAATCTTTTAAATGGATTCATATATTAATCAATTCTGTTAAACTGTGGGACCAAATTAGTGCATTACACTGAATCCTAAAAAGCCAGATTATATTGTTCTGGATAATTTCATCAGCAGGTTTGCCAAAAAGTAATTTGATGTTTAAATCTGTTTGCAATAATTTTACGTAAACCTGACGATTAGGTTTATGTGACCAATCCATTAGTCTAGGACTTGAATCTGGATATTCAGTTTTGGAGAACACCAAACTGTAAACTGACCCACCCTCCCATAGAGAAGCATGGGATGGCTGTCCAATCCTGCCAACAAGCATCACATCATACATTTTTTGTGTATTTTCTCATACAGCCTAGAACATTTCTGGAGCTTGGAGATGTCGGTTTGTGCTATGAAATGAAATAAAATAGTTAGCAAATGTCAAACTAAATTTAGTTACAAATACCCTGAGACCTCTGAAAATAATATGATCAGAGAAATACTATATTTCTAAATATAATTAGTCTCACTTTATTCTAGCAGATAAAGTGGTCATTTATGGCACCTAAACCTGTTAAAGTATTAAAAGTCCATTAAATATTAATGCAATAAAAGTTCTGTTTTGTGAGCATATCTCTTTTTGGTGAGGTGTGATACATTTTCTTTCCGAGTGGTAATGTCAGGTAATATTAAAGTTCTGTCTGCTAAATCCACGGAAGCGCCGGGCTTCTACGTTGCCAGAGTGGATGTAGAATAGCCAAAAATATAAAAACACAGAAAATTTTAATTTTATGAACAAAACAGTGTATAATTTTTTCAAATCAATGAGTAATTGATGTATCAAATTGCTAAATGTATTAATTTAGTTGCAAAACACACAAAAAGCAAAGCATAGCACAAATCATAAAAAGTAAGTTGTGCTTGTCTGCACAAATAGAACAATTAAAGGCATACTTAAGTTTGCTGGATTCTAAATGCATCTGATATAGGAGAATTAATAATGTATGCAACATTTTTTGCATGAAAAAATCCCAAAATAAGCATTTAAACACTTAAATTGAAGTCAGCAAAATGTATTGTAATTTCTGACAGTTGAAAGTCAGAGTTAACACCTTCCATAATTATGAATTAACTCTGGGGTTCCTTTTTATGCTGCAAAGCAGTCTTGGATATGTAGTGTATCACTGATATGTGCTATGAATTGCTGCTGACACACAGACAGGAAGCTGCAAGGACATTGGCTGATCAAGCAACAGCAGGTAAATAGTGGGTTAACATGTATTAATGCATGAAACTTTCCTATCCCTTTAAATATAAAGTATATTGCTCACTTTACTTGTAACAAGTTCACATTTTGTTTCAGGAGTGGAGCAAGCAGATTTCTTTTTGGTCTTAATGTATGAATAAAACATTGCACCTTAGTAACTAATAGACTCAAAAATATATTAATAGTATTATTTCCCAGTTCAGCTGCTCTGTCTGTAGGAAGCTGTTAGACTTTACAATGCTACTTAATTCAGCACAATTTGGACCACATCAATGTAAAGATCTCCAAAATAAATACGCCCATTTTTCACTGAGAAATCAAATCAAATAAAATGTGTGTTTATATGTGTGAAAGACTGCCCACTGCCTGCTCCTCATCTGCTTCATTACTGCAACCAATCACATTCCAAGGTGTCCCCCCATTCAAGTTAATAGAAAGGTTTTTGTCAGACTGCTAATATTCCTAGTTTGAAGGGAACAGGTTCTAATTTTTTCTCATTTCCCTGTAACTTTCTAATATTTTGCTTGCTTGACCAAAACATTCTCAAGCTTGCACATCGCCATTATCCAACAGAATGTAAACACAATAAATACACAATCACTTAGGGCCCTATTAAATTATCCCTCTTAGTTCTCTCGGTGCTCGCAAAAGGCAGTTTTCCTGCTGTTTGCGAGTACCGAATCTCTTGCAGCCTGCTTTGCGATATGACTGCGATAAAATGGCCGAGAATAGGATCTGAGAGAGCTACGTAGCCTTAAATCTACGCATGATTCTCGCATATCATAAGAAACCCTACGTGGACAAAAAGTGCACGCAAGGGATCCTAAAGCCTCTACGTGCTGCCTCGGAACAGCCCGAGACAGCAGTGTGAGTCTCCCCCCTGCACCCTATAAACATCCCCATGCTGCAGGGGTCCCCACATTAACCCCTTGCAGCTGCATTTAAAACTTTTAAATTCCCCGCCGCGGCTCCTTAAAGGGGCCACGGCACACTATTACCCAATCCCGGCCGTGGCACCTAAAATTAACCCCCCTCTATGCTGGGGGTCCCCATCGGGACCCCCGAAGTGTCCCCACATAAACCCCTTGCAGCGGGGGTCCCTGATCGGCACCGATCAGGCCCCCACTGCATTTAAAACGTTTAAATTCCCCACCGCGGCTCCTTAAAGGGGCCGCAGCACACTATTACCCAATCCCGGCCGCGGCTCCTAAAATTAACCCCCCTCTATGTAGGGGGTCCCCATCGGGACCCCCGAAGTGTCCCCACATAAACCCCCTGCAGCGGGGGACCCCGATCGGCACCGATCGTGACACTGCTGCAATTCAATTTTAAATTTCCTGCCTCGCGGGTCCTTAAAGGACCGTAAAGGTCCTGAAAGGACTAGCACTAAAAATATTAACCCCAGGCAACTATAATTACCCCATTAACTCATGGTGGTCAATCCAGACCACCATAAGGCCTAAATTAACCCATTAACTTATGGTGGTCAATACAGACCACCATAAGGCCTAAATTAACCCATTAACTCATGGTGGTCAATACAGACCACCATAAGGCCTAAATTACCCCATTAACTCATGGTGGTCAATCCAGACCACCATAAGGCCTAAATTAACCCATTAACTCATGGTGGTGAATACAGACCACCATAAGGCCTAAATTACCCCATTAACTCATGGTGGTCAATCCAGACCACCATAAGGCCTAAATTAACCCATTAACTCATGGTGGTCAATACAGACCACCATAAGGCCTAAATTAACCCATTAACTCATGGTGGTCAATCCAGACCACCATAAGGCCTTAATTAACCCATTAACTCATGGTGGTCAATACAGACCACCATAAGGCCTTAATTAACCCATTAACTCATGGTGGTCAATACAGACCACCATAAGGCCTTAATTAACCCATTAACTCATGGTGGTCAATACAGACCACCATAAGGCTCTATTTAACCCCATCAGTCCCATAAGGGTATATTATTACCATTATGGGCCTGTTACAACCCAACATTAACCACATAAGTGCCATGACGGTCCTCAAGGACCATCATGACACTAACTACAAACACTACACTATGACCCCCAATAAACCATTTAATCTAAACAAACCCCCCTCTACACTAATCTATTAACACTTACACTACGTACCTACACTACCTACCCCCTAATAAACCTCCCCAACACTCTAATTACAAAAAATAAAAAAACCTACCTTACAGAACACAAAAAACCTACCTTACAGAAAACCAAAAAACCTACAGTACAGAAAACAAAAAAATCTACAGTACAGAAAACAAAAAAACCTACAGTACAGAAAACAAAAAAATACATTACAACCCCACTCCCCACTACAGAAAATAAAAAAATTACACACCTGAAAAGGAAAGACAGATAAACACAATACAATACATACATATAATACATATAATACATTACATACAATACATGACATTAGATACATTACATATAATATATTACATATAATATATTACATACAATACATGACATAAAATACATGACATTACATACATTAAATATAATATATTACATATAATATATTACATATAATATATAACATGCAATACATGACATAAAATACATGACATTACATACATTACATATAATATATTACATATAATCCAAATCAAATACCCCCTATCTATCTAACATACAATCTATTTAATTTAAAATAAATCCTAACTATATCAAATACAATCACAAGCCGCCAATGCCAATTTCCTCCCGGAAAGGACTCCGGGAGGCTCATTAGCGTCGGGGAGGTCTGCCAGTGCAGACCTCCGTTAGTTTTTTTTTTTTTTAGAGCGCGGATGGTTCCGCGGCCCAGCCGGGGGTGAAGGAGAGAAGGCCGGAGACATCGCAGGGGGGTAAGTTAAATGTATATTTATATGTTTATATGTTTATTTTATTTATTGTTTATATATTGTATTAATGTATTAATGTATTGTGTTTTTTTTTAACAGGGCCGCGCCGGAAGAGCTAAACAATGACGGGACATGATGGAAAGGTGAGTTGAATATTTAGAATGGGCCTCATTCTATTATCGGCCGCAGCCGCTGCGGGGCCGCAAGGACCGGCCGCAAGCTATTCTGCTATTCTATTCCCTTACGGCCGTAGGCTCCGGCAGGCTTGCGGCCGGTGCCTTGCTATCTCTTGCGGCCGATCGCGCCGGAGGAAAGCCTTTGATCTAAAACGGCCGCAAGAGATTTGCAATTCAATTGCTCCGGGAAACCTCTCTGCAAGGCTAAAAACGAGCCGCAGTTACTTGCAGCAAAAAGGTCTCGCTAGCACCAATTAAGCACATAAAATAGCTCAAATAAAGCCATCCTGCACTTTGAGAAGACTATAAAGGGATTTTAGGTGTTAGAAAAAATAGCACATAATTATCCTGTACTCAAATCCGTAAAATATTTCATTTTTAATATCCGTAAAATATACATGTAAAAAGTCCAGAGTGCTTGGAGCACCTCAGACACGCCCACGCCGCAGCCGGCAAATAAACAGTTAATTTGAACTCGGGTTTGGGCTGATGTGCAAGCTTGAGAGTGGGTTCCTTTTAATCCTCATGTCCCCCAATATGATCCCTAGCATTTACAGAGCTGTACAGTGCAGGCTTGAATTTATTTTTGAGTTTTTATATTTCACAGATTACGGCCGGTTCCAAGATATGCGGCCGGCCGTAAAAGGAGATCCTTGCGGGGCCGTATAATAGAATCGCGAGTTAACTGAACCCTCGCAAGGAATCGCAGCCTTACGGCCGATTTACGGCCGATAATAGAATGAGGCCCAATGTATATAATGTTTATTTATTTCATGTTAATGTTTTGTACTAATTATTTTGTTTCGTTTGACCCATAGGTTAGTGATCTGAAGCAACATCTTAAAGGTAAGTGGTCTTAATTATTTTAGTTTAGATTAGAATTAGGGTCTGTGTAGTTAGGACTGTAATTATTTTATTTTAGTTTAGAATAAGGGTCTGTGTATGTAGTTAGGATTTATTGTATATTAGATAGATAGGGGGATGTAATTGATATAGTTAGGATTTATTTTAAATTAAATAGATTGTATGTTAGATAGATATGGGGTATTTGATTTGGATTATATGTAATATATTATATATAATGTATGTAATGTCATGTATTGTATGTAATGTATTATGTGTAATATATTATATGTAGTATATTATATGTAATATATTATATGTAATGTATGTAATGTCATGTATTTTATGTCATGTATTGTATGTAATATATTATATGTAATATATTATATGTAATGTATGTAATGTCATGTATTGTATGTAATATATGTAATGTATTATATGAATGTATTGTATTGTGTTTATCTGTCTTTCCTTTTCAGGTGTGTAATTTTTTTATTTTCTGTAGTGGGGGGTGGGGTTGTAATGTATTTTTTTGTTTTCTGTACTGTAGGTTTTTTTGTTTTCTGTAAGGTAGGTTTTTTTGTGTTCTGTAAGGTAGGTTTTTTTTAATTATTTTTTTTTTTATTATTTTTATTTTCAAATGTAAAATCTCCATTTACATAAATAATACCTTACATATTATATACACAGCCAGACAAAAGTACGGAAGGCATTCATTTCTGCCCTGACATTATAACAATAATCATAAGAGTGTAACTGTTCTTTCATGTTTATTGCTAATAATAGACTTTAAGTGTATCATTGTATTAAACTTACATATGGCTATGAATGAAATCCAAACTTTAATATTTGGTTGAATATTCTTCAACCTAATGGAGAGATTAACCAGTTAAACTTCTCTCTTAAATTACTTACATATCCTATCACACCCTTTCATTCCACTCATATTCTAGCCAGCTTGGTGAAGGTAGGGAGGAACAGCCAGGGAGGGATCGATCTGCCAGGGAAGATATGGTGTCTTCATGAGATTACCCCGTAGAGGTTACTTAAAAATTGAGTCCCAAACTACCCATTTTACAGGGTCTTGTTTTAGCTGAAATGCCATATTAAAATCCCTCTCTAGTTCCCTATTGTATCCCATCATGGCCAATATTTCAGTTAGTTTTGGAAGATCCTCTTTCAATTTCGTGCAATTGCAGTTTTTACTACCTGAAAAATTTGAGTCATAAATGCTTTATTTTTTATTTCCATCTGAGGGGGAAAAATATTAAACAAGGCCATCTGCGGTTTTACTATCATTTCTGTCTTAAATATAATAGATAAGTATTCAGAACATTCCTTCCAAGGATGAAGGGTTATAGGGCATTCCCACCATATATGGAACATATCTGCAGATTTCCCACAGTTCCTCCAGCAAAATTTAATTTCTGGTTTAAATGTTATAAAGTAGATTTTGGAGGGAACCCAGTACCATCTATTAAGTAATTTAAATTGAATTTCTCTCTGGTTTGTATTTTTAACAAACCTATTTAGAGATTTTAAGGCTTGTTGCCATGACTCTTTAGGTATCCTTAGCTGCATATCTTTAGCCCAGAGGTCCATAGGTCTAGTTGTATCCATTTGTATTTGCTTATAAATGATCTCACTACACTTAGAAATCAAGTGTCTAGTATTTTGGGACTTTATTAAAATTTCAACGTTGTTTAAGCTTTGCCGAGTAATGTTTTTATTTATATTCTTCAAAACTCGTGAAATTTGATGTGAAGTGAACCAAAGTTTAGTTGATATATTATATTTCAACTTTAGCATGTTATAATCTAAAATGTTTCCTTTTTCTTTATCTATAATGTGCCCCAGTAGATATATTCCTTTGTCTTTCCATTCTGGTTCTAAGTAGATATAATTCATGCGTGCTAATGTTGTCAAAGGAGTAAGTTCACTATATTGCTCTATAAATTTAATTTTTTTGTTCATTTTTATCCACTCTTTTACCATTATAGTCAAAATAGTTGCTCTCGGGTCAATGTATGCTAATGCTAGTTTTGGAGTGAACAATAGAGCATTAAGGTCGATATTGTGTAGCATATCACTTAAAATCTGGTTCTCCGGGTGAGTGGAAAGAGGTTGACTCCACTTTATATATTGCGCCAATTTAATTGCTTCCTGATAGTGAAAAACCATTGGGTATGCAATGCCACCATTTATAAATTTTCGACTCATTATTGCTTTTTTAACTCTGATCTGACCGTTCTTATTAATATATCTATTGATCATCTTCTGGAATTTAGCTGTCCATTGGCTTGAGATTGAAAAAGGGAAAGATCTAAATACATAGTTAAGTTTAGGAAGGAGAGACATCTTGATTGATGCAATTCTACCAGAGAAGGATATTTGATTGACCGGCCAGTTCTCAATAAGCTCTTTAGATGATTTATATAAATTGTTCAAATTGGAGGTTTGAATACTTCTTATATCATCACTAAAGTTAATTCCCAGGTGTGTAAATCCCTTTGTGTGGGCCAGCTGATACCTACTAGTCAGGCGCTCTTCGTCTTCCTCTGGAATATTAACACTTAGTGCTTCAGATTTCTCTATGTTTAATTTATAATTCGACACCTTACTGTAGTTTGCAATGATTTCCATCAGTGCCTTCATAGATATATGAGGATGCTCCATATATACTACTACATCATCCGCGAAGAGGGAGATCTTGTATTCCCTTTTGCCTACTTTAATCCCCTTAAAGTCCGACGAAGTCCTAATAGCTATAGCGAGGGGTTCTAGGGTCAATGCGAATATAATGGGAGACAGGGGACAACCCTGACGGGTTCCATTTGTTACCATAAAATAATCTGATTGTACCCCTTTCCCCAAAACCGATGCCGAGGGAGCCTTATATAGGGCAGCTATAGCTTTCGATGCAAATGAGTCAAACCCATATCTATGGAGGGTCTGCATCATAAAATCCCACCCTACCCTATCAAAAGCTTTTTCAGCATCCATGGATAGGAATAGGGTGGGGGTGTCTTTTTTCTTCGCATAAGTTATTAAATGAATCAGTTTATGGGAATTATCGGCGCCCTGCCTCCCTGGGACAAATCCTGTTTGGTCGGACGCTATTAATGATTTAGATATTTCTGTAAGTCTTAGAGCCAAAACTTTCGCATATATTTTGGTATCTATATTCATAACCGAAATTGGTCTAAATTCTTTGCAAGAGTGTGCTTCCTTATCTGATTTTGGTATAGTGATTATATTGGCTCTAAGCATCTCTGGTGGGAATGTACCTGTGGTTTTAATGTCATTAAATGTAGCTACTAAGATTTGCATTAACTCTTCCTCAAATATTTTATAGTATGTTGTAGAAAATCCATCTGGGCCTGGTGCCGTGTAGTTTTTTAGGTTTTTAATAACTCGTCTAATTTCTAGTTCCGTTATCTGACTATTTAAAGACTCCTTTTCCTCATTTGAGATAACTGGAAAGTCAATCTGATCTAAGAATGATGATATGTCTTCACTTTTGGGTGTTATAAAGTTTTCTTCCGAGTTTAGATTATACAAAGCTTGATAACATTTCGCAAATTGATCCGTGATTTCTTTAGGCTTAAAATTTTTTATTCCCTGTTTTACAAGATAAGGAATATTACAATCTTGATATTTTTGTTTTTTAATCTTATTCGCGAGATCTTTTCCTATTCGATTATTGAAATGAAATGATTTTTGTTGTAGTTGCCAAAGACTCATGTCTGACCGTTTTTGGTTAATGTTTTTAATTTTGTTCCGAATTGTTATTATCTCTTGTGTAAGGGTATCATTTATTTTTATTTTGTTTTCTTGTTCCAATTTATACAATTTTATATGTAAAAGTCGTAAGGACAATCCTCTCTGTTTAACCCAGATGCTTTTCAACTTGATTAATATACCTCTTGTATATGCTTTTAGTGAGTTCCATATTGTTGTATTTAATGGAACCGACCCCATATTAATTTCCATTTTTTTTTAAATTTCCATTCTAATAGTATTTAGTCTTTCCTTATTTTCTAAGATTTTATCATCCATTCTCCATGCCCTGCTAGATTTTATCTCCCCCTTTTCCTGTATTTGGAGGGTGACTGGAGCATGGTCCGAGATTGTTATTAAACACAAATCCTTTTGTGTAGTTGCTGTTTTTAAAATGCTGTGAGAGAGTCTAAACCATGTTTTCTGGAATACATAGGGAATGTGTAATTTCTTTAAGAAGGAAGGCGTTTATTATATTGCT
This sequence comes from Discoglossus pictus, assembly GCA_027410445.1. Classification (NCBI taxonomy): domain Eukaryota; kingdom Metazoa; phylum Chordata; class Amphibia; order Anura; family Alytidae; genus Discoglossus; species Discoglossus pictus. The sequence goes on from CM050169.1 coordinate 98,125,195, forward strand.
ATGCTAGAAATCACTTTGCTATTGTGAGCCTGTGTTCCTGATATGCTAGTGATCCTGATATGACTGCAAGTCACTGAGGCCCATTCCTCCTAAGAAGATTGCCAGCTGTAAAAGGGGGATTCCTGTAGCGCAAAGGTAGGAAGTGTTGGAGCTGAATAGCACCCCCATCTGGGATCTTCACATAAGTAATGTGAGAAAGTACTACTTTACAGACACCAGAATCTTTTTTTCTTTGCTTCTATTACTGCGGGCTTATAACTAAAATCCAAAGCAAAAAATATCTGGGATTCTACAGGACTCTCCCATGATGCTTGTCTTATACATTTTGACTTAAGTATTGGTGTTGTTCAATCTTGACTCTCTGTGATTGTCACAGTTTCCTTGGCAAAATATACTGGAGTGAGTTGCTAATTCTTTCTCCAGTGGACCATAATTTGTCTTACCTCTCTGCTATGACCTGCCCATCTTGAATGCCAATACATGGTATAGCTCATAGCTTCATTGAGATACACAAGCACCTTCACCATGACATGGTAGCAACAAGGTGGTTTAATTTTTGTAAAGTAGAGGTGTCGCGAATAGTTTGCCGGCTGACTGTTCCCGGCGAACATAGCATGTTCGCGTTCGTGGCAAACTGCGAACATATGCGATATTCGACCCGCCCCCTATACTTTATCATTGAGCAAACTTTGACCCTGCAACTCACAGTCAGCAGACACATTCCAGCCAATCAACATCATACCCTGCCTTCCACACCCTTCTACCTCATGGACAGCAGCCATTTTGGAATCATAACTAACTTGCAGTCTTACTGAGAGGAGGCTGAGTGTAGGTGATACTGCATCAATAGGGAAAACCCATAGCTAGGCTACTGTACACAGTGTGCAATACAGTCCTGAAGGACTCTTTTGATCTCTGCTGCAAGGACACCCCTGTGTCTCTTCCCCCCCTTATTATCATCCTCCTCTCACCTTAGCACCCAACCCTAACACCCCTCACACTTATCCCTAACACCTAACACTAACATTCCTCACCCTAACACCTAACCCTAACACCCCTCACACTTATCCCTAACACCCTCACCCTAACCCTAACATCCCTCACACTTATCCCTAACACCCCTTACCCTAACCCTAACACCCCTCACACTTATCCCTAACACCTAACCCTAATATCCCTCACCCTGACACCTAACACTAACACCCCTTACACTTATCCCTAACACCCCTCACCCTAGCACCTAACCCTAACACCCCTCACACTTATCCCTAACACCCCTTACCCTAACCCTAACACCCCTCACAGTTATCCCTAACACCCCTCACCCTAACACCTAACCCTAATACCCCCTTACACTTATCCCTAACAGCCCTTACCCTAACACCTAACCCTAACATCCCTTACCCTAACACCCATCACACTTATCCCTAACACCCCTTACCCTAACCTTAACACCCCTCACACTTATCAATAACACCCATCAACCTAACACCTAACCCTAACATTCTCACACTTAGGGATAAGTGTAAGGGGGTATTATGGTTAGGTGTTAGGGTGAGGGGTGTTAGGGATAAGTGTGAGGGGTGTTAGTTCTTATCAACCTAACACCTAACCCTAACATTCTCACACTTATCCCTAAGACCTAACACCCCTCACACTTATTCCTAACATGCCTCACCCTAACACCTAACCCTAATACCCCCTTACACTTATCCATAACAGCCCTTACCCTAACACCTAACCCTAACATCCCTTACCCTAACACCCATCACACTTATCCCTAACACTTCTTACCCTAACCCTAACACCCCTCACCCTAACACCTAACCCTAATACCCAATTACACTTATCCCTAACAGCCCTTACCCTAACACCTAACCCTAACATTCTCACACTTATCCCTAAGACCTAACACCCCTCACACTTATCCCTAACACCCCTTACCCTAACCTTAACACCCCTCACACTTATCCATAACACCCATCAACCTAACACCTAACCCTAACATTCTCACACTTATCCCTAAGACCTAACACCCCTCACACTTATCCCTAACACGCCTCACCCTAACACCTAACCCTAATACCCCCTTACACTTATCCCTGACAGCCCTTACCCTAACACCTGACCCTAACATCTCTTACCCTGACACCCATCACACTTATCCCTAACACCCCTTACCCTAACCCTAACACCCCTCACACTTATCCATAACACCCATCAACCTAACACCTAACCCTAACATTCTCACACTTATCCCTAAGACCTAACACCCCTCACACTTATTCCTAACATGCCTCACCCTAACACCTAACCCTAATACCACCTTACACTTATCCCTAACAGCCCTTACCCTAACACCTAACCCTAACATCCCTTACCCTAACACCCATCACACTTATCCCTAACACCCCTTACCCTAACCCTAACACCCCTCACACATATCCCTAACACCCCTCACCCTAACACCTAACCCTAATACCCAATTACACTTATCCCTAACAGCCCTTACCCTAACACCTAACCCTAACATTCTCACACTTATCCCTAAGACCTAACACCCCTCACACTTATTCCTAACATGCCTCACCCTAACACCCCTTACACTTATCCCTAACCCCCCTCACCCTAACAGCTAACCCCCTCACCCTTATCCCTAACACCCCTTACCCTAACACCCCTCACACTTATCCCTGTGTCTCTTCCCCCCCTTATCATCAAGGATGATGAGGGAGGGGGGAAGAGACACAGGGGAGGATGATGAGGGAGGGGGGAAACAGACACAGGGGAGGATGATGAGGGAGGGGGTAAAGAGATACAGGGGAGGGTGATGAGGAAGGGGGGAAGAGACACAGGGGAGGATGATGAGGGAGGGGGGGAAGAGACACAGGGGAAGATGATGAGGGAGGGAGAAAAGAGACACAGGGGAGGATGATGAGGGAGGGGGGAAAGAGACACAGGGGAGGATGATGATGGAGGGGGGAAGAGACACAGGGGAGGATGATGAGGGAGGGGGTAAAGAGATACAGGGGAGGATGATGAGGGAGGTGGGAGGATGATGAGGGAGGGGGATGAGACACAGGGGAGGGTGATGAGGAAGGGGGGAAAGAGACACAGGGGAGGATGATGAGGGAGGCAGTAAAGAGATACAGGGGAGGATGAAGATGGAGGGGGATGTTAGGTTATTTATGCCCTTTATGGATTAAAACCAGACTCTGCATCAACTATGTAATTTTCCGTGGGAGTTTTGACATGGATCCCCCTCCGGCATGCCACAGTGCAGGTGTTTGTCCCCTTAAAACAACTTTTCCATCACTATTGTGGCCAGAAAGAGTCCCTGTGGGTTTTAAAATCCGCCTGCCCATTGAAGTCTATGGCGCACATTTGCGGCGGTTCGCGAACCGAAAATGTTATGTTCGCGACATCACTATTGTAAAGGTAGAGTAGAGTGTGACGAAACAGGATTTGCATGTACTAGACAATATAGATTTCAGACAGAAGTTGAAATAGAGAATGTTGTAAACATCCAAGTTATTGTTTATTTTAAAACTAGCGACTTGCCCGTCAAAAAATGAAGGTCAATAAAATTTGAGGCCATGGCAATGCTGTTTGGCACACAATGTTAAGCTTTTTATACTCTAAAGACCTTTGGAGCTCATTGTGAGCCTCGCACTGAGCGCCTTCAGCGATCATCGCGTGGTTCACAATGAGCGCCTCTGTCGCTCATTGCGAGCCTCTCCTTGCATGTCCTTTTACTCGTCTCTATATTTTTTTAAATACTAATTAGTGAATTATTAAATAATAAATTAATATAGTCTACCTTTTTCTAATTAATATATGTAACAATCAATAGCCTGAAGAGGTAAAAATCTATTTTTAATGTCCTGCAGCACATAATGTCCAGTGGGACTGTTGCTGGCCTGAGGAGATAGTGTTATGAATGTTGCAACAGTGCATTAGAAATAGGCTGGGTGCGCGAGGGCAAACCGATGGTTTATTTCTGTAAAGCACTATTGTAGATGCGTAATGTTGTTAGTGGAAGTTAGGATTGTAAAATAGCGTTGTTTGTCTATGTGCGACGAGGTTCGCGAGCATTTGCCATCCTTTGTAATAGTGTATTTTGTACCTTGTAGGTTCCTGTGTGAAAGTGATACTCGATTGGCTGTGTTTTGCGCGGTCCAGGATCGTGTAGCCTCGTTTTCATTTTTTAGGGCTGCCATTTCTTTTCTCGTTTAGGCGATTTACGAGTGCTGAAACTCACCGAAATGGACTTAAATTCACGTTCCACCTCATTCCCAGACATCCTGGCGGTTTTCCCGTGCTGTGTGTGATGTTTTTGTTGTATTTGTTTTTTTAATTTTTCCCACGTTCGTCAAGTGCTTGCAGCCTAAGGCGATCCCCACGTTTCCTAAGTGTTTATTGGCCTCCACTGCTCGCTTCACTTCGCAAGGCTCGCAGGCAATGCACACTTTCGGCGCTCATCAGCCAAGTGCTGCAAGTTTTAGTGCTGTGAGTTAACTGCTCGCCTTGCTACGCGAGGCTCGCAGGCGATGAGCGCCTTCTGTGCTCATCGCCTAAGTGCTCCAAGTTAACGGCTCGCCTCGCAAGCAACGAGCGACTTCGGCACTCATCGCTTAAGTCGTACACACCACGCAAATCGTGACGACGTCTCGTAGTTCGACAATTATAATATGTGATATGTGATAGTTAAAAATAATAGCAACTGTTTAATATATATTTGTGTATTTATTCTTCAAATAAACAAATATTGTACTGTTTACTATGATATGGAAAATACAGACCAACCTGTCGATTTTAGATATGAAACATGAAGCAGAGTCTCAGCAGGTAACATTCAAACATATTACTGAAGAACGACCAAAAGAGACATCTGTGAGGTTTCTGTGCTTTGGTGAATAAAGAGTTTCATGATCTGAAATAATCTTTTCTTACACTTTCTATTCAAGTTACACAAAGAGCTCAATAGCATTTAATGTGTGAGATGTCCTTCAGGAGGATAACTTTAAATAGTGACACTAAAGGATGCCTTGGATATCAGTGAGGCTCTCTGGGCTGTGTGTCTGATTTGGGGATATTAATGATTTGTTTGGTAACTTGTCTTAGAAATGTATTATTATTCGGAAAATCAGGATCAAGCTTTATTCACTGGTATCTAATGAGCAGAAAAACAAACTATAAGAAGAGAGAGAATACGTCCAGTGTATCCTGGGTGATGAATGTGCTTTCTTTGGTTATTTAGAGGGCAGTTTATAGTATTCTGTTTAAACTTAAAATCAGATTGCTTATTAATGTTTCTAAGTGATATTCCATTTATTGAGAATCACTTAATTCTGTTGATGGAGCCCAGAGAGCCCAACATTTTTGTTTGCACCAGGGCCCTCTAGTCTCTGATTGTTACACATACTTTAAACCAAAGATTCACAACATGTGGATTATATGGTACAGGTCTGTTATTATTATCTGTTTTATTATTATCTTTTATTTGTATCGCGCCAACATATTCTGTAGCGCTGTATAGGGGATAAGAACAGGGGAAATACACGTTTTACAAATTCAAAAGTTGAAGGGCCCTGTTTTGAGCTTAGAATCTTAGCAGAAAGTGCTTTATCCCAAAGCACCCTACAAGACTGGAAACTTGCTACTTACAATCTAAAGGGTATTAAAGGGCAGAGAACTGGGGAAGAGTAACAAATAAGGAATAGCAAGGGTCAGGAAGTAAAGTGAAAGATAGAAAGAGTTTTATTTTAGAGGGAGAGGGGAGGGATCTGAGGTGAAAGACTAGTATGTTGGCTGACCCCTAGTGTTGAGATGATATATCTGCAAGTAGGAAGTCAGGTGTTTTCCATGGCTCTATAAATGTAATCTGAGTTGGGGTGGGTGGGGGAGGGAGGGCAATATTCTGAGTTGGGGTAGGTGGGGGAGGGAGGGCAATATTCTGAGTTTGTCACAGATGTAGCAGGCCTTAAACCAGAGTAAATTTTCACTGAAAGAAAGAGAGAATGGATTGGGGGTCAGACAGTACAGGAAGATAGGGGAGTAAGAAAGAAATGGGAGAGAGACATTAGAATGAAGGTATGTGAGGAGGGGGGAGGAGATTTGGGGTAATTATGCCAGCCATAAATGGGGAAAGGATGGGGGAAGGTGGGGATGGCAAAACAGAGTATAGGAAACAGTTAGAAATTGAAAACAAAACATCAGAATTATTTCTATCTGCCAAGATATAATAACATGCATACAGTAGTGATATTAATAAACATATTGGCTCCAGGGATGGCGCAGTTTCCATAGTCTCCTCCATACCTGCTGAGGTGGTGTGCATGCAATTCTGAGTTTGTCACAGATGTAGCAGGCCTTAAACCAGAGTAAATTTGCACTGAAAGAAAGAGAGAATGGATTGGGGTCAGACAGTACAGGAAGATAGGGGAGTAAGAAAGAAATGGGAGAGAGACATTAGAATGAAGGTATGTGAGGAGGGGGGAGGAGATTTGAGGTAATTATGCCAGCCATAAATGGGGAAAGGATGGGGGAAGGTGGGGATGGCAAAACAGAGTATAGGAAACAGTTAGAAATTGAAAACAAAACATCAGAATTATTTCTATCTGCCAAGATATAATAACATGCATACAGTAGTGATATTAATAAACATATTGGCTCCAGGGATGGCGCAGTTTCCATAGTTTCCTCCATACCTGCTGAGGTGGTGTGCATGCAATTCTGAGTTTGTCACAGATGTAGCAGACCTTGAACCAGAGTAAATTTGCACTGAAAGAAAGAGAGAATGGATCGGGGTCAGACAGTACCGGAAGATAGGGGAGTAAGAAAGAAATGGGAGAGAGACATTAGAATGAAGGTATGTGAGGAGGGGGGAGGAGATTTGAGGTAATTATGCCAGCCATAAATGGGGAAAGGATGGGGGAAGGTGGGGATGGCAAAACAGAGTATAGGAAACAGTTAGAAATTGAAAACAAAACATCAGAATTATTTCTATCTGCCAAGATATAATAACATGCATACAGTAGTGATATTAATAAACATATTTGCTCCAGGGATGGCGCAGTTTCCATAGTCTCCTCCATAACTGCTGAGGTGGTGTGCATGCAATTCTGAGTTTGTCACAGATGTAGGCCTTAAACCAGAGTACATTTGCACTGCTGAGGTGGTGTGCATGCAATTCTGAGTTTGTCACAGATGTAGCAGGCCTTAAACCAGAGTAAATTTGCACTGAAAGAAAGAGAGAATGGATCGGGGTCAGACAGTACAGGAAGATAGGGGAGTAAGAAAGAAATGGGAGAGAGAAATTAGAATGAAGGTATGTGAGGAGGGGGGAGGAGATTTGAGGTAATTATGCCAGCCATAAATGGGGAAAGGATGGGGGAAGGTGGGGATGGCAAAACAGAGTATAGGAAACAGTTAGAAATTGAAAACAAAACATCAGAATTATTTCTATCTGCCAAGATATAATAACATGCATACAGTAGTGATATTAATAAACATATTGGCTCCAGGGATGGCGCAGTTTCCATAGTTTCCTCCATACCTGCTGAGGTGGTGTGCATGCAATTCTGAGTTTGTCACAGATGTAGCAGACCTTGAACCAGAGTAAATTTGCACTGAAAGAAAGAGAGAATGGATCGGGGTCAGACAGTACAGGAAGATAGGGGAGTAAGAAAGAAATGGGAGAGAGACATTAGAATGAAGGTATGTGAGGAGGGGGGAGGAGATTTGAGGTAATTATGCCAGCCATAAATGGGGAAAGGATGGGGGAAGGTGGGGATGGCAAAACAGAGTATAGGAAGCAGTTAGAAATTGAAAACAAAACATCAGAATTATTTCTATCTGCCAATATATAATAACATGCATACAGTAGTGATATTAATAAACATATTTGCTCCAGGGATGGCGCAGTTTCCATAGTCTCCTCCATAACTGCTGAGGTGGTGTGCATGCAATTCTGAGTTTGTCACAGATGTAGGCCTTAAACCAGAGTACATTTGCACTGCTGAGGTGGTGTGCATGCAATTCTGAGTTTGTCACAGATGTAGCAGGCCTTAAAACAGAGTAAATTTGCACTGCTAAGGGGGTGTGCATGCAATTCTGAGTTTGTAACAGATGTAGCAGGCCTTAAACCAGAGTAAATTTGCACTGAAAGAAAGAGAGAATGGATCGGGGTCAGACAGTACAGGAAGATAGGGGAGTAAGAAAGAAATGGAACTAGATAACCAAATTACCCAACTTAATAAGAATTTAAAAATATTTGAGAGTTTGGAAGAATTTAAGGTCTCATATATCAAAATCAGGACAGATTTAGATATATTGGAAAGTGACATCATAATTAATATAATAAATACATTTGATAGAGACCTCCAAGATCATGAACTAGGGAGAGTGTATAGATGGGACATAAAGATAACAGGCGTAGGCCATTTCGTTATAAAAAAATATCAAAGAATATCTGCTAAGGCATCTTCAACAGAGTATGATACCTTACAAACTGAGGATGAATCTCATGTTGTATTAAGAACAAAGCCCAGTGGATACCAACAAACTCATCCACATCATTTTTTAGACGAACGCCCAAAAAGCAGACCCCCAAGAGACCGGAATCCCCCAAGGGAGGAACAGATAGAACAAACACAGAGGAGAAACCTAAGTAATCGACAGGTATAGGGCTTCAGGGTGGAAAACCAAAAAAGAGGAAGTTGGCCACAGGTACAGAGACGGTAGATATGGACACTACAAAAATAATTAATCTTACTGATAAGACAATTACTAAAGAACAAACGGATTTTAAAAAAAGGCCTATCGCTTGCGCAATCCAAAAATTATGGTTTATTTGAGATAATTAAAGATCTGCAATTATTTGCAAGGAAACTTGCCATTCATAAGTATTTTATAAGGATCAAGAGGAATTTGAACAGGAAACATTCAACCTATTTTTAGGGATGTTGGAAGAAAATGAGCATTTGAATGAGAATACAGATAACTGGTTGGTTAATATTAAAACCAAATCTAAGTTTAATCCATCAATAACCTCCTATCCAACAATATAGGTATTTGTACAGATGGTACTAGGTGATCTATTGACACTGAATTCTCCTAAAGGTTCCAATTAGTGATGTCGCGAACATCAAATTTTGGGTTCGCGGACAGCGAACACGAACTTCATCAAATGTTCGTGAACGGGCGAACATCGGCGAACCGCCATAGACTTCAATGGGCAGGTGAATTTAAAAACCCACAGGGACTCTTTCTGGCCACAATAGTGATGGGAAAGTTGTTTCAAGGGGACTAACACCTGGACTGTGGCATACTGGAGGGGGATCCATGGCAAAACTCACAAGGAAAATTACATAGTTGATGCAGAGTCTGGTTTTAAGCCATAAAAGGCATAAATCACCTAACATTCCTAAATTTTTTGGAAAACATGCTTTAAAACATCAGGTATGATGTTGTATCGATCAGGTAGTGTAAGGGTTACACCCGCTTCAAAGTAGCAGACCAATCTCCCCGATTAATGCACCGCAAACTACTGCAAACAGTCCCTTTGCACAACCGCAAACTCCCCATTTGCACAAGGTTGGATACCAAGCTAGCCATGTCCCGTTCCTTGTCCTCACTGATGTCATTGAAGGTCTCTTCCTCCACCCAGCCACCAAGGGTCCCCCCGAAAGGTGACAACAAGCCCCCTGGGATGCCTGATGTGTTTGGTCTTCCACCTCCTCAAAGCAACCTTCCTCCTCTGACTCCTCTTCTTCAGACTCCCAGAGTCTGGGGGCCTCCACTGCCCAGCATGGAATATTATACACAGGTCAGAGTCTGGGGGCTTCCACTGCACAGCATGGAAGATTATACGCGTTGCCTCTGTCTGCGTTATTATAAGGTGTGTACTGTTAAGTAGTACTATTCCTATCGGTTTAATCACTGTTACGTCCACTATCAGGGGACGTGTATATGGCATGGATTTTTGGAAGCGGGAGTTGGAAAAAGATGCTTGGTCGGTCCTCCCACTTCAAATTTGGGGCACTGCGCATGCAATCTAAGGTGCCACCAGATATGAGTGTCACTGTGCACTGGCAAAAGTTGGCAGAGTAGATGCAATAGGCTTCACACACACACGCCTGTAGGCAGGCAATTGCTATTCAATCTATTACAGTCAAAAAAGTGTTGTTTTATGTCACTGTACACTACGGTTGCACCAGATATGACGTATCACTGTGCACTAGCAAAAGTTGGCACAGTAGATGCAATAGGCTTCACACACACGCCTGTAGGCAGGCAATTGCTATTCAATCTATTACAGTCAAAAAAGTGTTGTTTTATGTCACTGTACACTACGGTTGCACCAGATATGACGTATCACTGTGCACTGTCAAAAGTTGACAGAGTAGATGCAATAGGCTTCACACACACGCCTGTAGGCAGGCAACTGATATTCAATCTATTACAGTCAAAAAAGTGTTGTTTTATTTCACTGAGCACAATATAAGCTGTTAGGTGTTAGCCTGTCCCACACACACGCTGGCATGCAGGCATATGCAATTAGATTACACAGAAAAAAATTATAAAATAAAATAAATGATGTTCTAGCCCTAAATAGGGCTTTTTGGGTTGCTGTCCTTCAGATGGAAGGCTCTGGAAGGGAGTGTATGATGCTGATTGGCTGGAATGTGTCTGCTGACTGTGAGGTGCGGGGTCAAAGTTTCCTCAATGATAAAGAATAGGGGGCGAACCCAAAAGCGCACGTGTTCGTCGTTCGCTGCGAACGCGAACATGCAAAAATCGCCGCGAATAGTCCGCCGGCAAACTGTTCGGGACATCACTAGTTCCAATATAACTAGAAAATTTAAAAAGTGCCCTGTTTGAGATGATGCAGTGGCAGGATATAGTGATAAAACAATTGGATAGAGGTGGAAATGTTGTACTCTGGGGGATTGAAGACTATACGGAAGAGGCTAATAGACAATTGAATGACCCTGAATGTTATATGAGACTAATAACAGATCCGACTGAAAATTATTTAAGATCATATAACAGACTAATAGAGAGTGCTGGAACTGATGGCCTGATTAACAATAAAGAACTTAACTTCCTCAGAGTACAACATCCTAGAGTTGCAACCTACTACATGCTGCCTAAAGTGCACAAGCATCTAAATAAATCACTGGGACGCCCCATAATATCTCGGATAGAGAGTTTGACAGAACAGGCCAGTAGATACCTGGATATCAGATTACGAGGTTATGTAACTAGCCTTCCCACTTATTTAAGAGACACAATAGATGTTCTAAGTAAGATAGAAGGCGACCAAGTTACTAAAACTACATTTCTAATCACTTGTGATGTGGAATCCTTGTACACATCAATCTCATATGAAGTTGGTTGTAAAGCAGTAAGGCATTTTTTGGAAATGGAGTCCAGAGAGAATCAAGACAAAAATAATTTCATCATAGATCTGTTAACATTTATACTGACCCATAATTATTTTGTCTTTGATAGTAGGTATTACCTACAAAAGGGAAAAGCTCTACGCTCAAGGATACACTTGTGAAAAGCCACTTTCTAAGACCTAAGACCAAAAATAGCCTACCGATAGGAACATATCCATGTGGCAAATGTAAGTTCTGCCCATACATGACTAAAATTACAAAAATTCAGGACAGGACAGGTAATACACATGTGATAAAAGGTTTTTACAACTGTACCACAACTGGAGTAATATACTGTCTGGAATGTGAATGCCCAAAAAAAGTACATTGCGATCACTACCCGTGAAATCAGAAGGCGACTAGGGGAACATGTTAGTAACATTAAGATTTCATTAAAAGATCAAGGTGAAGGAAAAAATCTAACATCTGTGGCACAGCACTTTCTGATATATCATGAATAAACTTAATCTCGATTTTAAGAGGGATTCCTGGAGCTTAACACCTCAATATCAAAAAACATTTTTGGAAATTACTTTATTTTAGGAATAAAAGATCAAAAAATATGCCTAGGGGAAATTAAAAAATGATTATAAAGAACAGTGTTTAAATCAAACACTTAGACGTGTTGAATCATATACTGAACAAGTAATTATTCACCTTATACATTTTAAATCACACTTCACAAATTGACCTGATGAAATATTTAAAAGGGTCTGTATAATGTTATAACAAATCCTCATATAATGCAGAAACCTGCTAATCATCAGCTTTGTGCAAATTTTTGTGATAGAAGTGATAGAAAAACACTGTAGCATATTTAGTTAAAAAGCAACAAAGTTAAAAACAAAAAACAAGATACTGAGGTATCTGCCAGAAAAAAACATGGCATTAGATAAAAAGAGGAAATATAGTGAAAATATATAGCACAAAAAAAATAAATCTGGAATAAGATCCAAGAGAAAGGCATCAAAATATCAATATCAATCCTTATAGAAAATCTGAACTTCTGCTTGTCCAATTATAATTACGATTTCATTATCGCAAATACTTACGGTTCACTTGGCCCCTTTGCGATGCAACAGGATGCTAATAAAAGTATATTCCTCTGTAAATTGATCTTCTGGCTAGATACTCATCAGTGATGCCCGACGGTCCCTGATATCATATGCATTTTTGACCTGGTGTTTATTTGCAATCTTTATGTCAAACAAAAAAAGATGGACATCAGAGTAATATAGGACCGCAAAGTATGTTAATGTAATAAATACAATAGCCAATGTGTTGCCCCAAAACAAATTTAACACAATATTATTGAAGGCAAAATGATTTGGGACTCAAGTCTGCTCCGGTTTTATCAGAAACAATAATGGGGGCAATTAGAGTTACAAAGTAGGATATGGTCCAAATGCCTATATCAACCAGCTCAATCTGACAGCTGGATGAATGTACATGTCTGTACACCAACACTTTATCCCACACCATATTATACATTTATTATTGAGCAAATATGCTTTTATTTCTACAGTGACAGAGAACACAGCTTGAAGAAGGAGCCACACCTAAGTCTGCAGCATATATGGGCACTGCTTAAACATTTTTTTTAAATATTACACCCTGTGTACAATGAAAATCCCTAATTTGATCTGAATATGTCTTGTTAAACAGTAATGATACCTCTGAAGGCTCAACAGCAGTCCCTGTGTGTGCAGTTTATTTCTGCTGTATATCTGTATTAAACATTCCCATTTACCTGTCTCTGTATCTTTTTCTTTCTGGATGCACCTGGGACTGATCAGTCACTCACTGTCAGAGATAGAAACACAGAGAACGTGGAGCTCACACCGAGCATCACATGTAGAGAAGGACAAATCCATCACAAGAAAATGTATTTAAATCCATAAATTGATTATTGGACTTTAAGAGGTGCAGGTTTCTTTGCAATGACATTAATTATATATTCAATGTCTCCAAAGTGATAATATTTAGCAAATATTAGTGCTTGGTAAAAGCTGATCTAAGAGGCAGATCCATATAGATATCATGAGGTTTTTCTGGCTGATATATGTATAGTGATGTATGATTTATAGATTAACTTATAAAATCAAAAGATACATAAAAATGTATGCGCTTCCACATGATAGCAAACAGAAAAATAGTAATAAGGATGGGGCAGTAACAGGCCATAAGAATGATCCTAAAAAGGTTGGGCAAGTAACGGGATGCAACGATGGTCATAGAACGGCTGAGCTAATAACAAAATGCAACTATGGTCATAGAAAGGCTGAGCCTGTAATGTGATGCAACTATGGTCATAGGAAGGGTTAGCCGGTAATGCAATGAAACTATATTCATAGAAAGACTGAGCCATTAACGGGATGCAACTATGATCATAGAACAGATAAACCCAGTAACGGGATGCGACTATGGTTATATAAAGACTGAGCCAGTAACACAATGAAGCTATATTCATAGAAAGACTGAGCCTCTAACGGGATGCAACTATGGTCATAGAAAGGCTGAGCCAGTAACGCAATGAAACTATATTCATAGAAAGACCGAGCCATTAACGGGATGCAACTATGATCATAGAAAGGCAGAGCCTGTAACGGGATGCAACTATGGTCATAGAAAGGCTGAGCCAGTAACACAATGAAACTATATTCATAGAAAGACTGAGCCTGTAACGGGATGCAACTATGGTCATAGAAAGGCTGAGCCAGTAACGCAATGAAACTATATTCATAGAAAGACTGAGCCATTAATGGGATGCAACTATGGTCATAGAAAGGCTGAGCCAGTAACGCAATGAAACTATGTTCATAGAAAGACTGAGCCAATAACGCAATGAAACTATGTTCATAGAAAGGCCAAGCCAATTACGAAATGGAACTATGATCATAGAAAGGCTGAGCCTGTAACGGGATGCAACTATGGTCATAGAAAGGCTGAGCCTGTAACGGGATGCAACTATGGTCATAGAAAGGCTAAACCAGTAACGCAATGAAACTATGTTCATAGAAAGACTGAGCCATTTTATGAAATGGAACTATGATCATAGAAAGGCTGAGCCTGTAACGGGATGCAACTATGGTCATCATAGAAAGGCTGAGCCAATAACGAAATGCAACTATGGTTATAGTAAGGCTGAGCCAGTAACAGGATGCAACTATGGCCATAGAAAGGCTGAGCCAATAACGAAATGCAACTATGGTCATAGAAAGACTGAGCTAGTAACACAATGAAACTATGTTCATAGAAAGGCTGAGCCTGTAATGGGATGCAACTATGGTCATCATAGAAAGGCTGAGCCAATAACGAAATGCAACTATGGTCATAGAAAGTCTTAGCCAGTAACGGGATGCAACTAGGGTCATAGCAAGGCTGAGCGAATTACGAAATCAACTATGTTCATATAAAGGCTTAGCCAGTAACACAATGAAACTATGTTCATAGAAAGGCTGAGCCAATTATGAAATGGAACTATGATCATAGAAATGCTGAGCCTGTAATGGGATGCAACTATGGTCATCGTAGAAAGGCTGAGCCAATAACAAAATGCAACTATGGTCATAGAAAGGCAAAGCCAATAAAGAATAGCCACTATGGTTATAGAAAGGCTGAGCCAGTAAATAGATGCAACTATGGTCGTCATAGACAGGCTGAGCCAGTAATGGGATGCAACTATGGTCATAGAATGGCTGAGCCAGTAATGGGATGTAAATATGGTCATAGAAAGACTGAGCTAGTATCAGGAATCAACTATGGTCATAGAAAGGGCAAGAAAGACTGAGCCAGTGACACAATGCAACTATGATGATAGAAAAGTTGCACCATTATCAGGAATCAACTATGCTCATAGAAATGGTGATCCAGTAATGTAGTAAGAGAAATACTGAGCCAGTCATGGGATGCAACTATGGTCATAGAACAGATAAACCCAGTAACGGGATGCGACTATGGTTATATAAAGACTGAGCCAGTAACAGGAGGCAACTATGGTCATAGAAATTCTAAGCCAGTAATGACATGTAACTATGGTCATAGAAAGGTTGAGCCAGTACCAAGATGCAACTATGGTCATAGAAAGACTGGGCCAGTAATGGGAAGCAACTATGGTCATAAAAAGACTGAGCCGGTAACGAAATGCAACTATGGTCATAGAAAGACTGAGCCAGTAAGGACATGTAAATATGGTCATAGTAAGTCTGATATAGTAACGGGATGGAACTATGGTCATAGAAAGACTGAGCTAGTAACTGCGACAGGTAGATACAATTCATAGAGGTGTGTTTGTTTCTGCAGTCTAGAGATACTGGTCCTTAAAGGGCTGCTGTCATGTATTTAAGAGAACATTTTCCATACAACAATTTCCACCTATGGAAAATACATTTTATTAATTGAAGAGATGTAATGATAAGACAGCTAGGTAAATAAAAAGCAATGTGTTTGATCCAACTTTATCTTACCAGTAAATTAAAAGCAAGTGTAAACAAACACTCTGTTAATTGTGTTTCCTTATCTGTTTTACATTAAAACCAATGGGAACAGAAGCAGAACAGGTTGCAGTTAAAGCATCCACATGGCTCACTGCCCAACTGTTTCATATAACATATCAAGAAAGAGGGGGAGAGAACAATCCCACACTGACGATGGTTAATGGGGTTTTCAACACAATATATCAATTATTTCCATTATTTTATGTCTGTCATGTTTATAATGTGATCTTTAAAAAGCATGCTAGCATATTATATTGTATGAGTTGTGACTTGTTCACCATATTGTAACAAAATACACAACCAGCAATAAAAATTGTGTACCTAGCTTGTATTAAGGAATGCTGAAGATACATAATGTTGCTTCTTATGGAAAAGCCATAAGATAATGTCACACAATTGATGTTATTGACTAAGACAAGTTTTTAAATCCAGTGACTCCAATTCCATTTTCCCAGCAACAGCATAGGTGGGTTAATCAGTGTCTGAACTTAAATCCTGGCCTGTTGCTAGCTCTTACAGACAGAGTTAGAGATGGCGGTGTTTTACCTGTATGTATAAATGATTCACACCCTAAACATATGAAGCAGATCACAGTTATGTCAGTTACTCTGTACTATATGCACCGTAACATACCTCTAATTCCAGTTTTCTTTAACTCAACAAGGTAAAGCTAACACAAAACATGACATCTATCTCTATGAATTTTATCTTAATGTTAATGGCGGTGGATACAATTATTCACAATCATTCACAATTATTCACAATCAATATCACAATCACTGATCCATGAGACTTCGATCTGCCTCAAACAATGATAAATGTCCAACTGAAGTTATCTTTCTATAATGTGTGGTATTCTGACCTCATTGTGTTGAACAAAACTGAATAATGAGCAGAGGTCACAAGATAGTTAAGAAGATAAGGACTGACAAAGCCAAATAAATATAGTCCATGAGATGGTTAGGAGGATAAGGACTGACAAAGCCGAATGAGCAGAGGCCATGAGATGGTTAGGAAGATCAGGAAAGAGAAAGCTAAATGAATAAAGGCCATGAGATGGTTAGGAAGCTCAGGACAGACAAAGCAGAATTAATATAGGCCATGAGATGGTTAGGAAGATCAGGGCAGATAAAACAGAATGAATAGAGGCCATGAGAGGTTAGGAAGATCGGGACAGACAAAGCAGAATGAATAGAGGCCATGAGATGGTTAGAAAGGTCAGGACAGACAGAGCTGAATGAGCAGAGGCCATGAGACATTAGAAAGATCAGGACAGACAAAGCTGAATGAACAATGAGAAGGGTAGGAAAATCTGGACAGACAGGTTTTATTCATTTGCTGTGAAAGTTTATCAGTATGGAACTGCAGAAATTCCTTTCATATCTTGTAGTGGTGGATACAATCCAGGTAAGTCTGTAATTGGACCTAACAGTTAAATGATGACACCTACCTTTATTTAGATGACAGCTGCATTTGTCAGTAAGGTGGAAGTATAGGGACATACAGACCCTCTCATAGTAACCTAGGCACAGGCCGGTTTGCAGCATGCATTGATGAGAAATTGACCAACTGACATCACTTTGAAGCCATTTTACCTTGGGTCTGCTTCTCTACAATTGGTCAGGAAAATCAAAAAAGCTATTCCATTTATATCTCCGCTTGAATCACATTATCCAATAATGTATTAAATCTGTATTTGGTTATAACATCTTTTTTGTTCAGTTTTTGCATAATATTGTTCTATTAATTTATTAATTATATATTTCTTTTTACAAAAATAAACATAAATTATAATTATAATAAAAAAAAAAAAAAAAACAAGAACATTAAAAGAAAGTTGTTTACCTTTTTAATTAATGTAAAAATGAAACCAAACTATAATTTAAATTAATTTATATGAACCAGTTGTGTGTTGATTAAAGTAGAGGTTAAATTATATATATTTTTTCAGTCGTGTATTGCATTTTCTGTCCAAAGATAATAATTGTAAAAATCATTGTCCTTGGGGCCGCCTGTAAGAGTTTAAATGTATCTTAGGACAGATACTTCAAGAAAAAAAACAATATATCCATATTATCATGTTATTGTATTGAAAAGCTTGACCCTGTCATTTCTCTCTATAAAATGCTTATTTCATCTCTATAAAATGTATTGTTTGCTATAAAGGGACCAAGGGCAAGATCCAAACCATATAACATAATAGTAATAAAACACTAAAATATAAAGTGAGAGCAGTGTCTGTATGTGTAAAACATTAGAAATATGGAAAAAGTGTTATCAACTTTACTTGTTTAAAGAAACCTTTTAATTGCATTTAATAAATAATCACCATATTTGGTTTATTCATTATACAAGGTAACTATGGTTAAAGGGCCCATTAATTCAGCACAATTTGGACCACATCACTGTAAAGGTCTCCTAAAAGCAGGTTGAAATAATTTTTACATTTTTAAATACTGCATATACTCGAGTATAAGCAGACCAGAGTATAAGCCGAGGCACCCATTTTACCACAAAATACTGGGTAAAATGAGTGACTCGAGTATAAGCCGAGGGTGGGAAATGTGCTGCCCCCTGTGTCCCTCTTGTGCCCTCTGTGTCCCCCCTCTCTCTCCCGTGTCTCTTCTCCCCTCTCCCTTTCCTGTTATTCTTCCCCCCTCCCTTATGACCCTCCTCAACCCCCCTCCTCATTCTCAACCCCACTCCTCATCCTCAACCTCCCTCCTTATCCTCCCTCCTCATCCTCAACCTCCCTCCTCATCCTCAACCCTCCTCATCCTCAACCCTCTCCTCAACCTCCCTCCTCATCCTCAACCCCCCCGTCCTCAACCCCCCATCCTCAACCACCCCATCCTCATCCTCTCTCCTCGACCCCTTATCCTCAACCCCCCTCTTCAACCCCTCTTCCTCAACATCCCTCCTCATCCTCAAACCCCTCCTCAACCTCCCTCCTCATTCTCAACCCCCTCCTCAACCCCCATCCTCAACCCCCTCCTCAACCTTCCTCCTAAACCCCCCCATCCTCATCCTCAACCTCCCTCCTCAACCTGAACCCCCCTCAACCCCCCTCCTCAACCTCAACCCCCCTCAACCCCAACCCACCTCCTCAACCCCCCTCAACCTCCATCAACCCCCCTCCTCCACCTAAACCTCCCTCAACCCCCCTCCTCCACCTAAACCCTCCTAAATACCTCCCCTCTCTCCCCTCACTTACCTGCTTGTGCTCCGGCCTCCGCTCCTTGACCCGGCGCCGGCGCTCATGTGACGTCACATGCACGCCACGTCATTAGCATATACCGGAGGCAGGTTTAGGTGGAGAAGGGGGGTTTATGCTGAGGAGGGGGGAGGGAAAGAGATACGGGGGGAGGGAAAGAGACACGGGGGGAGGGAAAGAGACATGGGGGGTAGAGAGACACACGGGGGTGTTAGAGACACAGAGACACACGGGGGGTTAGAGACACAGAGACACACGGGGGGGTTAGAGACACAGAGACACATGGGGGGGTTAGAGACACACGGGGGGTTAGAGACACATGGGGGGGTTAGAGACACACGGGGGGGTAGAGAGACACGGGGGGGGGAGATAGTGACTCAAGTATAAGCCGAGAGGGCCCTTTTTTGCCGTGAAAAAAATGGCTGAAAAACTCGGCTTATACTCGAGTATATACGGTATATGTGCATTTTTCACTGAAAATTCAATAAAGTCTATGTTTACATATTCCTGACTGCCCACTGCCAGACATGCAGCTTCAGCTCTGTGTAGTGAGTAAAATAAAAAAAACAATGTTAACCCTCAACAGATCAATCTGTGTAGATCATGGCATGCTGGAATCACCTAAACAGGTCAGTTGTTGGTTAAATTTTCAGAGTAGTATTTCCTCAGGAATGCAATCAATCTCTTTTCTCACCCCGTGGCTTGGCTCTCTGTTATCAAACATGAACCAGCCAGGAGGCAGCACAGACTCTGTTTGCAAACAGACTTAAAAAAATATGTTTTTTAGCAGTTATTAGTGTAATTTAAAAAAAATAGATTATTTTAACATATTATCTTGTCCGACTCTTTGCGACCTTATGGACCGCAACATACCAGAAACATCTTTATGTCCATAGTCATGCTGATAGAAGTAGAAAATCAGAAATATTCGGATTCCCTTATTTTACCTTCACTCCATTATAGGATGGATATATGTTGAGAACTAATCTCTCAAGGCCTTATTATTATTATTATTTATTTGTGAAGCGCCAACATATTCCGTAGCCCTGTACATGGGTTAAGTTCAAGGCAAAAACAATAGCAATAATTATACATTGCAAAGGATGGGGGGCCCTGTCTTTGAGCTTAGGATCCAGTTCCCATAGTTGTTTCCCTAAAACACTTTGCAAGATTGAAAACTTGCAGACTTACATTCTAAAGGGTTTGTGTGTGGTACAGGCGGGTGTGCATGTTAAGGTGGAAGGTGCATTGTTATTGAGGTTTTGAAGGTTTTGAGACAGGGAGATTGTCTGTTGGAGCAAGGCAAAGAGCTTCAGAGAATAGGGACAGCACAGGAAAAGTCCTGAAAGGCGGGAATGGGATTATATGATAAGAGAGGTGGAAAGCAGAACAAAGAGGGCGGGTGGGGATGTATTTGGAGATGAGAGAAATAAGGGGTGCACCATTTTTGAGGGCTTTGTAAGTTAGGGTAATTATTTTACATTTTATTTTGCAGGCTATGGGAAGCCAGTGGAGTGATTTGCAGAGAAGTGCAGCAGACATTGACTGTTGAGTGTGGTAGATGAATCTAACGGAGGTGTCCATTATCGATTGAAGTGGGAATAGACGGGGAGAGAGCTGTGGTAGTCAAGACGAGATATGATGAGGAAATGTATTAGAATCTTAGTTGTGTCTTGCGTAAGATAGTGACATATTTTGGAAATGCTTTCTTAGATGAAGAAGACCGTATTTTTTTAGTGACTGTATGCGAGGAATGAAAGAGAAGGTACAGAACATTAGTCATGTATTTGTTACATTCCCATTATTCCTCTTCTCTGTATTTCTACTTTCTCATTATTCCTCTATTCTGTATTTGGACTTTCCCATTATTCCTCGGCCCTATATTTGTACTTTCCCATTATTCCTCTGCCCTGTATTTCTACTTTCCCATTATACCTATATTCTGTATTTGGACTTTCCCATTATTCCTCTGCCCTATATTTGTACTTTCCCATTATTCCTCTGCCCTGTATTTCTACTTTGCCATTATTCCTCTATTCTGTATTTGGACTTTCGCATTATTCCTCTACCCTGTATTTGTACTTTTGCATTATTCCTCTGCCCTCTATTTCTACTTTCCAATTATTCCTCTACCCTGTATTTCTACTTTCCCATTATTCCTCTACCCTGTATTTCTACTTTCGCATTATTCCTCTACCCTGTATTTCTACTTTCGCATTATTCCTCTGCCCTGTATTTCTACTTTCGCATTATTCTTCTACATTGTATTTTGTACTTTTGCATTATTCCTCTGCCCTGTATTTCTACTTTCCAATTATTCCTCTACCCTGTATTTGTACTTTCGCATTATTCCTCTCCCCTGTATTTGTACTTTCCCATTATTCCTCTACCCTGTATTTGTACTTTCCCATTATTCCTCTGACCTGTATTTGTACTTTTCCATTATTCCTTTGCCCTGTATTTCTACTTTCTCATTATTCCTCTACCCTGTATTTCTACTTTCCCATTATTTCTCTACCCTGTATTTGTACTTTCACATTATTCCTCTGCCCTGTATTTCTACTTTCACATTATTCCTCTACCCTGTATTTGTACTTTCACATTATTCCTCTGCCCTGTATTTGTACTTTCCCATTATTCCTCTTCTCTGTATTTCTACTTTCTCATTATTCCTCTATTCTGTATTTGGACTTTCCCATTATTCCTCGGCCCTATATTTGTACTTTCCCATAATTCCTCTGCCCTGTATTTCTACTTTCCCATTATACCTATATTCTGTATTTGGACTTTCCCATTATTCCTCTGCCCTATATTTGTACTTTCCCATTATTCCTCTGCCCTGTATTTCTACTTTCCCATTATTCCTCTATTCTGTATTTGGACTTTCGCATTATTCCTCTACCCTGTATTTGTACTTTTGCATTATTCCTCTGCCCTCTATTTCTACTTTCCAATTATTCCTCTACCCTGTATTTCTACTTTCCCATTATTCCTCTACCCTGTATTTCTACTTTCGCATTATTCCTCTACCCTGTATTTCTACTTTCGCATTATTCCTCTGCCCTGTATTTCTACTTTCGCATTATTCTTCTACATTGTATTTTGTACTTTCGCATTATTCCTCTGCCCTGTATTTCTACTTTCCAATTATTCCTCTACCCTGTATTTGTACTTTCGCATTATTCCTCTCCCCTGTATTTGTACTTTCCCATTATTCCTCTACCCTGTATTTGTACTTTCCCATTATTCCTCTGACCTGTATTTGTACTTTTCCATTATTCCTTTGCCCTGTATTTCTACTTTCCCATTATTCCTCTACCCTGTATTTGTACTTTCCCATTATTTCTCTACCCTGTATTTGTACTTTCACATTATTCCTCTGCCCTGTATTTCTACTTTCACATTATTCCTCTACCCTGTATTTGTACTTTCACATTATTCCTCTGCCCTGTATTTGTACTTTCCCATTATTCCTCTGCCCTGTATTTCTACTTTCCCATTATTCCTCTACCCTTTATTTGTACTTTCCCATTATTCCTCTACCCTCTATTTCTACTTTCTCATTATTCTTCTCCCCTGTATTTGTACTTTCCCATTAATCCTCTACCCTGTATTCCTACTTTCGCATTATTCCTCTACCCTGTATTTGTACTTTCCCAGTATTATTCTCCCCTGTATTTGTACTTTCCCATTATTCCTCTACCCTGTATTTGTACTTTTGCATTATTCCTCTGCCCCGTATTTCTACTTTCCCATTATTCCTCTATCCTGTATTTCTACTTTCCCATTATTCCTCTGCCCTGTATTTCTACTTTCCCATTATTCCTCTACCCTGTATTTGTACTTTCCCATTATTCCTCTACCCTGTATTTGTACTTTCACATTATTCCTCTGCCCTGTATTTCTACTTTCACATTATTCCTCTGCCCTGTATTTCTACTTTCACATTATTCCTCTGCCCTGTATTTCTATATTTATAAGGGTTAATTACAATGTACGTCATGTTGATGGCCTGATAATACCCCATTGCGCAAATCAGACACTACTACATTATAAGCTCTTAAACACATTGTGATTTTCTGTATTTTATTCCATGCTCTAGAAATATATGTTCAAGTCATTGTCTAGCTCTTCGAGATACATCAACTGGCCCTTGAGCTGACATTGTACTTGACTCACTCATATCCCGGCCTCTGTTCTGCAGCTACTTATAGTCTCTTCGTATTTCAATATATAAGTGGCTGGAACATTATAATATGATCCTTATGTCTGCCTTTTATCAGTATGGGAAGGTCAGGCAGAAATATTTATTGATAGCAAAGTCTTCACATAAGGTTGGTGAGATCTTTACAATCAAAAGAAAAAAGATTTGTGTGAAGTGATATGATTTTTAAAGGGACATTGTATAAATAAAATCTAATAAGAAATGAATCAGAGGCCTCTGTTTTTTGGTATCATGACTGGGTTCCAGAGTAAAATGTGTTTTGTGGGTATGGTTTTCCCCAAACACTTTATTAATATATTCAAAGGATATTGTTTTTATTATTAGTTAATTTGTGCCTGTAAAAAGTTATTTAGAGAAGCTTCTTACTAAGGCAGCTTTTGTGTGTTACGAGGCCACTCCTTGTACAATAGGTATATACATCCCTTCTAGTAGAAACTATTCTAGTGAAACGTGTTGAGAAAGCTGCCCCTAGCAATGGAGTGAAGTCATAAAGAAGGCAACAAGACCAGATGAAAGAGAAGAAGAGTGCCACCATTTAACATATACCTTATTTCCTTTGCCTACTGCATACCATTGTAGGACGCTTCCAGTTAGATAAGTCTAGTCACTAGGAGATGGAATTTATCCACCCTGAGGGTGATAAAACTCCTTGTCTGTCTTAATTAGGAAGTTATGAGACCCCATTTAGAACAAACAACTTGGTGGAGATCTATCTACGTATGGCAGATTAGGTAATAGTAGCCTTTCCTAGTCTTACACTGCTGCAACAAAATATTTTCCCTTTGTGAGGGGCACACATTATATTTTAGTCTCCACCCGGAGTGGATCAAACTTACATAGTCCTAGCTATTGTATTGAGGGTTGATTTATGTAACTAACCCTTCCAGGTTGTCTCACAAAGGGTGGTAGGGTAATGTTATTACTGAACCTTGGAATTATACTTCACTTAAATGACCACTTTATTTTGCTGAAAACTGCACTTGTTTGTGAAGTAACAAACAAACTGTGTAAGGCTTGGGCATAAAAAAAAAATTGGGATAACATTTTAATTTTGAATACACTGTTTATGAGTAAAAGAACTCATTTCAGGAGTGAACTGAAGTCATAAAATGTTAGATAATTGGATTGGAATGAAGTTTACAACACACCCTGTCCCGTCACAGGCCAAGAAGAAGGAAGTTTACATCAATAGATGCAACCTCAGTTCTCCAGAAATGTAAACACCTTTTCTCACACACATATTTTCCACCAATGTATAACTGATGCTCCCTAGAGTCTTCAAAATGTACTTTTCCATGTAAAAAAAGGCATTAGGACTTTTTCATGGCTTAAGTTTTCTCTTAAACTCAAAGTTTTCAAACATCTTTGTTTTTCATTGGAATCATATAATCAACTTTTTAGTTGCACAACTGCACCTAACGCTACCCCCAGTCATCTTATCATTCAAATCTGGCTATAAAACTGAACTATATTTACCATGCATAACTTTCATTGTTGCTCTATTTATCATGGTATATTTTGGCACAGAGATCTTTAGACATTGAGCAGATTTGTATCTAAGTTATTTATTAAAGCTTTTGTTTCACCCTCATAATTTTAGTCCTACGTGTAACTTGTAAGGGCTGCATGCTTGAAATTTGGCTATGGGTTTGAGTCGAAAATCGAAGCTTGTTCGTAGAACGATGGATTTGCGACAGTGCGGACGCTCAATCAGTGTAGACCGTAGTTACAGGTTTAGACGGAGCCAAGGGAAAAAGAGATTGTTAGCATTACGTCATGAAAAAAGGGGAGGGTATTCAATTACAGTTTGCGATCGGACCCACATTCCAGATTAATGAAATATTAATAAAGCTGTAATATAAATATAAATATATCTAAATATTATATTCTATTACATGCGAGTTACAGTAAATGTCTTAACACATTGATTGCGGAGATCGATATAACACAGAATATAAACTTGAAATAAAGCATTTTTCGGGGCCGATTTGCGGGCTTGAGAATGTTGTACTATTAAATCTAAGACCTAACATCACTTTACCAGTAGTGTGTTTTTATTTGCATTACCCGTCCTTGCCCGTCCTCTCGAGCACACGTTGGGCTTTGGGCTCCATTTGCGTGTTACGGGCTTGCTCATGTGTGACTTCTTAGCAATTTAATAGATGAATTGAACAAGTAGTGGTTATGGGCTTGACAGATCAAAGGATTTACAGGCGCGAAGTTCAATGTTGATCAACATGTAGCCTATTCTCAGCCGTCCTGCATGTTAACATGCAAGTCCTCTGTGAGCTACATTACAGGGCTAATTTAATACCAGTAACCTGTAAATTTAAAGTTACGGGCTACGTTTTAAAATGTAGCACCAATTTAATGAGGATGCACATCAGACAAGAAGAATGTCTGCTGCCCATAGAGATACATCTCCAAATTAGTTTCTATGAAATGGTCTAGTTTTATAGCCACATAAATCACATTTTACTGCCCTATCGACTCTTATGAATCATGTAATAAAACCTGATGTGCAGTGCAATTAATACAAACTACTTGATTGAAATCACAAGCGATCATTGAGTTTGTAACCTAATCTAATGTTAAAGCCCCCAAACAACTCTCATGTAGTAAGTTGGGTGTTTGGGGGAAAACGTTGGTGTTCAATTCAGCCAATGAGTGTCTGGGGACTTCTTAACAGGACTATTAAAATAATTAACTGCTTCCAGATTATTTCAATAATATATTCATTATAAATAATTTGGCTTCGTCCCTATATCCCATAGTGATACCATGACATATTATGAGCTGTAACATTGATTACATCAAAAAGATTGACTGAGTACACAAAGAACACCAAGGATTTATTATCAGACCGTGCCATATGAAACCTTGTTATTACAACTAAAGCAAAGATTGAAGTTTGCCATGCTCTGAGACCTTATTAATCAGTGACTAATTCAATGACTACAGCAAAACTACTCCTAAGTGTCAGACAAAAACATCCAATTAAAAAGGTAATGTTTCTACTTTTCATATCCAAAGATTTTCCAATGTGTGTCTTTCCCATTGCTCTTGCAAAATGTAATCCTGTTTGTGTCTGAATTGAATTCAATATTAGTATTTAATCTGATGTATTCTGGAAAACCACAACCTACAGACCTCAACTACAAATACAGTGGATATAAAAAGTCTACACACCCCTGTTAAAATGTCAGGTTTCTGTGCGGTAAAAAAATGAGACAAAGACAAATCATTTCAGAACTTTTTCCAACTTTAATGTGACCTATAAACTGAACAACTCAAATGAAAAACAAACTGAAATCTTTTAGGTAGAGGGAAGAAAAAATATAAAAATAAAATAATATGGTTGCATAAGTATGCACACCCTTAAACTAATACTTTGTTGAAGCCCCTTGTGATTTTATTACAGCACTCAGTCTTTTTGGGTATGAGTCTATCAGCATGGCACATTTTGACTTGGCAAGATTTGCCCACTCTTCTTTGCAAAAACACTCCACATCTGTCAGATTGCGAGGGCATCTCCTGTGCACAGCCCTCTTCAGATCACCCCACAGATTTTCAATCGAATTCAGGTCTGGGCTCTTGCTGGGCCATTCCAAAACTTCTTCTGGTGAAGCCATTCCTTTGTTGATTTGGATGTATGCTTTGGATCGTTGTCATGCTGAAAGATGAAGTTCCTCTTCATGTTCAGATTTCTAGCAGAAGCCTGAAGGTTTTGTGCCAATATTGACTGGTATTTGGAACTGTTCATAATCCCCTCTATCTGAACTAAGGCCCCAGTTCCAGCTGAAGAAAAACAGCCCCAAAGCATGATGCTGCCACAACCATGCTTCACTGTGGGTATGGTGTTCTTTTGGTGATGTGCAGTGTTGTTTTTGCGCCAAACATATCTTTTGGAATTATGGCCAAAAAGTTCAACCTTGGTTTCATCAGACCCTAACACCTTTTCCCACATGCTTTTGGGAGACTTCAGATGTGTTTTTGCAAAATTTAGCCTGACTTGGATGTTTTTCTTCATATGAAAAGGCTTTCGTCTTGCCACTCTACCCCATAACCCAGACATATGAAGAATACGGGAGATTGTTGTCACATGTACCACAAAGCCAGTACTTGCCAGATATTCCTCCAGCTCCTTTAATGTTGCTGTAGGCCTCTTGGTAGCCTCCCAGACCAGTTTTCTTCAGTTTGCTCCAGTTCTTGGTAATGTCACTGTTGTGCCATATTTTCTCCACTTGATGATGACTGTCTTCAATGTGTTCCATGGTATATCTAATGCCTTGGAAATTCTTTTGTACCCTTCTCCTGACTGATACCTTTTAACAATGAGATCCTTCTGATGCTTTGAAAGCACTCTGTGGACCAAGGCTTTTGCTGTGGGATGCGACTAAGAAAATTTCAGGAAAGACCAACTAGAGCAGCATGAACTTTATTTGGGGTTAATCAGAGGCACTTTAAATGATGGCAGGTGTATGCTGACTCCTATTTAACACGATTTGGAATGTGATTGCTTAATTCTGAACACAGCTATATCTCCAGTTATAAGAGGGTGTGCAGACTTATGCAACCACATTATTTTTCTTCTTCTTTTTTTCTTCCCTCCACCTAAAAGATTTCAGTTTGTTTTTCAATTGAGTTGTAAAGTTTATAGGTCACATTAAAGGTGGAAAAAGTTCTGAAATGATTTATCTTTGTCTCATTTTTTTTACAGCACAGAAACCTGACATTTTAACAGGGGTGTGTAGACTTTTTATATCCACTGTATATTAGCATACATCCGATATTATGCAGACAGAGAAATAAAATATATTTTTCTTCTTGTGGTGAAATGGTATATCTGGTTACACATGGCCCTGGCGCTTGTGCCTGAGATCAATTGCCTCAGGACTAAATATCATACACAGGTAAATAGGGTCATAAGATGACTCAATCTATTCTGAGACACCTGCTAAGGAAATGGATCAAAGCTGCAACCACATGAAATGGAGCTACCATGGATAAAGGATGATCCACAACACCAGCTGAAGATCAAACTCAGCACAGTGACCAACCATGAAGTTTTACCTCTCTAGAGAGACCTCCTGCCTCCCAGCATTCCCCAATACTGTATCTGGAGGGGCCTCCTGTAGTTCAGCACAGCAAGAGCTTTCCATTATAGTTTTAGTGAGTGTCCTCATCCCAGACAACATTGTACATCCGATATAACATTAAAAAACATATTTGTTATGTTGCATGTAATCTACCTAGTGAATTATAGTAAAAAGATTAAAACAAAAATAAATAAGTAAAAGCAAAATGTTTTTTCAAGGTAAATCAAATGTAATAACAAAACAAAGGTAGAAGTATAAGTCATATTTTATTAATCACAGACTATTCAAATCCCATAAATTCCTAATCAGAATATACATTAAAAGAATCAATTGCATTTAAAATGTAATTCGATATTTCTTCTGTTTCTTCAGTTTATTTAGTTTCCATTTCTGAAACTGTATCATCATTTCTGGTGTGAGCCCTACACGAATCTAACATTAACAGCAATTTCGGGTTGAAATATTAAATTTTTCTCTTACGCCACACATTGTCCAACCAAAACTTCATAACCTCGGAATTCATCCAACCTTTCTCATTTGCAGTGACAATGACGTCTTTGGAATCACAACCTTTCCGAACAATCTTTCTTTTGAAAATCACCATTGGTGGTTGTTTTGCAGAGAACCACAGTGAAATGTGACTTTTCATGGCCAGTTGTAGCAACAGAAACCTTTTTTGCTCCCTTCAGATTCACAGTACTAGAACTAGGCATATCAAAACTTACGGGAACCTCATCCATATTCCCTAAGTGATGAGAATCAACCCCACACAAGTTTTCTCTGAGATACAAACAAAATGTTGTCATTTTAGCTTCCCAGTCGGAAGGCAATCTTTGTCCAACACTAGTGGAGAAGCACACACTTAAAGTGTATCTCTTCATGAAGCCAAACATCCAAGATGGGTAGGCTTTGAAATCCTTTAAATTATCTACTTGAGCAATTCTTTTTGACTCCTGCAACACACAAACTGTTGATATTCTCATACCATTTGTTCTTTCGTTCACAACCCAATCATACAATTTTTTCTTAATGGTTGGCCACAAGAACCTACTATACCCCATAGCACGTTTCCGCTTGGGCAAACATTTCAGGACCGTTTCAGCCTCTCGTCATTCCTGAACACTAGTTTCTCCAACGTTAAACTGTCTACCAGCTTCACGATTCCCTTTCTCCTTCACAACTTCTACCACTTCGAGTTTAAACTGAGCTGTGTAAGATTTTCTCCGGGAAATACTTCCACCTTCCATGGCTTCCATTCAGATGCTAATTTTTAAATGGAGAAACAAAAATCACGAGTTACTACCGTACCGTAGAAATACCGTAGGACCTATCCTGTTATATGTACGCACGGGAATCAATCAGAAGCGCGCCGTGTAAGTGGTTAAGGGTTTTCGAGTTAGGGTTAGAGGATTAGGTGGGCGACATGCAGGGCCTGAGCTAGAGAAAGCTGGTGGAGGGTATCCTGCTGGAGGGTGACATGCAGGGCTGAGCTAGAGAGAGAGCTGGAGGAGGGTGTCCTGCTGGAGGGTGACATGCAGGGTCTGAGCTAGAGAGAGAGCTGGTGGAGGGTGTCCTGCTGGAGGTTTACATGCAGGATCTGAGCTAGAGAGAGACAGCTATAGCGCTTCCCGTGCGTACATATAACAGGATAGATCCATACATAGCACAAAATGTACCGAATTATGTAACTTCATTAAATGTGTACATACCTTTCAAGCAACACACTCCGTTGTCCTTGTGGTCCTCAGTCAGTAAAAGTACTTTCTCACTTTACTAATAGTTAGCGTCATGCATGTTATCTGTACGTTAAAATTAATTTAATAAAGTTTGTGATGCGCGTTATACAATAGGTGTGCGTTATCAACGAAAACTGCCGATTGTATATAGACATATGTATCTGTCTTTGTGATGAGCGCAGAGGCTGCTCAGAGGAGCAAAAGTACCCCAGAGGAGAAAATGAAAAAAGATTGTTAGCTCCTTAGCCTATTGATTGATGGATATATTAATTACAATCAGGTAAAGTATATTAATTCATTACGTAACTGATTAGTTGATTATTATTTACAAAAATATAGACATATGTATCTGTCTTAGTGATGAGCACAGAGGCTGCTCAGAGGAGCAAAAGTACACCAGAGGAGAGGCTCGCAATGAGCGCCGAAGGTCCTCACAGTACAAAAACATTCACATTGTGTGGCAAACAGCATTGCCATGGCTTCAACTTTTATTGACCGTCATTTTTTGACGGGCAAGTTGCTATTATTGTTTATATTGTGTATGACTGGATATAAATTGTGTTTCATGTCACAGGTATTCTTGTAAATAACATATTGATTATCCTGTAAGTGATTGTGGTGTGGACATGTTAGAAGTAAACCGTAACAGCCTTATTAAATTGCGATTCAGCAAATTGAATAGGGCTCTATATAAGCACATAGCATAGTTCTGGGGAAATGTACAGAAAAGGTCCCACAAAAGCATAAACCCTGAGCTGTTAAACTCATGTAGGGGTTTTTGTGCATTGTGCTTTTACGCAAGCACAAACAGGGGCCCTGAGATGCACCCCAGGCTACAGTAAAAAGAGGGTGTTCAAAAGGTATAGAGGGAGTTAAATAGGTAGGCATGGGTTTAAATATGCATAGAGGGGTTAAATGGGGTTAAATATATATTGATAGGAATCTATAGGGTTACTGATGTAGAGGGGGGTTAAATAGTTATAGGGAGGGTTAATTAGGTAAAGGTGGGGTTAAATAGGTAGACATGGAGTTAAATAAGTGTAGATGTGTTAAATAGGTATAGAGGCGTTATGATAGTGTAGTGCTTAGACTTAAACTTAGACCATGTTGACCCTCGTGGCAATTATAGTGTTAATGTTAGGGTTACTTATAGGGGCTCATGGGGGTTTGCATAGACCCCCATGAGTAATAGAGGTTACATTTAATAGTAATTTTTTTACATTTAGACATGTTGCGGTGATCTTGAACGAGACCAACCCGGGGGAAGGGTTAATAGTTTGGGCTCTGCATGGGTCCCGACTGGGACCCCGCAGCATGGGGGGTTCATTTTAGTTGCCGGCAGGTGTTAATTGCAGGAGTAGCACAGGTCCTTAAGGGACCCGCTAGGCGGGAAATTTGAATTTAGAAATGCAGAGGTGGGACTCCCCGGCTTATGAAAGTTTAATTGGTGGCAGGGGACCCCCTGAATCATGGAGGTTCATTGTAGGTGCAAGGGGGGTTGTCCTTTGAGGACCCCCCCCCCCCCCTTGAAGGATAAGGGGTTTAGGGGCCGGGGCAGTTGTTTAGACACAGTATCCTGTCTCTTTAAGGGCTGCTGCAGGGCACAGCAGAGACTTTTAAAGCCTTTACAAATGCTCTTTAGTACCCGTAAGTAAGTGATCTAGATTGCGGGTGAGGGGAACATTTTTATTAGCATAGGGTTTGGGTGTCAGAGTGTCACAGATTAACTTGTAATTTATTATCAGGGCAAAAATCAATGGAGATGTTTGCCTTGCCTTTCAGCTGTGTCGTGAAGTTCACTCGGATCAGTTTGCTTGCAATCTTTTAGGGATTAACATAGCTAGGTAGGGTTTAGTCATTGGTTAGGTCCTTCATGTGTGTTTTTTCTAAGATTAGCATGATGCCCATAGTTTCTTTAGGGCACCAAGAACCCTTTGGTTAGCCCTAGGAGAAACAGTAATGGGTCATTTATATTTATAGGATCTATTCCCCAAATTGTCTTCATTCATTGTTAATGGTCATTCTAATGACCTTTTGCTATTGATCATTAATGTTATTTTACCATTTTAGAAAACAAAAGTCCAATATATGTTCAATGAGTCTTTGACATGTTTAGATTGGCTTTTTTATCCTTTTATAGAATAATGTGTTGTGAAGACATTTAGGGCATTATAATAAAAAATCTGAAAGCAATGCGAAGGAAGTCAACCACCCACACTCAATATATGTTCAATGAGTCTTTGACATGTTTAGATTGGCTTTTTTATCCTTTTATAGAATAATGTGTTGTGAAGACATTTAGGGCATTATAATAAAAAATCTGAAAGCAATGCGAAGGAAGTCAACCACCCACACTCAAAATATCCTCTTAGGGCTGAGTTGATTAGTGCTCATTTTATTGCTTAATACCTTGTAGGAAAAGTGTATAGTGTCAGCAGTTGCCTTCGGGAAAAAAATGAATCCCTTGATAGATTGCTGGATCCTGGTTGTACTTTGGTGAAAGTTGTATGTGTGAGAGGGGTTTATACATTTCTGCAGGATATGGCTTGCAGTTATTGTTGTGATCTGTCTGCTTCTGATCATGTTTAGAGGAAGGGGTATGTATCAAATTTAAAAAGCTCCAATCAAACAAAACAAATTCTCCACTTTTCTCGCTTCTCCTAAACCCCTCCCTCCACTGTTAAGTAGACTAATACTTGTATCTCTAACCTCCTGTGGAGTTCCTGTTTGGTAAGAAATATGTGATCCAGTGTCCTCAGATGACTAATCCTGTACATACTGAACCTCTCTTGGAGTGGAGCAAGTAGAACTTCAGTCCTAAGGTCAAAATATATGTGGATAAAAAATTAAATAGTTTTGTAGTATCAGCAGTGTAATGTACGTGCATAAATACAATACAATGATAAAATCAAATTTAAAATAATTTATTGTGTATTAAAGTATAAATGTTCAAATACTACACTTTTACTCTAATTTTATCCCTTGTGCTTTGACCTTATTAGTTGTTTTATAATCTCAGTTGCTCAGAAATAGGGCAGGTGCATTAAGCATTTCCCCCTTTACATGTCATATCAACACACATTTAATGATGGCCAAATATCGTTACAGACAATTCCCATCCATCTCAGTCCAGTGGCCCTACCCATTGTCATTATGTATTCTGATTCCAATGACTTCAGTTGACATATCTCTGCTGTAGATGTTGAGGTTTAAGGCTGAGTGTATTAGTGTGTTAGAGTCGGTCCATAACAAACAGACAATACTCTCTATCCACTTTAGTTGAGTGCATTGTAGATAAAGTGCTTTTTTCTGTAGCTCTTAGCCATGCTCTGATAGAGAGAGGATACACTTAATGACCAGGAGGAAAGAGGCTGTATTAGAAAAATAGGTTATAAAAAGGAGAGAAGAGACAAGCAGGTCCAGAGGAAGAGTAAGCTAGAGAGGGATATGAAAGTCCAGATCTTAAAGCGCCTTTGGAAAACTCTAGGCTGTTGTGTGCAAGAAGATAAACAACTTATTGATGCAATTTTCTTAACAAAATCTTAATGTTAATTTGTGTTTGTACGATTGTGTATAATATGTTGTTAGTAGCATAGTGCCATAAAATCCCCAGGAGGGCTGATTAGCCTAAATTGTCAGCATTCATCCCTACATAGCACCCAACTCCTCTCAGTTCTCACTTCACATAGCACCCATCCCAACACTATGAGAAACCCTTTAACTTGTTGCTCAATGTCCTCTGATTCCCTTGTCCAGGTGTTATTGTCAGAATTCTGCTTGTGGTGCTAAATAACACAACAGTTTGGGACTAGAAACAGAGTAATTTGTCATCAACAACAACGTAAAGTGACAAATATAATACTTTACAAAAGCTGGAATGTTACAGTTTAGCTTTAACAAACCAACTATTAAAAATGCTTAACCAGAGAAAATTATGTGTTAGGGCTTTAGGTGATGAGAAACAAATAGGAGTGAACATTAATACTGTTGGAAAAAGCTCCAAGATGGGGCAAATTTGAAATTAAGTTGTGAAGATCTCTGACCTTTGTTTAAACTGATGATATAACATAATTGATTACAGATCATCAGCTGCTCTCTGCTCTCAATCGCGTCTGCTGGCTGTGTTGGAACCTGGCATATGCTAATAATGTGATGTCACATGTGCAAGTTTTGATAATATAAAATAAATCCCAAGTCCCTATTAAGTTCTGTATCCATAGTATTAAAAACTGTTATCATCTTCATTTCAAAAGTTTTTCTTTCTTGGGTGTTTTTGATGGAGTGATTATTCTGGGTAAAATAATGTCCAACTGTGCCTTTTGTAACCGTTTGCCCCCCAGAGGATGGTGCCAAGTAAAGTAGTGTAAAGAGTTCTTGACAGGAGTGACGGAGTTAAACTTCTAAAGAACTCCTAATTGTTGTAGGTGCAACTTCACTTTAAAGCCTGGAAAGCAGACTCGGGGGAGTTGCTGATTAGGCTCTGGTCTGAGTGCCGTGAGGAGTCTGTGTGGAGCTGCAGTCTATGTGAGAACCTGTGTGAGACAGTCAGGAAGACTGGATCATGGGAGCTGAGCTGAAATAAGCTCTGAAGTGAGACAGTTAGGAAGACTGCTTATAATACAGAATAAAGTACAGAGAGACAAGTTGGATTGCCTGGAGTATACAGCCAGCAGCTTAAGAAGGGACACTGAGTATTTCTGTGTGACCTGAGAGGAGAACGAGACAGAGCTCCTGAACAGGACCTACCAGGACTTACAGAGCAGCACAGGAAGTTGCCAGTAAGAGGAACAGTATGTGTGACTGCAACAACACTTAACTGAGAGACTGTTTGAGTTCAGACTCTTTCAGCTTCTCAGCTGCAATGGATACTTTCTAGGTCCTCCAGTTTTAAAGCAGAGAAGCTGAAAGAGACTGAACTCAAAGGTACCACGCCTCTATGTGAACAGATGTTTATTTTATGCTGAAGTTAAGCTATTGTTTATTTTTGAAAGCCTTTATTAAAACAAAGCTAAAAGTATATCGGACTCCGTGGTTTATGGGACAATCACAGGAGCAACCAGTAGCCAAAGGCCGGCCCTGTCACACTTTTGATGGATAATATGTGGAGTTTCATTCTCAGGTGCATTTTGGCAGGTTTCAACAATGTAACAGCCCTTACACATACAGGCCCTCATTCAATTGCAATTTGGCCAATTGAATAGGGCTCTAAATAAGCACATAACATATATTTTTTAAAGAAGTTTTTAGTTCGTAAGTATCTATCCAAAAACAAGGTTTTCACTAACTTAAAACTTCTTTAAAAAATATATGCTATGTGCTTATTTAGAGCCCTATTCAATTGGCCAAATCGTAATTGAATGAGGGCCAAAGTACATTGTATTATGTAGAGTACATTGGCTTGCAAAAGCGCAATTAGACTGGCTAAAAGAGAAAATGAAAAATTAATTGCAAAAGAGAGTCAGACTAACCCTAAAATATTTTTAAAGCATATTAATGGGAAGAAGGCGAGGAAGGAAGCTATAGGAACATTACAATGTGACACAGGCCATCTGAAGATTAGTGACCAGGAATAGGCAGATGAGCTAAATAGGTATTTTCTTCGGTATACACAAGGGAGGTACCAGTGGTTGGGACACTGCAACATAATGGGGCTACACTACCTTTGCCAAATAATTGGTTAACACAGGAAGTAATCCAAAAGTGGTTGGACAAAATAAATGTTAATAAAGCCCGGGTCCTGATGGAATACATCCACGGGTACTAAAGGAACTGGGTTCTGTAATAGCCAAAGCATTATATTAATTTTTTCAAGATTCACTCAACACAGGGTCTCTACCAAATGACTGGAGAAAAGCAGATGTGATACCTATATTTAAAAAGGGAGCAAGAGCATATCCGGGTAATTATAAACCAGTGAGCCTCACTTCTGTAGTGGGGAAGCTTTTAGAAGGGATAATATACAAGAATATGTCTATTTGAACAGGATTATAAGTAGGAGTCAACATGGATTTATGAGGGATATGTCATGTCAAACAAACCTAATTTGTTTCTATGAGGAGGTTAGTAGGAACCTGGATCAAGGCAACTCAGTGGATGTAGTCTTTTAAGATTTTGCAAAGGCTTTTGATATAGTGCCACATGGGAGACTATTGTGCAAATTAGGAGATACAGGAATTACAGTAAATATCTGCTCATGGATTGAGCTGGCTAAAAGACAGGTAACAAAGGGTTGTTGTAAATGGAACATACTCTGATTGGACTAATGTGGTAAGTTGGGTTCCTCAGGGTTCAGTATTAGGTGCTCTCCTTTTGAACATATTTATTAATGACTCAGTGGTGGGATTGGAGAGTGGGTTCTCCATTTTCGCTGATGACACAAAGTTGTGCAAGGTATTTAAATCAGATAATGATGTGCTTTCCATCCAAAGGGATTTACATAAAATTGAGCAATTGGCATCGAAATGGCAGATGAGATTTAATACGAATAAATGTGAAGTTATGCATCTGGGAAGGAAAAATAGCCATGCAATTTATAATTGTAATGGAGCAAATCTAGATGTATCAGATATTGAAAGGGATTGCTTGTGGACAACCACCTAGGTGACAGTGCTCAAATCCAAGCAGCAGCTGCAAAGGCAAATCAAATATTTGCATGTATTAAGAAGGGTATAGAAGCAAGGGAAGCAAACATAATTTTGCCACTATAAAAATCTCTAGTATGCCTTCATTTGGAATATGGAGTACAATTTTGGGCACCACTTCCTAAAAAGGACATTTTAGAGCTGGAAAAGGTACAGAGGAGGGCAACAAAAACAATAAGGCGTCTAAGAGGAGATATGATTACCTTATATAAATACATCCAGGGTCAGTATAAAGATTTGTCAAGGGTGCTTTTTGTGCCAAGAGGTTTTCAACTGACAAGAGGACATCCCTTGAGGTTAGAAGTAAAAAGATTCCACCTTAAAGAAAGAAAACGGTTCTTCACAGTAAGGGTGGTTAATCTGTGGAATTCTCTACCAGAGGTGGTGGTGACAGCGGATTCGATATATATTTTTAAAAGGGGACTGGATTTATTTCTAATTAAAAAGGGAATTCAGGGTTATCATGTATAATTACAGTATTGATCCAGGGAGAAATCCAATCACCAGTATCTGGGGTCAGGAAGGATTTTTTTTTTTTCTTTGAGCCGATTGGCTAAGTCTCACTTGGTTTTTTTTTTCTGTTTGCCTTCCTCTGGATTAATTAATACTTAAAAATAAAAATAAAAATAAATAATAAAATAATTGCTTAATAAATAATTAACAACTATTTAATTAATATTTAATCCACATATTGCAGATCAGAGAAGATCTTAAAAGGATGCACTTGATGGACTGCAAGTCTTTTTTTAACCTTTATTACTATGTAACATTGGATGATGTACATGATGTACATGAATATGACCCTCTGATGTTATAGGTCTTGTTGTTATGTGGCTGTGTCCTCTCTACAGATGTACATGAATATGACCCCCTGATGTTATAGCTCTTGCTGTTATGTGGCTGTGTCCTCTCTACAGATGTACATGAATATGATCACTTGTTGTTATAGGTCTTGTTGTTATGTGGCTGTGTCCTTTCTACAGATGTACATGAATATGACCCCCTGGTGTTATAGGTCTTGTTGTTATGTGGCTTTGTCCTCTCTACAGATGTACATGAATATGACCCTCTGATGTTATAGGTGTTGTTGTTATGTGGCTGTGTCCTCTCTACAGATGTACATGAATATGACCCTCTGATGTTATAGGTCTTGTTGTTATGTGTGGCAGTGTACTCTCTACAGATGTACATGAATATATCCCTCTGATATTATATGCCTTGTTATATGGCTGTGTCCTCTCTACAGATGTACATAAATAGGACCCCGTGATGTTATAGGTCTTGTTACATAGCTGTGTCCTCTCTACAGATGTACATGAATACGACCCTCTGATGTTATAGGTGTTGTTGTTATGTGTGGCAGTGTACTCTCTACAGATGTACATGAATATGACCCCCTGATGTTATAGGTGTTGTTGTTATGTGTGGCTGTGTCCTCTCTACAGATGTACATGAATATGACCCCCTGATGTTATAGGTGTTGTTGTTATATGTGGCTGTGTCCTCTCTACAGATGTACATGAATATGTCCCTCTGATATTATATGCCTTGTTATGTGGCTGTGTCCTCTCTACAGATGTACATAAATAGGACCCGGTGATGTTATAGGTCTTGTTGTTATGTGTCTGTGTCCTCTCTACAGATGTACATGAATAGGACCCCCTGATGTTATCGGTCTTGTTGTTACGTAGCTGTGTCCTCTCTACAGATGTACATGAGTATTTTATTATTATCATTTATTTGTAAGGCGCCAACATATTCCGTAGCACTATACATAAGTTAAGTTACAGGCAATGACAAGTTCAAGATTCACACATTGCAAAGAGTGGATGGCCCTGTCTTTGAGCTTCGAATCTGGTGTCCATAGCGCTTTCCCTAAAGCACCTTGCAGGATTGAAACTCGCACACTTACAATCTAAAGGGTATGACCCCCTAATGTCATACGTAGGTCTTGTTGTTATGTGTGGTAGTGTCCTCTCTACAAATGTACATGAATATGACCCTCTGATGTTATAGGTCTTGTTGTTATGTGGCTGTGTCCTCTCTACAGATGTACATGAATATGACCCTTTAATGTTATAGGTCTTGTTGTTATGTGTGGCTGTGTCCTCTCTACAGATGTTCATGAATATGACCCCCTGATGTTCTAGGTCTTTTTGTTATGTTTGGCTGTGTCCTCTCTACAGATGTACATGAATATGACACTCTGGTGTTATGGGTCTTGTTGTTATGTGGCTGTGTCCTCTCTACAAATGTACATGAATATGACCCTCTGGTGTTATGGGTCTTGTTGTTATGTGGCTGTGTCCTCTCTACAGATGCACATGAGTATAACCCCCTCATGTTATAGGTCTTGTTGTTATGTGTGGCTGTGTCCTCTCTAAAAATGTACATGAATACGACCCTCTGATGTTATAGGTGTTGTTGTTATGTGTGGCAGTGTACTCTCTACAGATGTACATGAATATGACCCCCTGATGTTATAGGTGTTGTTGTTATGTGTGGCTGTGTCCTCTCTACAGATGTACATGAATATGACCCCCTGATGTTATAGGTGTTGTTGCTATGTGTGGCTGTGTCCTCTCTACAGATGTACATGAATATGTCCCTCTGATATTATATGCCTTGTTATGTGGCTGTGTCCTCTCTACAGATGTACATAAATAGGACCCGGTGATGTTATAGGTCTTGTTGTTATGTGTCTGTGTCCTCTCTACAGATGTACATGAATAGGACCCCCTGATGTTATCGGTCTTGTTGTTACGTAGCTGTGTCCTCTCTACAGATGTACATGAGTATTTTATTATTATCATTTATTTGTAAGGCGCCAACATATTCCGTAGCACTATACATAAGTTAAGTTACAGGCAATGACAAGTTCAAGATTCACACATTGCAAAGAGTGGATGGCCCTGTCTTTGAGCTTCGAATCTGGTGTCCATAGCGCTTTCCCTAAAGCACCTTGCAGGATTGAAACTCGCACACTTACAATCTAAAGGGTATGACCCCCTAATGTCATACGTAGGTCTTGTTGTTATGTGTGGTAGTGTCCTCTCTACAAATGTACATGAATATGACCCTCTGATGTTATAGGTCTTGTTGTTATGTGGCTGTGTCCTCTCTACAGATGTACATGAATATGACCCTTTAATGTTATAGGTCTTGTTGTTATGTGTGGCTGTGTCCTCTCTACAGATGTTCATGAATATGACACTCTGGTGTTATGGGTCTTGTTGTTATGTGGCTGTGTCCTCTCTACAAATGTACATGAATATGACCCCCTGATGTTCTAGGTCTTTTTGTTATGTTTGGCTGTGTCCTCTCTACAGATGTACATGAATATGACACTCTGGTGTTATGGGTCTTGTTGTTATGTGGCTGTGTCCTCTCTACAAATGTACATGAATATGACCCTCTGGTGTTATGGGTCTTGTTGTTATGTGGCTGTGTCCTCTCTACAGATGCACATGAGTATAACCCCCTCATGTTATAGGTCTTGTTGTTATGTGTGGCTGTGTCCTCTCTAAAAATGTACATAAATATGACCCTCTTATTTTATAGGTCTTGTTGTTATGTGCGGCGGTGTCCTCTCTACAGATGTACATGAATATGACCCTCTGCTGTTATAGGTCTTGCTGTGTCCTCTCTACAGATGTACATGAATATGACCCCCTGATGTAATAGGTCTTGTTGTTATGTAGCTGTGTCCTCTCTACAGATGTACATGAATATGACCCCCTGATGTTATAGGTCTTGTTGTTATGTAGCTGTGTCCTCTCTAAAGATGTACATGAATATTACCCTCTGATGTTATAGGTATTGTCTTTATGTGGCTATGTCCTCTCTACAGATGTACATGAATATGACCCTCTGATGTTATAGGTCTTTTTGTTATGTAGCTGTGTCCTCTCAACAGATGTACATGAATATTACCCTCTGATGTTATAGGTCTTGTTGTTATGTGGCTGTGTCCTCTATACAGATGTACATGAATATGACCCTCTGATGTTATAGGTTTTGTTGTTATGTGGCTGTGTCCTCTCTACAGATGTACATGAATATTACCATCTGATGTTATAGGTCTTGTTGTTATGTGTGGCTGAGTCCTCTCTACAGATGTACATGAATATGACCCCCTGATGTTATAGGTGTTGTTGTTATGTGTGGCTGTGTCCTCTCTGCATATGTACATGAATATGACCCCCTGATGTTATAAGTGTTGTTGTTATGTGGCTGTGTCCTCTCTACAGATGTACATGAATATGACCCCCTGATGTTATAGATCTTGCTGTTATGTGGCTGTGACCTCTCTACAGATGTACATCAATATGACCCTCTGATGTTATAGGTGTTGTTGTTGTTATGTGGCTGTGTCCTCTCTACAGATGTACATGAATATTACCCTCTGATGTTATAGGTTTTGTTGTTATGTGGCTGTGTCCTCTCTACAGATGTACATGAATATTACCATCTGATGTTATAGGTTTTGTTGTTATGTGGCTGTGTCCTCTCTACACATGTACATGAATATGACCCTCTGATGTTATAGGTCTTGTTGTTATGTGTGGCTGAGTCCTCTCTACAGATGTACATGAATATGACCCACTGATGTTATAGCACTTGCTGTTATGTGGCTGTGTCCTCTCTACAGATGTACATGAATATGACCCTCTGATGTTATAGGTTTTGTTGTTATGTGGCTGTGTCCTCTCTACAGATGTACATGAATATGACCCCCTAATGTTAAAGATCTTGCTGTTATGTGGCTGTGACCTCTCTACAGATGTACATCAATATGACCCTCTGATGTTATAGGTCTTGTTGTTATGTGCCTGTGTCCTCTCTACAGATGTACATGAATATGGCCCCCTGATGTTATAGGTCTTGTTGTTATGTGGCTGTGTCCTCTCTACAGATTTACATGAATATGACCCTCTGATGTTATAGGTCTTGCTGTGTCCTCTCTAAAGATGTACATGAATATGACCCCCTGATGTTATAGGTCTTGTTGTTATGTGGCTGTGTCCTCTCTACAGATGTACATGAATAT
Source organism: Discoglossus pictus (assembly GCA_027410445.1). NCBI lineage: Eukaryota > Metazoa > Chordata > Amphibia > Anura > Alytidae > Discoglossus > Discoglossus pictus. Next base: position 98,167,103 of record CM050169.1, read on the forward strand.
GACCCCCTGTTGTTATCGGTCTTGTTGTTATGTGTGGCTGTGTCCTCTCTACAGATGTACATGAGTATGACCCCCTGATATTATAGGTCTTGTTGTTATGTGTGGCAGTGTCGTCTCTACAGATGTACATGAATATGACCCTCTGATGTTATAGGTCTTGCTGTGTCCTCTCTACAGATGTACATGAATATGACCCCATGATGTTATAGGTGTTGTTGTTATGTGTGGCTGTGTATTTTCTACAGATGTACATGAATATGACCCTCTGATGTTATAGGTATTTCTGTGTCCTCTCTACAGATGTACATGAATATGACCCTCTGATGTTATAGGTCTTGTTGTTACGTGTGGCTGTGTCCTCTCTACAGATGTACAGGAAAATGACCCTCTGAAGTTATAGGTCTTGTTGTTATATGCCTGTGTCCTCTCTACAGATGTACATGAATATGACCCTCTGATGTTATAGGTCTTGTTGTTATGTGTGGCTGTGTCCTCTCTACAGATGTACATGAATATGACCCCCTGATGTTATAGGTGTTGTTGTTATGTGTGGCTGTGTCCTCTCTGCATATGTACATGAATATGACCCCCTGATGTTATAAGTGTTGTTGTTATGTGTGGCTGTGTCCTATCTACAGATGTACATGAATATGATCCCTTGATGTTATAGGTCTTGTTATTATGTGGCTGTGTCCTCTCTACAGATGTACATGAATATGACCCCCTGATGTCATAGGTGTTGTTGTTATGTGTGATGTGTCCTCTCTACAGATGTACATGAATATGACCCTCTGATGTTATAGGTCTTGTTGTCATGTGCCTGTGTCCTCTCTACAGATGTACATGAATATGACCCTCTGATGTTATAGGTGTTGTTGTTTTGTGTGGCTGTGTCCTCTCTACAGATGTACATAAATATGACCCTCTGATGTTATAGGTCTTGTTGTTATGTGTGGCTGTGTCCTCTCTACAGATGTACATGAATATGACCCTCTGATGTTATAGGTGTTGTTATGTGTGGCTGTGTCCTCTCTACAGATGTACATGAATATGACCCTCTGATGTTATAGCACTTGCTGTTATGTGGCTGTGTCCTCTCTACAGATGTACATGAATATGACCCTTTGATGTTATAGGTGTTGTTGTTACGTAGCTGTGTCCTCTCTACAGATGTACATGAATATGACCCTCTGATGTTATAGGTGTTGTTGTTATGTGTGGCTGTGTCCTCTCTACAGATGTACATGAATATGACCCTCTGATGTTATAGGTGTTGTTGTTATGTGTGGCTGTGTCCTCTCTACAGATGTACATGAATATGACCCCCTGATGTTATAGATCTTGTTGTTATGTGGCTGTGTCCTCTCTACAGATGTACATGAATATGACCCTCTGATGTTATAGGTGTTGTTGTTATGTGTGGCTGTGTCCTCTCTACAGATGTACATGAATATGACCCCCTGATGTTATAGCACTTGCTGTTATGTGGCTGTGTCCTCTCTACAGATGTACATGAATATGACCCTTTGATGTTATAGGTCTTGTTGTTAGGTGGCTGTGTCCTCTCTACAGATGTACATGAATATGACCCCCTGATGTTATAGATCTTGTTGTTATGTGGCTGTGTCCTCTCTACAGATGTACATGAATATGACCCTCTGATGTTATAGGTGTTGTTGTTATGTGTGGCTGAGTCCTCTCTACAGATGTACATGAATATGACCCTCTGATGTTATAGCACTTGCTGTTATGTGGCTGTGTCCTCTCTACAGATGTACATGAATATGACCCTCTGATGTTATAGGTCTTGGTGTTATGTGGCTGTGTCCTCTCTACAGATGTACATCAATATGACCCTCTGATGTTATAGGTCTTGCTGTGTCCTCTCTAAAGATGTACATGAATATGACCCCCTGATGTTATAGATCTTGCTGTTATGTGGCTGTGTCCTCTCTACAGATGTACATGAATATGACCCCCTGATGTTATAAATCTTGCTGTTATGTGGCTGTGTCCTCTCTACAGATGTACATCAATATGACCCTCTGATGTTATAGGTCTTGTTGTTATGTGGCTGTGTCGTCTCTACAGATGTACATGAATATGGCCCCCTGATGTTATAGGTCTTGTTGTTATGTGGCTGTGTCCTCTCTACAGATGTACATGAATATGACCCCCTGTTGTTATCGGTCTTGTTGTTATGTGTGGCTGTGTCCTCTCTACAGATGTACATGAATATGACCCCCTGTTGTTATCGGTCTTGTTGTTATGTGTGGCTGTGTCCTCTCTACAAATGTACATGAATATGACCCCCTGATGTTATAGGTCTTGTTGTTATGTGTGGCAGTGTCGTCTCTACAGATGTACATGAATATGACCCTCTGATGTTATAGGTCTTGCTGTGTCCTCTCTACAGATGTACGTGAATATGACCCCCTGATGTTATAGGTATTGTTGTTATGTGTGGCTCTGTCCTCTCTACAGATGTACATGAATATGACCCCCTGATGTTATAGGTGTTGTTGATTTGTGTGGCTGTGTCCTCTCTACAGATGTACATGAATATGACCCCCTGATGTAATAGGTATTGCTGTGTCCTCTCTACAGATGTACATGAATATGACCCCCTGATGTTATAGGTATTGCTTTGTCCTCTCTACAGATGTACATGAATATGACCCCCTGATGTTATAGGTGTTGTTGTTATGCATGGCTGTGTCCTCTCTACAGATGTACATGAATATGACCCTCTGATGTTATAGGTCTTGTTGTTAGGTGGCTGTGTCCTCTCTACAGATGTACATGAATATGACCCTCTGATGTTATAGGTCTTGTTGTTATGTGCCTGTGTCCTCTCTACAGATGTACATCAATATGACCCTCTGATGTTATAGGTCTTGTTGTTATGTGGCTGTGTCGTCTCTACAGATGTACATGAATATGGCCCCCTGATGTTATAGGTCTTGTTGTTATGTGGCTGTGTCCTTTCTACAGATGTACATGAATATGACCCTCTGATGTTATAGGTCTTGCTGTGTCCTCTCTAAAGATGTACATGAATATGACCCCCTGATGTTATAGGTCTTGTTGTTATGTGGCTGTGTCCTCTCTGCAGATGTACATGAATATGACCCCCTGTTGTTATCAGTCTTGTTGTTATGTGTGGCTGTGTCCTCTCTACAGATGTACATGAGTATGACCCCCTGATATTATAGGTCTTGTTGTTATGTGTGGCAGTGTCGTCTCTACAGATGTACATGAATATGACCCTCTGATGTTATAGGTCTTGCTGTGTCCTCTCTACAGATGTACATGAATATGACCCCCTGATGTTATAGGTGTTGTTGTTATGTGTGGCTGTGTCGTCTCTACAGATGTACATGAATATGACCCTCTGATGTTATAGGTATTTCTGTGTCCTCTCTACAGATGTACATCAATATGACCCTATGATTTTATTGGTATTGTTGTTACGTAGCTGTGTCCTCTCTACAGATGTACATGAATATGACCCTCTGATGTTATAGGTCTTGTTGTTACGTGTGGCTGTGTCCTCTCTACAGATGTACAGGAAAATGACCCTCTGAAGTTATAGGTCTTGTTGTTATGTGCCTGTGTCCTCTCTACAGATGTACATGAATATGACCCTCTGATGTTATAGGTCTTGTTGTTATGTGTGGCTGTGTCCTCTCTACAGATGTACATGAATATGACCCTCTGATGGTATAGGTCTTGTTGTTATGTGTGGCTGTGTCCTCTCTACAGATGTACATGAATATGACCCCCTGATGTTATAGGTGTTGTTGTTATGTGTGGCTGTGTCCTATCTACAGATGTACATGAATATGACCCCTTGATGTTATAGGTGTTGTTGTTACGTAGCTGTGTCCTCTCTGCATATGTACATGAATATGACCCCCTGATGTTATAAGTGTTGTTGTTATGTGTGGCTGTGTCCTATCTACAGATGTACATGAATATGACCCCTTGATGTTATAGGTGTTGTTGTTACGTAGCTGTGTCCTCTCTACAGATGTACATGAGTATGACCCCCTGATGTTATAGGTCTTGTTGTTATGTGTGGCTGTGTCCTCTCTACAGATGTACATGAATATGACCCCCTGATGTTATAGGTGTTGTTGTTATGTGTGGCTGTGTCCTCTCTGCATATGTACATGAATATGACCCCCGGATATTATAGGTCTTGTTGTTATGTGTGGCAGTGCCCTCTGTACAGATGTACGTGAATATGACCCTCTGATGTTATAGGTCTTGTTATTATGTGGCTGTGTCCTCTCTACAGATGTACATGAATATGACCCCCTGATGTCATAGGTGTTGTTGTTATGTGTGATGTGTCCTCTCTACAGATGTACATGAATATGACCCTCTGATGTTAAAGGTCTTGTTGTTATGTGCCTGTGTCCTCTCTACAGATGTACATGAATATGACCCTCTGATGTTATAGGTGTTGTTGTTTTGTGTGGCTGTGTCCTCTCTACAGATGTACATAAATATGACCTTCTGATGTTATAGGTCTTGTTGTTATGTGGCTGTGTCCTCTCTACAGATGTACATGAATATGACCCTCTGATGTTATAGGTCTTGCTGTGTCCTCTCTAAAGATGTACATGAATATGACCCCCTGATGTTATAGGTCTTGTTGTTATGTGGCTGTGTCCTCTCTACAGATGTACATGAATATGACCCCCTGTTGTTATCGGTCTTGTTGTTATGTGGCTGTGTCCTCTCTACAGATGTACATGAATATGACCCCCTGATGTTATAGGTCTTGTTGTTATGTGTGGCTGTGTCCTCTCTACAGATGTACATGAGTATGACCCCCTGATGTTATAGGTCTTGTTGTTATGTGTGGCTGTGTCGTCTCTACAGATGTACATGAATATGACCCTCTGATGTTATAGGTCTTGCTGTGTCCTCTCTACAGATGTACATGAATATGACCCCCTGATGTTATAGGTGTTGTTGTTATGTGTGGCTGTGTCCTCTCTACAGATGTACATGAATATGACCCCCTGATGTTATAGGTATTGTTGTTATGCTTGGCTGTGTCCTCTCTACAGATGTACATGAATATGACCCTCTGATGTTATAGGTGTTGTTGTTATGTAGCTGTGTCCTCTCTACAGATGTACATGAATATGACCCTCTGATGGTATAGGTTTTGTTGTTATGGTGCTGTGTCTCTACAGATGTACATGAATATGACCCTCTGATGTTATAGGTCTTGTTGTTATGTGCCTGTGTCCTCTCTACAGATGTACATGAATATGTCCCTCTGATATTATAGCTCTTGTTGTTATGTGTGGCTGTGTCCTCTCTACAGATGTACATGAATATGACCCCCTGATGTTATAGGTGTTGTTGTTATGTGTGGCTGTGTCCTCTCTACAGATGTACATGAATATGACCCCCTGATGTTATAGGTTTGTTGTTATGTGTCTGTGTCCTCTACAGATGTACATGAATATGACCCTCTGATGTTATAGGTTTTGTTGTTATGTGGCTGTGTCCTCTCTACAGATGTACATGAATATGACTCTCTGATGTTATAGGTCTTGTTGTTATGTGCCTGTGTCCTCTCTACAGATGTACATGAATATGACCCTCTGATGTTATAGGTCTTGTTGTTATGTAGCTGTGTCCTCTCTACAGATGTACATGAATATGACCCTCTGATGTTATAGGTCTTGTTGTTATGTGTGGCTCTGTCCTCTCTACAGATGTACACGAATATGACCCCCTGATGTTATAGGTGTTGTTGTTATGTGTGGCTGTGTCCTCTCTACAGATGTACATGAATATGTCCCCCTGATGTTATACGTGTTGTTATGTGTGGCTGTGTCCTCTCTACAGATGTACATGAATATGACCCCCTGATGTTATAGATGTTGTTGTTATGCGTGGCTGTGTCCTCTCAACAGATGTTCATGAATATGACCCCCTGATGTTCTAGGTCTTTTTATTATGTTTGGCTGTGTCCTCTCTACAGATATACATGAATATGACCCCCTGATGTTATAGGTCTTGTTGTTATGTGGCTGTGTCCTCTCTACAGATGTACATGAATATGACCCTCTGATGTTATAGGTGTTGTTGTTATGTGTGGCTGTGTGCTCTCTGCATATGTACATGAATATGACCCCCTGATGTTATAGGTGTTGTTGTTATGTGTGGCTGTGTCCTCTCTACAGATGTACATGAATATGACCCTCTGATGGTAAAGGTTTTGTTGTTATGGTGCTGTGTCTCTACAGATGTACATGAATATGACTCTCTGATGTTATAGGTCTTGTTGTTATGTGCCTGTGTCCTCTCTACAGATGTACATGAATATGTCCCTCTGATATTATAGCTCTTGTTGTTATGTAGCTGTGTCCTCTCTACAGATGTACATGAATATGACCCTCTGATGTTATAGGTCTTGTTGTTATGTGTGGCTCTGTCCTCTCTACAGATGTACACGAATATGACCCCCTGATGTTATAGGTGTTGTTGTTATGTGTGGCTGTGTCCTCTCTGCAAATGTACATGAATATGTCCCCCTGATGTTATACGTGTTGTTATGTGTGGCTGTGTCCTCTCTACAGATGTACATGAATATGACCCCCTGATGTTATAGGTATTGCTGTGTCCTCTCTACAGATGTACATGAATATGACCCCCTGATGTTATAGATGTTGTTGTTATGCGTGGCTGTGTCCTCTCAACAGATGTACATGAATATGACCTTCTGATGTTATAGGTGTTGTTGTTATATATGGCTATGTCCTCTCTACAGATGTACATGAATATGACCCCCTGATGTTGTAGGTGTTGTTGTTATGTGGCTGTGTCCTCTCTACAGATGTTCATGAATATGACCCCCTGATGTTCTAGGTCTTTTTATTATGTTTGGCTGTGTCCTCTCTACAGATATACATGAATATGACCCCCTGATGTTATAGGTCTTGTTGTTATGTGGCTGTGTCCTCTCTACAGATGTACATGAATATGACCCTCTGATGTTATAGGTATTGCTGTGTCCTCTCTACAGATGTACATGAATATGACCCCCTGATGTTGTAGGTGTTGTTGTTATGTGTGGCTGTGTCCTCTCTACAGATGTACATGAATATGACCCTCTGATGGTTTAGGTGTTGTTGTTATGTGTGGCTGTGTATTCTCTGCATATGTACATGAATATGACCCCCTGATGTTATAGGTATTGTTGTTATGCGTGGCTGTGTCCTCTCTACCGATGTACATGAATATGACCTTCTGATGTTATTGGTGTTTTTGTTATGTAGCTGTGTCCTCTCTACAGATGTACATGAATATGACCCTCTAAAGGTATAGGTTTTGTTGTTATGGTGCTGTGTCTCTACAGATGTACATGAATATGACCCTCTGATGTTATAGGTTTTGTTGTTATGTGCCTGTGTCCTCTCTACAGATGTACATGAATATGTCCCTCTGATATTATAGCTCTTGTTGTTATGTAGCTGTGTCCTCTCTACAGATGTACATGAATATGACCCTCTGATGTTATAGGTCTTGTTGTTATGTGTGGCTCTGTCCTCTCTACAGATGTACACGAATATGACCCCCTGATGTTATAGTTGTTGTTGTTATGTGTGGCTGTGTCCTCTCTACAGATGTACATGAATATGACCCCCTGATGTTATAGGTATTGCTGTGTCCTCTCTACAGATGTACATGAATATGACCCCCTGATGTTATAGATGTTGTTGTTATGCGTGGCTGTGTCCTCTCAACAGATGTACATGAATATGACCCTCTGATGTTATAGGTGTTGTTGTTATATATGGCTATGTCCTCTCTACAGATGTACATGAATATGACCCCCTGATGTTATAGGTATTGCTGTGTCCTCTCTACAGATGTACATGAATATGACCCCCTGATGTTATAGGTGTTGTTGTTATGCGTGGCTGTGTCCTCTCTACAGATGCACATGAATATGACCCTCTGATGTTATAGGTCTTGTTGTTAGGTGGCTGTGTCCTCTCTACAGATGTACATGATTATGACCCTCTGATGTTATAGGTCTTGTTGTTATGTGTGGCTGTGTCCTCTCTACAGATGTAAATGAATATGACCCTCTGATGTTATAGGTGTTGTTGTTATGTGTGGCTGTGTCCTCTCTACAGATGTACATGAATATGACCCTCTGATGTTATAGGTCTTGTTGTTATGTGTGGCTGTGTCCTCTCTACAGATGTACATGAATATGACCCTCTGGTGTTATGGGTCTTGTTGTTATGTGGCTGTGTCCTCTCTACAAATGTACATGAATATGACCCCCTGATGTTATAGGTCCTGTTGTTATGTGTGGCTGTGTCCTCTCTACAGATGTACATGAATATGACCCCCTGGTTTTATAGGTCTTGTTGTTATGTGGCTGTGTCCTCTCTACAGATGTACATGAATATGACCCTCTGATGTTATAGGTCTTGTTGTTATGTGTGGCTGTGTCCTCTCTACAGATGTACATGAATATGACCCTCTGATGTTATAGGTCTTGTTGTTATGTGGCTGTGTCCTCTCTACTGATGTACATAAATATGATTTCCTGATTTTAAAGGTTTTGTTATGTGTCTATGTCCTCTCTACAGATGTACATGAATATGACTCTCTGATTTTAAAGGTTTTGTTATGTGTCTGTGTCCTCTCTACAGATTTACATGAATATGACCCGCTAATGTTATAGGTCTTGCTGTTATGTGGCTGTGTCCTCTCTACAGATGTACATGAATATGACCCTCTGATGTTATAGGTATTGTTGTTATGTGTGGCTGTGTCCTCTCTACAGATGTTCATGAATATGACCCCCTGATGTTCTAGGTCTTTTTATTATGTTTGGCTGTGTCCTCTCTACAGATGTACATGAATATGACCCCCTGATGTTATAGGTCTTGTTGTTATGTGGCTGTGTCCACTCTACAGATGTACATGAATATGACCCTCTGATGTTATAGGTCTTGTTGTTATGTGCCTGTGTCCTCTCTACAGATGTACATGAATATGACTCCCTGATTTTAAAGGTTTTGTTATGTGTCTGTGTCCTCTCTACAGATGTACATGAATATGACCCTCTGATGTTATAGGTGTTGTTGTTATGTGTGGCTGTGTCCTCTCTACAGATGTACATGAATATGACCCTCTGATGGTAAAGGTTTTGTTGTTATGGTGCTGTGTCTCTACAGATGTACATGAATATGACCCTCTGATGTTATAGGTTTTGTTGTTATGTGGCTGTGTCCTCTCTACAGATGTACATGAATATGACTCTCTGATGTTATAGGTCTTGTTGTTATGTGCCTGTGTCCTCTCTACAGATGTACATGAATATGTCCCTCTGATATTATAGCTCTTGTTGTTATGTAGCTGTGTCCTCTCTACAGATGTACATGAATATGACCCTCTGATGTTATAGGTCGTGTTGTTATGTGTGGCTCTGTCCTCTCTACAGATGTACACGAATATGACCCCCTGATGTTATAGGTGTTGTTGTTATGTGTGGCTGTGTCCTCTCTGCAAATGTACATGAATATGTCCCCCTGATGTTATACGTGTTGTTATGTGTGGCTGTGTCCTCTCTACAGATGTACATGAATATGACCCCCTGATGTTATAGATGTTGTTGTTATGCGTGGCTGTGTCCTCTCAACAGATGTTCATGAATATGACCCCCTGATGTTCTAGGTCTTTTTATTATGTTTGGCTGTGTCCTCTCTACAGATGTACATGAATATGACCCTCTGATGTTATAGGTGTTGTTGTTATGTGTGGCTGTGTGCTCTCTGCATATGTACATGAATATGACCCCCTGATGTTATAGGTGTTGTTGTTATGTGTGGCTGTGTCCTCTCTACAGATGTACATGAATATGACCCTCTGATGGTAAAGGTTTTGTTGTTATGGTGCTGTGTCTCTACAGATGTACATGAATATGACTCTCTGATGTTATAGGTCTTGTTGTTATGTGCCTGTGTCCTCTCTACAGATGTACATGAATATGTCCCTCTGATATTATAGCTCTTGTTGTTATGTAGCTGTGTCCTCTCTACAGATGTACATGAATATGACCCTCTGATGTTATAGGTCTTGTTGTTATGTGTGGCTCTGTCCTCTCTACAGATGTACACGAATATGACCCCCTGATGTTATAGGTGTTGTTGTTATGTGTGGCTGTGTCCTCTCTGCAAATGTACATGAATATGTCCCCCTGATGTTATACGTGTTGTTATGTGTGGCTGTGTCCTCTCTACAGATGTACATGAATATGACCCCCTGATGTTATAGGTATTGCTGTGTCCTCTCTACAGATGTACATGAATATGACCCCCTGATGTTATAGATGTTGTTGTTATGCGTGGCTGTGTCCTCTCAACAGATGTACATGAATATGACCTTCTGATGTTATAGGTGTTGTTGTTATATATGGCTATGTCCTCTCTACAGATGTACATGAATATGACCCCCTGATGTTGTAGGTGTTGTTGTTATGCGTGGCTGTGTCCTCTCTACAGATGTTCATGAATATGACCCCCTGATGTTCTAGGTCTTTTTATTATGTTTGGCTGTGTCCTCTCTACAGATATACATGAATATGACCCCCTGATGTTATAGGTCTTGTTGTTATGTGGCTGTGTCCTCTCTACAGATGTACATGAATATGACCCTCTGATGTTATAGGTATTGCTGTGTCCTCTCTACAGATGTACATGAATATGACCCCCTGATGTTGTAGGTGTTGTTGTTATGTGTGGCTGTGTCCTCTCTACAGATGTACATGAATATGACCCTCTGATGGTAAAGGTTTTGTTGTTATGGTGCTGTGTCTCTACAGATGTACATGAATATGACTCTCTGATGTTATAGGTCTTGTTGTTATGTGCCTGTGTCCTCTCTACAGATGTACATGAATATGTCCCTCTGATATTATAGCTCTTGTTGTTACGTAGCTGTGTCCTCTCTACAGATGTACATGAATATGACCCTCTGATGTTATAGGTGTTGTTGTTATGTGTGGCTGTGTCCTCTCTACAGATGTACATGAATATGACCCTCTGATGTTATAGGTGTTGTTGTTATGTGTGGCTGTGTCCTCTCTACAGATGTACATGAATATGTCCCTCTGATATTATAGCTCTTGTTGTTATGTAGCTGTGTCCTCTCTACAGATGTACATGAATATGACCCTCTGATGTTATAGGTCTTGTTGTTATGTGTGGCTCTGTCCTCTCTACAGATGTACACGAATATGGCCCCCTGATGTTATAGGTGTTGTTGTTATGTGTGGCTGTGTCCTCTCTGCAAATGTACATGAATATGTCCCCCTGATGTTATACGTGTTGTTATGTGGCTGTGTCCTCTCTACAGATGTACATGAATATGACCCCCTGATGTTATAGGTATTGCTGTGTCCTCTCTACAGATGTACATGAATATGACCCCCTGATGTTATAGATGTTGTTATTATGCGTGGCTGTGTCCTCTCTACCGATGTACATGAATATGACCCTCTGATGTTATTGGTGTTGTTGTTATGTAGCTGTGTCCTCTCTACAGATGTACATGAATATGACCCTCTGATGGTTTAGGTGTTGTTGTTATGTGTGGCTGTGTATTCTCTGCATATGTACATGAATATGACCCCCTGATGTTATAGGTATTGTTGTTATGCGTGGCTGTGTCCTCTCTACCGATGTACATGAATATGACCTTCTGATGTTATTGGTGTTTTTGTTATGTAGCTGTGTCCTCTCTACAGATGTACATGAATATGACCCTCTAAAGGTATAGGTTTTGTTGTTATGGTGCTGTGTCTCTACAGATGTACATGAATATGACCCTCTGATGTTATAGGTTTTGTTGTTATGTGCCTGTGTCCTCTCTACAGATGTACATGAATATGTCCCTCTGATATTATAGCTCTTGTTGTTATGTAGCTGTGTCCTCTCTACAGATGTACATGAATATGACCCTCTGATGTTATAGGTCTTGTTGTTATGTGTGGCTCTGTCCTCTCTACAGATGTACACGAATATGACCCCCTGATGTTATAGGTGTTGTTGTTATGTGTGGCTGTGTCCTCTCTACAGATGTACATGAATATGACCCCCTGATGTTATAGGTATTGCTGTGTCCTCTCTACAGATGTACATGAATATGACCCCCTGATGTTATAGATGTTGTTGTTATGCGTGGCTGTGTCCTCTCAACAGATGTACATGAATATGACCCTCTGATGTTATAGGTGTTGTTGTTATATATGGCTATGTCCTCTCTACAGATGTACATGAATATGACCCCCTGATGTTATAGGTATTGCTGTGTCCTCTCTACAGATGTACATGAATATGACCCCCTGATGTTATAGGTGTTGTTGTTATGCGTGGCTGTGTCCTCTCTACAGATGCACATGAATATGACCCTCTGATGTTATAGGTCTTGTTGTTAGGTGGCTGTGTCCTCTCTACAGATGTACATGAATATGACCCTCTGATGTTATAGGTCTTGTTGTTATGTGTGGCTGTGTCCTCTCTACAGATGTAAATGAATATGACCCTCTGATGTTATAGGTGTTGTTGTTATGTGTGGCTGTGTCCTCTCTACAGATGTACATGAATATGACCCTCTGATGTTATAGGTCTTGTTGTTATGTGTGGCTGTGTCCTCTCTACAGATGTACATGAATATGACCCTCTGGTGTTATGGGTCTTGTTGTTATGTGGCTGTGTCCTCTCTACAAATGTACATGAATATGACCCCCTGATGTTATAGGTCCTGTTGTTATGTGTGGCTGTGTCCTCTCTACAGATGTACATGAATATGACCCCCTGGTTTTATAGGTCTTGTTGTTATATGGCTGTGTCCTCTCTACAGATGTACATGAATATGACCCTCTGATGTTATAGGTCTTGTTGTTATGTGTGGCTGTGTCCTCTCTACAGATGTACATGAATATGACCCTCTAATGTTATAGGTCTTGTTGTTATGTGGCTGTGTCCTCTCTACTGATGTACATAAATATGATTTCCTGATTTTAAAGGTTTTGTTATGTGTCTATGTCCTCTCTACAGATGTACATGAATATGACTCTCTGATTTTAAAGGTTTTGTTATGTGTCTGTGTCCTCTCTACAGATTTACATGAATATGACCCGCTAATGTTATAGGTCTTGCTGTTATGTGGCTGTGTCCTCTCTACAGATGTACATGAATATGACCCTCTGATGTTATAGGTCTTGTTGTTATGTGGCTGTGTCCTCTCTACAGATGTTCATGAATATGACCCTCTGATGTTATCGGTCTTTTTTGTTATTTGGCTGTTTCCTCTCTACAGATGTATATGAATATGACCCTCTGATGTTATAGGTATTGTTGTTATGTGTGGCTGTGTCCTCTCTACAGATGTTCATGAATATGACCCCCTGATGTTCTAGGTCTTTTTATTAGGTTTGGCTGTGTCCTCTCTACAGATGTACATGAATATGACCCCCTGATGTTATAGGTCTTGTTGTTATGTGGCTGTGTCCACTCTACAGATGTACATGAATATGACCCTCTGATGTTATAGGTCTTGTTGTTATGTGCCTGTGTCCTCTCTACAGATGTACATGAATATGACTCCCTGATTTTAAAGGTTTTGTTATGTGTCTGTGTCCTCTCTACAGATGTACATGAATATGACCCTCTGATGTTATAGGTGTTGTTGTTATGTGTGGCTGTGTCCTCTCTACAGATGTACATGAATATGACCCTCTGATGGTAAAGGTTTTGTTGTTATGGTGCTGTATCTCTACAGATGTACATGAATATGACCCTCTGATGTTATAGGTTTTGTTGTTATGTGGCTGTGTCCTCTCTACAGATGTACATGAATATGACTCTCTGATGTTATAGGTCTTGTTGTTATGTGCCTGTGTCCTCTCTACAGATGTACATGAATATGTCCCTCTGATATTATAGCTCTTGTTGTTATGTAGCTGTGTCCTCTCTACAGATGTACATGAATATGACCCTCTGATGTTATAGGTCGTGTTGTTATGTGTGGCTCTGTCCTCTCTACAGATGTACACGAATATGACCCCCTGATGTTATAGGTGTTGTTGTTATGTGTGGCTGTGTCCTCTCTGCAAATGTACATGAATATGTCCCCCTGATGTTATACGTGTTGTTATGTGTGGCTGTGTCCTCTCTACAGATGTACATGAATATGACCCCCTGATGTTATAGATGTTGTTGTTATGCGTGGCTGTGTCCTCTCAACAGATGTACTTGAATATGACCTTCTGATGTTATAGGTGTTGTTGTTATATATGGCTATGTCCTCTCTACAGATGTACATGAATATGACCCCCTGATGTTATAGGTATTGCTGTGTCCTCTCTACAGATGTACATGAATATGACCCCCTGATGTTGTAGGTGTTGTTGTTATGCGTGGCTGTGTCCTCTCTACAGATGTTCATGAATATGACCCCCTGATGTTCTAGGTCTTTTTATTATGTTTGGCTGTGTCCTCTCTACAGATATACATGAATATGACCCCCTGATGTTATAGGTCTTGTTGTTATGTGGCTGTGTCCTCTCTACAGATGTACATGAATATGACCCTCTGATGTTATAGGTGTTGTTGTTATGTGTGGCTGTGTGCTCTCTGCATATGTACATGAATATGACCCCCTGATGTTATAGGTGTTGTTGTTATGTGTGGCTGTGTCCTCTCTACAGATGTACATGAATATGACCCTCTGATGGTATAGGTTTTGTTGTTATGGTGCTGTGTCTCTACAGATGTACATGAATATGACTCTCTGATGTTATAGGTCTTGTTGTTATGTGCCTGTGTCCTCTCTACAGATGTACATGAATATGTCCCTCTGATATTATAGCTCTTGTTGTTATGTAGCTGTGTCCTCTCTACAGATGTACATGAATATGACCCTCTGATGTTATAGGTCTTGTTGTTATGTGTGGCTCTGTCCTCTCTACAGATGTACACGAATATGACCCCCTGATGTTATAGGTGTTGTTGTTATGTGTGGCTGTGTCCTCTCTGCAAATGTACATGAATATGTCCCCCTGATGTTATACGTGTTGTTATGTGTGGCTGTGTCCTCTCTACAGATGTACATGAATATGACCCCCTGATGTTATAGGTATTGCTGTGTCCTCTCTACAGATGTACATGAATATGACCCCCTGATGTTATAGATGTTGTTGTTATGCGTGGCTGTGTCCTCTCAACAGATGTACATGAATATGACCCTCTGATGTTATAGGTGTTGTTGTTATATATGGCTATGTCCTCTCTACAGATGTACATGAATATGACCCCCTGATGTTATAGGTATTGCTGTGTCCTCTCTACAGATGTACATGAATATGACCCCCTGATGTTGTAGGTGTTGTTGTTATGCGTGGCTGTGTCCTCTCTACAGATGTTCATGAATATGACCCCCTGATGTTCTAGGTCTTTTTATTATGTTTGGCTGTGTCCTCTCTACAGATATACATGAATATGACCCCCTGATGTTATAGGTCTTGTTGTTATGTGGCTGTGTCCTCTCTACAGATGTACATGAATATGACCCTCTGATGTTATAGGTGTTGTTGTTATGTGTGGCTTTGTGCTCTCTGCATATGTACATGAATATGACCCCCTGATGTTATAGGTGTTGTTGTTATGTGTGGCTGTGTCCTCTCTACAGATGTACATGAATATGACCCTCTGATGGTAAAGGTTTTGTTGTTATGGTGCTGTGTCTCTACAGATGTACATGAATATGACTCTCTGATGTTATAGGTCTTGTTGTTATGTGCCTGTGTCCTCTCTACAGATGTACATGAATATGTCCCTCTGATATTATAGCTCTTGTTGTTATGTAGCTGTGTCCTCTCTACAGATGTACATGAATATGACCCTCTGATGTTATAGGTCTTGTTGTTATGTGTGGCTCTGTCCTCTCTACAGATGTTCATGAATATGACCCCCTGATGTTCTAGGTCTTTTTGTTATGTTTGGCTGTGTCCTCTCTACAGATGTACATGAATATGACACTCTGGTGTTATGGGTCTTGTTGTTATGTGGCTGTGTCCTCTCTACAGATGTACATGAATATGACCCCCTGATGTTATAGGTCTTGTTGTTATGTGGCTGTGTCCTCTCTACAGATGTACATGAATATGACCCTCTGATGTTATAGGTGTTGTTGTTATGTGTGGCTGTGTGCTCTCTGCATATGTACATGAATATGACCCCCTGATGTTATAGGTGTTGTTGTTATGTGTGGCTGTGTCCTCTCTACAGATGTACATGAATATGACCCTCTGATGGTAAAGGTTTTGTTGTTATGGTGCTGTGTCTCTACAGATGTACATGAATATGACTCTCTGATGTTATAGGTCTTGTTGTTATGTGCCTGTGTCCTCTCTACAGATGTACATGAATATGTCCCTCTGATATTATAGCTCTTGTTGTTATGTAGCTGTGTCCTCTCTACAGATGTACATGAATATGACCCTCTGATGTTATAGGTCTTGTTGTTATGTGTGGCTCTGTCCTCTCTACAGATGTACACGAATATGACCCCCTGATGTTATTGGTGTTGTTGTTATGTGTGGCTGTGTCCTCTCTGCAAATGTACATGAATATGTCCCCCTGATGTTATACGTGTTGTTATGTGTGGCTGTGTCCTCTCTACAGATGTACATGAATATGACCCCCTGATGTTATAGGTATTGCTGTGTCCTCTCTACAGATGTACATGAATATGACCCCCTGATGTTATAGATGTTGTTGTTATGCGTGGCTGTGTCCTCTCAACAGATGTACATGAATATGACCTTCTGATGTTATAGGTGTTGTTGTTATATATGGCTATGTCCTCTCTACAGATGTACATGAATATGACCCCCTGATGTTATAGGTATTGCTGTGTCCTCTCTACAGATGTAAATGAATATGACCCTCTGATGTTATAGGTGTTGTTGTTATGTGTGGCTGTGTCCTCTCTACAGATGTACATGAATATGACCCTCTGATGTTATAGGTCTTGTTGTTATGTGTGGCTGTGTCCTCTCTACAGATGTACATGAATATGACCCTCTGATGTTATAGGTCTTGTTGTTATGTGGCTGTGTCCTCTCTACAGATGTACATGAATATGACCCTCTGGTGTTATGGGTCTTGTTGTTATGTGGCTGTGTCCTCTCTACAAATGTACATGAATATGACCCCCTGATGTTATAGGTCTTGTTGTTATGTGTGGCTGTGTCCTCTCTACAGATGTACATGAATATGACCCTCTGATGTTATAGGTCTTGTTGTTATGTGTGGCTGTGTCCTCTCTACAGATGTACATGAATATGACCCTCTGATGTTATAGGTCTTGTTGTTATGTGGCTGTGTCCTCTCTACAGATGTACATGAATATGACCCCCTGGTTTTATAAGTCTTGTTGTTATGTGGCTGTGTCCTCTCTACAGATGTACATGAATATGACCCTTTAATGTTATAGGTCTTGTTGTTATGTGTGGCTGTGTCCTCTCTACAGATGTTCATGAATATGACACTCTGGTGTTATGGGTCTTGTTGTTATGTGGCTGTGTCCTCTCTACAAATGTACATGAATATGACCCTCTAATGTTATAGGTCTTGTTGTTATGTGGCTGTGTCCTCTCTACGGATGTACATAAATATGATTTCCTGATTTTAAAGGTTTTGTTAGGTGTCTGTGTCCTCTCTACAGATGTACATGAATATGACTCCCTGATTTTAAAGGTTTTGTTATGTGTCTGTGTCCTCTCTACAGATTTACATGAATATGACCCGCTAATGTTATAGGTCTTGTTGTTATATGTAGTTTTGTCCTTTCTACAGATGTACATGAGTATGACCCTTTAATATTATAGGTCTTGTTGTTATGTGTGGCTGTGTCCTCTCTACAGATGTTCATGAATATGACCCCCTGATGTTCTAGGTCTTTTTGTTATGTTTGGCTGTGTCCTCTCTACAGATGTACATGAATATGACACTCTGGTGTTATGGGTCTTGTTGTTATGTGGCTGTGTCCTCTCTACAGATGTACATGAATATGACCCTCTGATTTTATAGGTCTTGTTGATATGTGGCTGTGTCCTCTCTACATATGTACATGAATATGACCCTCTGATGTTATAGGTCTTGTTGTTATGTGTGGTCGTGTCCTCTCTACAGATGTACTTGAATATGACCCTATTTTTTATACTGTCTAATATCATTTATTTGATTAGATTTTTTTTATATAGAAGTAAGGATTTATTTATCGGGTGGTCCTTAGTTGGTATACGTCCACATCAGAGAAGTTAAAAGATAACATCCACACATTCAAATATCACTTACTGTACTGCTATCTGGTCATTGGATGCTATAAAATTAATACACCATAACCAGTCTAAAGGAATAAAGTCACTTCACATACACTAGTCGCATAAGAGTGCATGAGATTTGATAAGGAGCCGGATCAGAGACACTTTAATTGATTCAACCCATGCAAAAACATACCTCATAGTTCTTTGAGGTTGATCCAGGTGAGAGTACAATGTAATATATATATCTGCATGTGGATACTAAGGTCAACTTGGTGAATTATCTGCACTATGTAGTGGTGTGCTCTCTCCTATGCTACCCTACATCTCTTTACAGATATGTTGACATAGTTTGCAATGAATCTTATTGCAAGGTTTGGTGACATTCTCTCTGTGGTGCTGATCATTAGCCAATCTTCTGTTCACCAATGTTTGTCTTAAATTTGGTGACTGTCTAAATGCAAGAATGTGAGGTTTGGGGGAATATATGTTAGTAGTTGCTGCAAATCCTTAAATATTTTGTTTATTTCTTCTAGAGCCAGATGGTATGTGGTCACTAGAGGTCTACGTTAAGTGCATTCTTTAGTTTTTTGGGGGGGGTTTAATGGTGGAAGTTACTATCTGTGTAATGACACAGGGTTTGTAAGGATCCATACAGTTTATTTAAGTGTGTATCATGGTCCTCAGTGCTTGAACATATGCAGTGATATCTAATGGCTTGACTATAAATTATCATTTGTTTACTGTGGGAGGGAAGGAAACTAGAGCTGTGGAGGTAGCTGCATCTGTCTGTAGGTTTCCTATACACAGATGTGTGGAGTGTGCCATTTGTGATGGATATGGTAGTGTCCAGAAGGTTTCCCTGTTCTGCAGAGTATATGGGGTCCCACACAAATGACCCAACTTACAAATGACCCCTACTTAAGAAAAGGTTCCCAGTGTTTTTTGCATGAGTTTTTATCTTTTGTTCTGTATTTTTTTGAATAAAAAGCAAGAGCACAATAGTTATTATTTTTAAAGTACATGGGTATTATTATTATTATTATTATTATTATTATTACACTGTATTATTATAACCACAAATTATCCATTATAGTATTGATCATCAATGTAGTGGAAGTATCTGTGAACATATGTGGGCAGGAAATTCTGTTTCAGGTTGGCCATACATAGATTGGCATATTTTGTTGCCATTTTGGTACCCATTGAAGTCCCATTTATTTGTAAGTAAATATGTTTGTTAAAGGTGAAGTAGTTATGGGCCAGGATATTTCAGTAGTTTGGCAATGGTATCAGGGTTATATTTCTGGTTCTGAGTGTGTGCTGAGAGAAACTTAAGACACACCTCAGTGACATCTTTGTGTGGGATGTTGCTGTAAATATATTCAACACCCATGGTTAGCGTGTTATCAGGTAGGTCTTTAATCAGTCAGATATGGGTAGCTCCTTGGGCAGCTTTATACCTTAAGCAGCTTTACCTTACATTAGGAACCATGCTTTTATTATTATTTAAAAATAAAATATTTCAAACAAATTAGGACAAATGCTAACACAAAATAGAAATGATATAGTTGCCGCAGTATTTAATTTACACAATTTGTCTCAGACTCAGCAAATCTCATCCCAAAGCTGATCTGAATTCAGAATTACGCCTTTGAATACAGATGTCACATTTATTGCTCAGGCACCAATTTTATTTTATTACATTACTACTTTGTGTATAGTGTGGATTTGTCCTGCTGAGATAATGAGCCTCTGTATAACATGAGCTTCATTCCATCATGGCTACCTGTTTATCTCCCGCTCGGACAAACCGTTTCAGAAGTAAACAGAAAAGGCTCTGATATTTCTGTCCATGCATCAGCTCTGTATAAAAGATTTGAACATAATAAACAAAAAGAAGAGGATAGCTCACAGCTTCATTCAAGTACAGAAGGCCCTTAACCACAACAAGGTATTGATCCAGAAGGGGGGGGGGGGGGGTCATGTATTACAGGAGTAGATAGGGTTTCACTTTGATGCAGGTTTTCAAAATTGTACAAAATATTTAGTAAACTAATATGTGACTTTGTATTATTATCCTTTATTAGTAACGCTGCACCATATTCCATAGCGCTAATTGTATCTGCCATAGCTGGGTTACAGGGTTTAATTATTGTACAATACTTTATTTATACTGCTTATTTATACTGCTACACAACAGACTGCTTCACTGATAAATGAGAAACTTGAGAATATATTGTACTCATCTCTAATCATTGACACTGCAGACATTTGTATAAAGTCTTGGTTATTTTTGCAACCCATAGAAACCAATTATTCTGAGCCCATATCAGAAACCATTATTATTCTGACCATGCACCGTAGTTTGGTCGAGCCACCGTCCCTTTTCATCTCTCTCTATTCTCAAAACTACCTGGGCAGAACAAATCATACTGAGGAGCTCAGCTAAAATAATACAAACTAAAGTCACAAAGTGTTGATATACAACTGAACAGGTGTTTACATTTTAAACTTTGAATATTTTGTTCCTTATTGATAGTAGTTTTGATAAAGCTGTATAATCTTACAATTCATCACTTAAAGTACCCAAGACGCTAACGCAATTTGTCCTCCCTTGTCTGTTTGTCTGGACAGCAACTGCAAGGCTTCAACAGTTCATTTCTATGCAGAGTTAATTTGCTCCAAATAGATGATGCACTGTTACATGAGAGATGTCTGCACTGAACTAATAAACTCAGAAGGAGGTTATATGGACATTAATAAGGACGCAATGGGATGAGGGGTGGTAGATGACTGAAGGATGCAAACACTTATTAAAAACTAGCGAATTGCCAGTCAAAAAATGACGGCAATGAAATTGTAAGTGAGCTAATGCTGTTTGGTGTATAATAATCAAATAAATAATAGATTAATAGATTAATAAATTAATATACTTTACCTATTTTGAAGTAATATATGTAGGAAGCATTCTGTTGAAGAACTGACAATCTGTTTTTATGTTGCTGGAGCATTAGTGCTGTGGAGCTGCTGAAAAGCGTGATGAATATGTGCAGTGTAATAGTGTGCATGCACGAGACCAAACCGTTAGTGTAGTTGTGTAGTGATGTCGCGAACATCAAATTTTCGGACGTGAATTCCATCAAATGTTCGCGAACGGGCGAACATCGGCGAACCGCCATAGACTTCAATGGGCAGGCGAATTTCAAAAGCCACAGGCACTCTTTCTAGCCACAATAGTGATGGGAAAGTTGTTTCAAGGGGACTTCCACCTGGACTGTGGCATGCCGGAGGGGGATCCATGGCAAAACTCCCACGGAAAATTACATAGTTGATGCAGAGTCTGGTTTTAAGCCATAAAGGGCATAAATCACCTAACATTCCTAAATTGTTTGGAATAACATGCTTTAAAACATCAGGTATGATGTTGTATCGATCAGGTAGTGTAAGGGTAACACCCGCTTCACAGTAACAGACCAATCTCCCAGTTTAATGCACCGCAAACAACCACAAACAGTCCATTTGCACAACCGCAAACTCCCCATTTGCACAAGGTTGGATACCAAGCTAGCCATGTCCCGTTCCTTGTCCTCACTGATGTCATTGAATGTATCTTCCTCCACCCAGCCATCAAGGGTCCCCGAAAGGGGACAACAAGCCCCCTGGGATGCCTGCTGTGTTTGGTCTTCCACCTCCTCAAAGCCACCTTCCTCCTCTGACTCCTCTTGTTCAGACTCCCAGAGTCTGGGGGCTTCCACTGCCCAGCATGGAAGATTATACACAGGTCAGAGTCTGGGGGCTTCCACTGCCCAGCATGGAAGATTATACACAGGTCAGAGTCTGGGGGCTTCCACTGCCCAGCATGAAATATTATACCCAGGTCAGAGTCTGGGGGCTTCCACAGCCCAGCATGGAATATTATACCCAGGTCAGAGTCTGGGGGCTTCCACTGCTCAGCATGGAATATTATACACAGGTCAGAGTCTGGGGGCTTCCACTGCACAGCATGGAAGATTATACACAGGTAAGAGTCTGGGGGCTTCCAATGCCCAGCATGGAATATTATACACAGGTCACAGTCTGGGGGCTTCCACTGCCCAGCATGGAATATTATACACAGGTCACAGTCTGGGGGCTTCCACTGCCCAGCATGGAATATTATACACAGGTCAGAGTCTGGGGGCTTCCACTGCACAGCATGGAAGATTATACACAGGTCAGAGTCTGGGGGCTTCCACTGCACAGCATGGAAGATTATACGCGTTGCCTCTGTCTGCGTTATTATAAGGTGTGTACTGTTTAGTAGTACTATTCCTATCGGTTTAATCCCTGTTACGTCCACTATTAGGGGACGTGTATATGGCATGGATTTTTGAAACAGGGAGATGGAAAAAGATGCTTGGTCGGGCCTCCTATTTCGAATTTGGGGCACTGCACGTGCAATCTAAGGTGCCACCAGATAGGAGAGGTGTATTAAGTTGTAATACTCATTCCTATCAGTTTAATACCTGTTATGTTACCTATCAGGGGACGTGTATATGGCATGGATTTTTGGAACAGAGAGATGGAAAAAGATGCTTGGTTGGACCTCCTATTTCGAATTTGGGGCACTGCACGTGCAATCTAAGGTGCCACCAGATAGAAGAGGTGTATTAAGTTGTAATACTCATTCCTATCAGTTTAATACCTGTTACGTTACCTATCAGGGGACGTGTATATGGCATGGATTTTTGGAACAGGGAGATAGAAAAAGATGCTTGGTTGGACCTCCTACTTCGAATTTGGGGCACTGCACGTGCAATCTAAGGTGCCACCAGATAGGAGAGTTGTATTAAGTTGCAATACTCATTTCTATCAGTGTAATACCTGTTACGTTACCTATCTTTCCTCACAATAGCACATTCTATATGTCATCATCCGGCCTGTGTGTATTTAGAGAACCACACTTTAAGGCCCTTAACCTGGGACAAGGTGGCTTGGCTATGAGAATTGCCTCAGAGCCTTAAAAACTCACCAAACCCCCTAATCAGACACTCACTATCATACTGGAAATGGGCCAAGAAACACACGGGTTTGTTCCCTGGATCCACCCAAATGACCCCAATTCTTGACCACCCTCAGGCCCCGAAACACATGAGCACAACATCACAACACTGGTGGAGGTGAAGGAAACTAGATAGACTGGGAGACTGATTAGTAAAGGGCCAGATGCTCACCTATGAGGAACTGAGGGACAAGCATGAGCTACCGCTGTCAGAACATTACAATTACTGTAGGCTGAGGCATTTCACACACTCCCTGACCCAGAAATTGGTTCTCTAAAATTTGTAAAGATAAACCTCTATCAAGGGGGATCATTGTGTCGCTTTACAAATATAAAACATTTGTTACTGGTTGAAGCAACACTGGGGGAAGGACCGGAGTGGGGGAGAACTGGAGACCCTTCAGAAGCAACCGGCGGCAAAATCATCCCAGGAAAGGAGAGGTCGCTTACTGAAGCCTGCCCTAGGGTAACCTAAGGGTTATTGCCCAGGTTAGATATTGTAAATAATAAGCTAATACTGCTGGTGGGATGATAGCTAATAGGACTTTGGTGTTTCCTGCAGATATACTCTTTACTATTGTCTGTTTTACCATGTTTTAGGTATCTCTTAAATTGCAATCACAGTAAAAAATAAGAAAAATTATTAACCTAAAAAGTAAAAATAAGAAGGAATAGCCAGCTAACTTTCACAAAATGTCTCTATTGTAAATATGTATTTTTGCACAACTGTTATGCAAGACTGTTCAAAAATGCTTTATTTTTCATTACATGCTGTACGCCTTCTCAAATAAAATAATTTAAATGCAAAAATTAGGTATTGATGCAGCGACCAGAAAAATTTATGTTAGTTTGCCAGGCAGAAAGTGCCCTAAAACATTGCGTCTTGAACCTTAGTTGGTGGCGGATAAGTCACGCAAGTCATCCGGCATTCATGGATAAAATACAGCAGCGTGAGGACCATTATTAGCTTAAGGCAGCTCATCTATCAGGCCTTTTTTAATTGAATGTATCGCTTACTGTCAGTCCCTTCGGGATCCATCCTTCATTCATCTTAATAAAGGTGAGGTAATCTAGACTTTTTTGACCTAGGCGACTTCTCTTATCAGTGACAAAACCTCCTGCTGCAATGAAGGTCCTTTCTGACAGGACACTTGAAGAGGGGCAGGACAGAAGTTCTATGACAAATTGGGATAGCTCAGGCCACAGGGCAAGCGTGCACACCCAGTAGTCAAGGGGTTAATCGCTCCTCATAGTGTCGATATCTGTTGTTATGGCGAGGTAGTCTGTTACCTGACTGTCGAGTCGTTCTCTGAGGGTGGACCCCGAAGGGCTGTGGCGATGCATAGGACTTAAAAAGCTCTGCATGTCCTCCATCAACAACACGTCTGTACAGCGTCCTCTCCTTGCCGGCGTGGTCGTGCGAGGAGGAGGATTATGTTCGCCTCTTCCGCTGTTAGATTGCCTTTGTGCTGTGACATCACCCTTAAACGCTGTGTAAAGCATACTTTTTAATCTATTTTGGTAGTGCTGCATCCTTTCCGACTTGTGGTAATTCGGCAACATTTCAGGCACTTTCTGCTTATACCGGGGGTCTAGTAGCATGGACACCCAGTACAGGTTGTTCTCCTTCATCCTTTTTATACGAGGGTCCCTCAACAGGCACGACAGCATGAAAGACCCCATTTGCACAAGGTTGGATGCCGAGCTAGCCATGTCCCGTTCCTCGTCCTCAGTGATCTCACTGAAGGTATGTTCTTCCCCCCAGCCACGTACAACACCACTGGTACCAGATAGGTGACAACGAGCACCCTGGGATGGGATGCCTGTTGTGGGTGGTCTTCCTCCTATTCCTCAAAGCCACATTCCTCCGCTGACTCCTCTTCCTCACAATCCTCTTCCAGCGTTGCCGCAGGTCCAGCAAGTGATGCTGATAAGGCTGTTTCTGGCGGTGATGGTGACCACAACTCTTCCTCTTCACTCTCATCTACGGCCTGATCCAGCACTCTTCGCAGGGCACGCTCCAGGAAGAAAACAAATGGTATGATGTCGCTGATGGTGCCCTGGGTGCGACTGACCAGGTTTGTCACCTCCTCAAAAGGACGCATAAGCCTACAGGCATTGCGCATGAGCGTCCAGTAAAGTGGCAAAAAAATCCCCAGCTCCGCAGAGGCTGTCCTAGCACCCCGGTCATACAAATACTCGTTAATGGCCTTTTCTTGTTGGAGCAGGCGGTCGAACATTAGGAGTGTTGAATTCCATTGTGTCGGGCTGTCTAAAATCAAGCGCCTCGCTGGCATGTTGTTTCGCCGCTGGATATCTGTAAAGTGCGCCATGGCCGTGTAGGAACGCCTGAAATGGGCACACACCTTCCTGGCCTGCTTCAGGACGTCCTGTAAGCCTGGGTGCTTATGCACAAAGCGTTGTACAATCAGATTACAAACATGTGCCATGCACGGCACATGTGTCAACTTGCCCAAATTCAATGCCGCCAACAAATTTCTTCCGTTGTCACAAAGCACTTTGCTGATCTCCTGTTGGTGCAGAGTCAGCCACTGATCCAACTGTGCGTTCAGGGCGGACAGGAGTGCTGGTCTGGTGTGACTCTCTGCTTTCAGGGAAGTCAACCCCAAGACAGCATGACACTGCCGTATCCGGGATGTGGAATAGTACCTGTGGAGCTGGGGGGGTGCCGTTGATGTGGAGCAAGACATAGCAGCAGCAGAAGATTACTCAGCCGAGGAGGTTATGGAAGAGGATGGAGTAGGAGGAGTAGAGGAGGTGGCAGCAGGCCTGCCTGCAAGTCGTGGCGGTGTCACCAACTCCTCTGCAGAGCCACGTATTCCATGCTTGGCAGCCGTCACCAGGTTTACCCAATGCGCAGTGTAGGTGATATACCTGCCCTGACCATGCTTTGCAGACCAGGTATCCATGGTCAGATGGACCCTTGCCCCAACACTGTGTGCCAGAGGTGCCATTACTTCCTTTTGCACAACCGAGTACAGTTTGGGGATTGCCTTTTGTTCAAAGAAATGTCGTCCGGGTACCTTCCACTGCGGTGTCCCGATAGCTACAATTTTTTTAAAATGCCTCAGACTCCACCAGCTTGTATGGTAAAAGCTGGCGGGCTAAGAGTTCAGACAAGCCAGCTGTCAGTTGCCGGGCAAGGGGGTGACTTTGTGACATTGGCTTCTTACGCTCAAACATTTCCTTGACAGACACCTGACTGTGGGCAGATGAGCAGGGACTGCTCAGGGCGAGACACGGAGTAGCGGAAGGTTGAGAGGGGGCAAGCACGGCAGCAGTGGTTGATGTGGCTGAAGATGCTGGACCAGGAGGAGGATGGCGGCTTTGACTTTGTGTGCTGCTTGTACTGATGTGTTGATCCCATAGGCATTTTTTGATGTGACATCATGTGCCTTCGCAAAGAAGTTGTACCTAGGTGGGTGTTGGACTTCCCACGACTCAGTTTCTTTTCGCACAGGTTGCAAATGGCATCACTGTTGTCACAGGCAGACACACGAAAAAATTGCCACACTGCTGAGCTCTGCAATGACATCATTCTGGTGGTGGCAAAAGCATGCGTTGACTGGCGTGCTGACCCCGGGTGCCGATGCATGCTGTCTGACTGTGCCACTAGCTACTTTCGACGACCTCCCGCTGCTTCCAACTCGTCTCCTCCTCCTCTCTGTCTCCCCATCTGAACTTTCCTCCTGTTCTTCTTCTCTTATAGCGGGCACCCACGTGACATCCACGGACGCATCGTCATCATCAACCGCTTCACTTGTATCTGACAACTCAAGAAAGGAAGCAGCACCGGGTACAACATCATCATCATCATCAGACCGTACGTCCATGTGTGTAATGCTGTCTGACTGGGACATATCCCTGTTATCTACATCCTCTGGCAATAATGTTTGTGCATCACTCATTTCTTCCAACGGATCTGTAAATAACTCTGCTGACGGATCAAGTGAAGCGGCTGTGGTTCTAGTGTTGGTGGTGGCGGCAGGCGGGCGAGTGGTAACTGGAGAGGTGCCCGAAGCTAAGCTGGAGGAGAATGGTACGTCTAGGTTCCGAGCGGAAGCTGTAGAAGATTGGGTGTCCTGTGTTAGCCAGTCAACCATGTCCTCAGAACTGTTCAAGTTCAGGGTACGTTGCCTCTGAAAACTGGGCATTATTCTAGGGCCAAAGGGAATCATAGCACCACGACCACGACGGCCCCTGCGGAGTGGCCTGCCTCTGCCTGTCATTTTTTTTACGATTAGTGGTACTATGCGTGCAAGCTACTGTGTCACCAGATATGAGTGTCACTGGGCACTGGCTAAAGTTAGCAGACTAGATGCAATAGGCCTCACACACACGCCTTTAGGCAGGCAACTGATATTTATATGGTTACAGTAAGAAAAGGGTTGCTTTATTTCACTGCACACTACGGTGGCACTAGATATGAGTGTCACTGGGCACTGGCAAAAGTTAGCAGACTAGATGCAATAGGCCTCACACACACGCCTTTAGGCAGGCTACTGATATTCAATCGATTACAGTAAAAAAAGGGTTGTTTTATTTCACTGCAAGCTGCTGTGACACCAGATATGAGTGTCACTGTGTACTGGAAAAAGTTGGCAGACTAGATGCAATAGGCCTCACACACACGCCTTTAGGCAGGCAACTGATATTTATATGGTTACAATAAAAAAAGGGTTGTTTTATTTCACTGCACACTACGGTGGCACTAGATATGAGTGTCACTGCGCACTGGCAAAAGTTAGCAGACGAGATGCAATAGGCCTCACACACACACCTTTAGGCAGGCAACTGATATTTATATGGTTACAGTAAAAAAGGGTTGTTTTATTTCACTGCACACTACGGTGGCACTAGATATGAGTGTCACTGCGCACTGGCAAAAGTTGACCGACTAGATGCAATAGGCCTCACACTCATGCCTTTAGGCAGGCTACTGACATTCAATCGATTACAGTAAAAAAAGGGTTGTTTTATTTCACTGCACACTACGGTGGCACTAGATATGAGTGTCACTGGGCACTGGCAAAAGTTAGCAGACTAGATGCAATAGGCCTCACACACACGCCTTTGGGCAGGCTACTGATATTCAATCGATTACAGTAAAAAAAGGGTTGTTTTATTTCACTAAAAGCTACTGTGACATCAGATATGAGTGTCACTGTGCACTGGCAAAAGTTGGCAGACTAGATGCAATATGCCTCACACACACGCTAGCAGGCTGGCATATGCAATTAGATTACACAGAAAAAAGTAATAAGATAAAATAAAAAGGGCTTTTTGGGTTGCTGTCCTTGCAGCAGATATCAAAGGAGTCTTTCAGGTGTGTAGTTAAAGCTAAATACACAGCCTGGCTATCTATTTCCCTATTAAATCAAGAGCAGGTAGAATATATCTCTTCTCTCCACGAATGCAGCTACAGAATGATTCCAAAATGGAGGCTGTCATACAGATGGAAGGCTCTGAAAGGGATTGTATGCTGCTGATTGGCTGGAATGTGTCTGCTGACTGTGATGTGCAGGGTCAAAGTTTCCTCAATGATAAAGAATAGGGGGCGGACCTAAAAGCGCATATGTTGGCCGTTCGTAGCGAACGCGAACATGCGAAAATCGCCACATATAGTTCTCCGGCGAACTGTTCGGGACATCACTATAGCTGTGAACTTCCGCATTGTATAAGTTATTGTTCTAAAATGGTGGCTAATGTGTGGTATGCGTCTGTAGCGGAATATCCGTAGGTGTTTTGTGGTGTTTTGCGTGGTTCTGGCGGTGTTTTGCGTGTTAAGAGTGCTGTAGCCTCGTTTTCGTTTTGTTCGGCGGCCATTTTTTCTCTCGCTTAGAGAATTTTTTAGTGTATAAACTCTTTTATTTTGAGGTGTAACAAAAAATTTTGAGGTCCTGGATGCCTCCTCTTGCTGTAGGTAAGCTTTTTATGTATTTATTGTGTTTTTCATTTTTTCATGTCCGCGGGTTGCGGCCGTTTTTTGCGAGGTCGTAATGGGTGGTAACGTGTCTTGTACGTTGTTTGCCTTCCGACGTAATGTTTGCGAGGTTCGCAGTTGCTGGCAAGGAGCACCTTCGGGTGCCGCGGCTCGCTACGCAAGCCTGCAAGCGATAGCAACAACTTGCATGCTCACAACTATATATATGATTTGTTACCGAATATTCTGTAATTAGTACTTTTTAGATCTAGTAAACACACTTTTTTTTATATTTGTCTTTAATATATATATATATATATATATATATATATATATATATATATATACAGTGCCTTTCAAAAGTATTCACGACCCTTCACTTTTTACCTATTGTGTTACATTAGAGCCTTAAGTTCAAAGTTTTGTTAATCTGCATTTTATGTGATGGATCAGAACACTAAGTCTAAGTTGGTGAAGTGAAATGAGAAAAATAAATACATATTTTTTAGAAATAGAAAACAGAAAATTAGCATGTGCGTATGTATTCAACCCCTTTGTTAAGAAGCACATAAAAAGCTCTGGTGCAACCAATTACTTTCAGAAGTAACATAATTAGTGAAATGATGCCCACCTGTGTGAAATCTAAGTGTCACATGGTCTGTCATTACATATACACACCTTTTATGAAAGGCCCCAGGGGCTGCAACACCTAAGCAAGAGGCACCACAAACCAAAGACTGCCATGAAGACCAAGGAACCAGGAGCACCATCAAATCTATCATAACCAAATGGAAAGAACATGGCAAAACAGCAAACCTGCCAAGAGACGGCCGCCCACCAAAACTCAAGGACCGGGCAAGGAGGGCATTAATCAGAGAGGCAGCACAGAGACCTAAGGTAACACTGGAGGAGCTGCAGAGTTTCACAGCAGAGACTGGAGTATCTGTACATAGGACGACAATAAGCCGTACGCTCCATAAAGTTGGGCTTTATGGCAGAGTGGCGAGAAAAAAAACATTACTTTCAGCAAACAACAAAATGGCACATTTTGAGTTAGCAAAAAGGCATGTGGGAGACTCCCAAAATGTATGGAGGAAGGTGCTCTGGTCTGATGAGACTAAAATTTAACTTTTCGGCCATCAAAGTAAACTCTAAGTCTGGCGCAAACACAATACATCACATCACCCAAAGAACACCATCCCCACCATTTTTCATCAGCTGGGACTGGGAAACTGGTCAGAGTTGGGGGAAAGATGGATGGTGCTAAATACAGGGATATTCTTGAGCAAAACCTGTACCACTGTGCGTGATTTGAGGCTAGGACGGAGGTTCACCTTCCAGCAGGACAATGACCACAAACACACTGCTAAAGCAACACTTGAGTGGTTTAAGGGGAAACATGTAAATGTGTTGGAATTGCCTAGTCAAAGCCCAGACCTCAATCCAATAGAAAATCTGTGGTCAGTCTAAGAGATTGCTGTTCACAAGCGCAGACCATTCAACTTGAAGGAGCTGGAGCAGTTTTCCAAGGAGGAATCGGCAAAAATCCCACTGGTCATATGTGGCAAGCTTATAGAGACTTATCCAAAGCGACTTGAAGCTGTGATTGCTGCAAAAGGTGGCTCTACAAAGTATTGACTTTAGGGGGGTGAATAGTTATGAACATTAACTTTTTCTGTTATTTTGTCCTAGAGTATTTGTTGTTTGCTTCACAATAATAAAAAAAAAACATCTTCAAAGTTGGGCATGTTCTGTAAATTAAATGATGCAAATCCTCAAACAATCCATGTTAATTCCAGGTTGTGAGGCAACAAAACATGAACCATGCCAAGTGGGGTGAATACTTTTGCAAGGCACTGTATATATAAACAGTATATGTATGTACAGTATATATATATATATACTGGAAAGTATTACCTGGATTACTACTGGATCTCTACTTTGTCGTGGACTTGTGTACCTCAATTATGCTGTGAGCTATACCATGTAGGATCACCCAAGATGGTCAAGTCATAGCAAAGAGGTCAGACAAATTGTGGTCCACTGGAGAAGGATCTGGCAACCCACTCCAGTATATTTGCTAAGAAATCCATATGGATAAGCACAACCAGAAACACAGACAGATGTGCCTGGCATGTTGTGTCCATATGGTCACTGAGAATCAACACGACTGAAGTACTGAACAACAACAACAAATGCAGAGAGGTTTTAGGAACAAATGGTAATTGTGGTAATTGTAGCTAATGTTATCAGTCATATATATATATATATATATATATATATATATATATACACTAGTGACTTGCCCGTCAAGAAATGAAATGACAGTCAATAAAATTTGAGACCATGGCAATGCTGTTTGGCATACAATGTTAAGCTTTTTATACTCTAAGGACCTCCGGCGCTCATTGCGAGCCTCTCCTCGCGTGTCCTTTGGCTCCTCTCTATTGTTTTTTAAATACTAATTAATTAATTAATTGAATAATAAATTAATATAATTTGCCTTTTTCTAATTAATATACATTGCTTTGCAAAAGTATTCACCTCCCTTGGCATTTTTCATGTTTTGTTGCCTCACAACCTGGAATTAACATGGATTGTTTGAGGATTTGCATCATTTCATTTACAGAACATGGCCACAACTTTTGAAGATTTTTTTAATTTATTTTTTATTATTAAGCAAACAACAAATAGGCCAAAATAAAAGAAAAAGTCAATGTACATAACTTTTCACCCCCCCTAAAGTCAATGCTTTGTAGAGCCACCTTTTGCAGCAATCACAGCTCCAAGTTGCTTTGCATAAGTCTCTATGAACTTGCCATATCTTACCACTGGGATTTTTGCCCATTCCTCCTTGCCAAACTGCTCCAGCTCCTTCAAGTTGGATGGTTTGTGCTTGTGAACAGCAATCTTTAAGTCTGACCAAAGATTTTCTGTGATGGACGAAAAGTTCAATTTTAGTCTCATCAGACCAGAGCACCTTCCTCCATACATTTTGGGAGTCTCCCACATGCCTTTTCGCAAACTCAAAATGTGCCATTATGTAACAATCTCTTTTTATTGTCCTGCAGCATATAATGACCAGTGGGACTGTTGCTATCCTTAGGGTCGTGTAGCCTTGTTTTCATTTTGTTTGGCCGACATTTTTTTTCTCGCTTAGCCAATTTTCAAGTGCCGAAAATCAACTTCCACCTCACTCCCAGATGTCCTGGCTGTTCCCCCGTGCTGTGTGTGATGCTTTTGTTGTATTTTTCTTTGTATTTTATGTTTATTGCATTGCTCCGTTCGGTCGTTAACTTCGTATTTTTCCAATCTCATATTTTTTTTTCTAACTCCCGCGTCTCATTTATTTTTTTCTGAGTCCCACGTCTTGTTTTTTTTTTCTAAGTCTTGCATTTGTCAACTGCTTGAAGCCAAAGGCGATCCCGTGTTTCCTAAGAGTTTGCAGGCTAAGTCCTGCGTCTTTCAATGTGTGATCGGCTCGCCTCACTTTGCGAGGCTCGCAGGAGCACCTTTGGCGCTTCTTTCTGTCTAAGTTATGCATGTTTCATTGCCTTTGGCGCTCATTGCCTCAGTCGTACGCACCACGCAAAGAGTGACAACATCTCGTAGTTCGACAATTATATGTGATATATATATATATATATATATATATAAGAAAAAAAGAAAAGAAAAAAAAAAAAAAAAAAATATATATATATATATATATATATATATATATATATATATATATACCTGCCCAGGTTCTCAGAATGCTGTGTAATGACTGCATTTCACCGACTTCTGAGCAGAAAATATATATTTTTTTTATTTATTTATTTTATTTCACATGTGAACCCAAATGTACTCTTTATTTATTGCTATCAAATAATTGTCTTCAGTGTGATTTCTAGAAACTTCTACATAGGAAGTGTATGTCTGCACAATGGGAATGTGGCATCTTCTCAGGGGGCTCTAAAACAGATTTTATTAGTTTAGATGGGCACACCCACCTGAGAAAGTAATAAGTAGCAGCAGACAAGAAAGCAGAATGGATCCCTGCAGTTCAGAATAATTGCATATAAAAGTTGCAAAATGTAAAGGTTGTGCTTATTTTGATTTCTAAAAATGTTTACACATTATCATGTTCGATTATTCAACAGAAGATAAATAATAAAATTGACTACAGTGGTCCTTTATTTTCAAGGAACTAAAATGTATTCCTGCTGGGTTTATGTTCCTTCTGAGAATTTTTTTCTGTGAGAAACTGCTATGAAGGAGATTAAACTTTGGGAATAGCATTTGAAATGTTTATCCCACTGAGTCTGACCCGTGTGATACATTTCCAGAAATACAGCAGAAGTGGTCTGGCAATCACAGGGTAATGCCTGCGATCATCGTTATTACTCTGCAGAATTATTCCATATGTGGCCATATAAAAGTATGTTACATCTAAAATAATGAATGCCTAGTTGCATTTCCTTATGCTTGCCTCTAGGGGCTGCCATGTTGTCCTCTTTCCCTCCTATCATCCCTCTGACAGTGTTGCTCTGTGAAATGGGCAAACAGCAAGCTGTGAATCTCCATATTCTGTCTTCTATATCACACAGCAGGGCCAGTGGTTTCCTATTTGTCCATGTGGTCCTGAGGTGCTGGATTTTGCAACAGAGCTACAATATGTGAACCAATAAAAACTTCTGGTCCTCGTGTGTTTGTGTTAAAAAATTAAATATGAAGATTCACACAAGCAGTGACGTGCTATGCTGTGACATGCTACGAGAAATTGAAATATGCACATCATTTTAGTGGTAAAAAAAGCAACAAAATTGAAAAGGTGGGTTAAAATACTTGGGGTAATCATGTTGTAAAATGAACCTCAAAATTATGAGAAATTATTTTTGCTCCCCTTTATCCAAATACAAAAATATAAAAACAAATATAATATAATCTAAAGCACTGCTATTAAACTATGTTTGCTAGAGACCATCTCCTAACCTACGCGTTTTGTAATAATACTTCCTCAGGGTATCTTAAGCTGCCTGCAGGATGGATCATCCATGCACTGATATCTGTGGTGTCCGGATCACTTCAGGGGGATTTGGCAGAATCCACAGCATTTCTATTGGTAACATATTGTAATCAAATACAAAAAGTAAAGGTGACAAATTGTCCTGTTCACATCTTTATTCAGTAATATAAGCTGTCTCTATGGATTATAAAGCTCAGATTCTTTGTATTATATTAATAAGCGCATGGTGTTCTTGGAAGTACAGTAAATACCAGAAATCCTCATGGTTCGTCCATCACAATCTTTTTTTCCAGAATATTAAATGCGATTTGACTGCAGGAATCCGAGTACATCCTATAGAGATCAGTGCAGGCAGAAATAATCTGATATGCACCATGTGTTCTGTTCATATGTTTTAATGTAAAAGGTCTAGGAAAACAGAAATAGTAAATCTCAGTACTTAGATCTGTCAAACCTACGTTTTACATGGATGTCATGTCTTTAACGTAATGTTATTATTTAAAAGAAATCGGAAAAGATAATAACAGACAATACATTCCAAAATTATGTAAAGTGACCTTGTGGCTCCTGATGTGCTGGTGCAGCCTGAAGCTGCAAAGGTTCACCAGCAAAAATACAAGCTATCATGTGGGTCTTCATACGAATGCAGCACTTTAAATACACGGATGAATGCTTTATACATCAGACTGCAGTCCTATATATATCAGACTGCAACATTTTATGACTGCAGCGCTTCATATATCAGACTGCAGTCCTATATATATCAGACTGCAGCATTTTATACATATGACTGCAGTGCTTCATACATCAGACTGCAGTCCTATATATATATATACATCAGACTGCAGCACTTTAACAGGCTTCAACACTTTGACTGCAGGGCTCTAAATATCAGACTGCAGCACTTCATATAATAGACTGCATCACTTTATACACTATAATACACTGCAGCACTTTATATGAGACTGCAGTGCTCTATATATCAGACTACAGCTCGTTGTATATTAGACTGCAGCACTTTATATAATACATTGCAGCTCTTTACATAATAGACTGCAGCACTTTACACCAGAGAGTAGCACTTCACATCAGATTGCAGTAATTATATATAACCGACCTCACAGCTATACAAAGCCAGGAATGAATCCCACCACCACATGAATAATAAACCAGAGCTGGCACAAGAGGTGCGAGGGGCCCCAGCGAAGGGGTCTGAATGACACTAATAATACTCATATTCACATTTATTCTAAGGCTCATGTAGTTTGTTAGAGAGGATTTTATTCTGTGTCAGTTTTCTCTCCTCCAATTATCCACCTGACACAGTAGAAATGACACTGAGCTGCCCATCACTATCAGCGCAGTAATGATGCTGTTGCCTGGCAACAGAGCGCGGCCTAGTTATGGAAGGGACTGTGCTGATTAGACCGCTGAGTCAGAGGAGGATTCACATGGATCTGTATCTATTTGTCACAATAAAAGAAAATCTTTATTGGGGTCTCTGGGGCAGTAAGTCCTCACTGAGCAATTATATAGATAACTAGCGACTTGCCCGTCAAAAAATGACGGTCAATAAAAGAAAGTGTTGAAATGCTGTTTGTCACACAATGTGAGTGTACTGTGTGCCTCAAGTAACTAAATTCCTCAAAAAGCAGAAATCTACATTACATAAAATAAGAAAAACTAAAATCGCCAAAAATAAAAAATTTACATTACAGAACAAAAAAAAAAAACTAAGTCACAAAAAATAAAAAAAGGAACATTACAGAAAATAACAAAATACATTACAACCCCCCTCACTACAATTTTTTTTTTTAAAAATGACACACCTGAAAATGAAATACATATAATACATACATATAATACAATACAACACAATTAAATACAATACACCACTATCTAATATACATGCAACTATCTAATATACATGCCACTATATAATGTAATATACATCCCACTATCTAATATACAATACTATCTAATAAAACATCCTCCTATCTATCTATCTAATATACAATACATGCTATATATATACTAGCGACTTGCCCGTCAAAAAATGACGGTCAATAAAAATTAAATGTTGTGAAATTTGTTTGCAACACAAAATGAGTCAGCTACATTTGTCCCTTTTTTTTCTAAAAATAAAAACACATTAATTTTTTTAACTTTTTATTTTTTTAACTTTCAACTTATATTTCACAAACATGAAAGTTTGTAACATGCAACTTGTATATTAAACATTCGTTCAACATTTTGTTAACAATACTAACACTTTTCAATACATATTTATCACTGAGTAACTGCGGACTATATTAACTTAGAGAAAGTAAATTGTTTTAACAATAACATGCTTTTTATCATTTGTAACATATTTGTTAAACTCTTGTTAAACTAAATTAGCATTGAATCCAGAGGCAGGCAAACAATAAAAAAACCCTATTGAAACTTGTCCAATTGTATCAAAGAGGGAAAAAAAATAATTCCTTCCTGACCCCATTAACTGGCGATCGGATTTCTCCCTGAATCAATACTTTGTCTTTAAATAATACATTTCCAATTATTATGAAATGCTTCAACTTTTTACTAACAATACATGTTTTACTATACCACATATATATTTAACAAACTTTTTTAGAAATTCAAAAAAAACATATTTAACATCTGAAATTGTAACATCAAACAATAACATTTAACTCTTGTAAATCCTGAAAAATGCAGTTAATTGTTTTGTGGGGCCAATCATGTTAATATGAAACTTTGAACCCATTCCAATCTGTTTAAGGATATTTTACTGTTGTTTTTGTTGTAATTTTTTTTTTTTTTCAGTTTGTCCATTCTGCAAATATCACATAGATTTTACTTAAGTGAAATAGTGGTCCCCTATTTAAAGAGTCCCATAGTACTTTATTTTGTCATGGAAGTCAAACCACTGTTCTGTATGTTTTTTTGTCCTTTGTTTTGCTGTTTTACTTGAAATATTGTTTTTGTGCAATCATATTGAGTACCATAAAATGTTGGCATTAAAATGAAACCATTGTCCTCTATCTTTCCAACACCTCATAGTAGACAATGTTTTTGGTGTAAACACATCCATCGTCCAATAAATGACCTTGAGTTTCGTTTTCTTCAACATGCACTTTAATTTCTTTTGGATTAGTGCACCTTGAAAAAGCCACATAGAGTTGTCAATGTGCAAAAACTGGTTTCTTTAAAAAATCCCAACCGACTTAAAAGTTTGTCATTGGGATTTATTGATGGTCATGGCAAATGTCATGATAACTGGAAATTGTCTTCTTTGAAGGACAAAAGGCAAACCACTCTCACTTGGAGCTAAATCAATTCTTGGTATAAAAACTTGTTCACCTTTATGGGTACCAGTTATAATTTCTGCATGTATAAAATGATCTTTTAACTCATGCACAATTAATCTGGTCCCATTACAAAGTCCTTTTTTTGGATTCATATTTCGCAATAACATGACAATTGCGCCTTTTTTCGATTGTAAAATATGTGGGGGCATTCCAGATGGTGTTAACGAATTAATAAATTCGATACTAAAATTCGATTCACTGTCTTTATCATCTGACAGAATAGAATCTGCACTGTAATAATTCTTTTGTGGTGCATTGATGTATTTTAAAATTTCGTTATTTACATTCAAGGCATCGATATTTTTTTATGTTAATATCACTTTGTTTGCAATGTCTCATTATTAAGAGAGTTTAGAAATATGGCTGATATGAGTGATTCATTGCAAACCATTTCTGATGGAATTTCAATGGTATCATTTGGTAAATGCTGTATTTCTGGATGTTTTCCTTCTCCGATTTTAATGAGCCAGTCATTGAATTCATTTTGGCCTTCAGATCTCATATTTAATTCTAATTTGAGATGTGTAAATATTTGCCACAGTTTACTGGTTTTGATACATGTTTCAATGATCTCCGTTCTATTTCCGTGTGGCACAACAGGTAATGTTTGCCTAAAATCTCCTCCTAACAGCTTCACCTTTCCACCAAATGGCAATTTATTATCCATCACTTCTTTTAAAAATCTGTCAATACATTGCAATGCATGACATGACATCATTGTTGCCTCGTCTATGATAATTAGTTTAGTTAGTTTACATTTTTTTGCTTGTAAGGAATTCAATTAAATATTTGACACTGATGTTTCCAAAATGGGAACTGGCAGCTTAAATCCACTATGCACAGTTCTCCCACCATCTAACAAAAGTGCAGCAATTCCAGTTGTTGCAAATGGCATAGCTATCTGACCCTGTGATCGAATATAACTCATCAAACAATTGTACAGATAAGTTTTTCCACCTGGGCCGTCTAGATAGAAATACCGGTCTTTGACCATTTCATCATCTGTAGCATTTGTGATGGCATGAAATGCTTCTAACTGTAAAGTATTTAAAGTTGCCAGTGTTTCTTGGGTTTTT
Organism: Discoglossus pictus; assembly: GCA_027410445.1. Classification (NCBI taxonomy): domain Eukaryota; kingdom Metazoa; phylum Chordata; class Amphibia; order Anura; family Alytidae; genus Discoglossus; species Discoglossus pictus. Next base: position 98,205,928 of record CM050169.1, read on the forward strand.
TGTTTTTGAAGCTCAGTGTCATAATCATCAAAATTGTTGTCATCTATAAGTGCTGGATCTGGTAAATTAAAACTTGCACAATTTAATCCATGAGCCAACAATATTTCTTGGATTTCCATCAATGTTTTTAACAGAGCTATTGGTTCTCTGTAACGTTTCAAGAAATCTTCTGACATGTTTAATTTAAATGTTTCCCACAAAGTGAAAGCATCAGGTACATTGCAAAATATACAAATGAATGCAAATTGTTGTCTCATTTGCTTAGGCATTTGACATAGTGCTGCTTTTTCCAGACACCTCTCCCATTCTGTATCATCAGCTATGAAATTTTGATGTCTTGCAGCTAATAGGAATGTAACATAAACTATGTCATTCAGTGTACGTAAATGCTCAAAACTCTGTGCACCGGGAACATGTAGCAGAAGTAATCTTAAGCTGAAACGTTCAATGTCCTTTGGACTGACGGTATAAATGCGTGTATAATTTTATGTGCATCTCTTCTTCGTTGTCGCCATAGACCATTTACAAATACATAGTGATATGGTATCTCTATGTATAAAAATTGTCTGGCCTGCGTATCCTGACAGTTTAATTTAAACCATGCAGTAAGTGTGGATCTCTGTCTTCACTATGATATAATGAAGTTCTTTCATTTCCTGCAGTAAAGCAAACCAACTGACTTTGAGGCAAATGTACAGCTAAACGATAGATAACATCTGACCGATCATGCATCTCAAATTTCAAAAGGCGCCACATTGCTTCAGGATCACTCACATACCGAGCATCTAAATAATTTGATAGTTCATCATGTAAAATTGGATTTTCAATTTCACTTGCAGCACCTTGCACAACAACAGTAGCTGCGTCATATCCTTTGTATATATATTTATACACATACTTAATTGATTTAATCGAAGTGCAAGTTTCCACATTGATGCGTGCATTGTACTTGATGAGCAAATGTGGATTGTATGGAACGACAAATCTATTATCAACCTTTTGGCCACGTATAATAGCTGTTTGTCCTTGTGTTCTTTTATACAAAGGATATCCATCACAATTTGCATAAGTTTGCATTTGAAATTGTTTTGGAAATTCTTTAGTACATTTTTTATTTTCCATACATGGTGAATTAGGATTCATCTCTCCACATGGTCCATGAATCATTCTATGTGTAATAATCTCCAAAGGTTTTGTATATTTTTCTTGGTCTGGCAATTGTGCGGAAATTACTGAATCCACTCTCTCTGCAGTGTTCAACTTATCTTTTTCCTGCAGTATTAAAAGTATGTGAGCATGTGGCAATCCTCTTTTTTGAAATTCAATGGTGTAAACAAAAGCCACACATTGTCCAAATAAGTGTGCTTTAGTGATATCATGTATTAATGAATTGAGTTTGATTTTGAATACTCTTGCCACTAAATCTGGTCGGTCAGAAGTAGTTTGTCCCAGATTCAAATTTTCCTTGATCTCTGGCCATTGTGGATTACATGTAAATGTAATAAATAAATCTGGTTTTCCAAATTTTGTAACAATAGCCATGGCATCATTATACCTTTCTCGCATATTGCGAGGAGATCCTTGGAAAGTGGGTGGCAAAATAATTGCTCTTCCAGCTGGAATGTCTCTGTTGGAAGCTAAATCTGCCACATAATCCATTAATCCACAATACTGTTCTACTCGTAATTTATTTTGTTGATATTTAATGAAATTTAGATGATTGGCTTCAACTTGTAAATAGGAATCAATAATCCATTGTTGAGTGAGTTTGCCTCCATGTAAAATTGGATTAAAACAATCCCGGATAGCAGTTTGTGCCACTTTATATTCCAGCATGGAAATATTAGATCTAATACGAAGTTTAGTATTGGGATAACTTTCCAATTGTAATTTTGGTTCCCATCCAGGTTCCCCATTTGGAAAGAAAATGGGATATGTCATTGGATCTAAATTACAGCTTAATATATTGATTTTGATAAATGGTTGTTCTTCATTGCGTGGATATATTCTAATATCCCACTGAAAAGGTGGTTCACCATCTTCATTTTTAAACACCATGGCAACCTCATTTACTGTAGGTAAATTATATCTTCTTTGATCAGTGTTGCGATCTCTTTTTAACACCATATTTACTCTTGGTGTAGGCAATTGATGTATTTCAGCATGTTCCTGTTGTTCTTTTTTGTTAGGTATTTAATTTCTTCATTATGAGTTTATTGGCTAAGAATATTATGATTATAAAAAGTATATCAGCTTGTTTTTTCCTTGTATCTTACTAGAATGTTTAAGTAGGTTATCTGTAGAAATGTTTAAGGTAATATTCCCTTGTGCATCTGTTTCCTGTTTCCTTTCTTTGTCTTGTAACTGCTGACTGAGAAACCTAGCTGCAGGAAGCTATTATTAGATAAGGATTGTTTCGCTGAGTTAGACAGAAAAAGAAACTTGCTTGCAAACGTGTATTTAACCCTATTTTCAACTATGCTATTAGCTGTGACGTGTGTTATGCTATATAAGGGGCTGCCGCCCAAATAAACTCAGAGATTATTCTGATGGTACTCTGACTTCTGTGCATTATTTTCTCTCATTATATCTTGGTACCCAGATATAATATATACACACATCAGAATACATGATTACTTACTAATCTGATCCTATCATTTTTCAAGCTGTGCTAATTGTTTGTATGCTTGACTATATGGGCTTTTTGCATAATTTTATCCAGCTGTTCAAAGACTATGCGCAAACACTGTCTATTTTCTGAAAGTGTCATTCTTTGTTCCACAGCTTCCATCGTATCTAAGTCATATAACTGTGCAAATTTCCTTTGCTCTCCTTCTTGTGGGTGTAAATGTGAAGTTCGGTGGTATATTTGACCTTGAACTCTGAAACAGTAAGGACCATGTCCTGGTACATTTTCTGCTAATGTTGCACCCATTGAAGCAAATGAAATAACACTGTTATAAGACCTTATGTTTTGTTTGAAATTATTATAATTTGGAAATGTTGGATTGCTCATAATGCATTCTAAATAATATGGAAATGGGTGTCTTAGTGGAAGTTTCACCTTTCCTTTCTGACAGCAACTAATGAAATTTCCGTCAGTAGGTCTTTCCTTTATAAAATGATAGGCCCCACAAAACTGACAAACCACATTAAGTAACCCACAATAATGAGTATCTACTTGTACTGCAGTAGTAAACACATTGTCACGCATTTCTTCAACATAGATATCATTTCTATATGTACATTGTTTTCTTGTGTGTCTACATTTAAGTCATTCTGCAAAATAGAATCATTGGACAATGGTTCACAGAGATGTTTTTGTTTACTTTTACGTTTCTTGGATGCCCCAACACTCTCACTTGCGGCTTTCTTACTCATCTTTCTTTTATTTAAAAGTCTCTGTCAATCTTCTTCTCGCAAGCGTTGTGAAGTTTCCGGTGTCTGAGCATCTCTCCACCTTTGCTTCCTTTCCCTTGCCAATCTTCTTTTGCGTTCAATTTTGTCTTCTCCATTCTCCGCCATTTTAATCTGTAATTGTAAATAGACATGTAATTATTGTTTGTTCTTTGTTTTGTATACATTTGTTTTCCTTTTTGTACTGTTCCATTAAAGTAGATGAATAAACTAATTAAGCATTTTAAAATGTTGCACTTTAGAATGAAAGAAATGAAACCTTTTTTCAAAGTATTTTATTGACATATATTAAATAGGAAATAGCTGCACATATCTATTTTTATATTATTATACTTCAATTCCATTCCTTCTTGATTGAATTCACAGCATACCATCAATTTCTTTTTTTTGCAAGTGTTGTAAGCTTCTTATTTTTTTTAAATATTATTATTAATTAGTATTGTCTTTTCAACTTTTTTCAAGTTATGACTAAATATCATACGTTAATGACTCAATAAGTACTCTCCATTTTCACCAAATATAATATAGCCTTTTTCTATGCATCACTACAAAATTAAATTTTAGACCTGTGAAGATGATGTTGATGTTGTTCAAAGGCTGCAAACGTCACGCTGTGTGTTGATTCCCTTGCAGATCCAAGGAAACTGTAAGATCAAATTGAGAATATTTTTAATCTTTTGCTTCATCAATATCATTAAATGAACATCAACAGACATATATTTGGCTACATTCAAAACCTAAAATCATATTTTTTAACATCTTGCTGTAGTAATATAATTCAAATTCTGTACCTGTCAAAATTATCCTTATGATGTTCAATGTGTCCAAACGTCACTATCTCTGTTCATTCAGCTACAGTTCACTGCAATTATACAAAATAGTAAAATTAATGTATAATATGTTGCTTCATCTGTATCAATCAATGAGGCTTAACATACATATTTTTGCATAGATTAAAAACATGAAATAAATATATCAATCAATCAGCATGAACACACATATGTAAGCATAGATTAAAAACATACAATCAATATTACTGTTAGTCTTTAAATAAGACTCAATTAATGTGTATTATCTTAAATTAATGTCTGACTAAATATAACGTCAAGACGTAAGCATGAGTCTATTCCCTTTTGTTTGAGGGGTATTTTAAAATGAGTATGTTACAACTGAATTATTAAAATAATGTACATTACTAATGAAAGAATCAATTAATGTTCATTAATATTAAAGTAATGTGTGACTAAATCTAACATCAAGATGTAAGCATGAGTATATAGCCTTTGTTTGTTTTTTTTTGGGATTATTTTATACTAAATATATAAGAACTGAATTATTTAAATAATGTACATTAATAATTACTTAATCAATGTGTTCCTTTTTTTATGCACATTCTTAAACGTCAACCTTTTTTGATATTAATAATTAGTAATGATTAATTAATTAAATAAAGTACATTATGAATGTTATTTACAATTCTTTCACACAGGTAATCACGATATATAACAAATGAATTATTAAATTAATGTACATTAATAATTAATGAATCAATGTGTTGCTTTTTTATTCACATTCTTAAACGTTAACTAATTTTGATATTAATGATTAATTAATTAATTAATGTACATTCTGAATTTTATTAACAATTGTTTCACACAGGTAAGCACAATATTATTTTTCTATTAATTAAATTTAATATTTTTTATTTATTAAGTAACAATTTACTAGTTAATAATTATAAATGATATTTACCTTTTTTAATGTAATATTGCTGAAGCAGTATCCTGAAGAGCTAACACTCTCTTGAGATTTTCCGGCATTAGAAAACGTCCAGTCAGACTGTCATCACCTGAGGAGAAAGTGTCAGTTATGTGTCAAGTGGGCCCTATATATAGGCTTTGTACGCGAGACAAATGCATTGTTTTAGGCGGGAAATCCGCTGTTCCGCAAGAGAAATGCGTTGTTTTAGACGGGAAATCCGATGTGGCGCGAGACAAAGGCGGGAAATCTGTGTTAATTCGTAAATCTGTAATTGCGTTTCATAAAATGTACTCGCTACTGTCTTTTTTTACTCATTGTGCGGTTATTGCGCATCCTTTGTCTCGTTGTTTTTCGAGCACATACGTCTGTGGCTGTGTTTTATGCAGTTCGTAGTAGTATAGCCTCGGTTTCATTTTTTTCGGCGGCCATTTTTTTCTCGCTTAGCCGATTTTCGATCTTTGTAACTCGTCTAAATCAATGTAAATTGGAGTTCCAACTAACTCCCAGACGTCCTGCCTGGTTCCCCATGCTGTAAGTGACCTTTTTTTTTATTTTTGCAGTGTGTATTTAGTGTTTTTTTCATTGTTTTGGTTCCGCCGCTTATCTCGTAATTTTTTTCATCTCATATTTTTTTTCTAAGTCCTGCATCTAGTGTAAAAAAGTGCTACGGTTTAACGGCTTGCCTCGCTATGTGAGGCTCACCTGCAATGAGCGCCTGCGGCGCTCATTGCCAAAGTGCTACGGTTTATCAGCTTGCCTTGCACCACACAACACAGCGTGACGACGAATCGTAGTTGGACAATTATAATATGTGATATATATATATTTATATATATATATATATAGCTACCCTAATTGTAAGCTGCAATAAAATAATTAAGACCACTTACCTTTTGAGATGTTTCTTCAGATCAGCAACCTACGGTAAAAAAGATTAAAAAAATTAATACAACACGTTTACATGAAATAACTAAACATTCTAAACATTGTAAATATTTGAAATATTATACTCACCTTTCCAGCATGTCCCGTTCCAGCATGTCACGTCCCAGCATGTCATGTCCTCCATGTTTCGTCGTCCATCTTTGCCTCTTGTCCGGCGCAACTCCTGTAAAAAAAAAACATTACATTAGTAAACATAAACCAAGGTTTAATAAACACAATCTACATTATACTTACCTTTCCGCGATGTCTCCGGCCTCTTCGTCTTCTCCGGAAGCATCCGTACATGAAAAAAAAAAACGACGCTAATGACCTTCCTATGGAGTGTTACAGAATAAAATTGGCAATGGCGGCTTCTGATTGTCTGAAAAGGCTGTCTATCAAATTCAGCCAATGAGAAGACCCCATTTGTGAACCAATGAAAAAAGTGTCCACCCCAAAATACAACGCTGATTGGATAACACACATGTCAATCTTTATTTGAACCAATCCTAAGGCTTTATTGCCATCAGCCAAGCACAATGGAATATACCCCCACATACTGATTGGTGAAGACATCTGAGCCTTCCCATTGGCTGTAATATTGATTGATATTAACAGTAGCCAATGAAAATGCACAAATCCTTCACCAATCAGTATGTGAGGGTGTATTCCATTGTGATTGGCTATTGTTAGTGCAACCAATCAGCATGCGCAGAGGCTCCAACCAATCACCCTGTGGGGATGTATTCCATTGTGATTGGCTGAAGGCATCTGCGCCTTGTGATTGGTTTAAATAAAGATTGACAGGTGCATTATCCAATCAGAGTGGGATTTTAGGGTGTATCCCTTTGTGATTGGTTCACACATTGGCGCCTCCTACTTGGGTGAATTTGATAGACAGCATTTTCAACCAATCAGAAGGCGCCATTGCTTATTTTCTTCCGGAAAAGTCTCCTGGAGCCTCATTAGCATCGGGGATGTCCGGGAGTGCGGATGTAAGTATATATATATATATATTTTTTTTTTTTTTTTTATACACATAACATATATTTTTTAAATAAGTTTTTAGTCCCTTTAGATTGTAAGTAGAGAGTTTTCAATCTTGTAGAGTGCTTTGGGAAAAAGCACTTTCTACAAAGATTCTAAGCTCAAAACAGGGCCCTCCACTTTTTGCAGTTTGTTAAAATGTATATTTTTCCTTGTTCATTTCCTCTGTATAGCGCTACGGAATATGTTGGCGCGTTACAAATAAAAGTAATAATAATAATAGTTAGTGAAAACCTTGCTTTTAGATAGATGCTTACTAAGTAAAAACTTACTTAAAAAAATATGTTATGTGCTTATTTAGACCCCTATTCAATTGGCCAAAATAGCAATTGAATGAGGGCCTGTGTAAGGACTGACCGGTGATCACGGGGTTAAATAGATTTATTAAATACATTTATCAATAAAGTCATAAATATTACATAGCATGTAGTCTAAAAGTCTTCTTTATAACAAAGTTCATGAGGTATGCTCAGTCAAACTAGAGTGGCGAATTACCTCTTTGTTTAAACAATATTTTGTGGACAGTGGTACAAAGAGGTCATTAGCCATGCATTGTTTTCACATAGTTAAACACAATGGGTGGGGAAGCACCAACACGCCTGCTTGATTTAAGTCAATATTTGACTTGCTGATGCCATTAATCAAAATGAAACACGACTGAATGACTGAATGATAAAAACAGTTATTTTTATTGTTTAGCTATGTTGCATCCTCCACTGTGAGTGACTTTATTCCTGTCTCTAATCCATAGAAAGTTGAATTTACATCCAGTCATTAAAGTAATAATTATAAAGAAATGATTTTGCAAACAAGATAGGAGGGCAGCTGAGAGTTTGTAATTCATTAATCTAATATAGGAGAAGGTGTTCATCATCTGCCGAGATAAAAAATGATTGGCATTCTAGACTGATACAGCGAGGAAGATACCAAATGTGTTGTTTAGTCATTCAGTTGTGTCTGACTCCCCATGACCTTATGGACTCCAGCATGCTAGACACATCTGTCTGCCACTGCTCCTCTGAGATCCCTCAAACTCATGTTCATTGCTTCAGTTATCTCATCTATCCATCTCCACCTCTACTTGTGTCTTCAATATTTCCCACCATCAGAGTCTTCTCTAGGGAAATCTGTCTTCTTATGGTATGGACATCATAAGAAGACCTTCCTGTGAACACTTTGGCTTCGTTTCCCATAGTATTGTTAGATTCTGGCAGTCCAAGGCAGTTTTCTCCAACAGCAAAATTCGAAAGTGTCAATTCTCTGGTGCTCAGCCATCTTTATGTCCCACCTCTCACACTCGTATGTTACTACTGGGAATACCAGAGTTTTAACCATGCAGACCTTTGTTGATAATTGAATAGCTTTGCTTTTTAATAGCTTGTCTAGACTTGCCATAGCTTTCCTCGCCAGATGCAAATGTCTTTTAATTTTTAAAGATTACAAAATATTTTTTACATAAATAACAAAATAATTAAAATTTGTATTTAAGAAAAATAATAATAATATACCCCACACTGTGTAACTGTTGATCTGCCCTGACACTGCTTCTAACCATATTGGAGCTCCTTTAGGATAGGAAGATGATGGTTTGAGTCCAAGTCACTTTTAAGATGACTTTAAGGAATGGTAATGTGTGTTTATGTGTGACTGTATAAGCAGGAACAATTAGGGCCTAATTAAATTGTCCAAATTGTAGCTACTGTAGTGCTTAATGTAGCCCACAACAGTTACTGATATTAACTTGCCAACTTTTAGCTACTCGCAATCAAATTGCGAGCTACAGACTGAAAATCCCTACAGGCTGCCAAAATCGTAACTCCGACCCAGCAAAGCCTTTGATCTTTCAAGCCCGCAAATGATCGAAGTGCTTAAATCGCAAATCCCTATTAAGTTGCTACAATTCCCCAAGCCCGCAATTGCTTTCAAACCTGTAAATGGCAATTGTAGTAAAAAATATTAGGAGTACTAGAGAGCACTAGCAAGAGGGTTAAACACCTGTTTGTAGCACTGCAGAAGAAAATACTGTATAAACACACTACTATACTTTAAAATACAGGGAAAGTGATGTAAGTCATTAGAATTAATTGCACAACAGTTTCAAGCTCGCAAATCTGTAGAAGAAACATTTTTTTCTAAAGATTTATTTCTGTGTTATATCAATCCCGACAATTAATGGGTTAATACATATAAACCCGCATGCACTAGACCAGTAGATTTATTGATTTTCATATATTTCAACATTTCTGTATTGCGAGTCAGATTGCAAATTGTACTTCTAAACACTAATGATTTATGGTTTAAACTCCATGTTTTATTGTCTCATTTACTAAGCTGCAAGTTAATGGTTTGGCTCTGTCTAAGCAGTAAGTTATGGGTCTTTCTTAATCTATCAAGAGCCTCATTAAATTCCAAGCCCTCAGGTACCTTCATACGTAAGTCTATGGGATTGAAATTTCCAGCAGTTACAAAGCGATTTAATTGAACAAGGCCACAACTACAGGGCTGAAGTGTCAAGAACATAAACCCTTTTCGCGGCCGTAACTTTTAGTTTGCTGGACTAGATGCAGGACAAAGTTACAATCTAAACCAGTGGAGGCTGGTGAACTTTCAAGTTCGAGGGGCGCCAGGGCAAAATGTAGCCCCTCCCCTTTTTCAAACCACACCCATTGTATAACTCCTCCCCCTGGTGTCATAATGACCTTTATAAGCCCCGCCCAATGACCTTATACTTGCAACACCCATTGAAATACATGATCAGCAATGCAGCAATGTCAAGAAGTAAAGTAACAATGTGTTAAATTCATTGGTATACAATATAGATTGAAAAAACTCATGTGACAAGACTACAGCAATATCATAATTGCACCTATACGCATTAACAGAAAAATTAAAGCAGTGACACTTACCATTAGTCGGCTCTTCTTCTCAGGGTATTCACGTTCAGTAAGTTGACCAACGAGTACAAATAAATCTGCTGCCACAGAGGGTTTGCACCTGGGGTTGAAAGAAAACAAGCAAATCAATCAGACCATTCAAGAACAAAACCATACTTTAAAAACCTTAAAAGACCAAGTGGAACCATATAGGACCCAAACATACCTTAAAACACCAAGTGTGACCATATAGGCCCCAACCGCACCTTAAAAACCTTAAATAACCAAGTGTGACCAAATAGGCCCCAACCGCACCTTAAAAACCTTAACTAACCAAGTGTGACCATATAGGCCCCAACCGCACCTTAAAAACATTAAATAACCAAGTGTGACCATATAGGCCCCAACCGCACCTTAAAAACATTAAATAACCAAGTGTGACCATATAGGCCCCAACCGCACCTTAAAAACTTTGAATAACCAAGTGTGACCAAATAGGCCCCAACCGCACCTTAAAAACCTTAAATAACCAAGTGTGACCAAATAGGCCCCAACCGCACCTTAAAAACCTTAAATAACCAAGTGTGACCATATAGGCCCCAACCGCACCTTAAAAACATTAAATAACCAAGTGTGACCATATAGGCCCCAACCGCACCTTAAAAACATTAAATAACCAAGTGTGACCATATAGGCCCCAACCACACCTTAAAAACCTTAAAAGACCACGTGTGACCATTTAGTCCCCAACCGCACCTTAAAAACCTTGAATAACCAAGTGTGACCAAACAGGCCCCAACCGCACCTTAAAAACCTTGAATAACCAAGTGTGACCAAATAGGCCCCAACCGCACTTTAAAAACCTTAAATAACCAAGTGTGACCAAATAGGCCCCAACCGCACCTTAAAAACCTTAAATAACCAAGTGTGACCATATAGGCCCAAACCACACCTTAAAAACATTAAATAACTAAGTGTGACCATATAGGCCCCAACCGCACCTTAAAAACACTAAAAGACCAAGTGTGACCATATAGGCCCCAACCGCACCTTATAAACCTTAAATAACCAAGTGTGACCAAATAGGCCCCAACCGCACCTTAAAAACCTTAAATAACCAAGTGTGACCAAATAGGCCCCAACCGCACCTTAAAAACCTTAAATAACCAAGTGTGACCAAATAGGCCCCAACCGCACCCTAAAAACCTTAAATAACCAAGTGTGACCATATAGGCCCCAACCGCACCTTAAAAACACTAAAAGACCAAGTGTGACCATATAGGCCCCAACCGCACCTTAAAAACCTTAAATAATCAAGTGTGACCAAATAGGCCCCAACCGCACCTTAAAAACATTAAATAACCAAGTGTGACCATATAGGCCCCAACCGCACCTTAAAAACATTAAATAACCAAGTGTGACCATATAGGCCCCAACCGCACCTTAAAAACATTAAATAACCAAGTGTGACCATATAGGCCCCAACCGCACCTTAAAAACATTAAATAACCAAGTGTGACCATATAGGCCCCAACCGCACCTTAAAAACTTTGAATAACCAAGTGTGACCAAATAGGCCCCAACCGCACCTTATAAACCTTAAATAACCAAGTGTGACCAAATAGGCCCCAACCGCACCTTAAAAACCTTAAATAACCAAGTGTGACCATATAGGCCCCAACCGCACCTTAAAAACATTAAATAACCAAGTGTGACCATATAGGCCCCAACCGCACCTTAAAAACATTAAATAACCAAGTGTGACCATATAGGCCCCAACCACACCTTAAAAACCTTAAAAGACCACGTGTGACCATTTAGTCCCCAACCGCACCTTAAAAACCTTGAATAACCAAGTGTGACCAAACAGGCCCCAACCGCACCTTAAAAACCTTGAATAACCAAGTGTGACCAAATAGGCCCCAACCGCACTTTAAAAACCTTAAATAACCAAGTGTGACCAAATAGGCCCCAACCGCACCTTAAAAACCTTAAATAACCAAGTGTGACCATATAGGCCCAAACCGCACCTTAAAAACATTAAATAACTAAGTGTGACCATATAGGCCCCAACCGCACCTTAAAAACACTAAAAGACCAAGTGTGACCATATAGGCCCCAACCGCACCTTATAAACCTTAAATAACCAAGTGTGACCAAATAGGCCCCAACTGCACCTTAAAAACCTTAAATAACCAAGTGTGACCAAATAGGCCCCAACCGCACCTTAAAAACCTTAAATAACCAAGTGTGACCATATAGGAGCCAAACGCACCTTTAAAAACATTAAATAACCAAGTGTGACCATATAGGCCCCAACTGCACCTTAAAAACCTTAAAAGACCAAGTGTGACCATATAGGCCCCAACCGCATCTTAAAAACCTTAAATAACCAAGTGTGACCAAATAGGCCCCAACCGCACCTTAAAAACCTTAAATAACCAAGTGTGACCAAATAGGCCCCAACTGCACCTTAAAAACCTTAAATAACTAAGTGTGACCAAATAGGCCCCAACCGCACCCTAAAAACCTTAAATAACCAAGTGTGACCATATAGGCCCCAACCGCACCTTAAAAACACTAAAAGACCAAGTGTGACCATATAGGCCCCAACCGCACCTTAAAAACCTTAAATAATCAAGTGTGACCAAATAGGCCCCAACCGCACCTTAAAAACATTAAATAACCAAGTGTGACCATATAGGCCCCAACCGCACCTTAAAAACATTAAATAACCAAGTGTGACCATATAGGCCCCAACCGCACCTTAAAAACATTAAATAACCAAGTGTGACCATATAGGCCCCAACCGCACCTTAAAAACCTTAAAAGACCAAGTGTGACCATATAGGCCCCAACCGCATCTTAAAAACCTTAAATAACCAAGTGTGACCAAATAGGCCCAAACCGCACCTTAAAAACCTTAAATAACCAAGTGTGACCAAATAGGCCCCAACCGCACCTTAAAAACATTAAATAACCAAGTGTGACCATATAGGCCCCAACCGCACCTTAAAAACATTAAATAACCAAGTGTGACCATATAGGCCCCAACCGCACCTTAAAAACCTTAAAAGACCAAGTGTGACCATATAGGCCCCAACCGCATCCTAAAAACCTTAAATAACCAAGTGTGACCAAATAGGCCCAATCCGCACCTTAAAAACCTTAAATAATCAAGTGTGACCAAATAGGCCCCAATCGCACCTTAAACACCTTAAATAACCAAGTGTGACCAAATAGGCCCCAACCGCACCTTAAAAACCTTAAATAACCAAGTGTGACCAAATAGGCCCCAACCGCACCTTAAAAACCTTAAATAACCAAGTGTGACCAAATAGGCCCCAACTGCACCTTAAAAACCTTAAATAACCAAGTGTGACCAAATAGGCCCCAACCGCACCTTAAAAACCTTAAATAACCAAGTGTGACCATATAGGCCCCAACCGAACCTTAAAAACACTAAAAGACCAAGTGTGACCATATAGGCCCCAACCGCACCTTAAAAACCTTAAATAACCAAGTGTGACCAAATAGGCCCCAACCGCACCTTAAAAACATTAAATAACCAAGTGTGACCATATAGGCCCCAACCGCACCTTAAAAACATTAAATAACCAAGTGTGACCATATAGGCCCCAACCGCACCTTAAAAACATTAAATAACCAAGTGTGACCATATAGGCCCCAACCGCACCTTAAAAACCTTAAAAGACCAAGTGTGACCATATAGGCCCCAACCGCATCTTAAAAACCTTAAATAACCAAGTGTGACCAAATAGGCCCAAACCGCACCTTAAAAACCTTAAATAACCAAGTGTGACCAAATAGGCCCCAACCGCACCTTAAAAACATTAAATAACCAAGTGTGACCATATAGGCCCCAACCGCACCTTAAAAACATTAAATAACCAAGTGTGACCATATAGGCCCCAACCGCACCTTAAAAACCTTAAAAGACCAAGTGTGACCATATAGGCCCCAACCGCATCCTAAAAACCTTAAATAACCAAGTGTGACCAAATAGGCCCAAACCGCACCTTAAAAACCTTAAATAATCAAGTGTGACCAAATAGGCCCCAACCGCACCTTAAACACCTTAAATAACCAAGTGTGACCAAATAGGCCCCAACCGCACCTTAAAAACCTTAAATAACCAAGTGTGACCAAATAGGCCCCAACCGCACCTTAAAAACCTTAAATAACCAAGTGTGACCAAATAGGCCCCAACTGCACCTTAAAAACCTTAAATAACCAATCAAAACCATATAGGCCCAAACTGTACATTAAAAAAAAATAAAAAAAAATACAATATATATATATATATATATATATATATATATATATATATATATATATATATCAATATATCAATATATATATATATATATATATATATATATATCAATCAATATATCTATCAATCAATATATATATATCAATCAATATATAAATCAATCAATATATATCAATATATAAATCAATCAATATATAAATCAATCAATATATATATATATATATATATATATATTTACACACATAAAGCAATTTACATAAACAAAAAAATATATTAATTGATATTTATTTATTAATTGATTAATTGATGTACTTTATTAATTATTTGATTACTGCTCATGTATTTTTATTAGACATATTATCCTGTAACATATATTAGACATATTATCCTGTAACATGTATATCACATAAATAGCCCTGTAATATGTATAATACATACAGGGTCACACAAGTTCACACTAACCTTTTTTGCCCTTACAAGCTTCCATCCCTGCTTTGCTAATTTTTTAAAGACTCTGATTGGTTAAAATCAATGTCAATCAAAATTTCAGACAATCAGAGTCCTTAAAAAATAGAATAAAAGGAGGAGCGTGGGAAAAGATCAATTAGTCGTCGGGGGAGCTCCTTGTAGGAGGAACTTCGTTAGATTTTTTTTTTTTTTTTTTAGAGCGTCTGGTTTTTTAGGTGGAGACCTCTTGCAATGGGCCAGAATGGATGGACAATGGCTTCAATCAAGATGAGGGCAAGGGCTTCTATCAAGATTGAAGGACATGGGCTTCAATCAAAATTGATTGGAATGCCTAACTATCCAGGGCAGAAGGCCACCGCTGGAGGGGTCAATTTGACAGGTAAGTATGTGCTGTTGTTTACTTTATTATTGTTTTTTTTTTTTTCCCCTTTCCTTATTTTTTTGTTATCTTTAAAAGTGACAGGCAATGTATTCTTTTTATTTTAACTGCAATGTTAAAGATACATTGCCTGTTACTTTTAAAAATGGAATAAAAATATGACAGGGCTGTATTGTTGTTGTCTTTTTTTGTTGTGTTTTTTTTTTTTTACTGTAAGGTAGGTGGGTTGCTAGTTGGGCCAGGGTGGGGTGTGGGTCACTGGGTCAGGGTTGTAGGTAGGTGGCTTGGCTTGGTACTACCAAGCCACCTACCTATCACCGTGACACAGTGACCACACACCACACCCTGGCCCAACTACCAAGTCACCAACATTGCAAGATCAACAACTATATATGTGCTATATGCAGGGTTTAGTGTAATGACTTTAGAATGGCGGTATTCATCTACATTCATGATCAGTTTGAAAGAATGTAAACCCATAGTGAACATTATATTTACACCCCTAACTGATGGTGCTGCTGAGCACATCTGTTGACTTTCAGGGTTCTTTAATTGGTGATACAGAAATCCAATGGTAACAACATTAGCGAATCAAACACAAACACCAAAATCTAATAGGACTTATTTCCACACAGTGGGCAATAAGCACAGGTATGCATAGTATCATGTGGAGGTGGGTAACATACAGAGTTCCAATAACACAGGAGAATAGGGATAAATGAACAGAATGCAGGCAGTGGGGATGACATTAATATGGATGATCAGTTGAAGGCGGTTTACAGTGTATCATCCAACATGAGGCAAAATCAAAAAAATCATATTATTACACATATCAAGCCAACAACACCATTCATGGAACAATAACAACGATAATACAGAATTAGGAGATGTACCTTTGGGGAGGGGTAAAATGTAGGCGTGTGTGTCCAAAAGACACCTTTATGCAACTTGAGAGATATTGGTGCTAAATCAGTGAATCTTCTAACCTCAATTGGTCAATTCTCTAGTCAATCCTGTAGGAAAGCAGACTCTCCATACCTAACTTTGGACACTCATATTGGGACCTGAGCCAGTACCATATCAGCCTGTTCTAACTTATTTGAGAGATTTACACATGAAAAACAAGGCAGTTTGAGGGTAAATCTGTTCTCTGATTGAGCATCTTTACTATCTGTATGCATAACAGAAGATTAACATAAACTCATTATCAGTTATGTTACAACTCTTCCCCATATGTACAGGGAGGGTCACATCAGCACTGACGAAGAGATCTGGAAGGGAGTATGATGCAGCCTTCACAATAGTCCAAATGAAGGAGAGTATATATATATATATATATATATATATATATATATATATATATATATATATATATATATATGTATATGTATATGTATATGTATGTATATGTATATATAAAGCAATAGGTACATATAAATCTATGTAGAGTATGTGAGCATCAGTAGTAAGAATCAGATATCACACTGGATGATTAGGACACATGCACATACATGATGCACTGTGACATTAGCATGGTCATGGAATGTCGGAGTGCTCATCCTCATCTGTTATTCTGACTGTGAGGAATGTGACACATCTTTGCAGACTGTAAGAAACATACAATGAACAGGTTAATATGAACTTTACACATGCAATATGAGTGGCTACTTCATCACATACCAACACATGCAGGTAAGTTGAAACATATGTTTTACCTGTTATTTTCTTATATATGAAACAAGCTACTCATCTGGCAGATGATGAGGAAGGATATTTCTAACACATCCTGGTGTAGGAATATCACACCTATTACACATTGATGAATCATTGTAGAGCCACATGTATTGTTTTACCTTGGATGTGGTCCAGAAATGATCCAGGAGGTGACTTGTTTCCCCAGGCCACGTCTTCTGTTTTTGGACCGCTTACGCATTATGGATTGGGATGTGTTCTGGAAATTGAAAAGTAGCCCTCCATTAATGGCGTTGTTATTTAGTTCTCCTTCAGCATACTGTACATGCACATGTTATTCAGCAAATATTTACAATGTAGTTCACATTGTTGTAGCAGTAGTTCTGTTGCTGTACATGTTGTTTTTCTTTGTCTATGTTGTTGAAAGATGAGTTGACACATGGCAGCAGTTCTGTAATGTCAACATGATGTGATTATTGGAGTCACATATTATCCACCGTAATCATTTTGCTTTCAACATTGATTTAAACTATCATTAGTGATCACATCTTTGTATCACCTTCTGTACATATATTCTCATTTAATGTCTGCTGGTACAGTCATATTTACAGATTGATATGAGTTGCATTGATCCCTATTGAATGTGGATTTTCATGATGTGAACTTTAATGGTCTATAGTGTGTTGAGGTTTTCATATACGAATGTGGGGCTTATATACATTGACATTGTGGGATATATAATCCACTCCATTTTTCTATGCTAATAATGTTTTGAATTGTCAGTACTTATGATGTGTATGGGAATGTGTGCATACTTACCAGTAACGGATAGCATAGCATGTTCTAGTTTATCCATTGTTAAACATTAGTTCATCATGAGACATACATCAAATCAGGAAATTCTCCTCTACTGTGGTCTGTTTGATATTCTGTATAACAATAGGGATAGAGCAAAGACATTTATGAGTTATGCATAATCAAGCTATTTTATAGTTAGTTCTTATTGGGTTTGTACTTACATGTGAAGTACTCACTGTTGATGAGTGCACATTGTTGAGATCCCTGCACTTTATCCACTACAGGGGGAGGTAAAGGCTCTTCTTCCCCATGTAGTAGAGCAGCATTAATGTTGGCCTGTACTGCTATATTGTGCAGACAACATCAGACAACGATGATCCAACAAACCTTGTCTGGGATATATTGTAGAGACCCACCAGAAGAATGTAAGCATCTGAAGCACATCTTTGGTACACCAAAGGTGCACTCAGTTACATTCTGGCATGTCTTATGGGCCATATTATCCTCTTCCTGTGTTTGAGGATTGCTCACAGGGGCCAACAACCACTGCAAACACCCATAGCCTGCATCACCTGACATAAAAAAAGGGAGATGTAGATATTATTAGGATGTTGTGATGTTTGTTAAAGCAGATTAATGTATACACAATGAACCATGTATTGTTAATTTTTGAATATGTTGTTGTGAACTTCATACTGTTTGGGCCAGATAACACAGGGTTATTCACAACAACAGGCAATGATATTATGGCTCAGGTAGTAATTCGCCCCTTAGTCACATGTGAACATCAGAGCAATAGAGTGAAACATGATGTATATGTCAGTGTATCCAGTGTTAGTAAGATATGCTTTCCTTTGATACTTATGGGTACTCACCCAGTAGCCAACAGGATAGAAATTGACAAGACTGGAACAAATCATAGGTGGCTGATTGACACAGGATATGGGCATGGTGAGCACTTCCAGGGAAGGCTGCAAACATATTTTGTATGCACATGTTTGCATAACAAACAACATGTACATTGATAGAATGTTACTGTTTGTGATTTCTGAACAGAGCTTCCTGCTCTTTAGGAGGTATCAATGCAACATGTGTACAATCAATAGCACCTAGCATGTTAGGGATACCTCCTAATCAATGAAAATCATATTTTACCTTCAAGGTCTTTTCCACAGTGTTAGGATAACTGATGAATCTGGTAGCTTACAGAACAATAGCACAGAGAAATATGCTCAGACAATCTGAGAATCTTGGCTGAGACATTCCTCTGACTATGTTTAGGGTGTTCTGGAAACTACCAGATGCAAGGAGGTGTATTGCAGCTAACATCAGTGTCATTCCTGGTATAGCTCTATTGATCTTGATCCATGAGAGAGGCTCAAGATCCTCCCTCAGGACCGCACAGAGCTCTACAAGACTGGCACGAGGGAGCGTAAAATGCTCATACACCTCCCCATCAGTTAACCCCTCTAATGTGACTCTCCCCTTGTATACATTGGGTGCCTGGGTTCTCATTACAGACTTCTGGACCTGCTCACCCCCCCCCCCCCCCCCCCCCGTGGCTCTTGCCAGCTTTTCAAGGGCACCCAGTTCTTGTTGAGGGCCACCAAGTTCCTCACCCACCTGATTATTTTTTTCTGCCCACCCAAAAAGCTGATGTAATCCTCCCAGTCTGCAAATGCCCCTATATCCCCCAGTCCTTAGTGCTACTGGAGCTCTCTACCATACCTGATCCCCCACCATAATACTTTGCGTGGCCTGTGAAAATTCACATGCTTGGCTTGGTTTTGGAGCAGCATTGATCACATTACCACTCTCACCCTCGTTCACTCCCAGACACTCTTCTCTTCCAGTCCTCATCCACTCTTCAATCGCACACCTTGCCTCCAGATCTCCATTATGCCACATATTATACAGACAGTAGTATCACAGATGTGACCATGCATCCATGTTCTCTTGTATCTCTCTGACTTGTTGAGAATCCATGCTGTTTCACATGTGCTAATGACTTGTTGGGGATGGGGTTATATAACTTGATGATTACAGCACCTGTTAAAAGGCAGGTGGATTTCATGTTTGGAATTACTCACTTGTGTATTTGAGACTTATCTGGCATTCCAGCTGATGATTGCTCTGCTCCATACACACTCACTTTTTGATGCAGTGTAAACAAATTATGTTACAATAATTATATATTATAATTATGTTACTCACAACAGAATCAGATTATTTATGTATTCAGGATGTATCTGATTACATTGCTATAGTTAATTTTTTGATGTTGGCTTCAACATGGCCTTTCCTGTTCACATGTATTTCTTAACCTATGATTTTCATTTTGATTCATATGTTTCATTGCTCTTTTGTGCCTCAGTGTTTGCTAAGTGATGATAACTCCCATTGTTAAATGATTATACATGTTTTTATCTAAGTGTGCTATCTCTTTGCTGCGTCAACAGTTTTTGGCAATGTCTATAGCAGTGTTTCACAAACTAATCCTCAAGACTAGCCAGACAGGTGAGGTTTTCAGTTTTACAGTGTGTGAACACAGGTGAGGCAATTATTATTCAACAGGAGCCTCTGATTTAGTCACTTGGGTTGTCATGGTTAAATATTTAATCTGGCCTGTCTGAGGAGTCTGGAGTAAATGTTTGTGAACCACTGGTATATGATGAATGTCACTACAGTGCGGCAGATATTTTATTTTGACATAATTGTGACAATGGGCATGTTGAGCATGACAATCTGATGAACTTCCCTGCTTTTTGTATTGCTTAAGAGTGGTTTACTGTCTTTTTAATGTCTATTAGGGCACTCTTACGTCTTTGTAAAAACCCTTTGCGAGTTCTATTTGGCTACATTTGCCGTTTACAGGTTTGAACGCAAATGCGGCTATGGTGAATTGTAGCAATTTAACAGCAATTTGAGATTGTAGCATTTACGGGCTTGAAAGATTAAATGCTGGGTTGGACTTACGATTTATGCAACCGCAGTTGTTTTTCAGACGGTAACCCGCAGATCGTTTGCGGGTAGCTAAAAGAGGCCAATCCGTAACTTTTGCTGACACCTTTACGGGCTTCAGTAAATACAATTTGGCTAATTTAATAGGGCCCCAAGATCAGGTCCTGAAGGGCTACATATAGAAGCATGATTTACGATTTGGGCTTTCTGCCATGTACATATGGGCTTGAGTCAATTTCATCGATCTGTAACTGTTGGAATTTAATCAGGCCCATAGTTTTTATATCATTATTGATTAACGTTAAATCTTTGTACTTTAAGTAGTATTAGTATTGATAGTCCTGAATCCTGCCATCTCCAGCTGTGCTATTGGCTGCCTTTATATAGCTATGAACCATGGGAGATAAATTTATAATGAAGTATTTTTATATCTCCAATACATATTTTTGTCTCCTATATTTACAGTATATCTCCGGTGCTAATAGAAAGCAGCGGCGCACAGCAGACAATCGCTCCGAGCTCTCATGTTCTTATAATCTAAAGGAACGTTGTGAGATTGCTCTAAGACTCATGTTCTCTTCTACATGACTTGTTTACCCCCAAGGTTACAACAAAACCTCTGTAGAGAGACAACCGTGGGACAGATTAACATGTAAATAGTCTGATGACACAGGGAGCTCCTACCTTCCGGTCTATGAGATTCATGTTTATATTAGAAATATTGCTTGAATTTATTTTGGGTAATGATACTAAACACTAATAAAGTAATATTATGTATCAAAATCAAATATGTTTTGTGTGTGCATAAAATATATGTGAGAGGCTAATATAAAGATGTCAGATACTCTTCCTTGCTCCACCTGGATAAAAACATTGTTAATATTAGTAAAAATTAGTATTGAAAATTATTGTTGACATCATTAATATTAGTGAAAATTGTTAGTGAAAGTTTTTATTGACATTAATATTAGTGAAAAATCTTATTGAAATTTTTTTGGCATTTTTAATATTTGTAAAAATGATTATTGACAATCATAAATTGACATCACTAATATTTTTGAAAATTATTATTGAAAAATATTTCTGGCATCATTATTATTAGTGAAACATATAATTGAAAATTATGATTGGCATCATTATTATTAGAGCAAATAATTATTGAAAATGATTATGGACATCAATAATATTAGTGAAAATGTTTGTGAAAATTAATATTGACATCAATAACATTAGTGAAAATTATTAGTGAAAATGATTGTAGACATCATTAATATTAGTAAAAATTATTACTGAAAATTATTATTCACCTCATTAATGTTTATGAAAATGAATATCGACATCATTAATATTATTGAAAATTATTATGGACATAATTAATATTAGTTCATTTTTGGATGCTTTTGCTATTTTAATCTAAAAATCTTTTGATTGTGCCTGCCTCTTCAGGAATGATGTTCTGATCTGAATTGAATTGCTATGTGCTGAGATTGAACATAAAAGGCACAACCTAATGTGTCACTGACAGACCCTGTACACCTCCAGATGACATTGTAATACTGTATTCAAATAGAAAGAAAATAATAAAATATATGTTAGTATCTATATATAAATAAAATTAATTAGAAACTACTTTCAAGTGTCTCTTATTTATTTTGTAAGTCCAGGGTTATTCTAGAATAGGTTAAACTTTGGAAATGAAGCCAAACTGTTCATGGGAAGGTTTGGAAGGTCATATCATGAGAAGACAGGATTCCCTGAAGAAGACTCTGATGCTGAGAAAGATTGAAGGCAAATGAAGAAGGGGATGGCAGAGGCAAAGGTGTATAGATGGGGTCATTAAAGCAATTAACATGAACTTGAGGGAGTTAAGAGGGGCAGTGGCTGACAAACAGTCAAGGCCAAGCAGCAGAGAATTTGATCTATCAAAGGTGGCTTTGGAATCCACAATTTAATTAATGCAGAGTACAACAGAGCTTGCAATGTATTTTATTCTTAAATTTTTTAAATATGTTTTTATTTTAGTAGCTCTTAGTAATATTTATTGATTGTAGAGATGTCGCGAACAGTTCGCCCGCGGACTATTCGCAGCGATTTTGTCATGTTCGCGTTCGCAGCGGACGGCGAACATATGCGCTTTTCGGTTCGCCCCCTATACATTATCATTGAGGAAACTTTGACCCTGCACCTCACAGTCAGCAGACACAGTCAGCAGACACATTCCAGGCAATCAGCAGTATACACTCCCTTCCAGAGCCTTCCATCTGAAGGACAGCGACCCAAAAAGCCCTTTTTAGGGCTAGAACATCATTTATTTTATAATTTTTTTCTGTGTAATCTAATTGCATATGCCTGCCTGCCAGCATGTGTGTGTGACAGGCTAACACCTAACAGCTTATATTGTGCTTAGTGAAATAAAACAACAATTTTTTGACTGTAATAGATTGAATAGCAATTGCCTGCCTAAAGGCGTGTGTGTGAATCCTATTGCATCTACTCTGCCAGCTTTTGCCAGTGCACAATGATACGTGATATCTGGTGCAACCGTAGTGTACAGTGACATAAAACAACACTTTTTTTACTGTAATCGACTTAATATCAGTTTCCTGCCTACAGGCGTGTGTGTGAAGCCTATTGCATCTACTCTGCCAACTTTTGCCAGTGCACAGTGATACGTCATATCTCGTGCAACCGTAGTGTACAGTGACATAAAACAACACTTTTTTGACTGTAATAGATTGAATATCAGTTGCCTGCTTACAGGCGTGTGTGTGAGGCCTACAGCGCCCACTCTGCCAACTTTTGCCAGTGCACAGTGACACTCATATCTGGTGGCACCTTAGATTGGACCGACCAAGCATCTTTTTCCATCTCCTGCTTCCAAAAATCCATGCCATATACACGTCCCCTGATAGGTGACGTAACAGGTATCAAACTGATAGGAATAAATAGTACAACTTAATACACCACTCCTATCTGGTGGCACATTACATTGCTTGTGCAGTGCCCCAAATTCAAAGTAGGAGGTCCGACCAAGCAACTTTTTTCCATCTCCCTGTTCCAAAATTCAATGCCATATACACGTCCCCTTATAATAACGCAGACAGAGGCAAAGCAGAGAGAGGAGTCTGAAGAAGAGGAGTCAGAGGAGGAAAGTGGCTTTGAGGAGGTGGAAGACCAAACACAGCAGGCGTCCCAGGGGGCTTGTTGTCACCTTTTGGGGACCCTTGGTGGCTGGGTGGAGGAAGAGACCTTCAATGACATCAGTGAGGACAAGGAGAGGGCATTCAAGGCTATCCTAGATAACTAGCAAGGAATATTGATCCAGGGAGAAATTTGATCGCCAGTTTCTGGGGTCAGGAAGGAATTTTGCTTTTTTTTCCCCTTATGAGACAATTGGCAAAGTTTCAATGGTTTTTTTTTTATGTTTGCCTTCCTCTGGATCAATTAACAATAATTAACAATAATTAACAATTAACAATAATAATAAATAGTCCAAATTAAAAAGATCAATAGAGATCTAAAAAGGTTGAACTTGATGGACTAACTCTTTATTCATTCTCCAATACTATACTATTAATAATTATTTAATCAATAATTTAATTAATAACTAATCCGCATATTGCAGATCAGAGGAGATCTTAACAGGTTGAACTTGATGGACTGAAAGTCTTTTTTCAACCTTAATTACTATGTAACTATGTAACTATGTAAGGAACGGGACATGGCTAGCTTGGTATCCAACCTTGTGCAAATGGGGAGTTTGCGGTTGTGCAAATGGACTGTTTGCGGTTGTTTGCGGTGCATTAAACGGGGAGATTGGTCTGTTACTGTGAAGCGGGTGTAACCCTTACACTACCTGATCGATACAACAGCATACCTGATGTTTTAAAGCATGTTATTCCAAACAATTTAGGAATGTTAGGTGATTTATGCCCTTTATGGCTTAAAACCAGACTCTGCATCAACTATGTAATTTTCTGTGGGAGTTTTGCCATGGATCCCCCTCCGACATTCCACAGTCCAGGTGTTAGTCCCCTTGAAACAACTTTCCCATCACTATTGTGGCCAGAAAGAGTCCCTGTGGGTTTTGAAATTCGCCTGCCCATTGAAGTCTATGGCGGTTCGCCGGGTTCGCCCGTTCGCGAACATTTGATGGAAGTCCGCGTCCGCTGTTTGCGAACCTCAAAATTTGATGTTCGCGACATTACTAATTGATTGTCAAAAGTTGTCATTACAACCAGCTTGTGATTCCTCTCTACCATATATATGGTGTATATTTATTTATGAATGAAACGTTAAACTGCTATAGTTATAGATTTTTTTTTCTTGCATTTCCATCATTCTAGCACAAATTATTTAAAAAATGTTATGCTGACAGAATTATTTGTGCATGCAATATACCTACTAGACTCAAAATTCTGAACATATTGCTTTTATTTACATGAACTATCCCCTTTTTAAAAATAAACGGCCACTGTAGTTAAAGACGAATGGCACTTGTTGAATAAGTATGTAACAAACTAATAATATTAGCAGACATAAAACATTGTATGGGAAAATAAGAAATTTTGTATTTGTTACATTACTTATGTAGAGCTGGATTATGGGTGCATATGTTTGTATCTGTCAGTGGAGGGAGGAGTGGGGGAGAAGGCAATAGTAGAGTTTAGTATGATTTGTTAGGTAATTGGATCTAACTGAAACAAAACCATATCCCTTCTCCCTCACAGGCCCATAAGCAGGTTGCTTGCATCAGGGAATTAAAGTATTGCTCTCTACACAAAACTTTCACCAACTATCATGGATGCCTCTGTGGTCCAGCAGAGGCATTTTTTTTTTTCAATTAACGTCTAGCTTAATTTTCCCTCTTCAATTATGTTTTAGTAACTCTCAAAGTTACCAAACATATTGTGATATGCTCTTTTTATGGGACTTGATAAGGCAAACTAGAGCCAAACCAACCCCACAGATTCATTTTTGGTCCGATGGAAAATCCCTCCTGTATGCACAGCAAATCTTGGCTGGACACTCCCTGCTTGGGACAAGTTACCAGTTGCAGTTGGACCAAGTTGCAGGAACAGCTGGGCTGTAAATAGGCACTCAGTTAAGCAGATTAACCCTCAGTATAACAGAGATGTACTCATTAGAATGAAGACACACAATGTGCTTCAAACATATGCATACTTTACTGATTTACAACCACAATTCTATGCCCAAAATACAATACAAGCACTGGGTCACTCATGCAATAGGGGTACTGCATTGTAGCCACCTGTCAATCACAAGGAAATAATAACCCTGTGGGTTTGATGTCTTATGGGTGTTAACTGATAAGGAGGTATCTCTCAGTCTGATGTCTGATTGCCCCTCTTCCTGATGGTATTAGCCATTAGACATGTTAAATTACCATTGAGAAAGCTACCTAGGGGTCATTACAGATGTAGCCCTTCTGACTAACACTAATCAGGTTATGTGAACTAGGAAGAGGTACTTGAGTCTATAAAGTGATATACACCCAATAATCATTAGTAAGCCCCAGGTGGTACAATACACATAGATTAAACAAGCCTAAAAGTAAATATGAACATAATACTGAGCCAATCCCCATGCGGGTGGTTCAGCAACTGTTCCCTCAAAAATGCCCAAAATGTGTCCAACCTTATGGATGACTCCCTAGCTCCCTACAATTACTTGTCCTCCTGCCTGGATAGGCCATCTGCATTGCCATGGGTTTTACCACAATGATGTTTAATCCCAAAGTTATAAGTCTGGAGGACTAGGCTCCATCACAGCAATCTTCCATTGTCTCCTCCTACTCGAGTTAGCCATACCAGTAGGTTGTGGTCAGTGACCACTATGAACTCTCGCCCATAGACAGGCAGCTATCCCCCCTATCTTAGCTTGAGCTTACAATAGTTTACACAGAACCTAGTCATGCCATCCTACTTGGGGACTAACACGACAGGAGATGCCCAAGGGCTAGAGATGTCGCGAATAGTTCGCAGGCGGACTGTTCTCGGCGACCATAGCATGTTCACGTTCGCGGCGAACTGCGAACATATGCGAGATTCGACCCTCCCCCAATACTTTATCATTGAGCAAACTTTGACCCTGCATGTCACAGTCAGCAGACACATTCCAGCCAATCAGCAGCATACACTCCCTTCCACACCCTTCTACCTCATGGACAGCAGCCATTTTGGAATCAGAACTAACTTGCAGTCTTACTGAGAGGAGATAGAGTGTAGGTGATACTGCATCAATAGGGAAAACCATAGCTAGGCAAGTTTATTCAGTGTCCAGTGCAGTGCTGAAGGACTCTTGTGCATTATTATTATTATTATTACTACTATATAATGTGTAGATGTACCAGCTGGGCATGCATTATTATTATTATTATTATTATTATTATTATTATTATTATTATATAATGTGTAGATGTACCAGCTGGGCATGCTCTTGTGCATTATTATTATTATTATTATTATTAGTAAAATACTACTACTAATAATAATAATGCACAAGAGCATGCCCAGCCGGTACATCTACACATTATATAGTAATAATAATAATAATAATAATAATAATAATGTAGAAGAGCATGCCCAGCCGGTACATCTACACATTATATAGTAATAATAATAATAATGATAATAATAATAATATAGAAGAGCATGCCCAGCCGGTACATCTACACATTATATAATAATAATAATAATAATAATAATAATAATAATAATAATAATAATAATGCACAAGAGCATGCCCAGCCGGTACATCTACACATTATATAGTAATAATAATAATAATAATAATAAAGCAGAAGACCTCCCCTGTGTCCCCCCCCACTCCTTCCCATGTGTCTCTCTCCCCCCCTCTCCCCTGTGTCTCCCCCCCACTCCCTCCCATGTGTCTCTCTCCCCCCCTCCCCTGTGTCTCTCCCACCCTTGCCTGTGTCTCTACCCCCTCTCCCTTCCCCAGTGTTTCTTTCCCCCCTCTCCTGTGTCTTTTCCCCCTTCCCTCTTCCCTGTGTCACTCCCCCCTCCCCTGTGTCTCTACCCCCCTCTCACTTCCCGTGTTTCTTTCCCCCCTCCCCTGTGACTTTCCCCCTTCCCTCTCCCCTGTGTCTCTCCCCCCTCATCTGTGTCTCTTCCCCCTTCTCCCCTGTGTCTCTACCCCCTCTCCCCTGTGTCTCAACCCCTCTCTCTTCCCCTGTGTTTCTTCCCCCCTCCTCTGTGTCTTTACCCCCTTTCCTCTCCCCGGTGTCTCCTCACCACTCCCTCCCATTAGTCTCTTCCCCCCTCTCCCCTGTGTCTCTACCCCCCACTCTCTCCTGTGTCTCTCCCCCCCTCCCATGTGTCTTTTCCCCTCACCTCTCCCTTACCCTGTTTCTCTTCCCCCCTCTGCCCTGTGTCTTCCTCCCCCTCTCCACTGTGTCTTCCCCCCCCTCTCCCCTCTCCTGTGTCTTCCTCTCCCTCTCCCCTGTGTTTCCTCCCCTCTCTCCTCCCCTGTAGCTTCTATACGCATACATACATACGATAAGAAATCTGGGGGAGGGGGGGTTACCTGTGTACTGTATAATATTGTATTGCATTATGTTATATTATATCACTAGCGACTTGCCTGGCACAAATGACGGGGCAATAATAATAAATAAAAACGTTTGAAGCCATGGCAATGCTGTTTGCCACACAATGTGATGCTTTTTGTACTCTGAGGACCTTCGGCGCTCATTGTGAGCATCTTCCCTTGTGTCCTTCATGTTTCGTGCTTTGCAACAATCAATCTTCGGCGCTCATCGCAAAGACAGATATATAAGTACAGTGTTAAATATATAATTTTTTGTCTGCAGTGTAAATTAAAAAATGTATTCAGGTCTCAGAGCATAATAAAGTGATTTAGATTTGTAACTGCTTTGAGAGTGCTATCGCTGGCAGCCAATGAGCAGTAATCCAGATATATAACTGCAGAGTAAAAAGTAAAACATTTTAGTGTAGTGTAAAGTCTACATTTTTATTTTCCATTACTAATTAATACTTATTAAATGAATGCACGATAATAACTATTGTGAATGAACAAATGTAAGGAAGTGCGAAGCGTTAATGTATGTAAAGTAACCGCAGTGTAAAATATACTATTAAGCGTATTTTTTTTATATATTTTTTTTTAAATAATAATGAATTAATTAATTACTAAAATACTTTACCTATTTGTAATTAATATATCCAGTGATCAATAACCTGAAGAGCTATCTAAAAAAGATTTTCCTAAAAAGCCATACGAGGTAAAGATACACTATTAACAAGGACGCTAAATCATCCACACCCGCTTACCACATACTCATTCCCCGCCATTTTACAACACTAACTTACACAATGCGGAAGTACCCAGCTACCCTAACGGCTTCCACTCGCGCACGCAGCCTATTTACACTACACACTGCACACATTGCTGACACTTACACAGCAGCTCCACAGCACTGAAAACCTACATTGTATGCTGCAGGAACATGAAAACAGATTGTCAGCTCTTCAGCACAATGCTTCCTGCATATATTACTTACAAATAGGTAAAGTATATTTATTTAGAAATTATTTCATTAGCATACAAAAATACATATACACAAAAAAAAACATTATCACATTAAACATAAAAGCCATTCACTGCGCGCCTCACAACGAGCGCCAAAGCTGCTCATAGCACACAAAGCCTTGCAATAAGCGCAAAAAACACATCACCGCCGACCAAAGAATAACAGCAAAAGCGCCTATCAGAAAAAAAATACAACCAACAGCCTCGCAATGAGCTCCGAAGGATATCCGACCGCCAACAAAATGAATGTTTTGTCCAAACCATTACCTGCCTTACAATCTTATTGCCGCCATTTTTTGACGGGCAAGTCGCTAGTAAATATATAAAGATCAAGATAATAAAAGTATCAGGAAATGTAACACAAAGATGCACGCGCGTCTGAATAATACGACAAATACGGATTTTTGTCATAAATGATATGATCGCAGTATTGGGTCATAAACCCTAAACACTGGAATCTGTTACATACAATTTACTGATGATGTCATTAATGGGCTTCAAGGGGGGGGGATCTCTTTTCATACTTTTTGAGTGGTGCAAATCCAACATACGCAGAGCGGAAACGCCACATCTGTGGGACACACACAAAGGGGTTCACTTTGGGGGAAAAAAACAAACAAATATGAAATATTTAATAATCATATTTTGATGTTACCAACAGATAAGGAAACAAAACTGAGGTTATTATATCTAATAGTAGCAAGCCTGGGAGTACTGGGAGTACTAATACTGCAGCAGGAGGTCAGGACTAATATCACCTATAGACCCCCATACAGATAAAGGTCAGTACTAATGTCCCTCTACAGACCCCTAGTCAGATAAAGGTCAGTACTAATGTCCCTCTATAGACACCCAGTCAGATAAAGGTCAGTACTAATGTCACCTATAGACCCCCAGTCATATAAAGGTCAGTACTAATGTCACTCTATAGACACCCAGTCAGATAAAGGTCAGTACTAATGTCACCTATAGACCCGCAGTCATATAAAGGTCAGTACTAATGTCACTCTATAGACACCCAGTCAGATAAAGGTCAGTACTAATGTCACTCTATAGACACCCAGTCAGATAAAGGTCAGTACTAATGTCACTCTATAGACACCCAGTCAGATAAAGGTCAGTACTAATGTCACCTATAGACCCCCAGTCAGATAAAGGTCAGTACTAATGTCCCTCTATAGACACCCAGTCAGATAAAGATCATTACTAATGTTCCTCTATAGACACCCAGTCAGATAAAGGTCAGTACTAATGTCACTCTATAGACCCCCAGTCAGATAAAGTTTTGAAATGTTTCTTGGATAGCATTGGGGCTAAAGGAGGTTTGGCCATCAGGTAGTCTAAAGATACCGTATATTATGTCCTCTCTTGGGGGGTAAAGACACTAATAATTCCTCCAATAAAATCCTGTTTTTTGATGTGGGCAAGGTCCCTGGTTAGCCCATTGGGTTATCTGTTAAAAAGAGTGGTGCAGAGACTGTGGGGGCTGTTAGCCTCCTTGTCCCCGTGTGGCCGTTTAGAATCCCTGCTGCTGCATGTTTCAGCTTTATTAAGGTGTAATTGTACAGCGTTTGACTCAAGTAGCTGCCTGTGCTGGGTCAGTTTGGCTTAATTGCTGGGCCCTTTTTCTGCCAAGATGGCGACCGTCAGTCCATGGGCCTCTATGTCCCCTTCACTACCTATGTCCCCGCTTGTGTGCTTATTTGGGATGGCCCCCCTTTATATCACCGACCCGTGGCCTTCTCAGGTCCCCCCCTCAATCTCTGAGTGTGGGTATGCGGGCTGGGGGGTTGAATCAGGCATACCTTCTTCTCTGCTCGCTACAAGATCAACAATACCTAATTTTTCAGGCATGTGTACATGCCTAATGTTTCTGGCCTCTGGTGCTGCACTGTGCCTTCAACAACCAAACCCAAAAAAAGGCACATAACAGGGATTAAACTGATAGGAGTAGTACTACTTAACACACAGCTCATATCTGGTGTAAAAGTAGTGTACATTTAAAACAAAAACATTTTTTTCTACTGTAATAGATTGCATAGCAGTTAGTTGTCTGCAAGCGTGTGTGTCAGACCTACAGCGTCTACTCTGCCAACTTCTGCAAGTGCACAGTGCCACTCATATCTATTGTCACAGTAGCTTGGACGCATAGTACCAATCTGTCAAAACCGGTAATGATGAATGAGGTCTAGAGTAGCCTGGTTCCCTTATCCTCTACAGGTTGAGACCTAATGTTTGGGTGACTCCAGACCAACACATGAGTACAAGCAGCACACAAACTCAATGCCGCCATCCTCCTCCTGGTCCAGCATCATCAGCCACATCAACCACTGCTGTCCTTCTTGCCCCCTCTCAACCATCCGCCACTGCGTCTCTCGCCTTGAGCAGTTCCTGCTCATTTGCCCATAGTCAGGTGCCTGTAAAGGACATTTTTGAGCGTAAGAAGCTAATGTCTCCAAGTGCCCCAAAATTGAAGTGATACGACCAACAAAGCATCTTTTTCCATCTCCCGGTTCTAAAAATCCAGGCCTTATACACGCCCCCTGATATGTGCTGTAAAAGGTTTTGAACTGATAAGAGTAGTACTACTTAACACACCTTATAATAATGCAGAGAGAGGCAATGCATGAGAGGAGTCTGAAGAAGAGGAGTCAGAGGAGGAAGGTGGCTTTGAGGAGGTGGAAGACCAAACACAGCAGGCGTCCCAGGGGGCTTGTTGTCACCTTTCGGGGACCCTTGGTGTTGTACGTGGCTGGGTGGAGGAAGAGACCTTCAATGACATCAGTGAGGACATGGAACGGGACATGGCTAGCTTGGTATCCAACCTTGTGCAAATGGGGAGTTTGCGGTTGTGCAAATGGACTGTTTGCGGTTGTTTGCGGTGCGTTAAACGGGGAGTTTGGTCTGTCACTGTGAAGCGGGTGTAACCCTTACACTACCTGATTGATACAACATCATACCTGATGTTTTAAAGCACGTTATTCCAAACAATTTAGGAATGTTAGGTAATTTATGCCCTTTATGGCTTAAAACCAGACTCTGTATCAACTATGTAGTTTTCCGTGGGAGTTTTGCCATGGATCCCCCTCCGGCATGCCACAGTCCAGTTGTTAGACCCCTTGAAACAACTTTCCCATCACTATTGTGGCCAGAAAGTGTCCCTGTGGGTTTTAAAATTCGCCTGCCCATTGAAGTCTATGGCGGTTTGCCGATGCTCGCCGGTTCGCGAACAAGGGCTCTTAGAGGGCTGGATAACTTTAAGCCTTAGCATCTCATCTAACTCTCTGGATGCTGGCTTGGACTGACTCTGGGACCCTGTAAGAGGGTTGCTTAAGGGGAGGGCAATCCCCAGTCAGTACCTTTAGTAAAAAAAGCAATTGCAACAAAGATTCTAAGCTCAAAACAGGGCCCTTCATTTTCTGAATTTGTTAATATTGTATTTTCCCTGTTCTTACCCCTTGTACAGCGCTACAGAATATGTTGGCGAGATACAAATAAAAGTTAATGATAAATAAAAAATAATAATACCTGTGAGGGATTATGCCCAGGGAGATGAGAAAATAGACCAGGGACATTATCCAGTTCTGTATTTAGTGTCTCTTGCTGGGCCTGAGTCATAGATCAACCTTCTTGGAGCCACTGGGCAGTAAAGTGGAGGAGCCCCTCTGAGTGAGTATGCAAGGTATGCAGAGACCCATTTTTACCTTTTCTGTGCATTTAAGTTCCTTTTCCTGTTGTAACTATCTTGTTATAGGTAGTTAAGAGCCCTTAGGCGACTGCCTAGTTGGACTAATGGACAATTCGGACATGCTGGCACCAGTTCCTACCTTTGTTCCCCTTCCCAAGCTTCTCTCATAAGGTTCAGTGGCCCTCTCAAATGATGCCCATACAGGAGTTCAAACAAGGAGTACACAGTGGACTCCTGGGGGACACACGGTAGGCAAAGAGAAGGTATGGTAACAGCTTTTCCCAATCCTTATTTTGCTCCCCAAAGGTCCTGAACATTTTTTTGAGAGTGCCATTATAGCATTCACATAAGCCATTGGTCTGGGTGTGGTAGGGGGAAGAAGTGAGGTACTTATTCTCACATAGCTCCCATAGTTCTTGGGTCAGGGAAGGCATGAACTGAGTACCCTTATCAGACAAACATTCCTGAGGGAACCCAATCCATGAGAACACTACTAAGGCTCCTGCTACCGTACAGGCAGAAATATTTCCCAGGGCTACTGCCTCTGGGTACCTGGTAGCATAGTCTACCACTGTCAGGATATACTTCTTCCCAGTCTTACTGGGTCTAGCTAGGGCCCTACAAGGTCAATGGCTACCCTCTGGAAAGGGGTATCTATCAGGGAGGTGATGCAAAGGCACATTGGCAGCCTCCCCGGCATGTCCATACCGCTGACAAGCATCACAGGAGTCACAATAGGTGTTAACATTGTGATTCAAGCCTTGACAGTAGAACACCCGTGTTAGCCTCTGCCTGGTCCTTCTACGGACAGCTATTGGCACATCATGGTCTCATCCCAGCAACTGATCCTTGAAAACTTTGAGGACTACCAGCAGCCTCAGTCCTACACAATGTCCTTTCTTCTCATCCCCGGAGGTTACCCTATACAATAACCCATTCTCCCAGGTAAAACTCTCCCCATGAGAGCCTGGCTCTCTCTGTGCTGCCTTCTTCCTAATAGCCTCTAGGGTACTGTCCTCTGCTAGAGCTACCTTCAGCTCATCTAGCCTGGCCCCTGGTAACCCAAAACCCAAGCAGATAAGGAGCTTACCTCAAGGTCCTCTGGGCTGGTCGTTTTCCTTAGTTCCTCCAGAGCTTCCAGACCTCAAGGCTACTGACTGGGACTTGATAACAATGTTCAAATAATGACATTCCATGGATCCCAAGTCATTCCCCAACAACACATCAGTAGGCAATCCTTCCATCACTCATACTTCCCGGATCTCTTTGCCCTGTACCCAATCCAACTCCACACGGGCAAGGGGAATGGTATATTGCTGTTCTCCATCAATTACCACATCCATAGATTTGTCCAGGATGGCAGCGGGGCTTACCCTGATGTCAGTTATGGTAGTCCCAATGTCTCTGAGCCCATCCACTTGTTGGCCATCAACTAATACAGGTTAGGTGGATGGAAGGGTAGGTGGCAGGCTCCTCCTAGCAATCCTGGAACTCCTTCACCTCCTCCTGCTCATGTCCCCTATGTCCTAAATACATCAAGGCGTCAACAGGAGGCTGCTCTACCCGGTGGAACTGGGTGGGGCAATCCCTCTTGTAGTGGCCAAGCTGGTGGCAAGTAAAACAAGTGGGTCCTGCATTGCTCTCATGCCCCTGTGGCTAACCACTGTTCCTTGTTGCAGGTTTTGGGGGTGCCAGAACCCCTGGGTGTGGAGCCCCTGGCTTCCCCTGGATAGTATCCATGCACCTGTGAGGGGGTATGTATGGCTGGGGGGTGGCCTTGATGCAGCAGCCTGATATGGGAAGACAGCAGGGACAGTTTGCTGGCCTCTCACCTCCTCAAACTGGTCAGATAGCTTGACAGCTTCCTCCACAGTGACAGGTTGCCTATCCTCCACCTACTCGTGCATGGTCTCAGAGCAAATGTTAAAAAACTGCTCCATCATAATGAGCTGCTTAGCCTCCTCTAGGGTGCATACCTCCTTGGCTTTACACCAGTTTTCTAAGGTGGTCCCCTTTCCTCTGATCCACATTCCAGAATAGGTCTCTGTACTTCCCGGCAGTTAGGAAATACCTGAGGCATAGGGCTAGTCGGACTTCCTCATAGTCATAGGACAGTGTCTCGGGAATAGTCTAGTATGCTCTCCTAGCTTTCCCGCTGAGTTTGCTGACCAGGATTTTGACCCACTTTCAAAGTCCTGTAGATACTCATCTAGGTCATCTTTGTCGTCAACAAAGGCTCTGATGCTGTTGTAAGCCAGCTTGACGTTGGCTGGCAACCCCTCTGGCACTACCAGATTTGGGGCAGGATGGAGATGGACAATGGTCCCCTGGATATCCCTGCTCAGCATGGACCTCTTGGGCAATCATACTCCTCATTTCATTCAGCTCAGTGAAGAAGGGTGTAATAGACAGGAGGGCACAGGTTAGTGTGAGGCATCAAGCTACTTAGTCTGGCTCCTGGGGCATCTGTGTGGGTGACCTGGAAAATTGGCCACCTCCCCAACCTCCTGATGGACAGCCGGTTTCCCCCTCATATCTGAGCAGCTCCTCCACCAACCTATCTTGGTCTCGGGTCATAGAAACTGTTATCCCTCTCTCTTTGATAATGGTACTGAGCTGAGACATGGACAGGTCATGATAGCTGGCCATGGTAGCTGTCGCTTAGGTTAGTAGAGGGGATCCTACCACTGCCACCAGTTGTGACAATCTGCCCTTCTTATGGGGCTTGATAAGGCAAACTAGAGCCAAACCTATCCCACAGATTCATTTTTGGTCTGTTTGGAAAATCCCTTCTGTAAGGACAGCAGATCTTAGCTGGACACTTCCTGCTTGGGACAAGCAACCAGTTGCAGTTGGACCAAGTTGCAGGAACAGCTGGGCTCTAAATAGGCACTCAGTTGAGCAGATTAACCCTCAGTATAACAGAGATGTACTCATTAGAATGAAAGCACACAATGTGCTCCAAACATATGCATGCTTTACTGATTCACAACCACCATTTTATATCCAAAATACAATACAACAGCATGGTGTCACTCATACAATAGGGATACTGTGTTGTAGCCAACTGTCACAAGGAAATAATAGCCTTTTGGGTGTGATGTCTCATGGGTGTTAACTGATAAGGAGATATCTCTCAGTCTGATGTCTGACCTCCCCTCTCCCTGATGAGATTAGCCATTAGACATGTTAATCCTATTAGACAGCTACCTAGGGGTCATTACAGGTGTAGCCTTTCTGATTAACACTAATCAGGTTATGTGAACCAGGAAGAGGTACTTGAGGTCAGTCTTTAAAGTGATATACACCCAATAATTATGAGTAACATCCAGGTGGTACAATACATACCACACAGACATTAAACAAGTATAAAGGTAAACCTGAACATCCTACTAACCCAATGCCTATGCAGGGGGTCAGCAAATGTTCCCTCAGCCTAAAAATGCCACATATTCCAGAACTAAGGGAGTCCAGATGTACAAGTCATGGTAAGCCCAAAAACTGTTCAACAAAAAGTCCACGTCCACGGCTATATATATATTTTCATTGTTCAGTGATCCTTTAAGGAACTTAGTAAAAATGAACTCTTGACCATCAAATGAGCTGGTTACAGATAAATGACTTTATGGTTGTAGTGTGTAGCTGACTAACTGTGCTGTTTTTTATGCTTTTCTAAAAAAGAGAGAGAGAAAATTGAATATTTATGTAAAAACAATAATTTACATGGTCGTTTCCAATTTATGGCCAGGTGGTATTTACAGGAAGTGTCTGAATTGTTGTTGTTGTATATAATAATAGAGGAATGTTATAATATTTGAATGTTACATTGATCTGATTTCCTGCAGTGAATTTGGTATTTTACCATCATAGGGTCTAAACAACAGCAAGTTTACCTATCCACACACTCCACTTATCTTTTGAAATGTGTACATAATTTGGGACTTCATGGCCCATCTTATTAATGGTTAATAACACAGAACAATGTATAAAACACAATATTTCTATGTATTCCTTATATTATTATTTTGCCTTTCATTGATTGAAATGGCTATTGTAAGAAATGCAAGTTATTTATGGGTAGGAAGCTAAATTACATTTGACAAAATGTTCATTTTTATATCATTACCCACAATCCTAATCTGCAGTGGACAATGGAGTGATATAATGTTATACAGTATATGAGGAAAGGTAACTATTCACAGTCCTAATCTGTAGAAACTCATCTGACACAATGAGATGTATGAGAGCCATATGAGATTTGTGTCCTCAATCCGTAACTCTCCTTCTCACAGTGAGAATTCCGTAGGTTCCTGCCATGACCTGTCTGATTGCTTATAATTAACTGCACTGACCTTATTAGACCTTTAATTGTATTCTGCTGTCAGGTCAAAAGAAATGACAAGCTGCCAGTTATCTGATAATGAGAGGTGTAATCCTCAGGGACATATTCAGGTAACATCACTGACAGAAGATCTTTCTCATTTATTTCTGTTACTCGCTGGGGCTCCTTTTATTTTGAGAAGTTGTTCTCTTAACATTAAAGAGATTATACATTATATAGTATATTATATGTGCATTCCTCTAAGTATAAATTCACAACTCATATTTACAAAAGATGTCACATCCAAATAATCCAAAATAAATTATTTCCCACAGTCGAAAATCGCCCACCATGCAGTCTGGCAGATGGCAACTGGTAACAAGGACTTGAAAGAATGAAAAGAACCAATTACAGCTTCCAAGCCAGAGAAATTGCTAAACTATCAGCTAATACACTGGCGAAAAGACAAAGAAAAAAAGCAAATCCTAAAACATAATCAATAAAATAAAATAATGAGGTCTGCTACCAATGGAGATATTACACTGTGTCTTGCTGTGTATAACAGAAATTTATAAACATTATCAGAGCTTCAGACATGTTACTTTATATAGTGTAACAATATAATAAATGGTAATTGGTGCTGGCGGGTTCACACTAGGACCTATTATTTTCAGGAAATGTATTTTTCTTTAGCTGGCCCACACAAACGTGCAGTTTCAGCAGATGTATAAAAAAATAATGTGTCTGCTTTGGGAGGTACTGACAAATGAATGGAAAGTTGTACTTTGACATTTGTACCCTATAAATACATTTACAATGATTAATTGTACATTTAGAATGTTCAATTGCTGGATATTTCCTTCAAATTTGTCTCCCAAACCTAACATTAATCAACATGCCTCTGCACACCTTCGTTATCCTGCAAAATGAGGTATTAGTGGGGTCTCATATCCCGTTCAGTGCAAGAATATAGCTTTATCTACTCCTTATGTCATCTGGGTACAGAATGGATGGCTCATCCCTGTCCATTGTAGATGTCTCTGTTTTTCAACCTCATTCCAGGCTATATTTTAAAGACACCCCTTATGGATCGCAACAATGTTGTGGTGAAGGGGTATGTGTACTACAATGAAGCTATGAGCTATATCATGTAGGGTCATGCAAGATGGACAGTTCATAGCAGAGAGGTGACACAAATATTGGCCCACTGAAAAAGGAACTGGCAATATTCTCCAGTATTCTGTCAATATAACCTTATGAATAACCATGACCAGAGACATAACAATAGACATGTCTGGGGTGCTGTGGTCCAAAGGGTCACAGAGAATCAAACACAACTGAATGACTAAACAACAACAACTTGAAAACATGTGCATGAGACTATACTTTGAGTTTGTAGAGGAAGGGCTTTGCTGTCTGACCATAATTTAACAAATAAACAATTTATTTTAAACAAATAAAGTACTTACAATTTGAGAATGAATGATTGCAGGAAGAGCAACTAACTCAGCCTACCACATTCTAACCATGTCTGTTCTATTACCAAGTTTTTTATACACAAACAGATTAATAAATAATAGACACATGGCAATCTTTTATGACTGTGATTTATCACATCAGCTAAATACTATCTGCAGGGTTATAATATCTTCAAAAATGACTTTACACATGGAGGAAAAAAAATAATTTTTATTAATAATCTTTAATTTTTATTGAAAAAGTATTGACAATGTTAAAACATGTTTTTCACACTCCAAATATTTTGAAGTTTAATATATTTTCAAATTAAACGAATTAATTAACTTCAGAAACATTTCATGTATGTTGTGTGTATCACACTTTATTTGTACCTGATCTTATATAGCTTTATGTCAGTATCACTGTATAAACATGGCAGAATAATGCATTTTTGTTACACACAGCACATCCTATTTAGTTATTACTGACCATTAATTAATTAGTTCTCCCAGCTATCTGAAATATATTCTCATTAGTAATTTGTGTTTGGGGAATTCACAGACGTCTTACTGAGAAGTTTGTTCTGATTAAATATTTTCCTTTTTGATCTGTGTCAGCTGGTGACTCACATTCTAAAGCTGGTCTAAATTATTTTTTCTTCAATTATTTTATTAAACAAGGTTCATCTAAAACGTGATGCTATAATAATGCCATTTCCAAGACTTTTCGGCTTTAGAAGAGCAATCCAAGAGAAGCTAAGAAAATAATTATCTTCTGTCTGCTACTTTACATTTAATAATATTTTTTGTGACACAGGAATGCCTGGAGATTTCATCCTATAGCAAAGACTGGGATGTACTGTAAATCTTAAGGAAATTACCTCTCTCTGCCTGACACTTCAAAGGTCAATAGAACTGACAGATCTGCTACCTGGAGGTCAAAGACTGCTCTAAATTATTGGACAAATTTGCCGATGTATATCTTGTGTCTGCTTGTGCTTATCCATAAGGTTTTCTTGGCAAAGGTTCCAGAGTGGGTGACCCTACATAGTATAGCTCACAGCGTCATTGAGGTTCACCACGACAAAGTAGAATTCCAGAATGGGTTGATAAACTTACATATTACCATGTAGTACAGGCTTGTGAAATCTTTGAGCAAGTATTGCAATACAAATAATCCTTGTAGCTATTTGTAGAGATCTACTAAGCTTTGGAATCACTGGGATATGCATCACCATACTTCCATTTCCTTTGCCTCCTATGGGGAAAAGACATTGCAACCCTTCACACCTTCACACCCCATGGCAGCCTCCCTAAGTAGCTGAGTGAATCGCCCCATTGGAATTTCCATCAGACAGACAACCAAATAGGTTATTATTCTGAAGATAATATATCTTCTTTAATTTTCCAAAGTCATAATTTCTAATCCAATCTTGGTGAATCTCTAGAGATACAATTGTGTGGCATCTACAAAAAACAGATGTTGAAGCCTATAATTGTATCACCTATACTCAGATAGGTATCTTTAAATCCTGGCCTGAGGACTGATTTGGAAACCACTGCTCTGAAACATTCAAGAAAGAGCATGCTTAAGTTTCCTAACCCCTGTTGTTTGCATATTTTTAAGTGTTGATGAGATTCCAGCTTTATTCTAATCTCTTTTGACAACAGTAAGTAAATAAAACAACAAAGGCAGCTTTTCTGTCTACAAAGAGCATCAGAAATTCCTCTCACACATAAATTGTATTTTTGACAGCCATCAGGGTAACAGATTTGCTGTGCTCATCTCATCACAGATAATTAGTGGTGTCAGCAGCATTTGCTTCTTGTGAGCATAGAGTGTTGGCTTGGTTCTGTTAGATACACTTGGAAGAACATTAAAGTTGTTTATGGCCTATAAAAGAGTATCATCAATTTTTTAAGGGGAGAATATAAGATTTATCTTAAGTTTCAAACTTCCCTCTTTGCTTGGGAATATGTATTAACTATAAAAAAATTGTTTTCTTTCACAACATTCTTAAGTTCATCAATTGTATCCTCCTCTGTGTAATTGTCACATAAAATTGACACTTCACTTACTTTTAACTTTTTACAGACCAATATATTCAAAGCTCTTGGAACGTCTCATTTCTTCCTGTTTACTCTCATATATGCTACCATCTTTCACATATGTGATCAAAGGTCATGTCATGACATTTGTAAATACAAAAGGCCATATACATTTCCTACTTTATTTGTAATTTTTTTGTTCATATATTTATCACTGTAAATACATTTCAGGCTAATTGGCCATTCTTTATATGTAGGGTTAATCATTTTGTATCATACACATATATTTCTGAGTTTATTATAAACTCTCTCAAACAGGAGATGAACTCATGGTAAAATGAATATTAACATATTATTGTATTCTTAAACAATGGAGCAAGTATGCACTCTAGTGGACATAAGTATATCTATGCATTG
The DNA here is from genome assembly GCA_027410445.1 of Discoglossus pictus. NCBI lineage: Eukaryota > Metazoa > Chordata > Amphibia > Anura > Alytidae > Discoglossus > Discoglossus pictus. Next base: position 98,247,069 of record CM050169.1, read on the forward strand.
TTTTTCCATTGACATGTTACCATTATGTATTTGAATAAACCTATGACATAATTTTATCTGGAAACAAAGAGTTGTTAAAAAAAAGCATGTTATTGAAATAAAGGATGAAGGAGTAGATAAAAAAATGGATATCTACTAGGACAAAGGATTATAAAGGGGATCTTACTATCTATCTGTCTGGAGCTCTCTGGAAAAACTTAATTTTTTTCTCTTTGGCTATTCATTATATATGTTTTTACTGTAACATTGTTTCTAAAAAGAAGACCTAAAGGATTACTTCTCACCAAAATTAAGAGGGAGTCACATTAAAAAGGGGGTCTGCTTCCCAACTTATTATTCAGTAAAGTATATTTGATTTTATTTATATTTTGTGATAGAATTGAAATAGTCTATATACAAACTTTATGTTACATTTTATAGAATGGACACAAATAAATAAGAGTATTGGAAATCATAAATCTGCATATGGTTGCCAATCCATAATTTTTGTTCCTGTGCCCATTTTATCTCAAAACAGAGATTTATTTTGATAAATTGAGTTCATTCAAATCTGTTACAAAATCCATTATTATTTTAACCTAATACCTATATACAGATTTATTTTGGTCTTTCATATTATATACTATTTTCTTTTTACACTATAACCTCCAGTATCTCTGCCAACTTGATCAGCATGACCATAAATATAAATATAGTCAGGTCCATAAATATTTTGACATCGACACAATTCTAAACTTTTTGGCTCTATACACCACCACAATGGATTTGAAATGAAACTAACAAGATGTGTTTTAACTACAGACTTTGGCCCTCATTCAATTGCGATTTTGCCAATTGAATAGGGCTCTAAATAAGCACATAATATATATTTTTTAAAGAAGTTTTTAGTTAGTGAAAAACTTGCTTTTGGATAGATGCTTAATAACTAAAAACTTCTTTAAAAAATATATGTGATGTGCTTATTTAGACCCCTATTCAATTGTCAAAATTGCAATTAAATCAGGGCCTTTGAGCTTAAATTTGAGGGTATTTACATCCAAATCAGGTGAACGGTGTAGGAATTACAACAGTTTGTATATGTGCCTCCCACTTTTTAAGGGACCGAAAGTAATGGGACAATTGGCTGCTCAGCTGTTCCATGGCCAGATGTGTGTTATTCCCTCATTATCCCATTTACAAAGAGCAGATACAAGCTCCAGTGTTCATTTCAAGTGTGCTATTTGCACTTGTTGCTGTTAACTCTCAATATGAGATCAAAAGAGCTGTCACTATCAGTGAAGCAAGCCATCATTAGGCTGAAAAAAACAACAAAAAAAACATCAGAGAGATAGCAAAACATTAGGTGTGGCCAAATCAACTGTTTGGAACATACTTAAAAAGAAATAACGCACCGGTGAGCTCAGCAACACCAAAAGACCCGGAAGACCACGGAAAACAACTGCGGTGGATGACCGAAGAATTATTTCCCTGGTGAAGAAAACACACTTCACAACAGTTGGCCAGATCAAGAACACTCTCCAGGAGGTAGGTGTATGTGTGTCAAAGTCAACAATCAAGAGAAGACTTCACCAGAGTAAATACAGAGGGTTCACCACAAGATGTAAACCATTGGTGAGCCTCAAAAACAGGAAGGCCAGATTAGAGTTTTCCAAACAACACCTAAAAAAGCCTTCACAGTTCTGGAACAACATCCTATGGATAGATGAGACTAAGATCAACTTGTACCAGAGTGATGGGAAGAGAAGAGTATGGAGACGGAAAGGAACTGCTCATGATCCAAAGCATACCACCTCATCAGTGAAGCATGGTGGTGGTAGTGTCATGGCGTGGGCATGTATGGCTGCCAATGGAACTGGTTCTCTTGTATTTATTAATGATGTGACTGCTGACAAAAATTGATTATTATTATTATACACTTTGTAATATTTTTGTCATAACCAAATTGTTTGACAAGTATTAGTGACAGTCCTATGCTGTATTTCTGCATGTAGCATCCCCTCTCCCTGTGGGCCTGGGCTTTGGTTAAATGTGTTATAGATGACAGCCTACACGAGTGTGAACATGAAGTTTAAAATCTTTTACTCTGAGGGATTATTTTATGTATGTGAAGTGTAAATTGTAATTAAAGGGGTAAGCAAGTGAAGAAGTAAGTAAAATGTGTCATGTTCAGGAGGGCCCACTAGACTTTTGGGGACTGTTGGACTATTGGGGGGCCCTGGATTAACATGGACTGGTATTGCCCTGCTGGCATAAGTTGGTTGATTTTGACTGTGAAGTGGTTGTATCCTGTATGGATTGTGATTGTAATGTTAAGTATGAGAATTTCCATTGCATTTTTAGTATCTAAATGGTTCATTTTCCCCAGAGTGTTTAATAAAGTGTATTACCGGGGTCTCTGGGCTAAGAAGGGTCTAGTTATGTTTTTACCTGATTGTGAGGTAGAAAGATTCCAGCAGAATAAAGGTTGATGCACAACATCACCACTGGCCATTTTGCCTCCCCCCTGCCAGAGGAGAGACTGACATGACACATACATGTTGATTACCTCTTCCTAGGTAACTGGAGCTCAGTTTAGAGAAAGGTGACAGAGCAAGGCGGAAAAGGTGATTAGCAGATGCCCCCTGCCAAGTATAGAAGGACAGGAAAGGGAATTCCTCATATAGGTTGAGGTCATTAGAGACTCTTTTTATCCTTTATGGAGATGGGAAAAATAGAGTTGGGGAGTTGCTAAGAGAATGTTTGCTGTTTGTGACTGAGACATAAATAGGAGTTGCAATTGCTAATAAACAGTTGTCAATCTGGATAGACATCATTTATACGTGGATTATTCCTCCTGGCAACAGGGTAACCCTATACATTGAGGTTATTAATGCTGCATCTGATTGACTAGAGCTACAGTCTGTGACTCTGCTGTCCTGCTAGCTTGGTTCAGGTGGTTCCTTGGTCCTGTGTGGTGATTACATTCCGGTCTGGCTGTATCTCGGCTTTCAGGGTTATGTACAATAACCTACACAAGCTTCCGGGTGGATAAGAGCCAGGTTTGTGACAAAATGAAAATCACAATTTCACACAGTATTATGGGAAATACAATTCTGTAGATATATATATATAGAAAGAGAGAGAGAAAGAGAGGGAGAGAGAAAGCATATTTCAAGAATGGCCCGCAAAAGGTAGTTTATATTAACAATATTTTTATCATACACATAATTCCTGCTTCTTTATCTCGTTACTTGTTTAATTGCCCCCTCCTACTACTCTTTGTTTCCAGACGCTCATTGCGAGGCCCGTGATAAGCGCCAAAAGCTGTTGGCATTTGGCGCTCATCGCAAGGCCAGAAAGACTTGGATAAAGGCCTGCGATGAGCGCCAAAGGCCGTAGGCCTTTGATGCTCCTCGCGAGGACCGCAAGATTTGGAAAAAGGCTTGCAACGAGTTCCAAAGGCCGTAGGCTCATTGTGCAGCTCGCAATGAGCCCTGAAGGCGCTCATCACGAGGCCCGTAAAGTAGACGGGGGAGAGGGGCGCAATAAGCGCCAAAGGTTAGAGGGGGGGAGAGCCTCACATTGTGTGGCAAACAGCATTGCCAGGCTTAACATTTTATTGTCGTCATTATTGAGGGCAAGTCGGTAGTAAGTGCAAATAAGACTTGATCCATGTACTATTGTACTAGATATGTGGGTACGTCCTATTTTGTTCATGATGTCTTGGTGCTGTTTTAAATCTGTTTTTACATAAAAGACGGTTGCTGAAATCTCATTGTTACAGGTTTGTCTCTCTTTCATTGTAATCAAACCACCTTGAACCATTTCCTGAGATTGAAATTTGAAGCAATTCTGATATTACATGGTCTGTCATAAAAACCCACCAGGATTGCTCTTTGTGCACAATAATCAGAGAGAGAAACTGAGCTTTATTTATAGAGAGAAATAGAGCAGAAAGAGAGTAACTGGCGCATAACACAAGAAAAATGCCAAATTAACCTAAGTGGTGCGCTGCACATGTGAGGCAAAACATGGAATCCTTCAGGGACTGCGCACCAGTATCTGGTATTTTCCCTCATGATCAGACACCTTTACAGATGCTGTTCTCTGGAAGGTTTGATCATGAGGCTGAAGCTTCAATATTTTGGCTAAATCATGACAAGACAGGATGGTGGGAAAGACTGAAGGCACAAGTAGAAGGGGGACAGCAGAAGTAGAGATGGATAGATGAGGCCATTGAAGATATAAACATGAACTTGAGGGAGCTCAGAGGGTCAGTGGATGATAGATGTGCCTTGAGTGTTTCTGTCAAAAAGGTAACAGAGCCGGAGATGACGTAACACCAGCAATAACAGCATGTCGTTCTGAGGAGATCTGATCAAGAAATTATTTCCAGTATATTTAATTATTTATTTCACCTTCCCTCCTTAAAGCGTCACTGCAGTCCAAAATAGTCACAAATTTAAAAAAATATTTTTTATATATTACAAAAGTGTCTAACTTCTGAGAGTAACAAGTTCTTTCAAGTCAAAAGCGTCTTAAAATAATTTAATCTCTTGAAAGGTAGTCACACTAAATACAATTTTATCCAATAAAAAATATATTACTGTATACTGCAATACTCTAATTTTTTTTTCCATAATGCTGGACATTCATGGTTACTTCTACCTTCAGAATATCTGATTAAGTGAAGAGACTTGTTGCTATTGTTCAGTCATGTCCAACTGACCATATAGTCAGCAGCACACCACATCAATTGCTATGTCTTTGGTTGTGCATATCCATAAGGTTCTTGGCAAAGATACTCAAGTGGGTTGCCATTTCCTTCTAAGGTGATCCAAGACATCACTGCTATGACCTGCCCATCTTGGTTGACCCTACATGGTAGAGGTGCCTAAGATTATATCTTGGCAAAGGGATGTAGAAGTAAGATCCAGAATAATGGAACTGACTTTGCATACCTGTTCTAGTGAGTAACATTTCTTTACCTCAATTTTTTCAAGAATAAAATAGTTTTACACTAATATTAATATATTGTATTGTATAATTATCATTTGGGAGATCATCTAAGATTATTAGGTGATCTTAACAAAAAATAAGATCAAAAGTTTTCTAGAATCCCAAATAATACATTAAAATGTATATAAAAGGACCTTCTGGTCATTTACATAGAAAACCAGAACCCAGGTTCTCATCTTGGAGACCGTTTTCCAGACTAGAAGGCATACTGCCCTGGGAGAACACATCTCAACAAGCAGTAGGTGCCCTGAGATTTTGATTCTTGACCATCCTGGAGACTGCTAAGCTGCATACCCCTTAGCACACAAATTAAAGATCAAGATGTGGGGGAAAAGAGGCCCAGGATAATACACACAGGGCAGTCACTTACTGTAGACCCAAGGGGCCACCATACACCTCAACTTACAAGTGGAGCCAAAGGGGCACCTGCTCAAAGACTGTTCTCCCTCACGCTACACAACTACATAAGTGGGTCAGAATTTGGGGGCAGATACACCAGCACAGAAATTCTTAAGCAGAGACTTCATATGGTGTATTATTCAGGAACACCCTAGAACCCCCAACTCCAGTGACTGATTATTGCCAAAAGCTCTGAAACAGAGCGCAGAGACTGAGATCTACAGACAGACTTACAAAGGCTGCAGAAAATATTTAATATACTGTGTGTGGTGACCTACTACTAACCAGGGGCTAAAATCAACAAGGAACAGACATTACAGAATATTATTGTGCTGATACACCAGAACTGCCACATACCTGACAATTCCTGCTTGAAAACACTCCAACTGCATTAGGGAGATAGGGGTGGCATGCCCAAAGTTTGGTGGACAAAGAATTAATCATAACAACTTGGCAGTAGCAGTTCCACCAAACCTGCCTAGACTGCTCCAGCTTGTGGACAGACTCTAAACTTGTGAGATTAAGCTTCCAACACTAAGGCTATACCATGCTCCCACCTTGTGGATCTACAACATAACTACAATCTACAAAAAGTAATTAGAGGCTAACATACATTTTGTCTTGATCTCACTATGTTAGCCCTGTAATTACAGTCCCATAAATAAAAGCAGCTATACTCTCAAGAAACTTGACTGACCCGATAGATGGCAATTTTCCTGGTGTTCCTATACCATATACAGCACCTTCCAGCTATTGTTGGAGTAAGCATATACATCTAGAGCATACTGAGAAAAAGGATATAACTCAGAACAAGCAACAGCCTGTCAAGCCCAATCCTTTTCCACAGCTAATTCTGTGGATTACTGCTGGGTCCCTAGCACTGCAAATATGAAGAAAAGGAAAAAAAAGAGAGGTTTGCAAGCAAAGCGTATCATCACGGATCACTTCGGTCCTCCTGAAGCAAGGACTACCCTGCCCTATGCTTCTCACTCAGGAACATCAAATATTTCTGACTGTGAGGGGAAACCCACCTGAGCAACATATGCATCTCTTAGCCGAATCAATGGCATTGATTGAAAAAATGTTTATAGCAAACTTAACTAAAACTGTAGACTCTCCTAAAAAGGACATTAGCGATCTGGGACAGATAACCCAGTTACTTGTGGAAGCGCAAAAGAGAGACAGGGCAGAGATTGGGCAGAACCCTTCACGAATCTCCATCCTCGAGGAGAAGTTTGAGGATCTAGAGAACCACTCAAGGTGCCACAATTTGAGGATCAGAGGCGTACCAAGGGCAACCCAAGATCTGATGCAGTACATGAAAGCAACCATTAGCAGTATAATACTGATTGCTACAGAATCAGTCTGGGAAATGGAAAGGGCCCACAGGGCTCAGTGTGACTAAAGAAATCAAAACTTACCAAAGGATGTTATAATTAGATTTCTGAGGCAAAAATCAATGGATCTTATATTATCAGCCTCCAGGAAGATGTCTGTTATTAAAGGCCCAACTCTGTGCTCCAAATATATGCTGATTTATCCCCTATCACATTGGCCAAATGGAGAGAGATGAAGCCGGGGGCTTGAAGTTGTGATCCAACATAAAATACAATACAGATGGAGCTTCCCATTTGCTTTGCTGTTTCAGCTTAAGTGTAGCTCATATTCAGCTTGCTCCTTGGAAGATTGCCAATCGCTTCTCAAACGTCTCCATTTGCTGTCGGAAGAGGAGCCAGAAGAGAGTCAAGCCCACACGGCCATGCCGGGTTTCATCATGCAATGGCAGGAAGTTTCGCATTCTGGAAATGGACAAAGATACCTCCCATGTTGCGGGCAATCTTTCCCTGCAGTGCTCCCAGGGTGGATTTTCTACGCAAGGACCTTCATTTTCAACAGATCCTACCTGAGACTGTTGGGCCAAATGTTGGCCCCCATAGTCTGCCCTTTTGGGTCTTAGTTGCCTCTCCTCACCCCCCGACCCATAATTTATCTAAGTTTCCTGTTACCCATCCTATTGAGGGTAGCCTGGAGGTATGGTTAGTCCATCCTCCTCCCCCGATGCTGCCACTTCAGTTATGTGGCTAAGGAGGTTATGTTTGTCAGCTGTTTAAGCATTTGTTTTGTTTTAGGTATCTCACTTGAAATTTAAATGTTTAATGTTTTCTTCATATTTTTCTCCCAATCTATTTCCCTTTCCTTCTCTTTTTGGCAAGCGGCATCCTTGTCCATTTTAGTTCAGCTTTTCAGAGCTAGCAAGCTGAGGTCATGGGCTCCGCCTGGTCGCACCTCCAGAAAGTGTTTGGATCTGAAGACGGGTGAGTCAACCCCTGCTGTGCGTTTTGGGCTTCACTGCTGTCATGGCTAGTATAGAATATACATTTATGGCACACGATGTACAGGGCTTCGACTCCCAATTAAAGAGGAGGAAAGATTTCCTATACTATGGAGAAGCTGAACCCTCCATTCTATATTTGTAGGAGACACAATTTTCACACAATTAGGTCACCAAATATTTACAAAAAGACTATCATGTATATTTCTCAGCGACTCAATGCACTATTAGATCAGGCACCTCAATAATTATCCATGAGAGTTCCCCTTTAATTTGAAATCTAATAAGGTGGATAAAGACGGGCACTATATTATACTAAAAGGCTCTGTGCATGATGAGCCCATTATGCTTGTCTCCATACACATACACCATATTTTCACATAAAACTCTACTAAGTAGGATACGGGAAACACAGGCCTACAGGAAAGTGATAATGGAGGTGGGGTGGGGGGGACTTTAACTTAGCTTTTGATCACATAATGGATAGATCAAAGAGTCTAACAAATGGGCGTCTCTCCAATATTTAACTTCATTATGATTAATGAGAGACTGTCCAGTTCTTGATAAGATGGTAACTTGCCATTTCATACTTCCTTTTTATTTTATTTTTTTCTCCACTTCTTTTTTGTCTTTTTCATTTGTGCTATTGTTTGTTTGTTTTTGTTTTTTTTTTTCTCTTTTTCTTTTAGAATTCTTTTTTTTTTTTTTTTTTAGTATTACTAAGCTCCTGGTTTCATATATCTGGAAAGCTTAAGTTAAGACTTGAGGAGGGAACTTCTCTCTATGTTAATCACAAACTATGGTAACATTTTTTTGAAAAGGTCACGGATAAACCACAGATTGAATGCAAGTTTTCCTTAAGTCTGGCCTTATTTTAAGTTTTTGTACAGAAATGCCAAATACTCATTTTTTTTTTTGTGTTTAAGAGCCCAAGGTTTTCATAGCATTCATGTATATTTAATACTATTGTGGAATCCATAAATGTTGCAATTCAATTTGTTGTTGCTTATTGTTTATTGTCTTCAATAATAAAAAAGATTAGAATAAAATGTATATGAAAGAAAACTTATATCTGCAGCAGAAACATCCATCATTATTATGAAAAATTACCTTTGTTTACCCAATCAAGAAATACAGAGACAACCCAGCCAATCAGAGTAATTCTATCCAGTTAATATCCATGTGCAGAGTCAGTTAATTACATTCCATACAGAGTCAATCTGGCCCATAAGGAATTTGCAGACAAATGATTATTGACTGGAAGAGGATGGGGCACTGCTTGTAAAACTTTCTTTGATCTGGAGTAAGATTAGAAAACTGTGGATCACCCTTTTATACAAATGTGCAATGTATGCTTAAAGTATGATTATTTTAAAAACCTAATAGAACATTTAGGATTTATGTGCACCTAAATTGTTATACTTTATTTGTAACAAGCAAGACTTTCTTATAGTCACTGTGCTATAATAAACATTTACTTCTACCCAACACTAACAAATAAATAGCTTTATTTCCCATTAAGTCCCGACACACTTCTGGTCATTTTCTTTGTTCTTCTAAACAATGCATCTAATTGCTTATTATTGTTACATTTTTTTTTCAAACATTATTTTGAAAACTATGAAATTCTTGCTTGTGCAAAGAGTTTAATTCTAAAAATCAGTTTCAGGAGAGAAATAAAATCAGATCTCAGGATCGTTAAACACGGGAACTTATAATTCAGCTTTTTGTTCTGTTTAGAGAAGTCACAATAAATGTTTGAGTAATTCCTCTGTAGCTATTGATTCTTTAACAATTTTAGAAATTTGCTGTTTGAAAGAAAACTAATTTCACATATTCTAACAACTGATCAATATACTTAAAATCAGTGGCATGCTAGGGTCTTTTTGCCTCGGCAGGTGTCATTTGGGATTCCCCTGCCAAGGTAAAACAATGAGCTGGCAAGAGAAAGATGCAGTAACAAATTCCAGCGGGTCCCTATAAGAAGCACACAAGAGAAAGGAGCCTGGTGAGGCTGAGGGGGCCAAGAGGGGACAGTGGGATGTGAGGGCTGGGGGGCCTACACTCATGGCTGGAACATCCATTAGGAGAGTTAGGATACTGTCTACAGACGCATCTCTGAGAGGGACACCTCATTATCACCCCGTCTTCCACTAGAGACACCCTCCAAATCCCCTCTTTGCGTGTGCTTCACTGTGCAGTACATGCTTCCTCTAAAAACAGACAGAGCTCCCGGAGTTATCACTAAGCTCCAGACAGGAAGCTCAGATTACACTGCAGGAAGCCTAAGCCCACCCCCTGCACCAAAGCACAGAGAGGAGGGAGAGGAAGCCTTTCCCTACGCAGACATGGTAGGAAGGATGGGTACAGACAATGGTCAGAGATCTTCAACACAAGATGAAGGCAGGAGCTGTTATGAGGTGAGAGGCATGTACATGTGTGTGAGAGGGAGAGAGGCTGAGATAGAGAGAGGGTGAGGTAGAGAGAGAGAGGCAAGGAAAAAGAAGGGGAGAGAGAGGGGGTAGAGGGATAGAAAGAGAGTGGGGGAGAGATGAAGAGGGAGAGAAAGAGAGGGAGAGAGAGAGAGAGAGAGAGAGAAGGGTAGGAGAGAGAGAGAGAGAGAGAGAGAGAGAGAAGGGTAGGAGAGAGAGAGAGAGATAGAGAGAGAAGGGTAGGAGAGAGAGAGAAGGGTAGGAGAGAGAGAGAGAGAGAGAGAGAGAAGGGTAGGAGAGAGAGAGAGAAGGGTAGGAGAGAGAGAGAGAAGGGTAGAAGAGAGAGAGAGAGAGAGAGAGAGAGAGAGAGAGAAGGGTAGGAGAGAGAGAGAGAAGGGTAGGAGAGAGAGAGAGAGAGAGAGAGAAGGGTAGGAGAGAGAGAGAGAGAGAGAGAGAGAATGGTAGGAAAGAGAGAGAGAGAGAGAGAGAGAGAGAATGGTAGGAGAGAGAGAGAGAGAGAAGGGTAGGAGAGAAAGAGAGAGAGAAGGGTAGGAGAGAGAGAGAGAGAGAAGTGTAGGAGAGAGAGAGAGAGAGAGAGAGAGAGAGAGAGAGAGAGAAGGGTAGGAGAGAGAGAGAGAGAGAGAGAGAGAGAGAGAGAGAGAGAAGGGTAGGAGAGAGAGAGAGAGAAGGGTAGGAGAGAGAGAGAGAGAAGGGTAGGAGAGAGAGAGAGAGAAGGGTAGGAGAGAGAGAGAGAGATAAAGAGAGAGAGAAGGGTAGGAAAGAGAGAGAGAGAAGGGTAGGAGAGAGAGAGAAGGGTAGGAGAGAGAGAAAGAGAGAAGGGTAGGAGAGAGAGAGAGAGAGAGAGAGAGAAGGGTAGGAGAGAGAGAGAGATAGAGAGAGAGAGAGAGAGAGAGAAGGGTAGGAGAGAGAGAGAGAGAGAGAGAGAGAGAAGGGTAGGAGAGAGAGAGAAGGGTAGGCGAGAGAGAGAGAAGGGTAGGAGAGAGAGAGAGAGAAGGGTAGGAGAGAGAGAGAGAAGGGTAGGAGAGAGAGAGAGAGAGAAGGGTAGGAGAGAGAGAGAGAGAGATAGAGAGAGAGAAGGGTAGGAGAGAGAGAGAGAGAGAGAGAGAGAAGGGTAGGAGAGTGAGAGAGAGAGAAGGGTAGGAGAGAGAGAGAGAGAAGGGTAGGATAGAGAGAGAGAGGAGGGTAGGAGAGTGAGAGGAGGGTAGGAGAGTGAGAGAGAGAGAGAAATAGAGAGAGAAATAGAGAGAGAGAGTGCAAGAGAGAGAGAGAAAGAGAGAGAGAGAGAAGGGTGTGAGAGAGAGAGAAGGGTAGGAGAGAGAGAGAGAGAAGGGTAGGAGAGAGAGAGAGAAGGGTAGAAGAGAGAGAGAGAAGGGTAGGAGAGAGAGAGAGAGAGAGAAGGGTATGAGAGAGAGAGAGAAGGGTAGGAGAGAGAGAGAGAAAGAGAGAGAGAAAGAGAGAGAGAGTGCAAGAGAGAGAGAGAAAGAGAGAGAGAGAGAGAGAAGGGTGAGAGAGAGAGAGAAGGGTGAGAGAGAAAGAGAGAGAGAGAGAGAGAGAGAGAGAGAAGGGTAGGAGAGAGAGAGAGAGAAGGGTAGGAGAGAGAGAGAGAAGGGTAGGAGAGAGAAAAAGAGAGAGAGAGAGAGAGAAGGGTAGGAGAGAGAGAGAGAGAGAGAAGGGTGAGAAAGAGAGAGAGAGAAGGGTGAGAGACACAGAGAGAGAGAGAAGGGTAGGAGAGAGAGAGAGAGAGAGAGAGAGAGAGAAGGGTAGGAGAAAGAGAGAGAGAGAGAGAAAAGGAAAGAGAAGGGCAGGAGAGAGAGAGAGAAGGGTAGGAGAGAGAGAGAGAGAGAGAGATAAGGGTAGGAGAGAGAGAGAGAGAGAAGGGTAGAAGAGAGAGAGAGAGAGAGAAATAGGGATAGAGAGAGAGAGAGAGAGAGAGAAGGGTAGGAGAGAGAGAGAGAGGGAGAGAGAGAGAAGGGTAGGAGAGAGAGAGAGAGAAATAGGGATAGAGAAAGGGAGAAGATGTAGAGAGTGGAAGAAGAGAGAGAATGGGGAGAGAGGGAGGTTAGAGGGAGGGAGAGAAGGGGGAGAGAAAGGAAGAGGAAAGGGGATCAGATAGGGGGAGAAAGAAGGAGAGAGGAGGGAGGGGAGATAAAAAGAGAGGGGAGAGAGATATAGAGAGAGGGGGACAGACAGAGAAAAAGGAAGAGAGGGGGAGAGAAAAATAGAGTGGGGGAGGAAGAGATGGGAGAGAAAGAGGTGGGGAGGGAGGGAGAGATAGAAATAGAGAGAGAGAGGGTGAGAAAGAAATGGGAAGAGGAAGGGAGAGAAATAGTAGGAGAGAGGAAGCAAGAGGGAGACAGAGGGGAGAGAGATAGGGGAGAGAGAGACATAGAAACAGGGAGGGGAGATAGGGAGAGAAAGGGGAGAGAGAGGAAGAGGCAGGGGGGATAGAGAGGGAGGGAGAGGAGAAGAGAGAGAAAAAGGGGAAGAGAGAGGGGAGAGAGAAGGGGAGAAAGAGAAAGGGTGAGAGACTGGAATAGAAAGAGAGGAAGGGCGAGAGAGTGGAGGACAGTGAGAGAGGGGCAATAAAGACAAAGAAAGTGTGGGGAGGGAGAGAGCAAGAGATTGGAGAGGGAATTAAATCGAAGGGAAGAGGGAGAGAGAGTGGGGGAGGGGGAGGGAAAGAGAGACAGAGGGTGGAGATAGAGGTGATAGAGAGGTAGTGAGAGAGAGACATAGAAAGAGGGTGGGGAGATAGAGAAAGAGAAGGGAAGAGGGAGAGAAAGATATAGGGAGAAAGAGGGAGGGAAAAAGAGAGAGAGGGAGGGAGAAGGGGAGAGGGGGATAGAAAGAGAGAGGTAAGGGAGAGAGTGAGAGAAAGAGAAAGAGAAGGGATGGGGAGAGAGAGGGGAGAGAGAGAGTGGGAAAGGGAGAGAGGGAGACAATGAAAGGAGAGAAATAGAGGGGGAGAAAGAGGAAGAGAGATAGAGAAACACAGTGGGTAGAGAAAGGAGAAAGAGAGAAATATAGATAAAGACAGGGGGTAGAGAGAGAATGTGAACAAGCAATAGCTTGGCGTGTGTATGAGTAGCTATGCTATAAAAATGGCGGAAAAGTCTGTCATTTGCTCACACAGCATGATAGCGATATGCACACAAAGAAGGAAAAAATGGGTGCGTGCAAACCTTGCGCGCGCACTCACAGGGGTTCCTCCACTTTAATGACTAGGGGCTCCAAAAAGATGCCTACACTACTAAAACAATGGCACAACAGAACACAAATTAAATTAAATAGCACACTGGGGCCCTCCCAGTGGAGTGCCCGGGGGCATTACACTGCCTGCACCGGCATTATCTCTGCCTGTGCTTAACATTTAAGTTGCTGATTTAAAAAGTTTGTTATAGTCATGTATATTTTTAGAGAAATCAAAAAAATTATTGCAGCTCAATTGTGAATATGTGACAAATTTTATCATTCTCTAGGAATACTCAAACAGCAATCTGGCAAAACGTTTTGTTGACTGTGATTAGTTGTGTGTGGGAGATTTTCAAAACGTTCTTTATTCTCAGCTGAGAACTGACTTTACTTGTCAGTGATACAATATAACAAACACAACAAGAAATAGCTTTTCTGTCAGCATGTGTAAACAGTACATAGATGATGAACACCTCCGTGACTAAGACTATACTGGCCTATCTCAGCCTCAGCAAGATGCCTTATATAACTCTCTAATTAAAGCAGGTGGAGGCCTAAATAGTTCATTGTTTTGCAGGGAACGGGTGTATTCAGCAAAGGTAGAACATGATAGACAGGTTCTGCTAGTGATAATGTGGAAGTTTCACATTTGGCGCAGAGATGAGTGAAACTTCTGAACATTTTGTTGGTTCTACATGCTTAGGTTTTGTCACCCTAAGGATGATAGGGTGCTCCAGTTATGGACTCCTTGCTCACTGTTCCTTAAGGAGTGCAGCTACACCTCACTGATAAGGCCCAAGAAGTGGTTTGCTGTTTGCCAGTTTAGGGTAGAATTCCCTGTTATTTCAGGGCTGGATCACTCTAATGAAGGGTACAAGTGAGCTAAAAGAGGTTGACCTCTAAGTAGAATAGTAGGTGTTTATTGTTCCCAGATTGAGCGCCTCCGACTTTGCTTTAGTCCACATGAGATCTACCAATAATTTTGAGTCAAGAGAGAGACAGATAGGTCTCATGTAGTTAGTCTATATAGGATCCATAGACTTATACAGTGGGTACTGTGTCCCCAATAGAGAAGTTCAATATATAATTAGAGTTTATTGAAATTCACCTGATGAGTGTAGTTCTGATGGATAGAATAACTTTTAGATTTTTGCTTATGACAGGACCCCCAACTCATCTTGTAACTGTATGTTTACAATTATATTGCAATTAACCCTTCAACCAATACTGTTAGAAACCTGGAAACTATTTTATCACAAATCACATAACAATATAAGTCAATTTGGATGTATTATAATGTGAAAATCATACTGAAAAAGTGAGCTGATGGACAAATCAGAGGTTTTATGCCAAGGCTAACAAACCAAACAACTTACTAGCCAGAAAAGTTAGAAGCAAAATTTCTCAGTCAAAAATCTTTAGAATCCGAACTCCTGTGGGTGATATCACAGCCAGCCCTAATAATGTACAAAAAACCTTCTTGGACTTTTTGCAGAAGATATATTTATCCTGTTCGCACCAGCATCAGCAGGAGCAACAGAGAGATGCCTTTCTTGGCTCATGTGATTTGCCCACTCTGTCATTGGAGGAAGGCGATTTCTTAACTCTAAGGTTACGTAAACAGAGGTTGGAATAGCTTGAAGGGTGGGAAGGCCCTGGGCCCGGATGTTTGATTAAATGTTTCCATTTTGAATAGCCAATCAGAAAATCACAAAAGGTTCAAAAGTGTCATATGAAAAATGTAAGTTTATCCGCTTCCTCTACTTAGGACATCAAAAAAAAAAAAAAGATGTGCCATGAAATACATTTACAAAAAAAAAAAAAATGAATACATTAACAAATGCAAGCTTAGCACACACACACACATATATCACATATTATATAGAACTACAAGATGTTGTCACTCTTTGCGTGGTGCGTATGACTTAGGCAATGAGCGCCAAAGGCACTCATCACCTGCGAGCCTCGCATAGCTAGGCGAGCAGTTAACTTGGAGCACTTAGCCGGCGCTCATCGCCTGCGAGCCTCACCTAGCGAGCCGCTAAGGCACTAAAACTCGCAGCACTTGGCCGATGAGCAGTGGAGGCAATGAAACACGCGGAACTTGACCAGAAAGGCGCTCCTGCGAGTCTCGCAAGGCGAGACGAGCCAATCACACATTGAAACACGTGGGGCTTAGCCTCCAAACACTTAGGAAACTCTGGAGTTTCGGCATTCAAAAATCGGCTAAGCGAGACAAAAAATGTCGGCCAAACAAAATGAAAACGAGGCTACCATGGACCGTGACCATGGACCGAGCAAAACACAGCCAACCGCGTACAACTTTCAATCAGAAACTTACGAGATACAAAATACACTAGTACAAAGGACGGCAAATGCTCACGAACCACGTAGCACATAGACAAACAACGCAATTTTACAACCCTAACTTGCAACTAACATTTTGCATCTAAAGTAGCGCTTTACACAAATAAACCAACAGTTTGCCCTCGCGCACGTAGCCTATTTCTAATGCACATTTGGGACATTCATAACACTATCTATCTCCTCAGGCCAGCAACAGTCCCACTGGACATTATATGCTGCATGACAATAAAAAGAGATTGTTACCTCTTCAGGCTATTGATTGTTACATATATTAATTAGAAAAAGGTAATTTATATTAATTTATTATTTAATTATTTCATTAATTAGAATTTAAAAAAATATAGAGAAGAGCCAAAGGACACCAAAGGCACTCAGCGCGAGTCTCGTAATGAGCGCCGAAGGTCCTTAAAATATAAAAAGCTTAACATTGTGTGCCAAACAGCATTGCCAAGGCTTTACATTTTATTGACCATCATTTCCATGGCTTCAAATTTTATTGACCATCAGGCAAGACGTTTTTCAGATTACCATAACATTTATTCTTATTTTCCAAATCCTGAGAAAACTTTATTCGTATTGTTTAAATAATTTTCTGGTTTCCTGACCCAGTCTTAGATATATTCCTCTGTGTGATCTGTACTTTCCTCCTCCTAACTAATATAAAGCTCCCCCTTATGAGTGATAAAAGCTCAATCACTCAGCAGCAGCAAGAACTTGACCCACCAGGAGAGTTGTTAGACGGTTTGATAGGATTACTGGGTTGGTTCTGATGGATTTTCCAGTCAATAGGATTCATCATCCTTATATATGATGGCTGATATTATCTGAGGGTTTGCTGGAGAACAATTTAAAAAACAAATAATAAACCCATAATATGACCACTTAGCTGGATACCATCATTATATTGTAAGAAATTAATGAAGCACGTTTTACAATCTTGAATAAAACAAGCAGGAACATTTAAAAATACTAAAACATTGCTTGTGGGATACATTTTCTAGTATACAAAAATATGTATATTTGAAAGAATTTATTTTCCTAGGTTCTGAATGGATCACATAAAGTATCATAAGCACACTCAAATGTCAATAAACTTACAATGCTGCAAACAAAAAGCTCAGCTTATTATTTCTGGTTCTTCTACACCAGAGGGAAATCTGAGATTTGTTATTGAAGGACATATATAAGCATTTAGAGGTGGCTTAATATTAGTGATCTCTTAAGGATCTGAGAACTTATTCCCATTAGCTTAATAAATCCTGAGTCACAGCTGCAGCTCCAGTGAGTCAAGGTAAATTAATATTGCAAGTGCAACAAAAGTTCACAGCAGCATTATAAAACAGTAAAACACACACACACAAAAAAACTTTTTAAATATTTTCTATTTGATTTTGATGGTTGTACATGATGGTGCAGAGCAGTATATGTAAGGTTCCTTTAATAAAAAAGTTAAAAAAAATGTTTGATTAAAGGGAATTCTAAATACAATATGTGCAGAACATAAAAACAATAATCTAAACAAGCAGGTAAGTGCATTATTAACTTGCTTAACCTGTCAGCATCTTATAAATAGATTACAATTCTTGAGTTTGAGTTTTAGCTCCCTGTGTACTGTGCCAAAGTGAGGCAAGCAATCTACTGTATGTGAGCCTGAGACTGAGCACAGCTGTATACCCAGTCTGGAAATTCAGTGTTAATTGTTCTGTTGTTGAATCAGCGAATGCACCTGAAATCAGGCAGGATTTAAGAGACCTACATCCAGAATGATGGTATGATTTTTCTTGTTTATGAACCTGGAGCTGCTGAGAAAAAATCTGAAATGATTTGAACCTGTTCAAAGCAGGGACGTGGAGAGAGAAGTCTTCTTTCAAAAAAAGCCTGTCTGCACTTGGAGAAATCTGAGACCTGGATATTGCATCTGGAGAAAAGGGAAATGATGAGAAACACAAAACCATAAAGAAACATTAGAAAAGGGAACATTTAAAAAGACAGTTTTATTATACCCCAGGGAGAAGTCTGCTTGTGAATAGAAAAACGCCAATGCCAAAAATTGTGTTAATGGTCCCTGAGGTGGGGCATTTGGAAACAAGGATAGGCCAGTGGTTGTGTGGAATATCGCTAAAACTGCAACTGAAGAAACCCGAGAGAAGCATTTTGAAAGTGTACAGAGAACTTCAGTTTTCTGTTACCTGAGAGTTGAGAAGCAACTCCAGGGTTAGTCAGGGTGTTCCCGTGGATTAATCAGCATTTAAGCCAATTATTTTATGTTTTTTGATTTTCGATTAAAAAAAATTATACTTGTACTCTCAGCTGGAAATTTCTTGTTATCTGCCCACCACTTATGTTTCCTGTTTATCTTGCCACCACTTTGTTGTTAGGGTTAGTGTTGTGGCAGGTTAGGTTTATGGTAATTATAGTTGGGGGTTACTGTTTTAGATTTCTAATTCTAGGAAAAATAGGTACAGTCTATTGTTTGAAAAGTACCACCATTTCTAAGATCTTAATGCTGTCCCTGGAGATCTTGTGGAATTTATCTAAAACTTCCTCCATCTTTAGCAAGAGTATCTTGAGGTCATTTTCTTCTTGCTTGTTATAGGGATTCACAGAAAATATCTGTAACAGTTAACAGGCCATTGAAGTACTTGAAGAACTTGACTTGATGATGTGCTAATTCAATTTATATATACATTGAAGTACATTAATCCGCAGATTATGCTACATATTGTAATAGCCCTTTCCTTTTACCTTATTCTTGAGCTATGAACCATTTTTTTCAGAGTGGCACAATATGTGAATTAGTAGAACAGTATGGTATTTAGTGACAAGAGAAGAAGAATGAGATACATACTTAAAGGGCCATTTACCTTAGTGTTCTTCCTGGTGTGAAAGAGCAAAAGATTGTATGTTAAAATGATCGAAGTTTTACAAACACACTATAGCTTTTCTACTGACAGTATATGTTTAATTTAGTCATAAATAAAGAAGTCCAAGCGCTGTAGGACACCTTTGAATTGTGGTGTTGGAGAAAACTACTTAAGAGTCCCTTGGACTGAAAAAAGATCCAATCCATCAATACTACAGGAAATTAAGTCAAATTGTTCACTGTCAAATTTTATCACAATATTGAAGTTTCAATATTTTTGTCCATATCATGAGAAGACAGGATTCCCTAGAGAAGATTATGATGTTGGGAAATATTGAAGGCACAAAAAGAAGAGACAGATATATGTGAGACTTGTTTTACAGACATCTTATTTGTAGTAACTTGACTCCTCTATTATAGAATATGGAGATAAAGACAGCTATCTATTTATGGACATTTTTTAAAGCATGAATAATGGGTAGACGGAATTTAATTAAAAATCAATTTATTAAGATAAATGTAAAAGCTTTAACAACGTCGTATAAATATAAGACACATTTCTCTCTCTCTCTCTCTCTCTCTCTCTCTCTCTCTCTATATATATATATATATATATATATATATATATATTTATTGTAACAGGGCGCCCCCTTCTGGCGGGGTTTGCGTCCTGTTTTCTTTCACGTTTATTCAGGGAGGAAGACACAGCAGGCTTGTCAGAGGTTGAGTTTTACTGCTATTTATTTGTTAGCACAAACAGAACAAAAACAGTGCTTGTCTTCAGCAATAAAATAAAATCCTACATAAACGGGCTTACTATGGCCTGGAACGCCCTAACTATATCCGGTCAGCTTCTCTGCTCCGGAGAGTGCCACCTTGTGGCCAGGATGCAAACAGTCTCTTATTTGTGTTATATCGCCACCTTGTGCCCAGGAAACAAACAAGCTTCTTAGGGATGGGGTCTTCAGATAATCCTTTCTCAGTGGAATATCTCCAATACCACAGAAGTCTTCTCTGTGAGCAAACTCTGGAATACAGCAGTCTTCCTGACTGTCTCGCTCAAGCACAAATCCCAGGTCTCAGGATCCCAACAGCAGCTGAGCTGTCCAGGTCTTTCTCCTGCAACACACACAGCTCACGGCTCTTAGGCCCAAGCCTAAGTGAGAGAAACTCCACCCATCTCTCTGCTGCTTTTAAAGGCAGTTCACAGCTGGGCTTCCATTTAGCCTCTGATAACTGCCTGGAGTTAACTCTTTTCATTCTCAGGGGAGAAGTCTTACAGAGCTCTCTTGTGACCCCTAATGGCACTCCATCACAATATATATATGTATTTATATTACTGCTGACCCATAAGTAATATATTTAAATATTGTAAACAGATTAGGCAATATGTTCCTCTCTCTCTCTCTCTCTCTCTCTCTATATATATATATATATATATATATATATCTATGTATATATATATATATATTACTGCTGACCCATAAGTAATATATTTAAATATTGTAAACAGATTAGGTAATATGTTCCTTTCTATTTATTACACCTATAAGGTAATTATACCCCACAATATTTTGTTGGTTTATTTGTGTACAGCGCTACTGTAGATGCTTAATGTTGTTAGTGGCAAGTTCGGAGTGTAAATTAGCATCGTTTGTGTATGTGCTATGGGCTCATCGCCCAAGTGTTATGAGTGTTAGTGCCTTAATTGCTTGCTTCGCTATGCGAGGCTCACAGACGATGAGCAACTTCGGTGCTCATCACCTAAGTGCTGTGCTGCATGTTTTAGTGCCTTAACGGCTCACCTCGGTATGCAAGGCTCACAGGCGATGAGCGCCTTTGCAAGCAATGAGCGCCTTTGTTGCTCATTGCCTAAGTCGTACGCACCATGTCTGTATGTAAAACATGTATATAAAGAGTCCCTTTAAAGCAATGCAAAACAATGCCATTTTTATACCTTGACAAAAAGTATTTTTACTGTACCATGGCTGTTGCTTTTTTAATATATCTTTTGTATTTTTTTATTGCAGATATCAGAAATATATTAAAAATAGAAAAATATTAAATTTGACTTGTACTGAATCCCATAAGAGGTCTGAAGCATGCAGCAGAGCTTTGAACTCATTCCCCCAGTATGGACTCTGATAGTGCCAATGTACCAACAAGGATAGCTCACATGGGCAAACTCACAGACTCAGTCTTGCTCAGTATTCATGAGGCAGCTGCCATGAAACGCGCCAGAATTTGGTTCATGAACTAAACCAATAAAATATTCAGGAGCTTTTCAGAGGTATAATATAAAGGGAGCATAATACCATGGTTCTGTTATATAGAGACACTATCTCTCTGCACTTACTCGCAATGTGTGAGCTGAAATATTATTATGATTGAAGTTGACTAATTGTTTTGATGGCAAATAAGAACCGTTAGGTTTATAGAGTGCACCCATGTATTATCTACCTAAAAGCCTCTCTTAAAAGAACATTTTAGTTTGCGGAAAAACTGACATTCTTGTTAAATATGCAACAAACTAACTAACATTTAAATATGTCAATTGTGTACTGTATGTTATGCAATTATTGGTGCAAATTAAATATAAAAAATAATATATTTATATTATTTTAAATAACTGAGTTCAATATTTAATAATATAACTCTTACATTTATTGGGATATGTAATACTTAGCTAGTAAATAGTAAAGATATTACATTATCAGCAAAGGTCCGCATAGTTAGAACTATGGTATTCCAAGTAGTAACATACGGATGTGAGAGCTGGACCATAAAGATGTCTGAGCGCTGTATAATTGATCCCTTTGAATTGTGATGTTGGAGAAAACTGCTTAGAGTCCCTTGGACTGCAATGCTATCCAATCAATACTACAGGGAATGAAGACAAACTGTTAACTGCAAGGTATGGTCATGAAGCTGAAGCTCAAATATTTTTGCCATATCATCAGAAGACTGGATTCCCTAGAGAAGACTCTGATGTTGGTAAAGATTGAAGGCAATCGAAAAAAAGGGGGAGGTAGAGCCAGAAATGGATAGATGAGATCATTGAAGCAACAAACATGAGCTTAATGGAAATCAGAGGTACATTGGCTGACAGATGTGCCTGGCATGCTGTGGTCCATAAAGTCACGGAGAGTTGCCCATGACTGAACGACTAAACAACAACAATACTTAGCTAGAGGGTCTGTCAAACATAAATCATTTATATTTACATAATTATTTAATAATTTATATATTTTCTAGCATTCAGTTTAAAGAGCAGGGTAAAGTAACTATGAAAATGAGTTCACAGAGTTGTTGACAGAGATTGGATACCAGAGAGTCCAACTACCAGAGAGGTATGTTATGTTAGAGCTTCTCTACTAAAGTGCTTAGTAAATCCCCCCCTCCCCCCACCTCTGGCAGATGAGGTGATGGATATCAGACCCTAGACGAAGCAGCCTGCAAAATGTGCGTCGGCCACCATACATGGAAGCAAGCAGTCCACTTCTGATGACATCATCATCCAGAGTCACGCTAACGGAGATGCAAACGGAGGTAGATACTGACCAATGGTAACAAATCCGCGTTACTTGCAATGACTCTTTTTCAAGCTAAGTCATTATGATACAACCTTAAACAAGATTATAATTATCAGTCAGTAAACATTTAAACTTATATAGGTTTATAGATACCTGGTATATTGTGGGATATATTTACCAAATAGGTGCAATAAATAGAAAGGAACATATTGGCTAATCTGTATTTAAATATGTATTACTTATCGGTCAGCAGTATACAGTACCTTGCAAAAGTATTCACCCCCCTTGACTTTTTACCTATTTTGTTTCCTTTTAAGTTTTAATTTCAATATTTTGTTAATCTGAATTTTATGTGATGGATCAGAACACGTTGGTGAAGTAAAATGAGAAAAATATATACATAAAAAAAACCTATTTTTTAGAAATAGAAAACAGAAAATTAACATGTGTGTATGTATTGACCCCCTTTGTTATGAAGCGCATAAAAAGCTCTGGTGCAACTTATTACCTTCAGAAATCACATAATTAGTGAAATGATGCCCACCTGTGTGCAATCTAAGTGTCACATGATCTGTGATTATAGAAACACCTTTTTTGAAAGGCCCCAGATGCTGCAACACCATACCAAGAGGCACCACTAACCAAACACTGCCATGAAGACCAAGGAACTCTCCAAACAAGTAAGGGACAATGTTGTTGAGAGGTACAAGTCAGGGTTAGGTTATAAAAAAATATTCAAATCTTTGATGATGCCCAGGAGCACCATCAAATCTATCATAACCAAATGGAAAGAACATGGCACAACAGCAAACCTGCCAAGAGATAGCCGCCCACCAAAACTCACGGACCTGTCAAGGGGGGCATTAATCAGAGAGGCAAGACAGCGACCTAAGGTAACCCTGGAGGAGCTGCAGAGTTCCACAGCAGAGACTGGACTATCTGTACATAGGATAACAATAAGCCGTACGCTCCATAGACTTTATGTCAGGGTGGCCAGAAGAAAGCCATTACTTTCAGCAAAAAACTGGCATGTTTTGAGTTTGCGAAAAGGCATGTGATAGACTCCTAAAATGTATAGAGGAAGGTGCTCTGGTCTGATGAGACTAAAATTTAACTTTTCAGCCATCAAAGAAAACGCTATGTCTGGTGCAAACCCAACACATCGCATCAGCCAAAGAACACCATCCCTGCAGTGAAACATGGTGGTGGCAGCATCATGCTGTGGGGACGTTTTTCAGTAGCCAGGACTGGGAAACTGGTCAGAGTTGAGGGAAAGATGGATGGTGCTAAATACAGGGATATTCTTGAGGAAAACCTGCACCAATTTGAGGCTAGGATGGAGGTTCACCTTCCAGCAGGACAATGACCCCAAACACACTGCTAAAACAACACTTGAGTGGTTTAAGGGAAAACATGTAAATGTGTTGGAATGGCCTAGTCAAATCCAGACCTCTATCCAATAGAAAGTCTGTGGTCAGACTTAAAGATTGCTGTTCACAAGCGCAAACCATCGAACTTGAAGGAGCTGGAGCAGTTTTGGAAGGAGGAATGGGCAAAAATCCCAGTGGTAAGATGTGGCAAGCTCATATAGACTTATCAAAAGCGACTTGGAGCTGTGATTGCCCCAAAAGGTGGCTCTACAAATTATTGACTTTAGGGGGGTGAATAGATTTGCACATTGACTTTTTCTGTTATTTTGTCCTATTTGTTGTTTGCTTCACAATTAAAACAAAACCTCTTCAAAGTTGTGGGCATGTTCTGTAAATTAAATGATGCAAATCCTCAAATGATCCATGTTAATTTCAGGTTGTGAGGCAACAAAACATAAAAAATGCCAAGGGGGGTGAATACTTTTGCAAGGCACTTTATATATATATATATATATATATATATATATATATATACATATATATATATATATATATATATATATATATATATATATATATATAGAGAGAGAGAGAGAGAGAGAGAGAGAGAGAGAGAGAGAGAGAAGCCTAGTGCAGTCACTGATTTTTCAAGACAGTTTAAGGGGTAAATAGCAAGCCCCCATTCTTTCAATATTTAAATTCTATTCACTAATTGAGCACAGATTTTTTTAAATGTGTCTGATATTTATACGACGTTGTTAAAGCTTCAAAATTTATCTAAATAAATAGATGTTTAATTAAATTTCAGAGAAGAACAGCAGGAGCAAGGAGAGAGGGGAATGGGGGAAAGGGAGGAGGAAGATGAGGGGAAGGAGGGAGGAGGAGGGGAAGGGTGAAGAGGGAGGAGAAGGAGAAGGGGGGAAGGAGGGGGAGAAGGGGAAAGGGAGGAGAAAGAGGATAAGGAGGAAATGGACGGAGGAGGAGAAGGGGGAAAGGGAGGAGGAGGAGGAGGATAAGGGGGAAAAGGAGGAGGAGGAGGAGGATAAGGGGGAAAACAGGGGGGGTGGGGGGGGAAGAGACACAGTGGAGGGAGCGAGGGGGGATGGGGGGAGAAACACAGGGGGAGGAGAGGGGGAAAGAGACTCAGGGGAGGGAGAGGGGGAAAGATACACAGGGGAGGGAGAGGAGGGGGAAAGAGAGGGGGAAAGAGAGATATGAGAGGGAGAGGGCTGAAAAGAGACAAAGGGGAGTGAGGAAGGAGACACAGGTAAGGAAGGGGGGGAGAGTCACAGGGGAAGGGAGAGGGGGGAAAGAGACACATGGGAGGACATGTGAGGGAGAGGGGTGAAAAAAGACTCAGAGGATGGAGGAGGGTAACAAGAGACAAAGGGGAGGAAGGGGGAAAGAGACACAGGGGAGGGGGAAAGAGACACAGGGGAGGGAGAGTGTCAAAAGTGACACAGGGGATGGGGGAAGAGACACAGGAGAGGGAGAGGGGAGAAAGACAAAGGGGAGGGGGAAGAGACACATGGGAGGGGGAAAGAGACACAGAGGAGGGGGAACAGACACAGAGGAGGGAGAGGGGGAAGAGACACAGGGGAGGGAGGGGAAATATACACAGGGGGAGAGGGGGGATAGAGACACAGGTGTGGGAAGTGACACAGGGGAGGGAGAGGGGGTAAAAACACAGGGGGAGAAGACACAAGGGAGAGAGAGGAGGGGGAAATGAGCCACAAGAGATGAAGTAGACAGGGGGAGAGACTTGCAATAAGTGCCAAAGGCGCTCATTGCAAGCCACGTGATGGGCACCAAAGGCGTTCAGCACGGGGCTCGCAATGAGCTTTAAAGGTGCTCACATTGGCTGGCAAACAGCATTGCCAGGCTTAAAATGTTATTCCCGTCATTTTTGATGGGCAAGTAGCTAGTATATATGACAGTTGCAACATTTACAAAAATATTTTTTATACACACAAGACATTTCAGTTTCATACATTAAACACATAAATCGTTCTTTGAAAAAAAATATATATATATATATCACATATATAGTTGTGAGCATGCGGGCGAAGCGAGGGCCTCAGTTGCTGGCATGGAGCGCCTTTGGCGCTCCTTGCCAGCAACTGCGGCCCCCGCAAAAAAGTACGAGACACGTTATGACCAATTACGACCTCGCAAAAATCGTCCGCAACCCGCGGACATGATAAAATGAAAAACACAATAAATACACACAACACATACATAAAAAGCTTACCTACAGCAAGAGGGAGCATCCAGGACCTCAAAAAAGGAAGTTACACCTCAATTTAACTCAAAATAAAAGAGTTTACACACTAAAAAATTCTCTAAGCGAGAGAAAAAATGGTCGCCGAACAAAACGAAAACGAGGCTACAACACACTAAACACGCAAAACACCACCAGAATCAATCAAAACAGCTACGGATATTCCACCACAGCTGCATACCACACATTAGCCGACATTTTAGAACAATAACTTATACAATACGGAAGTACACAGCTACGCTAACGGATTTGCCTTGCGCACACACACTATTACACTGCACATATTCATCAAGCTTACACAGCAGCTCCACAGCACAAGAGATTGCCAGCTCTTCAACACAATGGTTCCTGTATATATTACTTCAAAATAGGTAAAGTATATTAATTTATTAATGTATTATTTATTTGATTATTATACACCAAACAGCATTAGCTTACTTACAATTTCATTGCCGTCATTTTTTGATATATAAAAATACTAATATTTTACAATATTTTCCAATTAAAAATAATAGGTTTTAATAGTGAAATAACAAATCTAATATAGTAAATAATTAATGACTTAAATGTAATTTAAATTATACAATATTATTATATAATATTATTACCCCTAAGTTGGGTGCTCCCATGTGCACAAGTACATTAATATCATCCATACTCTGCAAAGTAGCAGCTCTATTCAGCAAATTAATGAATAACATCACAGAATGACTGGACGAGTGAGTGCCCACACTGGGGGAGTCAATGTACTCTGCTGAGGTTATTAGTGAGAGGGATACCATGATCATTAGTGAGTTATAGATATATTATTGATGAATGCATCCGCAAATCAGAAATGTCAAGATCTACTGTTCATCAGGTGAAAAAATGTCAGCAGGACCGACCCTACCCATAGATCTGAATCAGTATGTTAATCCCCTCACACAGGATGGCTGATGAAGAATGACATACAAAGAGACAATCCTTACTTTCCCGCAAAAAAAAACACCATCACTATGTATACCAGAGAGAGCACGATATTTATTCCCAATAACTCCTCTTTATATCCAAACACATAAACCAATGGTATAACTTAACATATGTAAACAGGGTTTCATAAGTAGTGACTGGGGGCCACCATGTCTATCTAGAACAAAGCCTGGTCAAAATTGCTGGCTTATCATTGGCAACTTGCACACACAATGGCTGGCTGGACAGACAAGTATATATTCCAACTAGTGGGAGATCCATAAATGAGGGTTGGAGACACTGTGAGTAGGAGAGGGTCCAGCCATACCTGGTCAGCTGACATTAACCATAGCCTGATCCCCCAAAGGTTAGTGACATATTGTGTGTAACTACAGGAAAAATAACTATCCCCTTCTCCAACATAATCATAATCTGTCCCCACTGGCTGGGTCAGAATCTGGGAATCTTAAAAAAAAAAAAAACTAGTGGAAAATGTGCTGCCATTTTAGTATTCACTTAGTGAAAATGAACCAAATCAAATATAAAAGAATATTACAATTTTTGTGCCAATACCACTCCCATAAAGCTTTTTTTTTATGATATTGTCACTGCTTAATTCTCTGTAATGCAAAAATTTTGCAATGATGCATGAAAATAATTATCACCAAAACATTAAACCCTGAAGCAAAACCACACAAGCTCTTTAATGCTTTACTCGGCAGGAAACTACTGTCAGTCTGTCCTGGAAACAAACAGAACAAAGTTATATTTATGAGATTAAAAAGACAAACATTTGGAACAACAAGCCCTTAACTACAATAAATCTGGTCCAAGTTTCAATCAGAACAAATTATCCACACACAGCAGATGGAGCAGAGAGCGGCTCCTGTCACGGCAGCACTTTAGTGTATTAGTTACCCACATATACATCATATTTATGAATTCATTCAGAGCATTAATGGTATATACACTATGATAGGGAATAGAGCCAAAAATAACCTATTTATCCCAGCCAAGGTCCGAGTAAATATCATCTAATATCTGTCACTTTGAGAAGCTGAGCTGAATTATATCTGTATAAATTAGATTTATAATACCTGGTGCATTGTTTTGTGGGTTTATTATATACACTGCTCTGTGTATATTCATTATGGGTGTAAATAAGTAAAAGCTCTCATTCTGCCCAAGATCTTTCCATTAATATCATCTGACTACACCGGGCTTAAATAAACATTAGTCTTCCTGTAAAGAAAATCCTCACCTACTTTAGTAAAGATATTGCACAGGCTCCAAAGTGTCACTGATAATACGCTCATGTTTTATATATATAAATTGTCAAAATTCTCTAAATACATTTCAGCAGAGAACAAATCTCTAGATGTACTGGGATGCAGAACACTCGATCCAATGCACAATTTACCTAAAGATTGTTCAGTACAAGATATCAGTTAACATAATATACTAATGACAGAATCAAATTTTTTATTTAAAAACAGTACTCAATATTAAATTAACTTTCATAGTTTAGGCTCAGCTGCTGCTGGTACCAACCCCACTGTAAGGTCAATGTGCAAGGTGATTTTCTCTATCAGGCAACTTCCACATTTTCTGACACAAATTATCTCCATTGACTGCACTCTTGGGTTACAGAGTTTTGCTTTGTCAACAAAATGTTGCTGATGGGGCAGAATATAATTGTTTATTTTTTTATTATATCTCACTGTAACCCTTTAAATCTATATCTCAGGTATCACCCTAACTCTCCCCTTAGTGACCATATCCGGGTGGAGATCAAACATTCGGCTGGAAGCTGATCTTTGAAAATTAATTTTATATTAACTATTTTTTGTATTATAATGATCATGTCTGTTCTTGCAGCTGGGGACAGATATGTACTTTATTTTGCCATGCAATAAATGCATTTTCTGATTTCATACTTATAACACGTCTAACCTGTGATTATAGATAAGGTACATTTAGTGACACTGTCGCCCCTCAACTGATTGATGAATTTCCCTCTGATTAGGGGAAGTAGGAATCATATTTCAAAGGCTGAAGAAATAAGTTTAATCAGGGAATATAGGTCTCCATCTGATGTCTCCTTTAAGAACTCTTGGAAGACTGACTTTCAGCTATGGGTGTTTTCAAAAGCTCATTTACAGAGCTAATCCCATAAAAACTACGGATGCTCTCTGGCTCTAAGGAGGAGGTAAGGGTCAATGAGTGGCTTAACACAGGATGTAGGGTATCAAGCTACTTTGTGTCCATGAAGATGCTCTGTACCCCTTCCAATACTTGTGGCGTATGGCTGGTGAGCAGTGCTGGTAGCACAACTCCAGCTCAACTGGTTACTGTTGTGGTTAAGGCTGGTGCCTGACTCCTGTTTGATTTCCCCTGCACCACCACTACTGATAGTTAGATGGGCAGGTACATATGCAGATGACATCTCAGTCCAGATGTCAGAAGCAGAAGAAGTGATTACTTGTAGGCCTCTCCACTTGGCAACAGTTCATTGACAGTGATAGGCATGGTACAGGTAAGCAGTGGACAACTCTTTGAGATGCCTTCACCAGAGGGTTCCTCAACTACATGTGGTCAGGGGAGGATATGCCATCTATTACTGCTGACATATTTATACTATGTAGGTGGAGTACAGAAGTGACCTGTCCTACAGTCTTCAGTCTGCAGCTTGTAAGAACTATATTTTGAAAAAAACATATGATTATAAGGAAATGTTTATTTGCGCTTCTTACCTTTTATATATGTCTGTGCGCCTGTGGGATTAGTCATTATAATTGTCTGAAAGACATTTCAAACAGCCAGGAAATTGCAGTAGCTGTTACAGGATTAATTGCTACAAAAGGTTCTCAGCAAAGCAGAAGCATCAATAATATTCCGACAGCTCTCTGTAAACTGCGCTAAACCCAACTGACAGCTGAATTGTAAGCTCCTGTGTTTAATGATCCTGGTATCAGATTTTATTTCACACAAGGCACAGTGATATGTGCACAAATAGTCAGTAATAATAATTAGAATGAGAAATTAGAAGCTTTGATCAGAGGGACATAGTCTTGTCTTACTGGAAAATAGTGGTGTATAATTGTTTAAAAGAAGCAAATGTTTGCTATAGCAAAGTAATTATTTGAAATTATTGTTGTCTTGAAAAACCTAGTAAAATTTTTTTCTGAAAGTCAAAAAAAAAATGCAGACTTCATTAACTAATATATGGAATGATGATGAAGCTTCTGTGAATGGGCTCCTACAATTAAGAGGACTGGCAGAAATAGAGTATGTGCTATAAATATAACTCATTAATTATCTTTGTAGCTGTAATGACCCAATGGCGATTAAGTGGTTAATGTGCAAGGAAAGTCTTTGCATATCCAAGATCCATCCCAACAAACACAGTGGTGCAGGTGATGTTATGTATCACAAAGAACAAAGAAAGGAGCTTTTTCTAACTAACCCCCGCTAATAATTAATAAACCATCCTCATGCAGGCATCATGGGTGGATTTGCAGAATGGAGACAACACTGGGAATTCCATTCATCCAAATAGACTAGGGGTCGAGCAAAGGTGAAATTAGTAATTTCTTGGACTACAGTTAAAACTAGGGGTAATTTACTGATGGAATTTACCAAGCATGACTGTCGAAAATGCCATCATCACTCACACCTCCCAAGGAGGTTTTCTTGGGGGTCTACTGGACCATGTCCTCTCTTTCATTCCTCTTTTACAGTCACTAACAAAATCCTTCCGTCTTCATCTAAAAATCTCCAAAATACATCACTACGTCACACAAGATACAACTAAGATTCTAATATACTCTCTCATCATATTTCGTCTTGACTACTGCAACTCACTCCTAACCTACCTCCCCATCTCCTGTCTGTCCCCACTTCAATCCATATGAATGCCTCCGCTAGACACATCTACCGTACTCAACATTCAGTGTCTGCAGCTTCTCCCTGTCAATCACTCCACTGGCTTCCCATAGACTCCAGAATAAAGCCCTTAACAAACTGCACCCCCTTGGCTTATATTTTTTTGGATTGGTATAATAAGATCTTCTGACTTAACCAGGGCTGGAATTCTCATAAGGCAAACTAGGCATTTGCCTAGGGGCACCGGTCTGTAGGGGGCACATGCCTGTAGGGGGAACCATGTTATTTTCACAGTAAAATGCATTTCTTGATGTGTAATTTGGCTTACACATCTATTAGGCGATCTAGTCATTAGCCTACATGCGCATCTCTAACAGGGGCGCCTCATTATTGCACTAATAAATTTGTTCTCAGCCTCATTTGAATCCTGCAGTGCAGTGCTTTTCAATAACAGCTCTGACTATTCAGCTCTGCCTCCCCATGCGGAGAGTGTGGAGAAAGGAGGAGGAGCGAAGAAAGGAAGTGAAAGGGAGCTATTGAGGTACTTCATGCAACAACAGGGAGGATGTCAGGAGAGACAGAAAGGCTGACAACTCACAGTGAGTGTATGAAATGGCAGGACAGGAGTCATCAGGTGGGAAGTTATAAAGCGTTGCCAATAAGTGACTATGACTTGGATCCAAAATGATTTATTTTATATAATTTCTCTGCCATTGTCAGTGTGTGTATATGTATGTATGTGTGTGTGTGAGTGAGTATGTGTGTATATGTGTATGTCAACTCATCATCACCAATACAGTTTTCCAGCAGAAAGACAGACTAAAGACAACCTGGATGCATCCTCCAAGCACTGACATCTTATAGACTATATTCTGGTGCGCCAGCTAGACCTTCAAGATGTCCTGCTCACCCGAGGGATGCCCAGCACAGAATGTAATATGAACCACCACCTGGTGTGCTGCAAACTTTGACTCCACTTCAATCCTAAATCAAATAGGAAAGGAGCTCCAAAGAAGAAGTTACAGATTGGTAACCTCCAGTCAGCTGAAGTGAAGGCTATTTTCCAGGCGAATCTCCAGTAAAGACTAGAAGATCGCAGATGCTTCACGGATCCCCCCTCAGATGCTCTATTTGAACATCTCAAAATCAGCATCCTGCAGACTTCTGAAGAGGTCTTAGGTTTCTCCACAAAGAAAAACAAAGACTGGTTTGACGAAAACAGTGAGGAGATCCGTGAATTACTGTTGAAAAAGAGATCCGCTCATCAATCGCATCTCGCTCAGCCATCTTGCCCTAACAAGAAAGCAGCCTTCTGTCTTGTATTCAGCAATTTCCAATTAAAGCTTTGAGAAATTTAGAACCAGTGGTGGACCAACCTCACTGCAAGAACTCTGCGTTGCGCAGATGTCGGCGACTACAGAGGGTTTTATGAAGCCCTGAAGGCAGTGTATAGCCCTTCAGACCTGGTCAAAAGCCCATTGCACAGTGCAGACGGTCAAACACTCTTTACAGACAAGGGTTTGATTCTGAACCGGTAGTCTGACCACTTTAAGACTCTATTCTGTGCCAACTGCATAGTTTCAGTTTCACCCCTCCATCGCATACCACAACTGCCAATGAAAGCAGAACTGTATGAAATCCCTAGTCTCGAAGAGACTGTAAAAGCTATTGAGCAGATAAAATTGGTAAGCCCGCAGGAGTTTATAGGATCCCAGTTGACATCTGGAAACATGGGTGCCCAGCACTTCACGCTAGCCCTTTGTTTGCTGCTGGCACCAAGGCAAACTGCCACAGGACCTTCATGACACAATCATTATCACCCTGTACAAGAAGAAGGGAGAAAAGTCAGTCTGCTCCAATTACTGGGGGATAACTCTGCTCTCCGACGCAGGGAAAATCCTTCCAAGTATACTCCTCAACAGACTTAGTGCTGCTTTAGAGCCAAAAGGAGAACCACTAGCATGTTTTTTGTTCTCAGGCAGTGCCAAGAGAAATGCAGAGAACAGAATAAGGGACTTTATGTGACGTTTGTCGACCTTACCAAGGCGTTCGACACTGTGAGCAGGAAGGGTCTGTGGCAAATCCTGGAACGTATAGGATGTCCTCCAGCTGCATGAAGACCAGCGTGGACAAGTTTGGCACAACAACAACCTATCTGAGCCCTTCCCAATAAGCAATGACTCTATTCTTCAGTATGATGTTGCAAAGGGCCACAACAGACCTTAATGTTGAGGATGGACTCTACATCCGATTCAGCACTGACAGCAAGCAGTCTGTTCAAGCTGAGGCGACTAATGGCCCACACCTAGATAGTGATATGACTCGTTCGAAAGCTACTCTTTGCCGACGATGCTGCCCTTGTTTTCCTTCCGGCGACAGCTCTGCATCTTGCTTCGCCGGGGCTGCCAAGCTCTTCGGTCTAGAAGTCAGTTTGAAGAAGACTGAAGTTCTCCCCCAGCACGCACCACAGGAAAATTACTGTCCTCCTTGCATCACTATTGGCGAGTCTCGGATGAAAAAAGTCCAACAGTTTACCTAACTCGGTTGCATCATGTCCACGGATGACAAGGTTGACAAGTTATATAAAAAGGTTTGGAACAACAAGCATCTGAACAAGTGCACAAAGGTCAACCTGTATGGAGCTGTTGTTCTGTCCACCCTACTGTATGGTTCCGGGTCATGGGTTACCAACCGCCACCACCTACAACTTCTTGAGCGCTTTCATCAACGCTGCCTCTGCACCATCCTCAACATTCACTGGAATGACCACATGCCCAACACTGATGTCCTATAACAGGCAGCAGTCACCGGCATTGAGGCCATTCTGTTGAAGGAGCAGTTGCGCTGGGCAGGACACATCTCTCGGATGGAGGTTGTTCTGCTTCCAAAGATTGTGCTATATGGTGAGCTCACCACGCAATCGTGACAGAGGAGGAGTGAAGAAGAGGTACAAGGACTCACTGAAACAGTCCCCTGATGCCATTGTCGATGGTCCGCTTTAGCTTCAGATCGAAAGGCATGGAGAAGTACCATTCACCAAGCTGTCTCCTCTTTCTAGACCACACGCAGGTCTGGTCTTGAGGACACAATGAGAAGTAGAAAAAATGGCATCACTGCAGCACCCAACCCAGAAAAAGCCTTCCCGTGCAACCACTGCAGTCAAGTCTGCCTGTTCCACATTGGCGCCCTCAGCCAACAGAGAGCCTGTAGATGTGGACAGCCGTCTTAAATCATTGTTCGCGAAGCCAAGCCTATATATATATATAGTATGTGTGTATGTATATGTGTGTGTATTCATGTATGTATATGTGTGTATGTATGTACAGTATATGTGTGTGTGCATGTATGTATATATAATGTATGTATATGTGTGCATGTATGTATGTGTATGTATGTATATGTGTGTGTATGTATGTATGTGTGTGTTTGTGCATTTGTATGTATTATGTATGTATGTGTGATATATATATATGTGTGTGTGTGTGCGTTTGTGTGTGATATATATATATATATATATATATATATATATATATATATATATATATATATATTGACAGATCTACTGCCACATTAGGGATTCAGTGCCTTCATTTCCAGCACTATAATGGAGTACTCAGGAGGCAGTTAAAGCTTTTAAGGATCTTTACTGAAAACGTAATCAACTGGTACAAAAGTAAATGTAACAAAAGTAAATGTAACACAAAACAAAAAGCCTGGCTTTCTTACTGCCAAAACTACTGCAAAGTAATGTCCCACAATATACAGGCCTGTATGTTTGTCTGCTCCAAGTCTGTGGTCCTGCTTCAGGGTGCAGTCTCTCTGGATTCTCAGGTCCCACTAAACACCCTTCTCGGTGTCTCACAGTGTTGCTGTCTGTTTGCTCCATTCTGCTTCAACTGTGCCTCAATATCAGAGAGTGTGCTCATCCTCTGCTTTTCTGAAGTATGGAACATATACGATCAGTGAGGAGGTCTCGCTTCACCTGTTTGCCACTGTGCAGCAGTTTCTGCCTAAATTTCTCTGGGATAGAGTTCATCTGTACTTCTTGATTGTTTCTTGTCTTGCCTTTTCTGGTCCATAGCATTTTGTTTTATTGCCACCTGAGAGCTCTCTGGATACTTTACTTTTAGTTTAGGACACATCTCCATATTCTGCTTTTCATGTCCACTCAGGGATGGTGACTCCACTTTCAACAGATCAATCTCCGGACTCTTATCTTCCTTATCTTTCACTTTAGTAAGGATTCCAGTTTCTTTACCAAACTTGGGGCATTCCTTCTTAGTAAGAACACTGGCTACCCTCATCTGTTTCATCTCCATTTTCTCTGGCTTAGTGGAGTATTCACCAAGGACAGGTGACTGTGTCTGTCCGGGTTTCTTATGGAGGCATCTTCATTGCGCTTACGCATAAGGCCTTTGCATCAGTTTGGTTTCAGATCTTCACCAATGATTTGTTCAGCATGCTTCTTACTGAGGCTGGTTTTGCACTCAGTCAGTAACAACACTTTGTCCTTTTTCCCTTGTCCTTTGCTCACAACTTTAGTCACTTTTATATCATCAGCAACTTGCTCCAGGGATAAAGGTTCTTTAGATAAACCAACATTCTCTTTTCTCATCTCAGCAGTCTTGTGCACCATGTCTGCAGTCTTGTGCACCATCTCAGCAGTCACTTTTGCTTTCTCACTTGTTTTTTCTGCAGTCACTTTTGCTCTCTCTGCAGTCTCACTTGCTCTCTCTGCAGTCACGTTTTTTGCAGCATAGGCTCCTCTGAGATTCCTTTCAGCCATTTCTGCTGGTTTTCTTGCTGACATACTATGCCCACCTTCTGGCGAGTAGTGACATCTACCAGGACTTTCAAAAATTCCTCCATTGCCATCCCACCACTGCCACCATATGTGGCAGATCCACTGCCATGTTAGGGATTCAGTGCCTTAGTTTCCAGCACTATAATGGAGTACTCATGAGGCAGTTAAAGCTTTTAAGGATCTTTACTGAAAACTTGATCAACTGGTACAAAAATAAATGTAACACAAAACAAAAGCCTGGCTTCCTTGAAGTGCTGACTAAACAGTAGCTGAAGTTTCCTCACTGCCAGAACGTATGCAAAATAAATTCCTCCAATATACAGGCCTGTTTCTTGTCTGCTCCAACAGTCTGTGGGCCTGTGCAGAGGTGTTGTCTCTCTTGACTCTAAGGTCACACTGAACACTCTTCTCAGTGTCTCACAATGTTGCTGTCTGTATGCTCCAGGCATTCTCTCTTACTGCCTTTCTCTCTCTGTGTCCACACACAGAGCTGCCTCCGGATTTCTATCCCAGCTCAGACTGAGCTCAGGCTCCAAACTTCCATACAAATTTCTCCCTGGATGAAGCTACCAATTGCAGCCACACCCATGCCTTTTAAGCTGCGTGTTAACCGTCTCCCTCCTGGGGAGAAATTGTGTCGTAATTACGAGTTTGTTGGTAACTCTATGCTAAAAGTTACGGGTTGCCAATGGCGCTCAACGCGAGACGCGAAAGTTATGGGTTTGATGGTGGCTGCAATAAGCACTGAAGGCGCTCATCGCGAGGCCCGTACGTAACTGAATTAAGGGTCTGCAATGATCACAGAAGGTGCTCATTACGGGCCACGTACATGACTGGCTTGAGTGGGGGAAAAAGTTCCAAACGGCTGACAAATTACAGGCTTATGAAAATTATGAATTTAAGCCTGTAATTTGGAAGCCATCAGAAGACCGACAAAGGACGCCAATTAAATAAAAAATTAACGTACAACGTTACACACAGCACAGGGGGACAGGCAGGGAGCCTGTAAGTAAGGTTGAAAGCTAGTTTGATTTTTAATTGGCGTTTTTGGGAGGTCTGAAAACAGCTAAGTGAGGAAAAAAATGGTGGTCATAAAGCCGTTACTTTTTTTCAAGCCTGTAAATCAGAAACACATTTTGGGGCTTGTAGAACATGAACAACTTCCCAAGCCTGCAAATGTTTTCACAACTGTAAATGCAAACAGGAGCACAGAGGTGGGAGAGGGGGGAGAAAGACACAGGGGAGGTAAAGGGGGGAGAGGGTGGAAAGAGACACAGGGGAGGGAGTGGGGTGGAAAGAGACAAGAGGAAGGGAGTGGGGGGGAGAGACAGGGTGAGAGAGGGAGGGGGGAAAACACAGGGGAGGGAGATAAGGGGAAAAATCAGGGGAGGGAGAGGGGCAAAGAGGCTTATAAAGTAGATGGGTGAGAAACTTGCAATGAGCGGTGAAGGCGCTCATCGCAAGGCCCGCAAGTTAGAGGGGGGAAAACATTGCATTGTGTGGAAAACAGCATTGCCAGGCTTCAAATCATATTGCCATAATTTTTGACACTAGTATACAGTGGATATAAAAAGTCTACACACCCCTGTTAAATGTCAGGTTTCTGGGCTGTAAAAAACGGAGACAAAGATAAATCATTTCAGAACTTTTTCCACGTTTAATGTGGCATATAAAACTTTACAACTCAATTGAAAAACAAACTGAAATCTTTTAGGTAGAGGGAAGAAAAAATTAAAAAATAAAATAATATGGTTGCATAAGTATGTACACCCTTAAACTAATACTTTGTTCCAGCACCTTTTGATTTTATTACAGCACTCAGTCTTTTTGGGTATGAGTCTTTCAGCATGGCACATTTTGGCTTGGCAAGATTTGCTGCCACCACCATGCTTCATTGTGGGTATGGTGTTCTTTTGGTGGTGTGCAGTGTTGTTTTTGCGCCAAACATATAGTTTGGAATTATGGCCAAAAAGTTCAACTTTGGTTTCATCAGACCATAACACCTTTTCCCACATGCTTTTGGGAGATTTCAGATGTGTTTTTGCTAAATGTAGCCTGGCTTGAATGATTTCGTCTTGCCACTCTACCCCATAGCCCAGACATATGAAGAATACGGGAAATTGTTTTCACATGTACCACACAGCCCGTACTTGCCAGATATTCCTGCAGCTCCTTTAATGTTGCTGTAGGCCTCTTGGTAGCCTCCCAGACCAGTTTTCTTCTTGTCTTTTCATCAATTTTGGAGGGAGCTCCAGTTCTTGGTAATGTCACTGTTGTGCCATATTTTCTCCACTTGATGATGACTGTCTTCACTGTGTTCCATGGTATATCTAATGCCTTGGAGATTCTTTTCTACCCTTCTCCTGACTGATACCTTTTAACAATGAGATCCCTCTGATGCTTTGAAAGCTCTCTGTGGACCATGGCTTCTGCTGTGGGATGCGACTAAGAACATTTCAGGAAAGACCAACTAGAGCAGCTGAACTTTATTTGGGGTTAATCAGAGGCACTTTAAATGATGGCAGGTGTATTCTGACTCCGATTTAACACGATTTGGAATGTGATTGCTTAATTCTGAACATCCCCAGCTACATCCCCAGTTATAAGAGGGTGTGCAGACTTATGCAACCACATCATTTTTATTTTTATTTTTTTCTTCCCTCCACCTAAAAGATTTCAGTTTGTTTTTCAATTGAGTTGTACAGTTTATAGGTCACATTAAAGGTGGAAAAAAATCTGAAATTATTTATCTTTGTCTCATTTTTTTACAGCACAGAAACCTGACATTTTAACAGGGGTGTGTAGACTTTTTATATCCACTGTATATATATATGTGTGTGTCTGTAAATATATATGCAGGGGTAGCTAGTAAACAAATGTTTTAGGCTCGGCTTTGAATTTTATGTCCAGGGTCTCCAGAAATGTTAATCCAGTTCTGGCTTTGAGGGAAGGAATACCAAAGTTTCTCTGTCAATTGTATTGCCAGGTCAAATGGTATATCATCCATCTATACATATTTCATTACACATACATACTTTCCCTATAGCTCCCACTTAGTGTATTCTGTGCAAATATGTAAAAAACTTTCATCTATTAATATAATTGTGGTGGGCAATACACCTGGAAATCTTTGCCTTGGGACACTTCAGAAATCTAGTCCTGACTTTTACTCCTAGAGAAAGCTGAGTATTTGTTTATCAGGCATGATATATTTGGAATAATATTTTCAGCCTCTGGCATTTAAGTAGCAGCCACTCTTTCTTCTATCAAGTAGGAGTTTATGCTCATAGATATTTTATAGAGCTGAAATAAATAATAATAGAGGCTCCTACTGCAACATAACTTACAAGTAATGATTTAATATACTTGTTTGAGCCCCATTCAGTCATCCCCACATAGGTGTGTTACACTTTATGCTGTAGCACAAAGCTGTTTTGTATTGTTTTAACTATATAATTACCTATTTACTACACTAGAACCCCCAGCAGTCTAATCAGTGCAGTCTTTTACATAACTAGGGAGTGCTCTGTTGCCAGGCAACGGCATCTTTTCGGTGCTGATAGTGATGGACCACTCAGGATAATTTCTGCTGTGTCAGGTGGATAACTGTAGGAGAGAAAGCTGACACAAAGTAAAATCCTCTCTAACAAACTACATTGGCGTTAGAATAAAAATGTAAATATGAGTATTATTAGTGTCATTCAGACCCCTCACACCTCTTGTTTTGCTGTGACAAAAAAACAAACATAGATTTGATTGCAGATATGAACCAAAATGTCCGTTCTAAAGCAAGTACTTCCTTTGAAAGGTCCAACTCTGTATCTGGCTACCTTTCCTGTTTGTACTTGGATATGTAAGCTCCCTGTGAGTGTGCAAAGCTGGATTTTACTCTCCTGCATTTAACTTTGTAAGTACACTGAACATATCTATATAACACATATTTTTATGATAATCACTAACTGTTTCATACCAAACATTTGAAACCCAGGAAACTTATATCTACATTTAACTAAGCTAATGATGCTGTGAGCTATACCAAAGATGGGCAGGTCATAGCAGAGAAGTCAGGCAAAACTCGGTCCAATGGAGAAAGAACTGGCACCTGCTCCAGTATCTTTGCCAAGTTTACTTTATGGACAAGCAAAACAAGAGACAAGATGTGCCTCAAGACAAAAGCCTTAAGGCAGCCTTATGCTTTAGTTCCTTAACTGTCTTTGATCTTACCACTCCCACTAAGAGGTTGCTCTCAGTACTTTTTACATCTCTCCAACTACAAATCATGGCCCCCTGTTCTTGCTTTCCTCTATGTTTAGAAAACACACCCCTCTTGAACTTTGTTAGATCCTCTGATATTTGAAGTGTTCTATCATACCACACTCCTTTTAGATCACTATTTTGTCATGGTGAAGGGGTGTGTGTACCTCAGTGAATCTGTCACCCAAGATGGCAAGGTCATAACAGAGAGGTCAGACAAATTGCGGTCCACTGGAGAAGGAACTCACCCCTCACTCCAGTATATTTGCCAAGAAAACCTTATGGATAAGCACAACCAGAGTCATAATGGTGTGTCTGGACAGTTGAGGCAACTGAACGACTAAACAGCAACAATCATCCTTGGGTCAAAACTTGGCACCCTGCCCTGTAGCTGCAAGGCATCCATTGGCATTGGTACCAATATTTACATTACCAGTATTTCAGTTTTATTGCCTGATGGATCTTGGTGTTTTGAGCAACTGAGTTCCATAATTCTTATATATATATTGATGGCACCACCAACACAGCCCCATACCTCCTCAAACATTGCAGTAAAAGTAGGCTGGAGAACGGTTATAACATGTAGAACCTTCTCTGCTCTTTTATATAAACTTATGATTTAGTGGAAATTTCCTTTAAAATCTGCTCTTGAAGCCAGTACTGATGGATGTGATTAAACACAAAGAGAACAATTCCAGGCACTAACCAACAGTATTAACCCACTGACCGGCTCGGCTGGATTTCTGGCAATTTATTACACAGATCATATTCTGTGAGATAAAATAAACCAAAGCACTATTTGTCCCATTAAAGTTTTATCACCTTCATTTTAGTCTCAAGCAGACAATGATTTTTCAGGACAGACAGAAACCCGATGGGAATAGATTTTATTTGTTTTCTTCAGCATAAAATATCTGAAAATGACTTTGAAATGAACCAGCAGTTTTGCTCTTTTTTGCAAACATATTTCAACTACTTGAAAGCAATATATAAGGGGCTTTGTCACCCAAAAATCAAGTTTTATTGTAAGTTATTCTTAAAAAGCAAGAATATGTTGTGTTATTCATTTGTTTCTAAAGTGACTCAATCTTGGGAAAATCCCTGTTGTAGTTTCTCTATTTATATGCAAATGAGTGACTCATGCATATTAATTAGCTGCTTTGATGTGATTATTAGGATTATAGTTTGCTTGTCTATTTCTGTAGTGGCCAAAATAAAGTCCTGCAATATTAGCTGGCAGTTAGTTATCCTAACCTTATCAAGCCCTCATTAGCATAACCCATTAGCATACAGGAGTCACCAAAACAATTCTAAATATTTCAGAAAAGATTTGCTGTAGAGAGAAAATGCTAGTACAATGTATAGCCAGTTTTTAATGCTCTTTAAAATTATATAAACTTCTTATTTGGTGAGTCCCTTTAATATTAGCTTTAATTTGTGTATTTCATAACTTTTTAGCAATAAAATAAGAAAAGAAAAAAACAATAAAAGCATCAATGCCACATGAAATTAAATTTCTTTATTTGCAGATTTGAGAGTAGGGGAATGTTGAGCTATTAATTCTAAGACCAAATATCACTTTCACTTTTAATAAAAGTACAGGATGGCTTTTCTATTTGCTTAATTAGTACTACGATTTGTAAGTAAGCCCTTTGCAATTATTTATTAATTATTTATTATTTTACACATTTATGGACTTGACGGAGGCTAATCCCGCAGCCTTTGTGGGTCTAATGTGCTCCAAGCCCGTGGGACTCTGCACACGGAAATTGAACATGAATTACAATAAAAATGATTTTCAGATTTGAGTGTTGGGGAATGTTGTGCTATGAATTCTAACACCTACAATCACTTTCACGTCTCATCAAAGTACAGGATGGCTTTTTTATGTGCTTAATTGGTGCTCCGATTTGTAAGTAAGAGCCTTACGAGACCTTTTTGGTGTAAGTAAGCTGCGGCTCGGTTTTAGCTAATTACGGCCTTGACGGAAGGGTTCAGGTAGCATTTGAATAGTGACCTTGGCTTTCTTGAGGCTGAAACTTTTGCGTCCGCAGAAGATGAAAGGCTTTCCCTACGGCGCGGGTGGCCGCAAGGGATAACAGGGCCCCGGCCGCAACCCGACTGGAGCCCTTGCATCTCCTACTGTCTTTAATAAAATGAGGCCCTCAGAGACCAGCCTCTTATATTTCACTTGTTCCCTTCATATGGAGAAATATCCTGTAGTATATCAGTCTGGTCTCACTCAATAGAGTGATCCAGTCCCGAAAAAACAGGCAATTCTACCCTGAACAGGAGAAACAGCAAACCCCAGACTTGCATTTCTGTCAAAAATATTATGAGTACTAAATAGGACAAGCAAGCACTTTTTCTAACATTTATTAGCGATGTAACAGCAATTAAACACACGATACTGTACTTTAAAATCATGTTAAGGCACAGAAAGACATTGGAAGTAATTAATTATTTTAAATGTTATTTCGGACTAATATCGATCCTGGCACTCAAGGGGTTAATACAGATCATGAAACCCACATGGACTAAAATAGATGATCTAATTCATTCAGTGATAGATTGCTTGATTGCCAGACAGATTGACAAATAATACTTATTGGCATTAATTCATTCTTAGCCTCTTTCATGTTTTACTGACATCATGATGAGGGTCTCATTTACAATTGACTGTGTCTAAAAAGTAAATTAGGGGCTTGCTTAAATATTCCCAGATCATATGATCAGGCCCCCTGAAATCAGACTTAAAAAAGCAGGGTTACGAGCTCTGCCTTGCGGTCAAAATTTGCGATCTGGAGTCAATTGATTATATCTAAACATTTATTTTAAAAAACACCCACACCCAAATTTGTCAGACATTTGAGAGCAGCTAATAAAATAGGGCCCATAATCTATTTGTGTTTAAAGCACGATGGAAAATAGAAAGGGCAAACCCTCTCTTTTGATGTATTTGGGCCAGTGATGGGCAACTCGGCCTTCAATAGGATAGGATTTTATATATCTCTCTAGTTTCTCACTGCTTTAGCACACCTGGACTCATGCAGAGAGAGACTGAAATCCTGGACTGTTGACTACCCTTGTAGGACCAGGTTGCCCACCACTGAGTTGGTTTTATCAGTTAAAAAAATAGGCATCTGCCTAAGTAGGCTTCATTACAAGGCCACCTGCCTGGCTTGTCATTTGTTGTATTGGTCAAATTACACATTCAAACCTCAGCTTGACTAAACTAAAATGGCTGATATGCAGGAAATACATAACAAAGTATATACAGTAATGTATACGTGAAAAGGATCATATGATTGAATATCTGGATGTTGTGAACAATTTGCACTTAATGACAATGCTATCAATGTGACTCCACTTTCATATCTCTGTCTGGTTGCTATGGAGACCAGCACTGGAATAGTGGGCTCAGGCCTAGTTGGAGAAGGCACAGGAACTCCAAGGGATATGGAAGGTGTCTGGATGTTATTAGGTGTATAACAAAACTGTGTATCTATTTACTTTATGTACTGTGTTTTATTAAGAAACGCTTAAAAAGATCAGTTGTTTTCTGCCTAAATAATACAATTTGTTCCTGTTTGGGTCTGCTCTCTGCAGCTTATGAATATAGCTATACACATATACATGTGTATAGTTTGTTAGTGACCTTTTTCAATCAGCATGTTGCAGAATATTGCCACTCATTGGTTATTTTGAGGGGAGAAACCAATTAGGAACTATTTGTAAGATTTTAGGCAGAAACAACAGAGCTTTTAAGCATTTCTTAACAAAATAAAAGTAAAGAGAGGTATATTTTAATCAGGGGCATAGGAACTGGAAGGGGATGAGGGGGACAAATCCCCTTCAGGTTAAATGAAAAGGGAACACGACAAATAGCAAAATAAATGTTAATGATGCATTACAAAATTTGGCTAGATTTGGGTATGTCTTACCCATGAAAGCTTTGACCCATAATTTATTGTTTTTCTGAGGGGCACTGCAGCAATGGGCTCTTA
The DNA here is from genome assembly GCA_027410445.1 of Discoglossus pictus. Classification (NCBI taxonomy): domain Eukaryota; kingdom Metazoa; phylum Chordata; class Amphibia; order Anura; family Alytidae; genus Discoglossus; species Discoglossus pictus. The sequence continues at coordinate 98,290,755 of CM050169.1, forward strand.
CCCCCGAGTGGGCCCTGGTGCATTGCACCAGGTGCACCAACGGTAGATCCTCCCCTGCTTCCTGACTGGGAGTAGAGTTGAATTATCCCCCCCCCCCCCCCCAGATATTTTTGGGCTCAGGCACCCATGATTTTAATCCTAGTGAAATCCAGACACCTTACATGTCCCTTTAGCTTATGCTTTAAACCATCTAAACATAACGATTTTAAACATTACTTGATTCTGTACTCTTCCAAATCTGTACAGGAACACTATTTATTAACCCATAATAATATAAACAAACAGGAAATACAGATATTTTCCAGAGTGCATAACACTGAAAAAAAAAAAGGAAAATATTTATTATTACAGCACCACAAAAAAAATATATTGTGCATATATGATATGGAAACAAAAACCCCATACAGGTAAAAATATAAAGGTGCAGTATATTTTAAAAAGTAAAAACATATCTTATGAGCATATAAATAAAGTACATAAATGTAAATAGATACACAGGTATAATATATACCTAGTAACATCCAGGAACCTTCCATATCACTTCAAGTGCCCATAGGTTCCATTTAAAAAAAAAGTAAAAAAAAAAAAAAAATCTTTCATTTAAAATCCTGTAAAAAGCTGAGAATAATTACCAGGTTATCATAAAATGTCATAAATCATATAATTATGTGCAGTTACCAAAATTTCAGTAATCAATAACAATGATGACTTTCTCCTTTAGATGACACTGAATGAATATCTGAGAATGTTACAAATCACGCCCTAAAGTAATAAGACTTATAAGACCCATTGTGCTAAACACGGAAGTACATTGTGTGGATAAATGTATGGGTCAAGATAATGTTATGTGCATGTCTTCATATAAGTGTATAACTTGTATCACAACCTGCTCTTCATTGGGATTGAAAAGACCAAGAAGACGAATCCTACACGCAGGTTCCTCCCCCTTCCCCCCACAGGACAGTTTACCTGGAGGCTATGACAAGTTGGCAGGCCTACGTGTGCCAAACAGAGCATACACTTTGTTTTTCAGTACACCTTTTTAGACAGTTTTTGCCTCAATCAGCAAAGGCCACTTCCTTAGGTATACATGAGTTTGACACCTTTTACCCCCCCCCTTGAACTACCTAGGGCTGTTTCCAAGTGCCCAGAGCCAGCCTGTCTATTTCCCCATCTAGGTGTAGAGAGGTCTACTGACCCAACTATCAACTAGGGTGTAACTATTACATTGTGCTATTACTTTGGGTTAGTACCACTATAAGTGTTAACAGTAGATGTTTTTAGTAGTTATTCGGGATATGGAGTTCGCTTCCAGGCCCAGGGCCGGGCTAGGGTCCTGGCCAGGTTTGAAATTGTGTTAAGCGGTAGATAGGGATCCCTAGACCTCAATGGGAGATCCATGGAACTGATTAAGTCATCAATAATTCTTAAAAGGCTGTGCAAATGATAATTGAAACACTTTGTTTCAATAGTGCATGGTCAAGTGGTGTCAGGTGTTTTGCAAGTGATACCCCTTTGATCCTTTGTCTTGTAGTTAACCATAAGTTAAGTACTTGACCTTAGTCATTGTTCACGGCCCCCCATTTAATCTAATAGGGAGACCAATTCTATTAAATGTTATTAAAGCCAAAGTTGACCCCTATTAGTGGATATACCCTGGAGCTGCTCCAGCCACCCAGCCGACTCCCCTCTGACTCAATAAAGGTATCTCTATCCAAGGGGTGGTCTGGTAGGGAGCGGATAGACGCAATCCAAGTTGCCCTAAACCCACCAGGCTTTGCTGGGTTGTCCAAATAGTGGAGAGACAGTCCCCGAGAATCTAAAACTTGCACACTCCAGGTCTATGGTTCCGCATGTGGGTTAGGCCTAGACTCTTAACTCGGACACTCTGTCTCCAGCAGACACACTACCTAATCAACCCCTACTGTGCCCAGATCTTGCATGGAGATAGCTGGGTCCATAGACCCCAGCGGCATCCAAGTTGGGAAGGAGACAGGATGGCACCAGGTCTTGGAGACAGCCCTGGTCCAGGTGGGGTAGTTAAAAAGGCACAGATCAAATTGTGTTTACCAAGGGAAGTGGCCCATTGTTGCTTGGTGCAACCACTGTATAAAAATGTTAACTGCAAAATAAAATGTATGCTCTGTTTAACAGACACAAAGGTGTGTTTCATTTAGAGGGAAAGCATTTATTTTATTTTTTTAATCAGAAATTAATTTCTGCAACTTGCCCTGGTACCCCAGAACTTGTCCTGAGACTCTTGTCAACTTGTCCCTGAAACCGCAGCTTAGTCTGAAAAATTGGCAACTTGCCCTAGCTTCCTTTTAAGACACTGTGAGCCCTCAAGCCAGAGTGTCTGGGGTTGGAGTCCAACCAAATGGGGAACCATGGATCCGGGGAAGACAGCATTAGGGGACATGGGGAGGAAGTCTACCACTACTCAGGCAGCCAAGGGATGAGGGGTAGACAGCTAGCAGGCCCAGGATCCCCTGTAAGCAGGGAAGGGACTTGGTGGGTTGAGGGGAACTGTTGGCTGTTGGCTAACAATACCTTTATTAAGTTGAAGGAGAGTTGGCCTGTGGAATTCGAGGGCCTCTGGGGTGTATTTACTTATAGTGGGCTACCAAAACTTCCAAAGGATTTATAGAAATTTGCATTCCCTATCAGATTGTATGGGGGGTCAGGAATAATGGCTAAGGTCAAGTACGTCCTTATTTGTGGTTAACCGCAAGACAAAATATAAAAAGGGTTATCACTTGCAAAGCACTTGACATCACTTAACCTTTGTCTATTGCATCAAAGTTTTTCAATTGCTATTTGATGGTCTAGTTAGCTATACTTGATGGCTCAATCAGTTCTGTGAATCTCATATAGAAATCTATGGAGCCTAGTCTACAGCTTACTGCAAGTTCGATCCCTGCCAGGAACCTAGCCTGGCCCTGGGAATGTGAGAAAACTGGGTATGGAGGTTGACTACAGGAAGTAATGGTTGCAATTAAAGTGATACCAGATAATTATTGACCCAGAGCAATCTAGGCTCAAATGACCAGATGAAAATATGAAAAAGATGAAAAAAGTCTGCAAATGACATAGGCACCTATTTAACTGAGCAATTGTTGGTTATTGGAGCCCGTAAAGTAGCCTGTAAACTAATTTGCTATTCAATTGGCGTCTTTTAGCTACCCATAAACAATTTGCGGGTTACAGGCTGAAAATCCCTGCGGTTGTCAAAATCGTAACTCCCAACCCATCTAAGCCTTTGATCTTTTCAAACTAATAAATGTTACAATCGCAAATCGCTATTCAATTGCTACAGTTCCTCAAGCCTGCAAATGTTTTCACACTCGTAAATGGCAAATCTAGAAGAAAATCCTATGAGTGCCAGATAGGACTAGCAAGGGGGTTAAACACCTGATCGTAGCATTGAAAATGCAAATAAAACATCAATACTGCACTTTAAAAGTAGGGGAAAGTGATGAAAAACATTAGAATTAATTGAACAACACTCACAAGCAAGCAAATCTGCAATACATTTTTTTTTTACATTTAATTACATCAATCTTGGTAATCAAGGAGTTAATACATATCAGGCAACCCACATGGACTAGAACATTTCCTTCATTCATTTTTATTATTTTATACATTGCCGGATTGCAAGTCCGATCGCGTATAGGACTTCTAAACGCTAATTGATTGACATTTAACCTCCATGTTTTAATGATGTCATGATGACGGTCTCATTTACTACCGTCTGTTTTTAGATTGGTAGTTACGGCCTTGCTTAATTGATCATGATCATGCTCTGAAATGCTACTTATGATTGCATGTTTTACGGTTTAGGCTTTCGGCCAGGTAGTTGCAGGCTTGATCAATTGAATTGCTCTGTAACTGTTGTAAATTGAATAGGGGCCCTTGTATTTTCAAAAGTCCTTATAGCCATTATAGTAGCCCTTGGATCAGGTAGCCACATGACTAGTGTTTATGAAAGTCTGTTTGCCAGTACCATGACAACTTCCTGGCTACAATGGCCATGTTATTGAGTTTTATACAATGATCATTCAATCCACATCACATTTTCTCTTGGGAATAAATGAACTCTGCATAGAAATCAGTGTTAGCTCCTGAAGTCTCAAATTGGCTGCCCACAAAAGAAGCAATTTGCTGGTATTGGATCTTTAATGTCTTATTTATAGAATGTATTTTACAATATTTTGTACCGGGAATAAATCAGTCATTTGTTGCATTATTTATCAGTCGCTCTCTATTTCCTGGTTTCCAGTTCTTTCTCTCTCTTGGCCTGAATATAAATCAGATTGCACTATAGGGATCTTTTTATTTTAATAATTCTGACTTTATTCCTGTCCATACTTGAGTTACTGTACTTGGTATTTATGAGACAGGGCAGGTGATAGACTGTTAGTGTCTGGTCACATTCAATTACTACACATGGTATCATAGAATCCACTATCAAATGAACAGAGAAATAAAGAAATACAACAATAGATGGACAAGAGAGTGAAGTAGGCAAAAAAGAAAACAAGCACTATTGGAAAGCTAATAGACTCATAGCTGGCTGTCATCCTCCTCTAACAATATTACTCATGAGTTGTTTGCTGGAGAGCCCAGAATTAGCCACCAATTGGCTTGGACTTAGGACACACCATGGACGGGCACCATAATTATATTCTTATTTATTAATCTAACAAACATACTGTTAAGTGAATATATACCTGTTTTTCTAATATTTAATTATTTATTATTTTCTAATGTTTTGTACAGAGCTGATTCATAAACAGAAATATCAAAGCCTTTTGTGTTTACCTCCCGCTAGGACAAAGCATTTCAGGCATGAACAGGTAGCCATGATTAAATGAAGTTTATTTTACACAGAGGCTCATTACCTCAGCAGGACACATCCTCACTATACACAAAGTAGTAATATAATAAAATTAAATTGGTGCCTGAGCAATAAATGTGACATCTGTATTCAGATCAGCTGTATTCAGATCAGCTTTGAGATGGGATTTGCTGAGTCCAAGACAAATTGTGTAAATTAAGTACTGCGGCAAAGACTGTGTATTTATTAATTTATATACCCCTAGTAGTGTTTTAAAGATTTTTTTGTAAAATGTGACATTATTCATAAAAGAGACATGGTGCCTAGGACACTACTCTGCACATACAGCCCTACAGAGTCTGTGTCTGCATACACTGCAGAGGGCAGACCCATAAAGGGACTATTTGTTTGAATTTTGGCAGTAAATACTGAGCTTGTAAGCACTTCTGTATACAATAAAGTACACAAAAGTAAATAGATACACAGGGATATTATATATCTAGTAAAATCCAGAAACCATCCATATCTCTTTCAGTTTCCATCGGTTACTTATAACAAAAAAATCTCTTATTTAAAATCCTGTATTTAGAATTTTTTACTATAAAAAGCTGAGAATAATCACAAATTGTCAAAAAATTTGATACATCACTGCACTTCAAAATTCTTTTTTTATATAATTATCTGCAGTTTCCATGAAATTCTCAGTTGAGGCATGCAGGACTTAGGCGGCAAGCAGTTTCACGCAACTGCGAGGGTCGCAACTGCGAGCGAAGCGCTTAACTCTAAAACCCCAAAAAACAAACAAAATAATTGAACAAAAATAATAACACACACTGCACAGGGAAAGAGCCAGGAAACCTGGGAGTGAGGTTGCAAGCGGATTTGAGCCATATTTGGGTTTTTTCGTCAATACAAAATCAGAGGAAAAAAATGGCAGACGAAAAACGTAAAACTTCTGAAACTGGATGAAAACGAGGCTGAGCAAAGCGAGGCATGCGGGTCTTAGAAAATACACGATGGCAAAGACAGTAACAATTACACCAACAACGCCAGGCACGCGGGACTTTGAAAATAAAACCAACGGCAGTCAGCGCGTACCACGCAAACATTCAGCAGACACACAGAGAAGAAACACACAGGGAAGGGACGGGCAGCGGGGGGGGGGGGGGGGGGGGGATGGTGGACAGAGACACATGGCATTCCCAAGCACAAAACTTGCAGGTTAACGAAACCTGGAATGAACAGCCCGTACAGTAGGCGGGAAGAAAGGGTTGCAATTGCGAGCCACGCAATGAGTGCCAAAGACGCTCCTTGCGAGTCACTTGGGCTTGCGATGATCGCCGAAGGTGATCAGTGCAAATCAGGAAAGTTGAAATACATGCGGGGAGAGGCTCGCTATGAGTGCCGAATGAGCTCAGAGGAGCAAAAGCCTCACATTGTGTTACAAATCACAGCTGTCATCATAGAGCAAAATTACTTTTAAGATCATCACTAAATGTGCTAAACATAGAGGTACATTGTGTGGGTGAACGTGTGGCCCAAGATTATTATATGTTCTTGACGCCTGCCAAATACATTTCTCCCACACCCAACGGTTTCTTTATACTGGTAAATAAGTGTATAATGTCCTGGCTGTAATGGAAAAGTTATTGAGTTTTATACAAAGATCATTTAATCAACATCACATCCTCTGTAGAGAAATCAGTGTTGGCTGCTGAAGCCTCTCATATGCTGCCTAAAGGTTTGCACAATTTGATGGTATTGGTTATTTAACATCTTATTTATAGAAGTACTTATATAATATGGAAGAGCCTCATCTTCGGGTTCCATAACACTATGTCTCAAGTTATGTTTATCCATACTGTTTTCTTAAAAAAGATACTGGAGTAAGTTTCCAGTTCCTTCTCTTGTGGACCACAATTTGTCTGACCTCTCTGCTATGATCTACCCATCTTGGGTGACCCTACATGCTATAGTTCACAGCTTCATTGAAGTACACAAGCACCTTCACCACAACAAGGTAACAATCCAATTTTTTTTTCTTTGGCTCTAAGGTCTCTTCAGATGGTGACTGCAGCCATAAGATTAAGAGATATTTCATTCTAGGGGGGAAAGCTATGGTAAGTCTGGAAAAGTTATTAAGAAGTAAATATATTACACTATCAGCAAAGATCTGCATAGTTAGAACTGCGGTATTTCCACTAGTATCATACAGATTTGAGAGCTGGACCATAAAGATGTCTCAGCACCGGGGAATTGACTCCTTTAAATTGTGGTGCTGGAAAAAACTGCTTAGAGTCCCTTGGACTGCAAGAACTTCCAATCAATCAATACTACAGGTAATGAAGCAAATCTGTTTACTCGAAGGTATGATCATGAGGCAGAAGCTCAAATATTTTGGCCATACAATGAGAAGACTCTGATACTGAGAGAGATTGAAGGCACACAAAGAAGGTTATGGACAGATGAGGTTATTGAAGCAATGGACATGAGCTTGATGGATCTCAGAGGGGCAGTTGCTGATAGATGTGCCTGGCATACTGTAGTCCATAGAGTCACAGAATGTTGGTCTTGACTGAATGACTAAACAAAAACAACCACAATATAATATTTTGTACCTAGAATTAATCAGTCAGTCAGTCATTTGTTGCATTTTTTTAAATAATCTAAACAGTCATTAGTCACTCTCTGTCTATATATATCTATTTGCTGTTTTCTAGTTCTTTCTGCCTCTTGCCCTAAATATAAATCAGACTGCACTATAGGGGCCCCTTTATTCTGATAAGTCTCACTTAATTCCTGTCAATGTTTGAATTGTTGTACTGAACATTTATGAGCCTGGGCAGGTGATGGACTGTTAGTGTCTGGTCACATTCAATTACTACACACGATATAGTATGAATCTACTGACAGATGAACAGAGAGATGAAGAAAGATAACAATAGACAGACATGGGAGTGAAGTAGACAGAAATAAAAACAAGCACTTATTGAACGTTAATAGACTCATAGCTGACTGTCCTCCTCCTCTAACAATATTACTCATGAGTTGTTTGCTGGAGAGTCCAGAATTATCCACCAATTGGCTTGGAACTGCAATTAGGATATAAAAAAAAATATTACAATGTATCACATATAATAGTTGTCAAACTGCGAGACGTCATCACGCTTTGCAATATTTTATGTTTATTTATTGTATGTAATGTATTGTACTAATTTTTCCTAGGGGTCCAATCTGAAAAGACATCTACAAAGGTAAGTGGTTTTCATGTATTTTCGATAGGGGGTATGTATGTATTTTACATAGGGGTATTGCATTTTACAGAAGGGGGTATGTATGTTTTTTAGATAGGGGCTATTGTATTTTATTTTATTTGTATTGTATTGTTATGTATCATATATACTCGAGTATAAGCCGACCCGACTATAAGCCAAGCCACATATTTTACCACAAAATACTGGCAAAACGTATAACCCGAGTGTGGGAAATGTGCTGCCCTCCGTGTGTCCCTCTTGTGCCCTCTGTGTCCCCCTCTTGTGTGCCCTCTGTGCCCCTTTCTTGTGTCCCCCCTCTCTCTCCCCTGTGTCTCTTCCCCCTTCTCCCTCCACTGTGTCTCTCCCCCTGTCCTTCTCCTGTGTCTCTTCCCCTCCTCTCCTCCCCTGTGTCTCTCCCCCCTCCCTCCCCTGTGTCTCTTCCCCCTCCGTCCCTCCCCTGTGTCTCTTCCCCCTCTCCCTTCCCTGTTTCTCTTTCCCCCCTCTCCATTATGTCTCTTCCCCTCCCTTATCATCCTCCCCCCATAACCCCCCCTCCTCAACAGACCTCCTCATCCTCCCTTCTCATCCTCAACCCCCTCCTGATTCTCCCTCCTCATCCTCTCTCCTCAACCCTCATCCTCCCTCCTCAACCCCCCTCCTCATTCTCAACCCCCCTCCTCATCCTCCCTCCTCAACCCCCCTCCTCATCCTCTCTCCTCAAACCCCTCCTCATCCTCAACCCCCTCCTCATCCTCAACCCCCTCCTCAACCCCCGTCCTCATCCTCCCTTCTCATCCCCCCTCCTCAACCCCTCTATATTCTGTTAGATCAATATATAAATCAATAAGAAGTGTATGAAATCTTATGAAACTTGGATAAACAATCAGATGTCTATTCCATAGAATATATTTGGTATTAATATTCAGTTATATGGCATATTATTCTATGAAAACAGTAAATAGCAAAATCAGGTATAACCCTACATGGCAGCCAGAATATAGAAATATGCAGAATTAAGAAAAACACTTACTGTATATACTCGAGTATAAGCCGAGCTGAGTATAAGCCGAGGCACCCATTTTCCCACAAAATACTGGGTAAAATGAGTGACTTGAGTATAAGCCGAGGGTGGGAAATGTGCCGTCCCCCTGTGTCCCTCTTGTGCCCTCTGTGTCCCCCTCTCTCTCCATGTCTCTTCCCCCCTCCCTTATCACCCTCCTCAACCCCACTCCTCAACCCCACTCCTCATCCTCAACCTCCCCCCTCATCCTCAACCTCCCTCCTCATCCTCCACCTCCCTCCTCATCCTCAACCTCCCTCCTCATCCTCAACCCCCCTCCTCAACCTCCCTCCTCATCCTCATTCTCCCTCCTCAACCCCCCCATCCTCAACCCCATCCTCAACCCCCCTCCTCAACCCCCCATTCTCATCCTCTCTCCTCAACCCCCATCCTCATCCTCTCTCCTCAACCCCCATCCTCATCCTCTCTCCTCAACCCCCATCCTCAACCCCCCATCCTCAACCCCCATCCTCAAGCTCAACCCCCCTCCTCAACCCCTCCTCCTCCTCAACCTCCCTCCTCATCCTCAACCTCCCTCCTCAACCCCCCATCCTCAACCCCTTCCTCAACCTCCCTCCTCAACACCCCCATCCTCAACCCTATCCTCAAGCCCCCCATCCTCATCCTCCCTCCTCAACCCCCCCATCCTCAACCTCAACCCTCCTCATCCTCAACCCCCTCCTCAACACCAACCCCCCCTCCTCAACCCCCCATCTTCAATGTATATACAGTAAGTTAGGAAATAATTCTTATTTAGAATATTATTTATCTTATTTAGAATATTATTATCTTATTTAGGTATTAGATTTTACCATAAAGGATTTTATAACATAATTGATTAAACTTAATTTATCAAAGCAATCAGTCTGTTTGATAAAATGGACCCAAGTAGAAACCAATGACAGATTGGGACTTGTGTCCGGTCAAATGACCCCCAATACCTTATTTCAGGTTTTATTGACCCCATCAAAATTATATCTGGACTATTTCAATTCCATTATAAAATGTAATAATAGAGACTTGCAGCTAAACTTTACCCAACATGAAATTAGCAAGGAGACCCTTGTCTAGATAGGACTGCTCCTTAATTTGTTTAGAAGTAAACCCGCTTGGTCTTCCTTTTAGGAAGAATTTGTAGTAAAGATAGATTAAGAGGATAATCACAGAGAAAATACATAAGGTTATGCCAGAGAGCAACAGACGGAAAAAGCCCTGAGCTTCCCTTTGTGCTAATAGATAAAATCTTTCCTTTTCACCCACTCTTAGACACAGAACTCATTTCCACCAATTGCAATAGCCTCCTGACATATTTGTATGTATATGCATAATAAAGACATGTCAATAAAATGGTGTATGGCGGTTAGTTATGTACGCTAGAGGTCAAACATACTCCATGGCCTAACTATGAAATAGTATGTGTTGACTTTTAGTTATACTTTGGGCCAAATTCAATTTTTAAGGTTTGAATAAAGTATTGTTCCTCTATCTACACCGGTTTTGATAACACTTTAACAAATTTAACAATTTAGCAAATAGTAACATTGGATACATGTAATCTTAATCATATTCAAGGTTGCTGAGCCACCTGAGATTATTCAGTGTTGGCCCGGCTCCCACTTGAAGAAACTGTTTTGTAAAAGAAAACTTATTTTTTGTAAAAGGAGGAAGATTAACCCTTCACCTGGAAAATTAGCACACAATAAGTATGTATGTATTCACAATGGTAACAACAAAACCAATAAACAATCAAATAAAGTAGACAATATGTATATATGATCTTTTTATCTACAAATATCACAACAACTTATTGTTAGGACACAGACCATAATTATATTCTTATATATTGAACTAATAAACATACAGTAAAATAAACATATACCTGTTTTTCTATTATTTAATAATTTTTTAATCTTTTTATCCAGTGCATACTGTATTCATGAAAATAAATATCAGAGCTTTTGTGTTTACCACCCGCTAGGACAAAGCGTTTTAGGTGTAAAGAAGTAGTCATGATTAAATTATGTTTATTTTACACAGAGGCTCGTTATCTCAGCAGGACAAATCCTCACTATACACAAAGTAGTAATATAATAAAATAAAATAAGTGCCAGAGCAATAAATGTGACATCTGTATTCAAAGGCGTCATTCTGAATCCAGATCAGTTTTGGTATTTGCTGAGTCAACAACAAATTGTGGTAATTAAATACTGCAGCACAAACTGTATTATTTATTTATTTATGAATCTCTAGTAGTGTTTTAAAAAATTATGTAAAATGTGAGAACATTTATAAACAATGAAGGAAAAGCACCCAAGATAAATAACATATGCACTGTTGATGGGAGTTCCTCTCAAGTTACTACTCATCCTTTGTCCGTGCTATGCCCTTAGTGACAACTGTGCTTGAAAGTTTGGAATTTTAAACATAAATTACATGAAAACTCCTCCCCCACTCCTTATGATTTTATCTCACATTATACTTCTCATAGAGGGGAGTGATAAGCACATACAGTACTAATTCCTGAAAAAAAAGAGAAATGAAGATTGGCTCCAATATTTTACAATATGTGAGAATGCATATTTCTCACTTATTATTATTATTGTTATATTTTATTAGTAATGTGTCAACATATTCTGTAGCGCTATACACGGGTTAAGTAGAAGTCAAAAACAATATTAACACTATGTAAAAGAATGGAGGATCCTGTCCTTGAGCTTAAAAACAAAAGTGCATAGAGCTTGTTTCTAAAGCACCAACACAAGATTGAATACTTGCAAATTTACGAGGTGTATTCACTTTTTGTAATCAAAGTTACATCCCAAAACACATTCTGCACATAACTGTTCAAAAATTGCAAAAATAACCCATAGCCCTTTAGGCCTCAGGGGTCCAGGGCATACAACTGGGGTTTGGGAAAACACATTATACCATATAACAATTCCATAAGTGACATATTGCTTTAAAATGCTCTTATGACCATTATAATTGCACTTGTATTAAAGAGCCGCTTAATTCAGCACAATTTGGAGCACACAACTATAAAGATCTCCTGTAGCATGTTGAAATATGTTTTGCATTTTTGAAACACCTGCACAAATCTATGTTGATAATGAGTCACTGGCTTCCCCCAGACAGACCCACAGCAGCAGTGAGCAAAAGAAAAAAAGAGTTAACCATTCACAAATTCATCTGTGCAGAAGAATGGAATGCTGTAATCACCTAAACAATGCAGTTGTGGGTTAACATCTCCTGCTGCATTCCTGACTTTAGGGAAATCTCCTATAAATTGTAGAATGTTATGATGAACTGTCTGAGTTATCTCTTTCTGTGCTGTCTTTGTGTGTGTTATGTGGCAAGTATGATGTCTCTCTCTGTGTGGTTTGTCTCTATGCTGCCTATCTCTGTGGGCTCTCTCTCTCTTTCTGCACCCTATCTCTTGGTGCCCTCTCTCTCTGTGCAGCCTCTCTCTCTGTGCACACTCTCTCTCTGTGCACATTCTCTCTCTGTGTCTCTCTTTCTCGTTTCTCTCTGTGGCCTCTCTCTGCCCTATGTCTTTGCCCTCTCTGTCCTCTATCTCTCTCTCTTTATCTCTATGCGCACAGGCATGTGCATTGACGGCCAGGACTTGCGCATGTGCATTTACTGACAGTTGGGCAGGATACAGTGTTTTTGTAAACATACCTAATACGTTAGATTGTTTAGGTGTTATTAGTTTCATTAAAAATATAGATCATTTTAACATATAAGCTTGGGCTCTTTCGCACCATGAAGCACAATAACAGTGAGGTAAATTACTATTTAATAATAGGGCTAGTGTCTATTAAAGTGTGGTTGCCAGCTTCAGAAGTCCACAAGTCCAGGGGAGTCATGACATTTAATATATACAGTCCACAGCTTGTTAAGTTCTTCCAAGTACTGTAGTGGCTCTGAAAGACATCATGGGGGTCCTCTTCTCAGTTCTTTCTTCCGACATGTTTAGCTTTTGGAAGCTGGAGTAGGGGACATGGAGTGAAGCAGATAGTGAAGACCATCTAAATCCATGGCAATGGTAAGATCTTGAACCCAACAACAAGTGGCGAGCAGAGCTCTACGACTCCAACATGGAGGAATCTGGAAGCAACATAACACATGGAGGAATTAAAAAGATGCTGAACTGTATTTAAGGTTAAGGTAAGTAATTTATCTGGATTTTACTAGGTATATAATATACCTGTCAATCTGTTTATTTTATTAAGACGTGTATATATGCTCAATTTCACTGCTTCAAATCAAACAAATAGTCCCTGCCTTGGTTTGCCCCGTGCAGCTCATGAAGACTCTATAGCACTTGTTGTCTCATACTAACCAATCAGTGACCAACATTCTGTAAAATGCTGCACATCCAGACCTACAGAGTCTATGGGCCTCATTCTATTAACGGCCGTAGGAGATGCAGGGCCGCAAGGACCGGCCGCAAGCTATTCGCCTATTCTATTCCCTTCCGGCCTCTCTGCAAGGCTAAAACCGAGCCGCATCTTACTTGCACCAAAAAGGTCCCGCAGGCACAGAAATAAGCACATAATAAAGCCATCCTGCACTCTGAGGAGACTATAAAGTGATTGTAGGTGTTATCATTCATAGCACAACATTCCCCTACACTCAAATCCGTAATTTTTTTATTTTTTAATTCTTGTCATATATCCGTGGACAAAGTCCCGAGGGCTTGGAGCACCTCAGACCCGCAAAGGCTGCGGGATTAGCCTCCGTCAAGTCCGTAAATGGGTAAAATAGACCTAGGTCGTAAAGGGCTTACTTACAAGTCGTAGCATAGAAAAGCCATCCTGTACTTTTATTAAAAGTGAAAGTGATGTTTGGTTTTAGAATTAATAGCTCCTACTCTCAAATCCGCAAATAAAGATATTTAACTTCATCTATCATGCAAGCCCGCACGGGTTTGAATAACGAGCTACGGGCTTGGAGGGCAATCATCCGCCAAACCCATACGTGCTTCACTAAGAAGCTACGGCCAAAAGTCTCAAGCCCGTAATCCTGAAATCAAACCTGAAATCAATTAACCAATAGGAAGATGACAATCAAGGCCACAAATAGTTTAAAATGGAGGGAAATTCGTAAATCTGTGACTGTGTTGTATGCTGTGCAAGTGGACACACAGGTCTTGGAGTTGGAGGGTTTGGAGAGCAAGAGAGGAGGAGAGATGGAGGGAGAAGGCAGTGAAGGTCAGGGAGAGCAGGGCCCACAGCCACAGGCTGGCCAGGAAGCTGCTGCTGCTGCATGCAAAAGGGCAGCAAATTTCAACCAAGAGGAAATCGAAACGCTTGTTAGAGGAGTTCAAGCCCACCACTCCATCCTAACCGGTGGGAGCGAAGTGAGGCCCAGGCAAAGGACAGATGCCTGGAGGGCAATAGCGGCTGAGGTCTCCTCTCTGGGGTATGCAAATCGTACCTGGCAGTCTGTCCAGCACCGGTACCAAGACTGCCGCATTGAGGTAAAAAAGAAGATGGCAAATGAGGCCAATGCGGCATGTGGAACCGGTGGTGGTCCGCCAGAAACATTTACATACCCCGGTTGGGAGGCCACAGTGCGCGACATGATCCAGCCAGCGGCAGTCGTGGGCCTCCTTGGCCTGGTGGACTCGGGTCGGTCTCAAAGCCTGCAATGTGAGTACCATGTACACCTTAATACCCTCATATGTAAGCACATGTACCCCACACAGATAGATAACTGACGTTGAATTGCACTGTAAGATATCTGGTTGTGACTACAGATATATGAGGCCGCAAAAATCATGTAAATCCAGTGTAAAGAAATATACTCGTCAGAATTGTTAGCAATGAAATATATGTCCAATACCTCCTCCCACAACTGATTATGATACCGTTTTGCAAATCTATTGATGTTACTGTTATGTTTGCTGTTGGTTCAGAGTGCATATAAAGCATACATGACAACTCCATTGCAATTGTTTGTTTATTGTCATGAGTTCCCCTGTCACACTCTACTCCATGTTAAACTGGCCCATCCATAGCTGTTTGGCTTAACACTCCTACTGCTTAGAATTCATGTACATTTTTAAACTAGGTATAGCGGATGTATCCTGTTTTATGTGGGCATTTCAGTATGTGCTGGAAGAGCGCCGCCGCCGACTCTAGGGATGCTGCTGCGCTTGAGTCCTCATGTAGCCGTCAAAAATAGTTGGTACACCCAAAGCCCCTAACCCTCTAACCCTAACCCCCTAAACCCCACTTTCTAACTCTAACCCATACCCCCTAACTGTAGCAAGAACGCGAAACCCATAACCACTTACCTGGCCTGCTGGGCTGACGTAGCTAGAGTCGTTGGCGGTGCACTTCCAGAGATGCGCACATACAACAGGATAGGTCTGGTATAGCTGGTACATCCCATGAGACTACATGTATGGATGTGCACACTGCAGCATATGCGGATACAGACTCTGATGGCCTGCAAGTTTGTGTCGTGTAACAGCCTAATCTGGACCATGTTACATTAACATGTTAACTCACATTGCTGAGGATTGGTCACAGATTGGTCTGTCTCACACACTGGCCAACAGATTCAGATGAGCATGTGTCCTAATTAACTGCAATTGGCACACAGCACCAGCATTACATATAGTCATATGAGCCATGGGTCCTTTCCTGTCATCTGACCGTGACTGCTGGTAGCAGCAGTGAGCAGCCTCTACATGTCACAGCATTTTCCTGGAGATTATATAATCATGCAGATTTAGTGGGTTATGGTGGTGTTAAGGTAAGGGTTTTGGATTAGGGTGAGGGCTAGTGCTTTTGGGCTTGTGTGTAAGGTGAAAATGATGTATATAACAGCGGCAGCGCCATCTATCAGCCCCTTGATCCAACTGCTGCTGCCAGCAGTCGCTGTCACATAACAGGAAACATCCCAGCCAGGATTCACAATACTAATGATGCAGATCAATTTTGATTGGCGTCAAACATTCACAGCCAATTCAAAGTCACTATGATCTCAGAGATATGGAAACAAAAATACTCAAATCCAAATCTTGTCTAATTTCAGTACCAGCCAGGCGTCCCCTGCCTCCTCAGGTTCCTGCACCATGCCAAGATGCAGGACCACCTGCAGCAACACCACCTGCAGCAGAACCATCAGCAGAAAGTCCACCTGGGCCATCCACAAGATGCCACCAATTGGCACCAGCAATGGCCCCTCCAGCCAGGATAATGGCGCCGCCTGGCTCCCAGCCAATGTGGGCTGGACAAATGTGGGGACATCCAATGTGGTCCCATCCCAGTTGGGCCCACAGTCTGGATCCCCAAGAAATGGTGCCCTGGAGCATGGGCCCCCGGCAGGGCATGTGGCTCCCGCAGGCCCCGCAGGCTACTCTGGCCACTCCGGCCCCGCAGGCCCCGCAGGCTACTCTGGCCACTCAGGCCCCGCAGGCTATTTTGGCCACTCCGGCCCCGCAGGCCCCACAGGCTACTCTGGCCACTCCGGACCCACAGGCCCTGCAGGCTACTCTGGCCACTCCGGCCACTCTGGCCACTCCAGCCCCGCAGGCCCCGCAGGCTACTCTGGCCACTCCGGTCCCGCAGGCTACTCCGGCCACTCCGGCCCCGCAGGCCCTGCAGGCTACTCTGGCCACTCCGGCCCCGCAGGCCCCGCAGGCTACTCTGGCCACTCCGACCCCGCAGGCCCTGCAGGCTACTCCGGCCACTCCGGCCCGGCAGGCCACTCCGGCCAGGCAGGACACTCCACACAGCCATGCCTCCACCCAGAGGACACAGTGGTCTGGGTCCCCGCCAGGTAGTCCGGCGCTGTCATCGGCCCAGTGCCACGATTTCCTTGCTCATCTCCAGCATGAGCGGCAGCAAAATCAACAGTTCATGCTGGAGATGAGACGGCACAATGACCGGATGTTTGAAGAGGTGAAGCGGCATCACCGTGTAATGCAGGAGTATGCCCGAAGGGCCGAAATGGCCCGAGAAGGCCATCCCCAACAGGGTACCTCCTCAACCTCCCAGACCTTTCCCCCAGCATCCAGGCCGGAAGAGCCGCCAACCGTTCGACGAGGTCGTGGCCGGCCTAGGGCAACGGTTGCCAAAGGCCAGGAGAGTCAGGAACCACACAAGCGAAAGCGGAAATAGGTGAGAACATGTTCATGTTGCATATAGAAGCAATTGATGTCCAAGATCTATTGAAGTTGAGGTGTTGCAGTCAATGCGTATATTGTTCTAATTGATGTCTTGTTCTTATCTCTTTAGGTTCCAATCGACGGAATGTTTGCCTCCAATTTTCTTTTTTTTTCTCTATAATTTGCAAGTATAAGATTAAATATTATGTATTGCTCACATTATCATTGTTTGTTTTCGTTTGTACTGTACCATGATTGTTAAACACCACATGAATGTTACACAACAACGTTATTGTATTAGTACATACATCTTCCTTCAATATACCAGCCCTGTGTTAATGTAGGGTTGGGGTAACAGCCACTAGTGCAGCTGAGGGTGGAGGTAATATTCCTGAGTTTGATTCCAGTAATGGTGATGCATGATATTCGTGTTTCTGACACATGGAGATATTCATTCAGGGTAAATATCAAAAGTGAGTACACCCCTAAGTGAAATTGTCGATGTTTTGTGGGGCCACCATTATTTTCCTGCACTGACTTAACCCTCATGGGGATGGAGTTCCCCAGAGTTTCACAGGTTGCCACTGGAGTCCTCTTCCACTCCTTCATGATGATATCATGGAGCTGGTGGATGTTAGAGACCTTGCACTCCCTGTAACGGAGTTGGAACACGCAGTCCAATATCTCAGCTGGTATACGGTACAATATCCAAGAAGCACTACAGTCTCCCATATTGGACGACATTCAATTGGGAGTCAAATGAATTCTGACTTTATTTTGTTGTGCAGAAATATATATACACATCTCTTCCCACAGGCAATACACACATCCCCCATAGTTGGCCACACAATACACATATAGGGACAATAGGTGGGTCACACCTCCCGGAGGCTACCTGGCTACTTTGATACAATCAGACATTGCTTAGATCATCCTTCTTTGTTCTTATGTCTGATAATGAAAACACTTTATACAATAGACTTCCTTATCCTATGAGGAGTCTCTGTAATAGGATTATCTATTATGCCAAGGTCTGCAATAGTCTGGGCTAATATTCTGCAGAGCATAAACCAACATACATACAGTATAACAGTATGATCATATTTTAACCATAACCATAAAACAGGGTAAAACAGTGATGGGTTCCGTTACACTCCCCACCTTCCATTTGAGGATGCCCCCACAGATGCTCAATAGGGTTTAGGTCTGGTGACCTACTTGGCCAGTCCATCAACTTTTGACCTTCAGCTTCTTTAGCCAGGCAGTGGTCGGCTTGGAGGTGTGTTTGGGGTTGTTATCATGTTGGAATACTGCCCTGCGGCCCGGTCTCCGAAGGGAGGGATCATGCTCTTTCTCAGTATGTCACAGTACATGTTGGCATTCATGGGTTCCTTCAAAGAACTGTAGCTCCTCAGTGCTGGCAGCATGCATGCAGGCCCAGACCAAACATATATGCATGTCTATACTGTATATGTTTTATATAATATGTTGTGTGTATTCCCCCTATATGCATGTACCTAATGATGTCAGATGCTGCCTCCCCTCTCTCTGCATCACTGTTTAGGTTCAAAATGAGGGGTTCATCTCATATCAATGATTTTGTGTTCGTTGTGACATCCATTTATCTGTAATTTAGGTATTATTTCAACTACTTTTGCTCAGTATAGATGTATACTTTTGGTGGTGGGAGTGTCATGGTCTGGGCCTGCGTGACTGCCTCAGGCACTGGGGAGCTACAGTTCATTGAGGGAACCATGAATGCAAACATGTACTGTGACATACTGAAGCAGAACATGATCCCCTCCCTTGGGAGACTGGGCCGCAGGGCAACATAACATAACGACCCTAAACACACCGCCAAGACGACACTGCCTTGCTAAAGAAGGTAAAGGTGATGGACTGGCCAAGCTTGTCGCCAGACCTAAACCATATTGAGCATCTGTGGGGCATCCTCAAACTGACGGTGGGGGAGTGCAAGGTCTCTAGCATCAACCAGCTCTGATGTATCATTAAGCAGTGGAAGAGGACTCCAGTGGCAACCTGGGAAGCTCGGGTGAACTCCCTGGCCATGAGGGTTAAGGCAGTTCTGGCAAATAATGGTGGCCACACATAATTGACATTAAGTGTCAATTTGGACATTTCAAATTAGGGGTGTATTCACTCTTGTTGCCAATGTTTTAGACATTAATGGCTGTGTATTGAGTTATTGATGGGTCAGCAAACTTACTTTACATTGTAGCAGAGTGTCATTTCAGTGTTGTCACATGAAAACATATACTAAAATATTAACAACAATGTGACGGGTGTACTCACTTCTGTTAGATACTGTGGCCCTCATTCAATTGAAATTTGGCCAATTGAATAGGGCTTGAAATAAGCACATAACATATATTCTTTGAAAAATGTTTTAGTTAGTAAACATCTATGCAAAAGCAAGGTTTTCACTAACTAAAATCTTTGGAAAAAAATATATGTTCTGTGCTTATTTTGAGCCCTATTCAATTGGCCAAATCGCAATTGAATGAGGCCCTGTATGTTCACTATTAGGATGTGAGCAACTTACGGACACCTGTCTCATTTGTCTGTTTCTGTGTCATATAGATTGTTAATACCAACCTTCCCTCATGGTTGAAATCAGTAATGCAAACACACTGTGAGAATTCTATTGTCACCCCTAACTGATGGTGCAGAGCACAGATGTGGAGTCTGAAGGTCCTTTCATTGATGTTACGGAAATGTTATGGTATCAACATTGAAGAGGCAGACACAAACAACATCTTGGATAAATCATATTTACTATTTACAGAAATTAACAAAGCAAGCTTGCCATAAAGCCATAGGTTGACTAATCAACACAGGTATGCAAAGGATCATGGTGGAGGGGGGTAGGATACAAAATCAAAGTAACACAGGGAAATAGGGATATGAGAGCAGAATGCAGGCAGGGTAAATTACAGTGATATAGATGATCATGGGATGTACAGTGTATCACCCAACTTTAGGCAATATAATAGATCTCATTATGGTTACTCCATATATATAACAGTCAATAAGGAAAGACCACAATAATCCAGAATAAGGTGATATACATATGGGGAGAGCAAAATGTATGCTTGTGTGTTAAACGGACACTCTGATGCAACATCAGAAGTATAAGTGCTCAATCAGTGAATGCTATGAGCCCATAATGTCAGTTCTCACGCAACAATAAGCTGCACATAGATAACCTTGGTCAAAAAGATGGTGACCTGACCAGGACCATATTAGTCAGATGTTACTTATTGCAGAGAACTCAACAAACCAGGCAATATCAAGGATAGTTCGTTCTCTGATTGAGCATCTATACTCACTGTTGTTTCATATGCATAACTGAAGATTAACGTAACCTCATCAACTGTTAAGTCCCAAGCCTGGATTTACTCTTCCCCATATGCACAGGGAGGGTCACATCAGCACTGAAGAAAAGATCTGGAAGGGTTGGTGCTGCAGGCTTCACAACAGTCCAAGTAGAGGAGAGGATAGAATGTCTAAACCAATAGGTACATATGGATCTAGATAGACTATATGAGCATACACATGCTGTGGATATACCAGGAAAATCAGCTGACAGATGTCACATCACATCTGCATTGTATAGTGAAATTGTCTTGTGACACATATCGGCTATTCAGTCAAGGTCATCAGATATTAAACTGGATCCAACAAAGCAATGAAACGGACACATGCACATACATGAGGACATTGACATGGCCATGGAATGTCATGATGTTTATCGTCATGCCTTGTTCTGACCGGGATCTGGAATACAAACACACAAATAATATATTAGTGGAAACCTTACATATGCCATATGAGCAGCCACCAACAGATGCAGGTATGTCGGCACACATGTTATGCATTGGGATCTCGTACAAGCTAACCATCTGTCAGATGATAATGATGGCCCAGACTAATTTGTTCTGATGTGGGAATATTAGGATTAGTCATTTATTTGTATTGTGCAAACATATTCCGTGGCGCTGTACAGGGGAGAAGAACACGAAAATATACAGTATGTAATATTGTCAACGCAAGAAAATGTAGGGCCCTGTTTTGAGCGTAAAGTCTGTTGATAACTGATTTCTTCCCAAAGGCCCCCACAAGATTCGAAAATCACCACTTCCAAGCTAAAGGTAATGGACATGGGGAAGAGTAGATAAAGAATAGCAAGGTTAATACGTAAGTGAGAGATACATAGGAAGGAAGTTGTGTCAAATAGAAAGATATGCATTAGTCGGAGAGGAAAGGGATCAGATGTTAAATGCGATGCACTATTATGTAATAAGGTATCTGCCCCATGTGGACAGATAATGTAATCTGCAGATGGGACAGTCAGGAGACACATAGTTTAACCACAGCTTGAGTAAGATTAGCTGATGGGCGAATAAAAGGAGAGAGGTGGGCATGAGAGTTGAAATGAAAATGTTGGAGACAAAAAGGGGAGAAGTAAAGAAGAGTCTGAGGAAAAGGCAGGGGATGTGAGGAAGAAGACAAGAGAAAACATAGTGTAAAGGGTTAATTGGGATAGTTAGCAGAAGTTGCTAATTGTTCATGTGTCGAAGACTTGTGTGACTCAATAAATTAAGGGTAAACAGGGGTGGGTGGGATGAGGAGAGAGACAGACACACAGACAGAGAGAGAGAGACAGAGAGACCAGTGCAGCCTGTAATAGAAATGGAAGATCCCAACTATCACATATTGATACATGTTCGGACATCCACATGTGGTTCTCTGCCTTGGATAGATCAAGTGGAGTATTCAACGAAGAGATCTGTTCCCCCAGGACACGTCTGCATGGTCCGATAAACATTTCGGACCGTTTCAGCAATACATAGGGGATGTCTTGGGGAAAAGAAGGTTAGGCCTACATTAATGGAGTTATTAGTCATTTCCTCTCATGCATACATGCACGTTTCCTGCAAATACTCACTTACAATGTAGACGATATTGATGTAGCTGATGTTCTGTTGCTGTACAGGTCGTTTCCCATGTCTGTGTGGGTTAACAATGTGTTGACATACGGCAACAGTTCTGTAATGGCAATATGATGAGATGAGTCACACAATCCATCTATCACATATATAGCTGTGAGCGTACGAGTTGTTGTTAACGCTGCGGGCTCGCGTAGCGAGCCCGCGGCCCTTGCGAAGCGAGGGCACTGTGCCAGGTTCTCAGTTGCTGGCATGGAGCGCCGAAGGCGCTCCTTGCCAGCAACTGAGGACCCTCGCGAAGCGAGGGCCTCAGTTGCTGGCTTGGAGCGCCACAGGCGCTCAATGCCAGCACCTGAGGACCTCGCAAAGCGAGGTCTTCAGTTGCAGCAACTGCGACCCTTGCAAAATTCACAACACAAATTCCCAACCCAAACAACTGCAAATCTCGCAAAGTTCACGTCGTAACACATTACGACACTCGCAAACAACATACGACACACGTTCACACACATTACGACACTCGCAAACAACATACGACACGTTCACACACATTACGGCCTCGCAACACTCGGACGCAACTCGCGAACATTACAAAATTACAAACACAATACATACACACAGGACATACATAAAAACCTTACCTACACAAACAGGAAGCACCCAGGACCTCAAAAATGCAACTTACAACTTAATTGCACTCAAAATAAAAGAGTTTAGACACTAAATAATTTGTTAAGCGACACAAAAAATGGCCGACGAATAAAACGAAAATGAGGCTACACACGCAAACACCATACGAGACACGTTACCACACATTACGACCTCGCAAACATCGGACGCAACACGCCGACATACAAACATTTAAAACTTAAGAAAGACACACAACAAACACATAAAAAGCTTACCTACAGCAAGAGGAACCAGCCAGCACCTCAAAAAAACAAATTACACCTACATTTAAATCAAAATAAAACACTTTAGACACTAATACCATCGCTAAGCGAGAGAAAAAATGTCCGACGAACAAAACGAAAACGAGGCTTCAGACGTAACTACACTACACTTACTCGCAATAATGAAACACATACTATGCGGAACGTATCACAATCATATTAAACACCATTTTGAACAGTAATACGCAGAAAATGGCGGATGGAACGCAAATTGTAAGCTGGAACGCAAATAGCGCATGCGTATTGCGTTCTAACGGTCTCACTTTCCAGAACTTTCTACAAGTTTATAAATACTGCCTATTTCAAACAAAAAAATAGATTTCTCCTCAGGTGATCAACGGAGTGACTTCTGAGATAACTGCTGCTTTTACTTGACAAGACAATTCTTTACTAATTTACTACTTTGCATTGTGCAAATTACAACTGAGAGGTAAGCTATAATATATTACATTTTATTATCAGGACAGGTCAAACAAATAAAAAAATAAACTAGGATTTATGTAGTGACATATATGGCACATTTATGTGTATAGGCTCACAAAAAAAATACGGTTCATTTAACAAAACAACAAAAAACCATAATTCTATATTAAACAGAGGTTTATGTATAGTGACGACACGCACATATATGTCTATAATGTATAGTGACATGTGACACGCACATATATGTATAGAATGTATAGTGACATGTGACACGCACATTTATGTGTATTACCCCTTCATAGTGACATGTGACACGGACATATATGTGTATCATGTATATTGACATGTGACACACACATTTATGTGTATTGCCCCTTCATAGTGACATGTGACACGGACATATATGTGTATAATGTATAGTGACATGTGACACTCACATTT
Source organism: Discoglossus pictus (assembly GCA_027410445.1). Classification (NCBI taxonomy): domain Eukaryota; kingdom Metazoa; phylum Chordata; class Amphibia; order Anura; family Alytidae; genus Discoglossus; species Discoglossus pictus. Next base: position 98,314,818 of record CM050169.1, read on the forward strand.
CTGTGTATTGCCCCTTCACAGTGACACGTGACACGGACATATATGTGTATAATGTATAGTGACATGTGACACGCACATTTATGTGTATTGCCACTGCAACAAAATTAGCTTAAAACAAAATCAGTAAACAACTACATTTAAATGACATTATATGTCATGTATACTGATATGTCACACGCACATATATGTGTATCATCTATAGTTACATCTCACACACAGACATTTATGTGTGTTGGGAAAAAAAAAATAAGGTTAATTTAACCATTTAAATATGAGTCATGTATACTGATATGTCACACGTACACAAAATAATTACATTAAACTATGGAATGTGCTTCATGTATGTGACATATGTGTGTAGCCCCCAACAAAAAATAAGGTCAATTGAAAATAATTACAGAACTATATTTAAATGACATTAATTTACTGCAATTCAATAGATCATATAAAGCTGAATCTTTCTATTTCTTTTAATATTCAAACAGACTCTGCATCAACAGCGTCTCTCAACAATTTGCACCGTGCACTGTGAAGCACAATCCCTTTTAAAGAACACCAACAAAGAAGAAGAGGTAAGATACAACAAGACATTATATGCTGAAAAGGCCATGCTTTGCTAGATGAAAAATTATAAATATACAAATAGTTATTTCACTTTCTTTTTCAAACAGACACTACAAGAAGACCGGCGGATTAAGGGCCTCATTCAATTGCGATTTGGCCAATTGAATAGGGCTCTAAATAAGCACATAGCATATTCTTTTTAAAGAAGTTTTTAGTTAGTGAACTTCTATCCAAAAGCAAGGTCTTCACTAACTAAAGACTTCTGTAAAAGAAATTTGCTATGTGCTTATTTTGAGCCCTATTCAATTGGCCAAATCGCAATTGAATGAGGGCCTAAGATTGGCAGGAGGGGACCGTCTGTCATTCCAAACTTCAATCAAGGTAAAGTATTAAGTATAAACAAGAAAGAACCATGAGCCTTATTCAATTGCGACTTCCTCAATTGAATAGGGCTCTATATAAGCACATAACATATTTTTTATACAGAACTTTTTAGTTACTGAACTTCTAACCACAATCAAGGTTTTCAATAACTAAAAACTTCTCAATAAATATGTTATGTGATTATATAGAGCCCTCTTCAATTGGCAAAATTGCAATTCAATGAGGACCTATATATCTTTAATGGCCAAGGGCCTCACTCAAATGTGATTTGCCCATTTCAATAGGGCTCTATATAAGCACAGAGCATATTTTTTAAAGGAACTTTTTATTTTGTGAACACGTTGCTTTTGGATACAAGTTCACTAAATACAAAATTCGGTAAAAAAATATGCTCTGTGCTGATATTGAGCTCTATTCCATTGGCCAAAACACAATTGAATGAGGAGCTGACAATAAAACAAATGCAGTAACCAAAGGCCCTCATTCAATTGCTATTTTGGACAATTAAATATGGCTATAAATAAGCACTTTTAGGCCCTTATTCAATTTTAACAAATATATGTGATGTGCTTATTTACAACCCTATTCAATTTTCAACATTGCAATTCAATGACGGCCTTAGAGTACTATTACATTGTAAAAAATGCAATTGAATGAGGGGCAAACTATGCAACATATGGTACACACAAAGGCCCTCATTCAATTGCAATTTGCCCAATTGAATAGGGCTCTAAATAACAACATAACATTTTTTTTAAAAGAAGTTTTTAGTTACTAAAAATCTATCCAAAATAAAGTTTTTCAATGACTAAAAACTTCTTTAAAAAAATATGCTATGTACTTATTTAGGGCACGATTCAATTAGCCAAATCGCAATTGAATGAGACACAAACTGCTACACACAAAACAGAATTTCTTATTCAATGTTTAACAACCTATAAGCCTTACAAAGAAGCAAAAATAAGAATAACAAAAGTGTTGCGCACCTAATAGCATTGTACAAAAAATCACACAAACACATAGGGCCTCATTCAATTGTGATTTGGCCAATTGAATAGGACTCTAAATAAGCACATAACATATATTTTATAAAGAAGTTTTTGGTTAGTGAAAACCTTGCTTTTGGATAGATGTTTACTAACTAAAAACATCTTTAAAAAACATATGTTATATGCTTATTCAGAGCCCTATTCAATTGGCCAAACTGCAATTGAATGAGGGCCATAGGAAACTACATTAACATTCTTCTTTAATGTTTAACAACCTATAACCAGTACAATCAAGAATAAATAACTTTTGCACAAGTCGTGCTCACAAAACAGGATTGTCAAAAACTAACACAAACACATAGCAAAGTACATTAATTATATTATTTCATGTTTTACTAACTATAACCATCCCAATAAAGGTTAAATAAGTATACCACAAGTGGTGCGCACAAAAAGGGATTGTACAAAAAATAACATAAACACATAGCAAAATAAATTTATATTCTTATTTAATATATCACAACCCACAAGCCTTACTAAGAACCTTAAATAAGAATAACAAAAGTCGTGGGATTGTACAGAAAGTAAAAAAAAAAAATATAGAAAAAAATAACCATAACTGATACAATACAGCCAAAATCATAAATTTTTTACTTATTTAAAAGACATTTCACTCAAACAACATTTTCTATTTTATATTACAACAGATACTGCGTGAAGACAATCGGACGAGGACTTTCTCCACAGGACCGGACCATCGGACGAGGACTTTCAACACAGGACCAGACCAGCAGACGAGGAATTTCAACACAGGACCAGACCAGCAGACGAGGAATTTCAACACAGGACCAGACCATCGGACGAGGACTTTCACCAAAGGACCACAACATCGGACGAGGGCTATCGCCACAGGACCACACCATCGGACGAGGACTTCCAACAGAGGACCACACCATTGGACAACTATTTTGAACCGAGGACCAACAAACATTCAGATTTAAATCACACTTCAACCAAGGTACAGTATAATAAGTACTAAAGTATAAAACTAAAGAAACTGCTTTCAGTTGCATCCGTGTCAACAGAAAAATAAAAAAATTAATTTACTATCTCCCTTATTCTATTTAAATTGCTACTATGCAATACATAGCTCAATAACCACATCACTTTTTTTTTTAGCAAAGAAGTTTTGCAGTGGTAAATATCTATCCACAAACAACGTTTTTAATAAATAAAACCATTATTTTAAAAAAATATGTTACATGCTTATTTACAGCAAATATGTTACATGCTTATTTACAGCTGTATTCCATTGGCCAAATTCTTAGCCAGTGAGGACAGCAATTATAAATTTAACTAAATATAAATGATACATTAATGATTTGCCTTTTATTTCACCAATTGTGCACAAGAATCTTTAACAGGAATTACAAATTAAAATATACACAATTACATTTTTTTTTTCCTTTACAGATTAATATGGCTGATAACGAGACCAAAGAAGAGAACAAAAGACGTCAAACTAGAGAAAGACAAGAGAGATGGGCCGCCCAGCAGACACCGGAGGAGAAAAAAAATCGACGAGAAAAAGAACGCAAAAGACTTGCAAATAAAAGAATATCAGCTGCAAAAATGAAAGATACAACCAAAAAAAAAAAGGATAATAAAGCATTTACAAACTGTTCCTAAAACATCAGATGACATTTTACAAGATACCAGTCAAGACAGACCAAAAAAAGCAACTACAAAAACAAAGCATTTGCAAACTCTTACTAAAAACTTACAGGACATTTCAACCAAACAAGGACAACATATACCAAGAAAAGCCACGAAAAAAACAAAACATTTAGAACCTGTACTCAATGTCAATTTTGTGAGGCTTATTATTTTAAACAGGAGAGACCCAGAGATGGACAATTTATTAGTTGTTGTCAAAAAGGAAAGTTCAAACTTCCAGAAAGGAAACAATTTCCAACCTTTTTACAAAATATTATGACTGAACCTACTTTTCCAAATTACAAACATTTTAAGACAAACATAAGATCCTACAATAGTGCCATATCATTTGCATCTATGGGGGCAACATTGGCTGCTAATGTACCAGGACATGGTCCTTACTGTTTTAAAGTCCAAGGACAAATTTATCATCGGACTTCACATTTACATCCAGAGGAAGGAGAGCAAAGAAAATTCGCTCAACTATATGTCCTAGATACAATGGAAGCTGTTGACCAACGTATGCAGATGGAAGAAAATAAAAAATGCTTACCCAGTGTTTTTATAGAGCTAAATAACATTATGGACAACAATCCCTACAGTAAAGCTTACAAAAAATTGGCAGAAGTAGAAAATGAACAACTACTTTATGCACAAAGACATCAATTACCCATGCCAAAGGTTAATATGGTCCTTTAAAGAGACAGACATACTGATAAACGTTGTTATAACTTGCCAACATCAAATGAGGTTGCAATGGTCTTTCAGAATGATGAAGGAGAACCACCATTTCAAAGAGAAATTAGAGTATATCCCAGAAATGAGGAGCAACCATTTATTAATATTAATATCTTAAGTCCAAATTTAGATCCAATGACATATCCCATCTTTTTCCCACATGGAGAAGCAGGTTGGCAACCAAAATTAACCCTTCCCAGTTACCCAAATGCTAAATCCAGAATCCGAAATAATGTTTCTATGCTTGAATTTAAAGTTGCTCAAATTGCCATTAGAGATGAATTTAATCCAATTTTATGTGGTGGGAAACTAACACAACAATGGATTATTGATTCATATTTGCAAGTTGAGGCAAATAATTTAAACTTTATAAAATATCAACAAGATAAACTACGTGTAGAACAATATTGTGGACTCATGGACTATGTTGCTGACGTGGCTACAAGCAGAGACATGACAGCTGGCAAAGCCATCATTTTACCATCTTCCTTTCAAGGATCTCCTCGAAATATGAGAGAAAGATACAATGATGCTATGGCTATTGTGACAAAATTTGGAAAACCAGATTTATTTGTGACATTTACATGTAATCCACAATGGCCAGAAATTAATCAAAATCTACTTCTTGGACAAAGTGCTTCAGATCAACCAGATTTAGTAGCCAGAGTTTTTATGATCAAATTAAATGAATTAATACGTGACTTCACTATAAATCAGTTATTTGGCAAATGTCTTGCTTATGTATATACCATTGAATTTCAAAAAAGAGGCCTTCCACATGCACATCTTCTCATAATACTTCAAGAGAAAGATAAATTAGATACTTCGGACAAAGTGGATGCAGTCATAGTTGCTGAACTACCAGATCCAGAACTATATGGTAGACTATATGAGATTGTTACTCATCGCATGATTCATGGACCCTGTGGAGACCTTAATCCACAATCACCATGTATGGAAAATAATCAATGTTCAAAAGATTTTCCAAAAGATTATAGAGACAAAACATATGCAAATTGTGATGGATATCCACTTTATAAAAGAAGAGAAGGAGATAGTGCCATTATTCGTGGAAAAAAAGTGGACAATAGATATGTAGTACCCTACAATCCACATTTACTCATGAAGTACAACGCCCACATCAACGTAGAAGCCTGCACTTCCATCAAATCCATTAAATATGTCTACAAATATATTTACAAAGGTTACGATGCAGCTACTGTAGTCGTCAAAAGTGCAGACAACCCTGAAAGTAGTGAGTTAGTACATGATGAACTTGCATCTCATGTAGATGCTCGCTATGTCAGTGCACCAGAAGCTATGTGGCGGCTTTTAAAATTTGAAATGCATGATAGATCACATGCAGTATATAGGTTAGCAGTACATTTGCCACAACGACATTTAGTCTATTTCCATGCTGGAAATGAAATGAATGCATTGGCCCAAAGTGAAGATCGTCACACTACACTAACTGCATGGTTTGCATTAAATTCCACTGATGCTGAAGCAACACAATACTTATATATTGAAATTCCATATCACTATGTTTTTGTGAATGGATTATGGAGAGCAAGAAAAACCAGAGGCAATAAAATAATTCCACGAATTTACACAGTCAGTCCAAGAGATGTTGAACGTTTTTGCTTACGGTTATTACTTTTAAATGTTCCAGGAGCACAAAGTTTTGAACAATTAAGAACTGTTAATGACATTGTATATGAATCCTTCCATTTAGCTGCAAGACATAGAAACTTACTCGCTGATGATACAGAGTGGGAAAGATGTTTAGAAGAAGCAGCACAATGTCAAATGCCACGACAGATGAGAGAACAATTTGCTTTTATTTGTATCTTCTCAAATGCTCCAAATGCATTAGCTTTGTGGGAGACTTTTAAAAGTAATATGGCTGAAGACTTTATGCGACGATACAATGAACCCATTGCACACTTAAAAGCGTTAATGGAAATTCAAGAAGTCTTTTTAACTCATGGATTAAGTTGTGCAAGTTTTAATTTGCCTGATCCAGGTCTTATAGATGACATTAACTTTGAAGACTATGACATTCAACTACAAGCAGAAAGAACAGAAGAAAGACTTGCAACTTTAAATACACTATTGCAAGCATTTCATGCCATTAAAAATGCTATAGATGATGACATGGTGACAGAGCGTTATTTCTATCTTGATGGACCTGGCGGATCAGGGAAAACATATTTGTACAATTTATTAATGAGTTCAGTTCGAGCACAAGGAAAAATAGCAATGGCGTTTGCCACTACTGGAATTGCTGCACTTTTATTAGAAGGTGGAAGAACTGTTCATAGTGGATTTAAACTGCCAGTGCCTATTTTGGAAAATTCGGTGTCAGATATTCGCATGACATCCTTACAAGCAAAGAAATTGAAGAAATGTAAATTAATTATAATAGATGAGGCCACAATGATGTCATGCTATGCCCTCCAATGTATTGACCGTTTGCTTCGTGAAGTCATGGATAATATTTTTCCATTTGGTGGAAAGGTAATGTTGTTGGGTGGCGATTTTAGACAAACATTACCTGTCGTTGTACATGGAAATCGAACAGACATTATTGAAACATGTATAAAGTCAAGTACAGTATGGAAACATTTTACCCATCTTCAACTGCAACAAAATATGAGATCAGAAGGCCAAACTGATTTCAATGATTGGCTTATTAAAATTGGAGAAGGCAGAACAGAAAAAATACTACATTTACCTGATGACACTGTAGAGATCCCACCTCATATGATTTGTCAACAAGATATTATATCGGCTATATTTGAAGGGAGCATAAATAACGAAGAATATTCCGAGCTTGCCAACTAAGTTATACTGACGTGTAAAAATAAAGATGCATTAATACTCAATAATGAAATCTTTAAAAAAATTATTGCACCACAAAGAAATTATCACAGTGCTGATTCTGTACTTGCTGATGACAATGAAAGTCAGGCAAACTTTTCAACTGAATTCATTAACTCTTTAACTCCTTCTGGAATGCCACCACATATTTTGCAGCTAAAGAAAGGTGCAATTATCATGTTACTGTGAAATATGAACCCCAAAAAAGGCCTATGCAATGGCACAAGATTAATTGTTCAACAATTAAAGGACCATTTTATAGATGCTGAAATTTTAACTGGGACCCATAAAGGAGAGAGAGTTTTCATACCAAGAATAGATTTAGCACCAAGTGAAAGTAGTCTCCCTTTTATACTTCAAAGAAGACAATTTCCCATTATTATGGCATTTGCCATGACCATTAATAAATCACAAGGTCAAACTTTCAAATCTGTGGGTATTTACTTGGAAGAACCAGTTTTTGCACATGGTCAATTGTACGTTGCGTTGTCACGCTGCAAAAATCCACAGGCTATTAAAGTTTACATTGAAAACAATGAAAGTCAAGGTGATTTATTAGAAGATGGACGTATTTTTACTAAAAACATTGTCTACTATGAAGTACTATAACTTTGCAGGATACAAACTAAAGCCATGCAAACATTTTGGAAAAACATTCAAAAATACAAAACAATTGGTTGTTTAATTCAGTCATAATTAATGGAAGTCATGTTTATGGATAATTCGCCTCACAAAATACTTGCCTTGCATTTCTATGAAAAATTATGTTAAAATGTTAAGTCACTATGTTAATGTTTCTAATGTTACAAGTTTAAAAACAATATTTTCAAGTTATTTCATTCAACATATTACAAAGTTCATGTTAAGAGCTCAAGCACCTTTTAAGTCACAATGTAAATATTCTCTGTTATCTTAAGATTACTACCTACATTAATGTTTATCGCCAGTTTATGTGCTCAGTAATGAATTACTTTAATTACGTACGGTTTAAGGAGAGTTTTTACTGTATGCCTTCCTCTACATTCAATGTATATTAAACTTAACAATTATTCTGATATAAATTGCATGTTAACACTGATTAATTTAAAGTTAAACTGTTTTTACATTCAAATGTTAATACTTTTAATTCAAAATTATGTTACAAAATGTATTTACTATGTTCCTGTTTATAATGTTCAAAATTAGACAAATGTTTTGCAAAAATTACAAAGTTACATAAAAAATAAAGTTCAATTTTAAAAATATATACTTTCAAGGTTATTGCTTACATATATTTTAAACTTCATGTTAAAATTCGGCACGTTTCAAAAAGTCTTTTTACTTTTTACTTTTCTCTGGATTCTATGTATATTAAAGTGAACAATTCTTCAGATACAAATTTCATTTTAAAAAACCATTACATCAACGTTTTACAAAAAATACATGTTCACATCACAATACTTACAAGGGTCAAAAATATATTTAAATAACTAAACAACTTCACAAACATATACATCACATTGCCGTCATTTTTTGACGGGCAAGACGCTAGTATGATATATTGCACAATTATTCCTAGTTAACACATCCTTGAGACTATTCCTGTTATCTGACTGAGAATGCTTTTACCAGCATTCGCTGACAAAGAACTGGAGAGATCCCCTCTTTGCACCCCATGAGGTACATTTATTATGGTTTACAATATGCTGGTATGTTCATATATCCAGATTGCTAGGAATTGCATTGACCTCCATGGGATGTGGAATAGCATGATCAGACAATGGGAACATTACTGTTCTGTGAAGATGTTTTCAAATACGATTGTGAGGCCTATATCCATTGACATTGTGGAATATATCATACCATCCATTTAGCTTAGCTTCTTGAGGTTGGCAGATATATATATATTATGTGTATGGGAATGTGCACATACTTACCATTAACGGATATCAGAGCAGGCTGTATTTGATCCAGTATTAAGAATGCGTCACGAGACATATGTTACATCACAAAGCTATCCTCTACTGTGGATTGTTGGATATTCTGTAAGACAATGGGGAAGGAAAAAAGAGATGTATTAGTAACCATAATCAAGGTACATTATAGTTGGTTGTTGTTAGTTTCAGACTTACATGGGAAGTACTCACAAATTACGTGGGCACGTAGTTGTGACCCCTGAACGTTATCCTCACCAGGGGGAGGTACTGGACGCTCCGCCGGTTCAAGCGGAGCATCATCAATGTTCCCCAGACAGTTTGCCTGTACTGCTATATTGTGCAGTCAACAGCAGGCCATGATGATGTGACAAACCTTCACTGGTGTATACTGTAGCGCCCCGCAAGTGGAATGTAAACATCTGAAGCGCATCTTCAGGAGGCCAAAGGTGCGCTCTATTACATTCCGGGTACTAGCATGGGCCGCATTGTACCTCTCCTCCCCCTCTGTGCGTGGATTGTTCACAGGGGTCAACAACCACGGCAAACACCTATATCCTGCATCACCTGAAGGAAACAAAAATGGGAGATGTAGATATGAATGTGAGGTTGTGCTGCTCGTTAAAGCATCTGTAAATATACACAATGATTAATGTGACATTAGTTTAGGGATCTCTGGGTTGGAACTTCCTACTCCTATGACCATGTCACATCGGGTTAGGCACAGCAACAAGCTACGATGCAATGGCTCAGTCGGCACACCTTCTTTATGGCGCACGGCAAATGAGCACGGACAATACGGCGCTGACAGAAGCCGGCGACAGTAGCGCACTGTTGGAAATTGTGTGCCAAAATGTGCGTCGATCAAAGAGCGCAAGTTGTAGAATCTATTGCCAAATGGGCCAAAACCCTCTAACCCGAGCCCTCAGACCCCATACGTAACCCGAACCACTGAGACCCCATGCCTAACGCTAACACTCATAATCCAAAGCCTTAGCCCAAAGACCCCCACCCTTAAATCCTTATCTCAACTCCTGCGCGCAGATGTTGTGCGCGCTATTGAGGGACTCTATTTTGTCTGTTGGCGCATGCGTCGTTGCGCATTTTGCATGCAACAATGGAATAGCATTACAGTGGAACATGATGTATATGTTAGGGGATCCTTTATGGGTACTCACCCAGTAGCCACCCAGGTGGAGCTTGTCCAGACTCAAAATAAAGATGGGTGGATGACTGACGCAGGATATGGGCATCATGAGTACTTCCCGGGAAGCCTGCAACCACATTTTGTATGCGCATGTCTGCATCACAAACAACCTGGACATTGATGGAATGATAGTGTTTGCGATTTCTAAACAGCGCTTCTTGCTCTCTAGGAGGTATCAATGCTACATGTGTACAATCTATAGCACCGAGCACATTGGGGATACCTCCCATTCGAAAGAAATCAGCTTTCACCTTCAAGATCTCTTCCCCAGTGTGGGGAAAACGGATGTATCTGGCAGCTTTCGGAACGATAGCATGGAGGAATGTGCTCAGGCACCTTGAAAGGCTTGCCTGAGACATTCCTCCTACTATGCTAGCAGTGTTCTGAAAACTACCAGATGATAGGATGTGTATGGCGGCTAACATCCGTGTCATGCCTGGGATGGCTCTATTGGTACGTGAGGAAGGCTCCATGTCCTCCCTCAGGACCGCATAGAGCTCCTCCAGGCTGGCACGGGTTAGCTTAAAATGTTCATACACTTCCACATGAGTTAACCCCTCTAATGTTACTCTCTCCCTGTACACCCTGGGTGCACAAAGCCTCCTGACAGGCTCCTGGGCCTGCTCACCTTCCTGTGGGTCTGGCTGTGCCCCCACTTCATGCGCCACACCCTCTAGGGGTCTCTCATCTGGCCCCCCCATCAGCTGATCACGCCTGACAGCCCGGTTTCCACTCTGCAACATTCGAAACAAATATCCATTCCTACGACGCTGCGCTCTATTCACATACATATACACCGCACTCAGGTTGCTGCTATCCATGATGGTTCATACTTGCTAATTCATGGATGATGATGTGGTTATATAGCTTGCTAATTACCCCAGCTGTGATTATCCGGGTGGATTTCACAAATGGAAAAGCTCACTGGTGTATCTAAGCTTCATTATGTTATGAAGTTCCCTGATTATGGATTGGTTTAGCCATTTTAATTTGTAACCCCTAATATTCTGGCCCACATTTTAATTTGGGCCCATGCTACATGATCTATGTAATGTGGCATTGAAATATGGCCAATATTTGTGTTAAAAAAAGTAGATGTGATAAGAGAGATGTAAATCAGATATTGTTGATATGTTTAAGGGACACATTCTAGCCTTTCTGAGTGCTAAAGGGTTAATATTGCCGCCATATTGAGGATGTACATGACAATAAAAATATATCTTTTATTAACATATTTGATCATTGGGGATTGTTTTTCCAGTAATTTGAATGCCTTTTATTGCTTCCTTTATAATTTTAGGGACCTTTCAGCCCGGTTTCATTCCAATGCCGTAAGTGCATCGTGTGGACTTCAACGGATGCGGCCGTAAATTAAATCTAGCTAGGCGCGATTCGCGGCCTTCAGAATGTAGGAAGGCCGTGATGTTTAGGCGCTCACGCAAGCTGGAAGGGGGACGGACTAGCCGCGCCCGGCATGAACCATCCAATAGCGGAATCACGCATCGCGCCACAGGTCGCACAGCCAATCACTTACGGGATAGACCATTTGATTGACAGTGGGAGTGAATAAATAGGAATGACACGCGCCCACGCCTCGACTGTGTTGCGATTTCGGACGAAGTAGCACGCGGTTCCCGGAGCTTGGTGGGTGAGAGGAGGTAAGTTGCTTTATTATCAAGTCGCGTTTTAAGTTCTTTTTACGGGAATCCATTACTACATTTACGGATGACTATGTAAAGAAGTACAATTGCGTTCTTTTTCTTGTTTATAGGTTTCTGGAGTGTTTGAGAATATTTTTCCGGCACAAAGGAGTTTGGAGGGAGGTAAGTTGCATTGTACATGCTTTTCATCCTATCAAGCTGTATTTTATTTGTATGTTTTGCCAATTTCTATATTTACTGAATACACTGGTGAGAAGTACAATTGTGTTTTTTTTTGGGTTGGCTTATAGGTTTGGAGAGTATTTTGGTGTGGGGAGAGGAGTTTGGTGGAGGGAGGTAAGTTATTTTGTTTTTTATGTTTCGTATTATATCTGCATCTCTCTCTCTCTCTCTCTATATATATATATATATAGAGAGATTGAGAGAGAGAGATTGATTGAGTTTGATTTTGATTGAGTTTGATTTTGATTGAGTTTGATTTTGATTGAGTTTGATTGAGTTTGATTTTGATTGAGTTTGATTTTGATTGAGTTTGATTTTGATTGAGTTTGATTTTGATTGAGTTTGATTTTGATTGAGTTTGATTTTGATTGAGTTTAAATTTGATTGAGTTAGATTTTGATTGAGTTTGATTTTGATTGAGTTTGATTTTGATTGAGTTTGATTGAGTTTGATTGAGTTTGATTTTGATTGAGTTTGATTGAGTTTGATTGAGTTTGATTTTCATTGAGTTTGATTTTGATTGAGTTTGATTGAGTTTGATTGAGTTTGATTTTGATTGAGTTTGATTTTGATTGAGTTTGATTGAGTTAGATTTTGATTGAGTTTGATTTTGATTGAGTTTGATTGAGTTTGAGTTTGATTTTGATTAAGTTTGATTGATATTTCTACACATATTTGCAATACACATAGGTGTTCCAAACTGCTTCTTCAATGGGGCTTGACAAGAACTTATTTTCAGCCTAGCCCAGCATGACCATGTTGTTCCTACTACCTCTGGTACAGAAGATGGCTTCAGGATAGTTACCACTCCCAGGAATATGTGCAGAGTATAATGCAGATAGGATATTAGTGGCCTCAGACATAGCCGCATGCCTTGTATATATGCTAACTGTAACTGACCCTTCCACATTGTTTAGGAAAGTATTTATCTAGCGTGTTTCATCAGCGCCACTCAGGTCCAGAGTGAGAGGTGATGTACACCCCTCCCATTGCTGTCACAGGCTCTGTCCACTTAAGGTTGATTACTGCAGTTAGTTACAACATTGATATCAAAGCAAAAATAGTATTATAGGCGATCAGAATGGGGGACGAGGGGGGAGCAGGCAAACCCACTAAAACATTTCTTTATTTCTCTTTCTTTTCTTTTCAGGTGGTGATGGAGGGAGAGGAGCAGAGGGGAGAGGAGTGGCAGGGAGTCCTGGGGCGTGGAGGAGGGGGGAAGAGGAGGGGAGGAGTGATGAGGAGGTAGTAGTTGAGGAGGGGGAGGTAGTAGAGGAGGAGGGAGGAGAGGAGGGAGGAGAGGAGGAGGATGGAGGAGAGGAGGAGGAGGGAGGAGAGGAGGAGGGAGGAGAGGAGGAGGAGGGAGGAGAGGAGGAGGAGGAAGGGAGAGGAGGAGGAAGGAGGGAGGAGAGGAGGAGGAGGGAGGAGAGGAGGAGAAGGAGGGAGGAGAGGAGGAGAAGGAGGGAGGAGAGGAGGAGAAGGAGGGAGGAGAGGAGGAGAAGGAGGGAGGAGAGGAGGAAAGGAGGAAGGAGGGAGGAGAGGAGAGTAAGGAGGGAGGAGAGGAGAGTAGGAGGGAGGAGAGTAGAGGAAGGAGGGAGGAGAGTAGAGGAAGGAGGGAGGAGAGTAGAGGAAGGAGGGAGGAGAGGAGAGGAGGGAAGAGGGAGAGGAGAGTAGGAGGAGGGAGGAGGAGGAGGGAGGAGAGGAGGGAGGAGGAGAGTGGAGAGGGTCTTCAACCCCAGTCTTGAGAGCAAGAGGCTGGCGGCAGGTCCAGGGCCCACAATTATAGCCGGGAGGAGAACATGGTCCTCCTGGAGGCCATCCGTGCCCGCCACGTCATCACCTCGGGGGGTAGGGAAGTCAAGGCTGGGCCCAGGGCTAATGCTTGGCAGCAGGTGGTCGATCTAGTCAATGGTGTGGCGGGCCGTGGACGGAGTCCATAAAGCACCGTTTCGACGACATCAGGGCCGTGGTGAGGAAGGGTCAAGTACCTGGGACATGAGGTGATTGCAAGGGCCATGCTTGCACCCAATGCTGGAGCTTCAGGCCCGGTGGAGCAGCAGGACCCAGCCTCCATGGCAGGTGAATATGACATACAGCAACATGCCACCACATGGGCATCACACACACTACACATGGACATGACACTGACATGTCAGCTCCATGAAATAACAAGGGATAGATGGATGCATCATTAAATTCATGAAGCTAACAAATCACTGTCATTCCTGGTCACCACAACAGTAATCAAGCAATAGAGCAGGTGTGTCCAAACTCAGTCCTGGTGGGCCACACACATGCCTGGATTTGATAACCCTGCTGTGCACAGGTGAGTCAATCGCTTCTTTAGTCATCCTGATTGACTCACCAGTGCACAGAAAGGATATCTTCCAATCCAGGAAAGAGTTTGGACACTCCGGTAATAGTGAGTCCATGTATTGGTGTGCCGGTTCAGCCTATGCAGTTACAGACAGCAGCCGTAATACAGATAGCGTTGTGAGCTGAGAACCATCAAGAACAGAAACCTAAGAATAGATAACAGCTAGTATAAGATAGCTAATCACAGTTGCAAAGAGGAGAATCATCCATATTCAAGGCTAGATGTCAGATAATTAGAAATGAACACATATCAATGCGCTAATCAACATACTAATGACATGTACCTTTCTTCTCTGTCTCTTAGTATCCAGGATGAGCTCTGGGTCCTGTGACCAGGCAGAGGAGGCGGGGCCATCGGCCCCGTACCAGGATCTTCCAGCACAGGGGGAGGAGGAAGGAAGATCGGAGGGCCCTGGGTCAGAGGATGGGCTGGTCATTGACCTCGGTAGCTCAACTGCCACAAGTCCTGGGCCTATGCCCATCCTCCAAAGACTTGCTCTGGGGCCCTCCCACGCCCTTAGGACAGCACCTCCTTCCCAACACAGTGTGCTGACCTGGTCACCACCGGGCAAATTGTCCCCCCTGGCTCCAGCTGTGGACCTCCCGACTACACCTCACCAGGCCCACCCAGCGGTGTCGTCGCCGCAGAGCCAGGCTGTGCTGGTGGAGATGCTGGCCGTCATGAAGGAGCAGCTGGCAAGCTCCCAGAGGATAGAGGCCAGCACACAGGAGTCTACGGCCAGCCAGCTCTGGATGGAGGCCAGCATCTCTGCCCTCCGGTCGCATATGACCCACAGCCTGGCCAGGTTTTCCAGGGAGGTGAGGAGGCACCACATGACGACCGAACACCTTCAGGTCAGGCTGCTCAGACAGGCGATGGTCCCCAGCCCAACATCAACGGGGATCTCCCAATCCCCCAGTCAAGAGCAGCCTGGCCCCTCCTCTCCTTCCATGTGTCCGCCACCGCCCAGACCACCGCTGCCTGGCACCGCCCGCCCCTCCCCCCCCACCATCACCACCAGAGGGGAGACGGAGGATGGGCACAGGTAATGTGGGTCCTGGGCCCAAGCGGAGGACATAGGGCCTCATTCAATTGCAATGTGGCCGATTGCTAAGGGCTCAATTTTAACACAGAGCATATTTTCTACAGATGTTTGTAGTTAGTGAACTTCTATCCAAAAGCAAGGTCTTCACTAACTACAAACGTCTGTAACTAAATATATGCTCTGTGCTTATATAAAGCCCTTTTCAATTGGCCAAATCGCAATTGAATGACGCCCATAGGGTCTGCAGACATGTTTTAGCCTTCTCAACAGCACTCCTCAGTGACCATCAATTGGTGACAGGTTAAACAGAACACAAAGGGCCTCATTAAAATGTGATTTGGTCAATTGAATAGTGCTGTATATAAGCACATAGGATATTTTTTTTACAGAAGTTTTTAGTTAGTGAAGACCTGGCTTTTGCATAGAAGTTCCCTAACTAAAAACTTCCTTTAAAAATATGCTGTGTGCTTATATAGAGTCCTATTCAATTTGTTACATAGCAAGTTAATGAGGCTGTTAATTAGTAGTGTGACCAATAAATTGTCACTAAGGAGTGCTGTTGAGAAGAGATGCTGCAGGCCCTATGATGTTTTCAGGCCTTATTTCTTACGTTTTGTCTTTTTTTGCTTCTTTCTTTTTTTTTTTTTAGGTCCATGAAGGCATCTCCTGCATCTGCAAGCATTGTGGAGGAATTATGAGGTGTAGGGTTTTCCCAGTGTAGACATGCCTTCAATGGCAGCCCCCTTAACATGTAGCTCCCACAATCTTACAGCTATCATATAGCCAGATATCTCAGAAATGATTGTTGTTAGCTTAAATATAGACTAATACCGCTATGGCGGTGGACTTGCAAAGTCTCACAATGGCATGTTAATGACAGCCAGCAATAATATATGCAGTAGTGAAGCATGTGATCCTGACCTCAATAGCAGTCTGAGAACAGATCTTTGGGTCTGATGTCAGTAACATTGAATCTGGCTGCTGACCTTTGTGTCCTCTCCATAATAATGCCTATTTGCCCATATTTCTGATTATCCACAGACCTAGCTAAAGGTTAGTAATGCTTGCAGATGGGAATCAGGTGAGTTGGTATATTGGTACAGTATTTAGAACTGTACTGTACATACATCGTGATTCTAAATTGTTTTGGATCCTCCTCCGCATTTTTTGATTTGACCACTTATTGCAGATTTTTGTTTGGTCAACACACTGTATGTGTGAAACTGGATTGGATTACACAGTCCAAAGGTTGAATCATCTGTTTCATTGAGCAGATCTAGTTACAAGTTGTAAGTGCTATGCACATAAATGGTTTCTTCAGTTAAATGGAGAGATTTCTGGTTCCGGTTACAGCATATGACCCTGGTAGGTTCTATGCATCATGCTTATTCTAGACTATTAGATTGACCCCTGTAGGTTTCCCCTTTTTTCCAGCCTCTTGCTCTTCAAGGACCCGCCAACACCACACCCATGATATTAATGCAGTTTTGACCACTGATGATTGTGGTCTGTCTATCAAATAAAGCTTTGTTATACAGTTATGTGAATGCACAATCTTGACCACTGCTGATTGTGGTCTGTCTATCAAATAAAGCTTTGTTATACTGTTATGTGAATGCACAATCTTGACCACTGCTGATTGTGGTCTGTTTATCAAATAAAGCTTTCTTATACTGTTATGTGAATGCATAATCTTGACCACTGCTGATTGTGGTCTGTGTAAAAAATAAAGCTTTGTTAGACCTTTCTGACTGCGTCCATGTGTTATGAATATGTTTTGTTCTGTGAAATCCACATGCATTACATTAGTGTCACATTCCTATAAATGTAAACTGATGAGCCATAGTTAACATGCATTAGATCAATACATATAAACTGTTGAAGAGTCAGAATAGCTTTAGATATCATATGATCCCAAATATCATATCTACTACTAATATAGGGTTAATACCCATGACAAGTCTGATTAGCGATACTGTGGAGTAGGAACATTCCCCTGAGGGCCTACAATGAATAGGACAGGTGACACTGGAGTGGTTTTCCAGTTCCTTCTCTAATTGATTGGGATTAGTCTGACCTCTCTGATAAGAATTACCCCCTACACTGGCCCTTTGTAGTCTAGCTCACAGCTTCATTGAAGTACACAAACCCCTTCACCAACATCACTTAGCATATGTGTGAATACAGTTAGTTGCCCAATAATGAACATGCATTGGCTAAATATCCTTTGGTTATCATATGTTGTAATGGTCATGCACATGCCAATATGACAAACCATGCTGCAACATGCATAATATGATTGAAGCCACACTACCCAATTCAATAGCAAGAGTAAAACATGAGTCAGGTCATATGAACCCTTTGCCACGCACATGAGCTCTATTGTGATCCCTTAAATCTCTATCTAATTGCATATACATCTCGCTCATCACATCTACATTTGGTAACACTATTATTTTGCAAATTACACCGCCACATGGCATATATCAAGTAGCAGGGAAACATTGTAATGTATGTTGTTCAGTTCTTCAGTTGTGTCTGACACTCTGTGACCCTATGAGCTGCAGCACATTCAGCTAGGTCTCTACCTGTGCTGTTATCCACGGTTTGCATGCTAAATATACTGGTGTGGTTTGTCAGTTCCTTCTCAAGTGGATTGGGCCTTGTCTGATCTCTCTGCTATGATGTGCCTACATGTTATAGCTCACAGCTTCATTCAGGTACACAAGCCCCTTCACACCACTTAGCAATGCTGAAGGGGACCAGGGGAACATACACCACACAGATCTACTCTGACCCATCAGGAAAGGCCACAAGCTCTGGGATCGACAGCAAACTCACCGCCATCAGGCATAATCTCTGCTACGCCCATCCTGGTGGGAGCCATGTGCCAGGTGTCTAGTTATCCCCATTTGGTGAACTTCCAAACTGTTCTGCTATTTATCAATTTACATGGGTGAGGGTTGCTAAGTGGTGGTGGTGGTGAAGCAGCTTTTGTACCTGAATGAAGCTGTGAGCTACTGTAGGTGGGCAGGTCATAGCAGAAAGATCAGACAAATCCCAATCCACTAGAGGAGGAACTGACAACCCACTGCAATCTCTTTGGCCTTCAAACTTTGGAGAACAGCACAGGCAGAGACCTAGCTGAATGTGCTGCAGTCCATAGGGTCACGGAGAGTCGGACACAACTGAAGAACTTAACCACATATAATGAAATATTCCCCTGGTACTTGATATATGCCAAGTGGCGGTCTGATTTGGCCACTATTTGTATTCTCTAATGTAGATGTGATGAGCGAGATGTGTATTCTATCGTTGATCAACCATTTAGCGTGCATCGAATGTGCGCTGTCATCTGCGCACCGACACATGCGCGCATCAACAACAGCAGGCCCGACAGGAGGCTAGCGGATCTAATGATTAGGATTAGGCTGTGAGGTGTAAGGGTTAGGATTAGGCTGCGGCTACAAGGGTTAGAAGGGTTTATGGCATTAGGTCATAGCACTTGCGCCCTTTCATCGACGCGCAGTAGTCAAAAATATGACAACTGCGCAATGATGTGGGACCACTCATGTCAGCTACATGTTGTCAAAACACATTTGCTGTGCGCGCCAATGTTGGGGTGACATATTCTATTATAGGGCTGTTTTAGAGGCTACAATGGAACCTGTATGTGTGTTGACCAATCAAACATATGAGGATATATATTTGTGAGCATGCAAGTTGTTGCTAACGCTTGCGAGCCCGCGGCCCTCTCGAAGCAAGGGCACTGGGCGAGGGCCTCAGTTGCTGGCAAGGAGCGCCGAAGTCACTCCATGCCAGCAACTGCGACCCTCGCAAACTTTACGTCGCAACGCAGATAACACGACACACACATTACGACACTCGCTACATTTTACGAGCAACGCAAACAACATACGACACACGTTCACACACATTACGGCCTCGCAACACTCGGACGCAACTCGCGAACATTACAAAATTAAAAACACAATACATACACACAGCACATAAATATAAAGCTTACCTATAGCAACAGGGAGCAGCCAGGACCTAAAAAATGCAACTTACACCTTCATTTCACTAAAAATAAACGAGTTTGGACAATAAAAAATTTGATAAGCAACAGAAAAAATGGCCGCCGAACAAAACGAAAACGAGGCTACACACGCAAACACCATACGAGACACGTTACCAGACATTACGAACTCGCAAACATCGGACGCAACACGCCGACATACAAACATTTAAAACACTATAAATACACACAACACACACATAAAAAACTTACCTACAACAAGAGGAACCATCCAGCACCAAGTTACACATTCATTTAAATAAAAATAAAACACTTTAGACACTAATGAAATCGCTAATCGAGAGAAAAAATGGCCGACGAAAAAAACGAAAACGAGGCTACAGCACTCTCAACACGTAAAACACCACAACACACTCGCAAAACAACACACGAAACTCGAAAAACCCCACAAAGCACCGACAGATAATCCTCAAAGACGCATAACACAAATAACCCGCCATTTTACTCCAATGCGGAAGTACACCACTACGCTAACGGTTTCATCTCGCGCACGCACACTATTACACTGCACACATTCACCACGCTTACACAGCAGCTCCACACCACTAATGCTGCAGCAACATGAAAACAGATTGTCAGCTCTTCAACACAATGCTTCAAAATACGTAAAGTATATTAATTTATTAATATATTATATATTTTAGTATTACACACCAAACAGCATTAGCTACCTTACGATTTGATTGCCGTCATTTTTTGACGGGCAATTCGCTAGTGAGGAATATTAAACTAATTTGAACTATTGTTAATTTGGAGGCTGTAATGCTTGGGCCTCCATTTTAGGGTTACAGGCTTAAACCATGCAGACGGCAAAAACCGTAACAAAATGGATACCTTCAACCTCCAAGCACGTACGGCCTTTAAGAACGAGCTGCGGGCTTGGAGGACAGCCCGCACGGGCTTGAATAAGGAGCTACGGGCATGATCATTGAAGTCCGTGGGACTTGTACGGATTTTAAAATCAAAGTACAATTTGGCGATGTGCAAGCTTGAGAATGTTTTGCTATTAATCCTCATGCCCCCCCCCCCATTATGTTCCCCATCATTTACAGTGCTTTGCAGTGCTGGATTGAATATATATTGGCTTCTACAATGCTTTGTTTGCGGCCCTCCATCTCCCAACACGTACGGGTTTTAACAAGGACGAGCCCGCGGGACTACGGGACGGAAAGTAATCCGTAAATAATATATCGGATTTGGGCTGATGTGCAAGCTTGAGAGGGTGTTGCTATTAATCCTCATGTCCCCCATTATGATGCCTAGCATTTACGGAGCTTTACAGTGCCATCTCGAATTTATATTTGCATTTACAGTTTTCTGACTTTGCGGCCGGAAAACAAGATTTACGGGCGCTGGGAAAAAGCTTCCGGCCATTTGCATGATATGCGGCCGGACGCAAGGGTATATCCTTGCGGCGCCGTCTATTTGAATTGCAAGGTAAACGTAGCTCTACACGGGGCCGTAAGACAGCAGCAAGGAATTGCAGCTTTGCGGCCGTTTTACGGCCGATAATAGAATGAGGGCCTATGTATGCAAGGACTGCAGTGGACAGACCCATGCAGGAAGTTTTTGTTTGATTTCAGTAAAAAGAGAATTTCTAAGTACTTCTTAATAAAATAAAGTGCGTAATATTAAATAGATACACAGGGATGCTATATAATTAGTAAAATCCAGAAACCTTCCATATGCCTTTATTAAGAAATGTTCATTCCTGAAAAGTTTCATGTACAGAGCAAGTTATGATGAGAAGAGTTTATTTTTATATAATTTAACATAAGAGCCGGGTGGTCCCCTTTATTATAGTTCCAGATAGCCCTATTAAGATATTCCATTCTACTGAGCCTTAATTATGTGTATTCATTTATTTAAACCAAATGCCACATGTTCATTTGACTATAATCTCATTTTAAAATACAATTGCAGAGTTATGAGCTGTCTTCGGTCTACTGTACGGCATTATTTAATGTAATGCACACAGTAACTGCTTATGGATAAGGCATATTTTATCAGAGCGTTTTATAGATTAGAATCTATTCTTATGACAACTCTGGTACATTCTAAAAGACTTTAAACGTTTATTTAAAAAAAAAAAACATTCATTATGATTGGAATTAAATCTAATAATAGAATAATAAAACACCCAGCTCTAGGCGCCTCATTCAAAATATACAGGCCTTTAAACCATCCGAGGAAGGCAGCAAATTATTCACTGAGACAGATTTATACGCACCCTAATTCTATACAGAGAGAAAGAATATAATAATCTGCTTCAATTGTTTTGCTGTATATTTTATTTTCTGATGCCTTGTATAATATACTCATATCTGTTAATAAGTAAAATGCAATATATCATAATTATCAGAAATATTTCCATAACGTATAGCTAGTATATATTAACACATACTGCTGCAGAGGCTATTATTTTCATGTTGTGCTAAAATATACATATAACTCAACCTTTTCTGTTCTGCCAGTGTTATGTTCTGTCTCACACAAGATAAGGACTATCGGCCATGACGTCCTAGAATAATGTTACCGGCCCTAGCCAGTTTTCTCTGGCCTTTTGTGGTTGTTTTATCCGTGCATGCGTACAAAGAGAACATTTGTATAACACACCCATCCTACTTAGTAAGTTTCTTTCTGTACTGTATAAGAGGGTGATTTGAGTTTGACAGACTGCTTTGAGACCTTCTATGTAACACTCAGTTAGCACTCTCCAAACTGAAATAAGAGATAATGGAAACCTGGTATGGACTGTTTAATTGAGTTTGTAATTTAAGAGAAACTGAGAGAAGAATTTATTTTTCCACAACATTATATAAAGTGTTTTCTGTGAGCAGACTTTTCAAAATTATTTTTCCCCAGGAGGTATGATAGAGTTAACTCCTGAAGCAGTTGACTAGACACACCTAATCAGACCTGATAAAAGACTGGAGATAATTATGCACTGCAGATAGCAAATGTCTTAGGCTGGTGTTTACCAGAGCTGAAAATATTCATAGAAGTGTGAACACCTGGTTTGAGTTTGGAAAAGGGCCATCCAGAGCAAAGAGTCCATACTGGGGTCCGAAACTGGAGAAAGACACAGAGATGTAAAAGCCTGGAGCTGACAAGCGATCTGCAGCAGAATGAAAATCTGGATTTTTAAAGAATATGCAACCGATATTATAAACTAATTATTGGACTGTATATGTTTTGTTTCTGTTCTACACAAGTATAGCTTGATAAGGGCAGATTGTTAGTCAACTGTCTAATAGGCCTAGCTCTGGTGGCAGCTAGGCCTGTTGTTTTCTTTGATTTATTTTGGTGTATCATTTTGTAATACTGATAAATATATGATAGTAAATATTGGAAAAGCTTTTAAAGCCTCTGTAATTGTCTACCTCCATCAAAAGTGCTGGAAACATGGACACAAACCTAGTGGAGACTGATAGCTTATAAATCCTGTAAATAAGCTGATAGCTTATAAATATTGCAACATATATGCAGGACTACAATGAGTATGCAACCTGCCATGAGTGACGAGGTTAATTAAGAGCTTATGGGCGTCTGAATTGACCCCCACGTGGGACAGGGTTAATTAAGGGTTTATGGGGGTCTGTATTGACCCCCATGAGCGACAGGGTTAATTAAGTGCTTATCGGGGTCTGTATTGACCCCCATGAGTGACGGGGTTAATTAAGTGCTTATGGGGGTATATATTGAAGCCCATGAGTGATGGGGTTAATTAAGTGCTTAAGGAGGTCTGTATTGACCACCATGAGTGAAAGGGTTATTTATTGGCTTATGGGAGTCAGTATTGACCCCCATGCGTGACAGGGTTAATTATGTGCTTATAGAGCGTCTGTATTGACCCCCATGCATGACAGGGTTAATTAAGTGCTTATGGGTGTCTGTATTAACCCCCACAAGTGACGGGGTTAATTAAGTGCTTATGGGGGTCTTTATTGACCCCATGAGTGACAGGGTTAATTAAGTGATTATGGGGGTCTGTATTGACCCCCATGCATGACTGGGTTAATTAACTCCTTATGGGGGTCTGTTTTGACCCCATGTGTGAAAGGGTTAATTAAGTGCTTATGGGGGTCCGTATTGGCCCCCATGAGTGACAGAATTAATTAGGGATTTATGGGGTCTGTATTGACCCCCATAAGTGAGGGGGTTAATTAATTGCTTTTAGGGGTCTATATTGACCCCCGTGATTGACAGGATTAATTAAATACTTATGGGGGTCTGTATTGACCCCCATGTAGGACAGAGTTAATTCAGGGTTTATGGGGGCCTGGATTGACCCCCATGAGTGACAGGGTTAATTCAGTGCTTATGGGGGTCTGTATTGACCCCAATGTGTGACTGGGTTAATTTAGTCCTTATGGGGGTCTGTATGGACCCCCATGTGTGAAAGGGTTAATTAAGTGTTTATAGGGGTCCGTATTGGCCCCCATGAGTGACAGGGTTAATTAGGGATTTATGGGGTCTGTATTGACCCCCATGAGTGAGGAGGTTAATTAAGTGCTTTTGGGGGTCTGTATTGACCCCATGAGTGAAAGGGTTAATTAAGTGCTTATGGGGGTCTGTATTGACCCCCATGCATGACTAGGTTAATTAAGTGCTTATGGGGGTCTGTATTGACCCCATGAGTGAAAGGGTTAATTAAGTGCTTATGGGGGTCTGTATTGACCCCCATGCGTGACTGGGTTAATTAAGTGCTTATGGGGGTCCGTATTGGCCCCCATGAGTGACAGAATTAATTAGGGATTTATTGGGTCTCTATTGACCCCCATGAGTGAGGGGGTTAATTAATTGCTTTTGGGGGTCTGTATTGACCCCCATGATTGACAGGGTTAATTAAATACTTATGGGGGTCTGTATTGACCCCCATGTGGGACAGAGTTAATTAAGGGTTTATGGGGGCCTGGATTGACCCCCATGAGTGACAGGGTTAATTCAGTGCTTATGGGGGTCTGTATTGACCCTCATGCGTGACAGGGTTAATTAAGTGCCAATGGGGGTCTGTATTGACCCCCATGCGTGACCGGGTTAATTAAGTACTTACGGGGGTCTGTACTGACCCCCATGAGTGACGGGGTCTATTAAGTGCTTATGGGGGTCTTTACCCACATGCATGACAGGGTTAATTAAGTGCTTATGGGTGTCTGTATTGACTCCCATGTGTGACAGGGTTAATTAAGTGCTTATGGGTGTCTGGATTGACCCCCATGAGTAACAGGGTTAATTAATTGCTTATGGGGGTCTTTATTGACCCCCATGTGTGAAAGGGTTAATTAAGTGCTTATGGGGGTCTGTATTGACCCCCATGCGTGACAGGGTTAATTAAGTGCTTATGGGTGTCTGGATTGATCCCCATGAGTGACAGGGTTAGTTAAGTGCTTATGGGGGTCCGTATTGACCCCTATGAGTGACAGGGTTAATTAGGGATTTATGGGGTCTGTATTGACCCCCATGAGTGAGAGAGTTAATTAAGTGCTTATGGAAGTCTGTACTAACCCCCATGAGTGATTGGGTTAATTAAGGGCTGATGAGGGTCTGTATTGACCCCCATGAGTGAAAGGTTAATTAAGTGCTTATGGGGGTCTGTATTGACCCCCATGAGTGACAGTGTTTATTAAGTGCTTAAGGAGGTCTTTATTGACCCCCATGCGTGAAAGGGTTAATTAATTGCTTATATTATAAACTAATTATTGGACTGTATATGTTTTGTTACTGTTCTACACAAGTATAGCTTGATAAGGGCAGGTTGTTAGTCAACTGTCTAATAGGCCTAGCTCTGGTGGCAGCTAGGCCTGTTGTTTTCTTTGATTTATTTTGGTGTATCATTTTGTAATACTGATAAATATATGATAGTAAATATTGGAAAAGCTTTTAAAGCCTCTGTAATTGTCTACCTTCATCAAAAGTGCTGGAAAAATGGACACAAACCTAGTGGAGACTGATAGCTTATAAATCCTGTATATAAGCTGATAGCTTATAAATATTGCAACATATATGCAGGACTACAATGAGTATGCAACCTGTCATGAGTGACGGGGTTAATTAAGTGCTTATGGGCGTCTGAATTGACCCCCACGTGGGACAGGGTTAATTAAGGGTTTATGGGGGTCTGTATTGACCACCATGAGTGACAGGGTTAATTAAGTGCTTATGGGGGTCTGTATTGACCCCCATGAGTGACGGGGTTAATTAAGTGCTTATGGGGGTCTATATTGAAGCCCATGAGTGATGGAGTTCTGTATTGACCCCAATGCGTGAAAGGGTTAATTAAGTGCTTAGGGGGGTCTGTATTGACCCCCATGAGTGACAGGGTTAATTAGGGATTTATGGGGTCTTTATTGACCCCAATGAGGGATGGCGTTAATTAAGTGCTTATGTGGGTCTGTATTGACCCCCATGAGTGACGGGGTTAAGTAAATGCTTATGGGGGTCTGTATTGACCCCTATGAGTGACAGGCTTAATTAATGTATTATGGGGGTCTGTATTGAGCCCCATGAGTGACAGGGTTAATTAATGTATTATGGGGGTCTGTATTGACCCCCATGAGTGACAGGGTTAATTAGGGGTTTATGGGTGTCTGTATTGACCCCCATGAGTGAGGGGGTTAATTAAGTGCTTATGGGGGTCTGTATTGACCACCATGACTGAACATATTAATTAAGTGCTTATGGGGGTCTGTATTGACCCCCATGAGTGACAGGCTTAATTAATGTATTATGGGGGTCTGTATTGACCCCCATGAGTGACAGGGTTAATTAGGGGTTTGAGGGTGTCTGTATTGACCCCCATGAGTGAGGGGGTTAATTAAGTGCTTATGGGGGTCTGTATTTACCTCCATGAGTGAAAGGGTTATTTGTTGGCTAATGGGAGTTAGTATTGACCCCCATGCGTGACAGGGTTAATTATTTGCTTATAGGGGGTCTGTATTGACCCCCATGCGTCATAGGGTTAATTAAGTGCTTATGGGTGTCTGTATTAACCCCCACCAGTGACAGGGTTAATTAACTCCTTATGGGGGTCTGTATTGACCCCCATGTGTGAAAGGGTTAATTAAGTGCTTTTGGGGGTCCGTATTGGCCCCCATGAGTGACAGAATTAATTAGGGATTTATGGGGTCTGTATTGACCCCCATGAGTGAGGGGGTTAATTAATTGCTTTTAGGGGTCTGTATTGACCCCAGTGATTGACAGGATTAATTAAATACTTATGGGGGTCTGTATTGACCCCCATGTAGGACAGAGTTAATTCAGGGTTTATGGGGGCCTGGATTGACTCCCATGATTGACAGGGTTAATTCAGTGCTTATGGGGGTCTGTATTGACCCTCATGCGTGACAGAGTTAATTAAGTGCCAATGGGGGTCTGTATTGACCCCCATGCGTGACAGGGTTAATTAAGTACTTACGGGGGTCTGTACTGACCCCCATGAGTGACAGGTTTAATAAGGAGTTTATGGGTGTCTGTATTGACCCCCATGAGTGACGGGGTCTATTAAGTGCTTATGGGGGTCTTTATTGACCCCCATGCACGACAGGGTTAATTAAGTGCTTATGGGTGTCTGTATTGACCCCCATAAGCGACAGGGTTAATTAAGTGCTTATGGGGGTCTGTATTGACCCCCATGCGTGACAGGGTTAATTAAGTGCTTATGGGTGTCTGGATTGACCCCCATGAGTGACAGGGTTAATTAATTGCTTATGGGGGTCTTTATTGACCCCCATGTGTGAAAGGGTTAAGTAAGTGCTTATGGGAGTCTTTACTGACCCCCATGAGTGATGGGGTTAATTAAGGGCTGATGAGGGTCTGTATTGACCCCCATGAGTGAAAGGTTAATTAAGTGCTTATGGGGGTCTGTATTGACCCCCATGAGTGACAGTGTTTATTAAGTGCTTAAGGAGGTCTTTATTGACCCCCATGCGTGAAAGGGTTAATTAATTGCTTATATTATAAACTAATTATTGGACTGTATATGTTTTGTTTCTGTTCTACACAAGTATAGCTTGATAAGGGCAGATTGTTAGTCAACTGTCTAATAGGCCTAGCTCAGGTGGCAGCTAGGCCTGTTGTTTTCTTTGATTTATTTTGGTGTATCATTTTGTAATACTGATAAATATATGATAGTAAATATTGGAAAAGCTTTTAAAGCCTCTGTAATTGTCTACCTTCATCAAAAGTGCTGGAAACATGGACACAAACCTAGTGGAGACTGATAGCTTATAAATCCTGTATATAAGCTGATAGCTTATAAATATTGCAACATATATGCAGGACTACAATGAGTATGCAACCTGCCATGAGTGACAGGGTTAATTAAGTGCTTATGGGCGTCTGAATTGACCCCCATGTGGGACAGGGTAAATTAAGGGTTTATGGGGGTCTGTATTAACCACCATGAGTGACAGGGTTAATTAAGTGCTTATGGGGGTCTGTATTGACCCCCATGAGTGACAGGGTTAATTAAGTGCTTATGGGGGTCTATATTGAAGCCCATGAGTGATGGAGTTCTGTATTGACCCCAATGCGTGAAAGGGTTAATTAAGTGCTTAGGGGGGTCTGTATTGACCCCCATGAGTGACAGGGTTAATTAGGGATTTATGGGGTCTTTATTGACCCCCATGAGGGATGGCGTTAATTAAGTGCTTATGGGGGTCTGTATTGACCCCCATGAGTGACAGGGTTAAGTAAATGCTTATGGGGGTCTGTATTGACCCCCATGCAGGACAGGGTTAAATAAGGGTTTATGGGGGTCTGGATTGACCCCCATGTGTGAAAGCGTTAATTAAGTGCTTATTGGGGTCTGTATTGACCCCTATGAGTGACAGGCTTAATTAATGTATTATGGGGGTCTGTATTGAGCCCCATGAGTGACAGGGTTAATTAATGTATTATGGGGGTCTGTATTGACCCCCATGAGTGACAGGGTTAATTAGGGGTTTATGGGTGTCTGTATTGACCCCCATGAGTGAGGGGGTTAATTAAGTGCTTATGGGGGTCTGTATTGACCACCATGACTGACCATATTAATTAAGTGCTTATGGGGGTCTGTATTGACCCCTATGAGTGACAGGCTTAATTAATGTATTATGGGGGTCTGTATTGAGCCCCATGAGTGACAGGGTTAATTAATGTATTATGGGGGTCTGTATTGACCCCCATGAGTGACAGGGTTAATTAGGGGTTTATGGGTGTCTGTATTGACCCCCATGAGTGAGGGGGTTAATTAAGTGCCTATGGGGGTCTGTATTGACCACCATGACTGACCATATTAATTAAGTGCTTATGGGGGTCTGTATTGACCCATATGAGTGACAGGCTTAATTAATGTATTATGGGGGTCTGTATTGACCCCCATGAGTGACAGGGTTAATTAGGGGTTTGAGGGTGTCTGTATTGACCTCCATGAGTGAAAGGGTTATTTGTTGGCTAATGGGAGTCAGTATTGACCCCCATGCGTGACAGGGTTAATTATTTGCTTATAGGGAGTCTGTATTGACCCCCATGCGTCATAGGGTTAATTAAGTGCTTATGGGTGTCTGTATTAACCCCCACCAGTGACAGGGTTAATTAAGTGCTTATGGTGGTCTTTATTGACCCCATGAGTGACAGGGTTAATTAAGTGATTATGGGGGTCTGTATTGACCCCCATGCGTGACTGGGTTAATTAACTCCTTATGGGGGTCTGTATTGACCCCCATGTGTGAAAGGGTTAATTAAGTGCTTATGGGGGTCCGTATTGGCCCCAATGAGTGACAGAATTAATTAGGGATTTATGGGGTCTGTATTGACCCCCATGAGTGAGGGGGTTAATTAATTGCTTTAAGGGGTCTGTATTGACCCCCGTGATTGACAGGATTAATTAAATACTTATGGGGGTCTGTATTGACCCCCATGTAGGACAGAGTTAATTCAGGGTTTATGGGGGCCTGTATTAACCCCCACCAGTGACAGGGTTAATTAACTCCTTATGTGGGTCTGTATTGACCCCCATGTGTGAAAGGGTTAATTAAGTGCTTTTGGGGGTCCGTATTGGCCCCCATGAGTGACAGAATTAATTAGGGATTTATGGGGTCTGTATTGACCCCCATGAGTGAGGGGGTTAATTAATTGCTTTTAGGGGTCTGTATTGACCCCCGTGATTGACAGGATTAATTAAATACTTATGGGGGTCTGTATTGACCCCCATGTAGGACAGAGTTAATTCAGGGTTTATGGGGGCCTGGATTGACCCCCATGCGGGACAGGGTTAATTCAGTGCTTATGGGGGTCTGTATTGACCCTCATGCGTGACAGAGTTAATTAAGTGCCAATGGGGGTCTGTATTGACCCCCATGCGTGACAGGGTTAATTAAGTACTTACGGGGGTCTGTACTGACCCCCATGAGTGACAGGTTTAATAAGGAGTTTATGGGTGTCTGTATTGACCCCCATGAGTGACGGGGTCTATTAAGTGCTTATGGGGGTCTTTATTGACCCCCATGCACGACAGGGTTAATTAAGTGCTTATGGGTGTCTGTATTGACCCCCATAAGCGACAGGGTTAATTAAGTGCTTATGGGGGTCTGTATTGACCCCCATGCGTGACAGGGTTAATTAAGTGCTTATGGGTGTCTGGATTGACCCCCATGAGTGACAGGGTTAATTAATTGCTTATGGGGGTCTTTATTGACCCCCATGTGTGAAAGGGTTAAGTAAGTGCTTATGGGAGTCTTTACTGACCCCCATGAGTGATGGGGTTAATTAAGGGCTGATGAGGGTCTGTATTGACCCCCATGAGTGAAAGGTTAATTAAGTGCTTATGGGGGTCTGTATTGACCCCCATGAGTGACAGTGTTTATTAAGTGCTTAAGGAGGTCTTTATTGACCCCCATGCGTGAAAGGGTTAATTAATTGCTTATATTATAAACTAATTATTGGACTGTATATGTTTTGTTTCTGTTCTACACAAGTATAGCTTGATAAGGGCAGATTGTTAGTCAACTGTCTAATAGGCCTAGCTCAGGTGGCAGCTAGGCCTGTTGTTTTCTTTGATTTATTTTGGTGTATCATTTTGTAATACTGATAAATATATGATAGTAAATATTGGAAAAGCTTTTAAAGCCTCTGTAATTGTCTACCTTCATCAAAAGTGCTGGAAACATGGACACAAACCTAGTGGAGACTGATAGCTTATAAATCCTGTATATAAGCTGATAGCTTATAAATATTGCAACATATATGCAGGACTACAATGAGTATGCAACCTGCCATGAGTGACGGGGTTAATTAAGTGCTTATGGGCGTCTGAATTGACCCCCATGTGGGACAGGGTTAATTAAGGGTTTATGGGGGTCTGTATTAACCACCATGAGTGACAGGGTTAATTAAGTGCTTATGGGGGTCTGTATTGACCCCCATGAGTGACAGGGTTAATTAAGTGCTTATGGGGGTCTATATTGAAGCCCATGAGTGATGGAGTTCTGTATTGACCCCAATGCGTGAAAGGGTTAATTAAGTGCTTAGGGGGGTCTGTATTGACCCCCATGAGTGACAGGGTTAATTAGGGATTTATGGGGTCTTTATTGACCCCCATGAGGGATGGCGTTAATTAAGTGCTTATGGGGGTCTGTATTGACCCCCATGAGTGACAGGGTTAAGTAAATGCTTATGGGGGTCTGTATTGACCCCCATGCAGGACAGGGTTAAATAAGGGTTTATGGGGGTCTGGATTGACCCCCATGTGTGAAAGGGTTAATTAAGTGCTTATGGGGGTCTGTATTGACCCCTATGAGTGACAGGCTTAATTAATGTATTATGGGGGTCTGTATTGAGCCCCATGAGTGACAGGGTTAATTAATGTATTATGGGGGTCTGTATTGACCCCCATGAGTGACAGGGTTAATTAGGGGTTTATGGGTGTCTGTATTGACCCCCATGAGTGAGGGGGTTAATTAAGTGCTTATGGGGGTCTGTATTGACCCCCATGACTGACCATATTAATTAAGTGCTTATGGGGGTCTGTATTGACCCCTATGAGTGACAGGCTTAATTAATGTATTATGGGGGTCTGTATTGAGCCCCATGAGTGACAGGGTTAATTAATGTATTATGGGGGTCTGTATTGACCCCCATGAGTGACAGGGTTAATTAGGGGTTTATGGGTGTCTGTATTGACCCCCATGAGTGAGGGGGTTAATTAAGTGCCTATGGGGGTCTGTATTGACCACCATGACTGACCATATTAATTAAGTGCTTATGGGGGTCTGTATTGACCCATATGAGTGACAGGCTTAATTAATGTATTATGGGGGTCTGTATTGACCCCCATGAGTGACAGGGTTAATTAGGGGTTTGAGGGTGTCTGTATTGACCCCCATGAGTGAGGGGGTTAATTAAGTGCTTATGGGGGTCTGTATTGACCTCCATGAGTGAAAGGGTTATTTGTTGGCTAATGGGAGTCAGTATTGACCCCCATGCGTGACAGGGTTAATTATTTGCTTATAGGGAGTCTGTATTGACCCCCATGCATCATAGGGTTAATTAAGTGCTTATGGGTGTCTGTATTAACCCCCACCAGTGACAGGGTTAATTAAGTGCTTATGGTGGTCTTTATTGACCCCATGAGTGACAGGGTTAATTAAGTGATTATGGGGGTCTGTATTGACCCCCATGCGTGACTGGGTTAATTAACTCCTTATGGGGGTCTGTATTGACCCCCATGTGTGAAAGGGTTAATTAAGTGCTTATGGGGGTCCGTATTGGCCCCCATGAGTGACAGAATTAATTAGGGATTTATGGGGTCTGTGTTGACCCCCATGAGTGAGGGGGTTAATTAATTGCTTTTAGGGGTCTGTATTGACCCCCGTGATTGACAGGATTAATTAAATACTTATGGGGGTCTGTATTGACCCCCATGTAGGACAGAGTTAATTCAGGGTTTAGGGGGGCCTGGATTGACCCCCATGAGTGACAGGGTTAATTCAGTGCTTATGGGGGTCTGTATTGACCCTCATGCGTGACAGAGTTAATTAAGTGCCAATGGTGGTCTGTATTGACCCCCATGCGTGACAGGGTTAATTAAGTACTTACGGGGGTCTGTACTGACCCCCATGAGTGACAGGTTTAATAAGGAGTTTATGGGTGTCTGTATTGACCCCCATGAGTGACGGGGTCTATTAAGTACTTATGGGGGTCTTTATTGACCCCCATGCACGACAGGGTTAATTAAGTGCTTATGGGGGTCTGTATTGACCCCCATGCGTGACAGGGTTAATTAAGTGCTTATGGCTGTCTGGATTGACCCCCATGAGTGACAGGGTTAATTAATTGCTTATGGGGGTCTTTATTGACCCCCATGTGTGAAAGGGTTTATTAAGTGCTTATGGGGGTCTGTATTGACCCCCTGCGTGACAGGGTTAATTAAGTGCTTATGGGTGTCTGGATTGATCCCCATGAGTGACGAGATTAATTAATACTTATGGGGGTCCGTATTGACCCCTATGAGTGACAGGGTTAATTAGGGATTTATGGGGTCTGTATTGACCCCCATGAGTGACAGGTTAATTAAGTGCTTATGGGGGTCTGTATTGACCCCCATGAGTGACAGTGTTTATTAAGTGCTTAAGGAGGTCTTTATTGACCCCCATGTGTGAAAGGGTTATTTAAATGCTTATGGGGGTCTGTATTGACCCCCATGTGTGACAGGGTTAATTAAGTGCTTATGGGTGTCTGGATTGACCCCCATGAGTGACAGGGTTAATTAATTACTTATGGGGGTCTTTAATAACCCCCATGTGTGAAAGGGTTAATTAAGTGCTTATGGGGGTCTGTATTGACCCCCATGCGTGACAGGGTTAATTAAATGCTTATGGGTGTCTGGATTGACCCCCATGAGTGACAGGGTTAATTAAGTGCCTATGGGGGTCTGTATTGACTCCCATAAGTGACAGGCTTAATTAGGGATTTATGGGGTCTGTATTGGCCCCTATGAGTGAGGGGGTTAATTAAGTGCTTATGGGAGTCTGTACTGACCCCCATGAGTGATGGGGTTAATTAACTGCTTATGGGCATCTGTATTGACCCCCATGCGGGTCAGGGTTAATTAAGGGTTTATGGGGGTCTGTATAGACCCCCATGAGTGAGGGGGTTAATTATGTGCTTTTTGGGCTCTGTATTGACCCCCATGAGTGACAGGGTGAATGAAATGCTTATGGCATTCTCTATTGACCCCCATGCAGGACAGGGTTAATTAAGGGTTTATGGGGGTCTGGATTGACCCCCATGAGTGCCTGGGTTAAATAAGTGCTTATTGGGGTATGTATTGACCCCCATGAGTGACAGGGTTAATTAATATATTATGGTGGTCTGTATTGACCCCATGATTGGGGGGGTTAATTAAGTGTTTATGGGGGTCTGGATTGACAGGGTTATTTAAGGGTTGATGTGGCTTTGTATAGAGCCCCATGAGTGATGGGGTTAAATGCATTTGTATTACATTCCTTTAAGGACCCTTACGGTCCATTAAGGACCCGTATGGCGGGAATTTTTGTGTTTGGGCGGTTCGGGGGGTCAGTGCAGGGTTTTGCGAGACGCAGGGGAGGGAGAGGAGGAGGGGAAGGAGAGGACTAAGTGCTGAGAGTTTAGAGGTGTGTGGGGTGGTTTGGGGTGCTGTAGGACTAAGTGCTGCAAGTTTAGAGGTGTGTGGGGTTGTGTTGTTTGCAACTCATGCGCCGTAAAGCCTACACCTTATACAAATGCGGCCCCTCACTTTGCGAGGGTCCGCATTTGTGGCCCGAACTGCATCCCTCGCTTTGCCAGGGATGCAGTTCTTGCCAGCTCGCTTTGAGAGCTTGCAAAGCGTGAAGAAGTTTCGTAGTTTGACAACTATTATATGTGATTCTCCTGATACATTGTGTCACGTCAAACTCCTTGACTTGTAAAGGTTATGGTGTATATATCACTAGAGGCTATCCATGCTCACTCTGGCCCTCATTCAATTACGATTTAGCCAATTGAATAGGGCTCTAAATAAGCACATAGCATATTTTTTTAAAGAAGTTATTTAAAAAATATATGTTATGTGCTTATTTAGAGCCCTATTCAATTGACCAAATCGCAATTAAATGAGGCCCTCTGTATTTATGTCACTCTGACAAACCTAATCCATGTACAGGAAATCTGTAAGGAAATATCTCATGGACTTGCCATATTTATATATGCTTGAGATCAATGCTATTAAATGCATTTATTGCAGCAAAAAGTGAGTTACAAATTTAATGCTATCATAATTCCATGTCACTACATTTTGTAATGTATTTTGTAATGTTTAATTCATGCTGTTTTAATGCATGCTAGTACAGCTCCCAAGAGCTTGTCAGAGCTCAGAGGGGCAGTGGCTGACAGATGTGCTGCGGCCCATAGGGTCACAGAGAGTCAAACCCGACTGAATGACTAAACAACAACAAAAGTACAATTCTAGATTAATTTAAAATGGTCTTAAACATGTAGTTTTTTCCATTCTTAGTTGGCCATTTGTATGGAAGTGAGGAAATTTCACAACCTATTATATTTTTTTCCTTCATTTAATTACCACTACTGTGCATTGTTTGATTGTTTTTCTATCAATAAACACCCACTGTGTGACACAAGTAACAGACTGGTATGCAGCAAATCTTAATTGTAGCAGAACAACTCAATTAATTATAGTTCCCTAATTTCTGGAGCAATTGGCCACCATTGTACATATATTGAATGACATTAAAGTCCTGTGACTAATAAATCTGTGCCTGGATTCCAGTCCTATGTTATGGAATTGCCCTGTATAAAAGGTAATTAGAAACGTAATTGAACATAAATTAGGAATCTGGATGTGATTTCTGTGCTGGCTGGAAGTCAGTAAGAAGATGATTAGATTATGCTAAATACCTGGGAGGTTTTTGATAGAAAAATAGACATTTTGAAAGATACAAATACTCAATGAATAAACATATACAGATAAACACCTGCTCTTACTGTTAGAGAATAGAGAAAAACACAACTACAATAATGTCCAAGTCATTCAGCCTCATTAAATTCGGACTACGTGCTAGAATGTAGACCGTACCGTAGAAAGCAGGACTTATGGATATTAAATTAGCCCAGTAAATGTCCCACAGACAACTTGCGGGGTAAGCCGCAGGACGGATGAAAAAATGCCTACAGAACGTGAATGTGGAACTTTGCAGCCCGCAAATCCTTTGATTTGTCAAGCCCGTAACCGCTATAATACCAATCATGCTCTTGGAGCTAGCCCATAACCCATGAGCTAGCCCGTAACACGAAAATGGGGCCCAAAGCCTTATGAGCGCTGGAGAGAACTTGCAAGGGGGCTAAAAAACAATATGTAGCGCTATAAATGCAAATAAAAACACACTACTGCACTTTTATTAAAAGGGAAAGTGATGTTAGGGCTTACAATTAATAGCACAACATTCTGAAGCTCGCAAATCGGCCCCCAAAAATACTTTATATCATGTTTAATTTCCGTGTTATATTGATCACGCCAATCAGTGTGTTAATACATATACTGTAATTTGCATGTAATAGAACATCATATTTACAGCTTTATTAATATTGTATTATTGTGGTATGTGGGTCCCATCGCAACTTGTAATTAAAGCCTGTAGGACTTTGAAATCTACCCTCTCCTTTTTCAGGGACGTAATGCTAACAATCTATATTTCCATTGGCTCCGTCTAAACCCGTATCTATGATCTACACTAATTGATTGTCCGCAACGCTGCAAATCCAAAGTTCTACTAACAAGCTACGATTTGCTTCTCAAGCCTGTAGTTCGCAGACCATTCTAATTTAATAGCAATGTAACTCTGTCAAATTTCAAGCCTTCAGCCATTGCGAGCTTCACGTTGGACTCACGGTTCCCAAATTTAATAGGGCTGACTATATGGTAAACAATTAAATACTACCTTCAAGTATTTCTAACTCCTCCTGATACTGGATGATCCAAAAACCTACAACAGATGCAGTATTGGACATCTGGAATAATCACATTGAGTTGTACACAATGTTGGCTATTCACATAGCTTCACATTATACTGTATGAGAAGAGGAAATATCCTGTTTTAGGGCACACCTAATAATCTGAGTATCAGAATGGGATAATAAACTAAATTATAAAACTTAACTTTTATTGACTAGTAAAATCCATATTAAAATATGTAAACGTAGGTTGCAAAGAGGCCACACAAATATTGGATTGACTAATATGGTATCTCAAAATGGTGAATTCTGTCCCTGATAGGCACATCATATAAAGTGCTAAGTGACAATGTACTCACAAAGTGACTATTGTGCAATATAAAGTGCTTAATATGAAGTGACAAGTGCTATGATTCATATAGTATAAAATATGTAGATCTAGATCTACCGACTAGCAAAATTAAAAGTCTGTAGGGCCAAGCTCCATCTTAGAAATTGTCCATTCCGCCACTCTGGATAGCAAACATAGGGGGTTATGCTCAGTCACTATGGAGCTTCTTCAGGGCCCATACCACAGCCAGGCACTCCTCCTCCACTGCTGCATAGGCCACATCTCTAGGCAGCAGCTTGTGACTAAGGTAAGCTATGGGATGATCCATTCCCTGCTCATCCTTCTGTCTCAACACTGCCCCCAGTCCAAATGTAGCAGCATTCATTTACACCACAAAAGGTCTAGAGAATCCAGAAAAGGAGAACATGTCAGAGCATCTTTTAGGGTCTTGAAAGCCACCACAAAGGCAGGATCGCTCCCTAGGCTACAGGAAGGGGGATGGAGAAGTTGTGTTGCACTGGTGCCATGGTACTTTTTATGGGACTACTAAACTGTTGTGGTGCCTGGGCTGACAGGGGTTAATTGGAGAATGGTCCTTCTTGTTTGGATTTGAACTCTGGCTGTCATATTGTCTAATTATGTGCCATGTTAGTGAATTCTTGTATTAGTGGTTAAATATGGAATTCATGATGTATGTATGTTACCCAGTCATGTGTGGTCTTAAAATGTTGGATTTTCCCCAGGGATTTCAATAAAGTATATCATCAGGGTTCCCTGTGAAAGAGGGTTACAGGGATCAGTAAACATCCTGATATTTCATAAGTGACATGTACTCAATGAATGGGGAGTATGGGATGTCACATAGTCAGCCAGAGAAGGCTTCTGTATTTTAGTTCTGGCCATCTATCCCTTGAAGATCCGGGACCAAAGGGTAGTTAACTTGTTTACAGAGCCAGGCTCCAGGACAAAAGGGGGGTAATCAGAGGGATGACATCAACTGATGGAAAGGCCTCCTATGTGACCATGGTGTGTGGCTGACTAGGATTAGTGGGAAGAATTTTTGCTAAGGTATGGAGTTTAGTGATGTCGCGAACATCAAATGTTCGGTTCGCGAACAGCAGATGCGAACTTCCATCAAATGTTCGCGAACGGGCATACCCGGCGAACCGCCATAGACTTCAATGGGAAGGCGAATTTCAAAACCCACAGGGACTCTTTCTGGCCACAATAGTGATGGGAAAGTTGTTTCAAGGGGACTAACACCTGGACTGTGGCATGCCAGAGGGGGATCCATGGCAAAACTCCCACGGAAAATTACATAGTTGATGCAGAGTCTGGTTTTAAGCCATAAAAGGCATAAATCACCTAACATTCCTAAATTGTTTGGAATAACATGCTTTAAAACATCAGGTATGATGTTGTATCAATCAGGTAGTGTAAGGGTTATACCCGCTTCACAGTAACAGACCAATCTCCCCGTTTAATGAACCGCAAACAACCGCAAACAGTCCCTTTGCACAACCGCAAACTCCCCATTTGCACAAGGTTGGATACCAAGCTAGCCATGCCCATTCCTTGTCCTCACTGATGTCATTGAAGGTCTCTTCCTCCAACCAGCCACCAAGTGTCCCCGAAAGGTGATAACAAGCCCCCTGGGACGCCTGCTGTGTTTGGTCTTCCACCTCCTCAAAGCCACCTTCCTGCTCTGACTCCTCTTCTTCAGACTCCTCTCTCTGCGTTGCCTCTGTCTGCGTTATTATAAGGTGTGTACTGTTAAGTAGTACTATTCCTATCGGTTTAATCCCTGTTACGTCCACTATTAGGGGACGTGTATATGGCATTGATTTTTGGAACAGGGAGATGGAAAAAGATGCTTGGTCGGACCTCCTACTTCCAATTTGGGGCACTGTGCGTGCAATCTAAGGTGCCACCAGATATGAGTGTCACTGTGCACTGGCAAAAGTTGGCTTCACACACATGCCTGTAGGCAGGCAATTGCTATTCAATCTATTACAGTAAAAAAAAGTGTTGTTTTATTTCACTGAGCACAATATAAGCTGTGAGCCTGGCACAGGCAGGCAACTGAAATTATATTAAAGGAAAAAAAGGTTTTTTTTTTTTCAATGTATGGTACACCAACTATGACTGGTGAAACAGAGCAGAATATTAGCCTGTCCTTCAGATGGAAGGCTCTGGAAGGGAGTGTATGCTGCTGATTGGCTGGAATGTGTCTGCTGACTGTGAGGTGCAGGGTCAAAGTTTCCTCAATGATAAAGTATAGGGGGCGAACCGAAAAGCGCATGTGTTCGCCGTCCGCTGTGAACGCGAACATGCCAAAATCGCCGCGAAACTATAAATAAATAAAAAACAAAGATTTTTTTGTTTTTGCTATAAGATATACACACAACCACAAGGTTGGAATTTCTGTTGCCCATCCATAGTGAGTTCAAGATATTCTTTGACAAATATTACTGTGGCAACATATATTCCCTACAAGCAGCCTAATTTTTAATTCCCAATTCCATTTCAGGATTTTTTATTATTTTGGTATAGATTGAAACTTGAAAGTGCTTTGGTATAGATTGAAACTTTATTGCAACAATCCACTGGAAACCATCTAATGTGACAGAATCAAATATATCTGTAAGAATATTAAAAAATAATTCTTACAAAGTTATATTAAGATTATACCAGAGTTTAAATACTAAATGTGTGTATAATTACTTGGAGCACCAGAGAGATCTAAGAACTAGCCACTAATTTCATTTTAATTAATTCCCTGTGATACAGCAACACAGTCTTGGTGTATACCAATAATGGAAATGTTTATAACACATATACAGCAGAAAAAATCTGCACACACAGGGACTACTGCTGAGTTTTATGTGTCATCATTACTGTTTAAACCATCCATATACACAAAAGCCCTGAAATATAAAATGTCTATTTTTTAAATTCCTATAACTAATTTTCAACAAAGACATTAATATAAAAAAAAAACTTTATTTGTATACACTAAAACTGTGTTGTTGTATTACAGGGAATTAATTAAAATCAAATTAGTAGGTAGATCTCTCCTACCTTAGGTAGAAACGGGAAACGCACGTTGGGATAGTCAAGGTAGAGACCTCTCCGTCCTCCAGAGGCATTAGGCTCCATACTGAATGGTAATTCAGTTTTTGTTTTAAATAAAATATGAGGTCTGTCATTATGTGATTCAAAGTTTACATATAGACCAGTGTTTCTCAACCTTTCTAGTGCTGCCTTATTCTATGTAAATATAGAATACAAGCTATATTCTAGGAGCCTTCCTTCCAGGCTTGTCTGATATATACAGGGTAGTCAGCAACATACAGAAAGAGGAGAGAGAACGATTATAAAAAAAATGTATATAAACTATATACTCACAAATGTTTTTTGCACTAAATAGAAACCATTTTTTCAGTATCAAATTAAAAGCAAACTATCATGACAAAACTACTTCTTCATTATGAAGCTGCCTATATCTGGGGAAATAAACAGACAATATAAAAGAGAGAATCACACAGAGAAAATAAGAGTCACAGAGAACAAGAAAGAGAGAGAGAGCAAATAACAGACTGAGACTACTCACCCAGTACTGAACAGCTCTATCAGCATGGCATCCCTCACTGAACTACATCTCCCTGTATGCACTGCATACTGCAATTTAGCAAGCCTAATTGGCTTGGGCAGTGTCAGTCATTAGCTGGGGTTTGCCCCAATGGGTCTCCACAGCTTCAGCTCCTCACAGTCATTCTGATTGGATAATCCCTGAAAGGTCCTGCAGCTTCAGCTCCCTCCCAGTCATTCTGATTGGGTGATGCTGTGTTTGACAGACAGGCTCATTGCTTCAAATAGAGCACAGGAAGCATTGTGCCCTGATCTGTAATACAAAGCAAGTCACCAGCAGGGGGAGATGTGATAAGGGGATAAGTCAGTGTGTTTAACTGCTTGCCAAAGGATTCATCATTTAAAGTGACAGCAGCAGATATAAAAAAATAAAAGATTGAACATGATATAAATAATTTGTGTATTTATATTATTTAAATTAAGCAAGTTAGTGATGGTGGATTAAGTCAATGTATTCAATCTGGGAGGACGGTTGCCAATTTCCCTCTATGCACCAGCCGCCCCTGGCTGTTTCTAAATCATTACTTACGGGCTTTCTTAATTGATCTTGATCATGCGCTGAAATGCTATGTACGAGTTCATGGCTTACGGATTTGGCTTTCGGCCATGTACTTGCGGGCTTGTTCAATTAAGTCGATCTGTAACTCTTGCAATTTGGAATTAGGTAGTGCCCTAGCTCTTTTTATCTGTTCAGACTTGGTATTGCCATTTAGTGAATTCATCAATATCAGTTCTATATCAATTAGATATTTTATAACCTTCACATTCATAACAATCCTGTATCATACCACAATTTGCTGGGAATCCTTTGTTTAAACTGGATGTTGGTACAATTATCCCACCAAGGTTTAGTGGACTAAGAGTTGACCAAGTCCAGGGTGGGAATGCACTGTACAAACCATTCACACCTAATATGGAGATTGATCAATGGTCTCATTGGCACTGCATGTGGATGGCATGGAACAAAACAATCCAGCCAATAATGAGCAATGATGCAATAAATTAATTCAATTTTACACTTTAAATATTTCTAA
The DNA here is from genome assembly GCA_027410445.1 of Discoglossus pictus. Taxonomy (NCBI): domain Eukaryota; kingdom Metazoa; phylum Chordata; class Amphibia; order Anura; family Alytidae; genus Discoglossus; species Discoglossus pictus. The sequence continues at coordinate 98,356,597 of CM050169.1, forward strand.
GGAGCCTCAAAAAACAGATATGATGCTGTTTTACGAAGAGCTAATGTTCAGGCCAAAAACACAACAATATACAGCATTGTGCTGTTTTTGCTTAGTCATTCAGTCATGTCTGACTCTCTGTGACCTAATGGAATGGGTTGCCAGTCCATTCTCCAGATGACCACAATCTGTCTGACCTCTATGCTATGACCAGGCTGTTAATGCTGTTTGTCACACAGTGAGCACCTTTGGCGCTCATGGCGAGCCTCTCCCCCTGTCTACTTTATTTAAAGGCTGTCAATGCTCTATGCCACACAATGTGAGCACCTTCGCTGCTCATCGTGAGCCCCATGCTGGGCGCCTTTGACGCTCATCGCGTGGATCACAATGAGCACATTTGGCACTCATTGTGAGCCTCTCCCTTTGTCTATTTTATGTGCCTCGCGTTGAGCACCTTTGTCGCTCATCGTGAGCCCTGCAATGAGCGGCTTCGCCCCTCCTTACAGGCCTTCGCAACCTGCAACTTTAGTGGTACGCAATTTCCCCCTTCTCCCTGCCCTGTTTCTTTCTCCGCTCTCTCCCTGCGCAAGTCTTGCGATCCTCGCAATGAGCGCCTAAGTGTTACTGCCTTGTTTTTTTCTAAGTGTTGCTAGCCCCGCTTTGTGAGCCTAAGTGTTACTACCTTTGAACTTGTTGTGAGCCTTTTTTGAGGGAGGCAGAAGGAGCTTAGGGAGGTTAATGCGTGGCTAAAGATGTGGTGCACTAAGGAGGGGTTTGGGTTTTTAGAGCACTGGGATGACTTCTCACTTCGGTACAATCTCTACAGTAGGGATGGATTGCACCTTAATGATGAGGGAGCTTTTGTACTAGGGGATAGAATGGTAGAAAGGCTGGAGGAGTTTTTAAACTAGTAGGTGGGAGGGAGGGACTAGATATAGGTAATGGGGTAGAAAGTGTAGAGGGTATAAGGAATGAATTAACAACTCATAGGGGAGGAGATGGGAGGAGGGGTAGTATAGTCAATAGGGAGGTAGTACTAAGTAATTCAAGTACAGTGGCAGGCACTTCAGAACTATAGACTCATAACATAAGGTGTATGCTTGCTAATGCCAGAAGCTTGCCAGGTAAAATGGGAGAGTTAGAGTTATTAGAAATTAAGGAAAAATGGGATTTATTAGGCATTACTGAAACGTGGTGGGATGAATCTCATAACTGGACTGTTAATCCTGATGGTTATAACCTATTTAGGAAAGATAGAGGCAATGGTAAAAGAGGAGGAGGGATTTGTCTGTATGTTAAGCCTGAATTTAAGCCTATTTAGATATTTATGGTGGACTTAGTGATAAAGCTGAATGTTTATTTAGAGTTAAATAGCAGAGCAGCAAATTCCAAAAGAATATTAGTAGGAATATGCTATAAACCCCCAACTATAGGTGAAAGTGAGGAAATACAATTATTGTTACAGATTGAAAATGTAGCTAAGCATGGGCAAGTTCTAATAATAGGAGATTTTAATTACCCTGAAATAAACTGGATAAATGAGACCCACAGTTCATCTAAGGGGAGCAGGTTCTTGAGTACACTCAGGGATCATTATCTGGCCCAGGTTGTACAAGAGCCTACTAGAAATGAAGCTATCTTAGATTTCTCATCACAAATAATATTGATATAGTATCTAATGTTGGAATAGGGCAACCTTTGGGAAACAGTGATCACAACACTGTCTCATTTGAGATTGAATTAAAAAAACAAAATTTTAAGGGGCCAACGAAAACTCTTAATTTTAAAAGGGCAGATTTTAACAGTCTAAGGGCAGCAATACAAAGTATAGACTGGGACAGAGAACTGGCAGGTAAAAATACTGAACATAAATGGACAACATTTAAATCCTTACTAAATATACATACACATCGGCATATACCGTGTGGGAATAAAAGTAAAAGGAGTTAACACCATCCAATGTGGCTTAACAATGATTTAAAGATCAAGATACGGAGTAAAAAACAGACATTTAAATTATACAAACAAGAGGTGACAGAAACTGCTTTACGGGAATACAAGGAAATCAACAAGGCTTGCAAAAGGGCGATTAGACTGTCTAAAATAGAAAATGAAAAGTTAATTGCAAAAGAGAGTAAGACTAACCCTAAAATATATTTTTTAGGTATATTAATGGGAAGAAGGCGAGGAAGGAAGCTATAGGAACATTACAATGGGACATAGGCCATCTGATAATTAGTGACCAGGAAAAGGCAGATGAGCTAAATAGGTTCTTTTCTTCGGTATACACAAGGGAGGTACCAGTGGTTGGGACATGGCAACATAATGGGGCTACACTACCTTTGCCAAAACATTGGTTAACACAGGATGTAATCCAAAAGAGGTTGGAAAAAATAAATGTTAATAAAGCCCCGGGTCCTGATGGAATACATCCAAGGGTACTAATGGAACTGGGTTCTGTAATATCCAAACCATTATATTTAATTTTTCAAGATTCACTCAACATAGGGTCTCTACCAGATGACTGGAGAAAAGCTGATGTGATACCTATATTTAAAAAGGGAGCAAGAGCAAATCCGGGGAATTATAGGCCAGTGAGCCTCACTTCTTTAGTGGGGAAGCTTTTAGAAGGGTTAATAAGGGATAATATACAAGAATATGTCTATTTGAACAGGATTATAAGTAGGTGTCAACATGGATTTATGAGGGATAGGTCATGTCAAACAAATCTAATTAATTTCTATGAGGAGGTTAGTAGGAACCTGGATCAAGGCAACTCAGTGGATGTAGTCTTTTTGGATTTTGCAAAGGCTTTTGATACAGTGCCACATGGGAGACTATTGTGCAAACTAAGAGATACAGGAGTTGCAGTAAATGTCTGCTCATTGATTGAGAGCTGGCTAAAAGAGAGGAAGCAAAGGTCCTCTCCTTTTTAACATATTTATTAATGACTTAGAGGTAGGATTGGAGTGTGGTGTCTCCATTTTCGCTGATGACACAAAGTTGTGCAAGGTAATTAAATCAGATAGTGATGTGCTTTCCCTCCAAATGGATTTACATAAAATTTAGGAATGGGCATCTAAATGGCAGATGAGATTTAATACGAATAAATGTAAAGTTATGCATCTGGGAAGGAAAAATAGCCATGCAATTTATAATCTTAATGGAGCAAATCTAGGTGTATCAGATATTGAAACGGATTTGGGGGTGCTTGTGGACAACCACCTAGTAACAGTGCTCAAAACCAAGCAGAAGCAGCAAAGGCAAATAAAATATTAGCATGTATTAAGAAGGGTATAGAAGCCAGGGAAGCAAATATAATTCTGCCACTATACAAATCTCTAGTACGCCCTCATTTGGAATATGGAGTACAATTTTGGGCACGACTTCATAAAAAGGTAATTTTAGAGCTGGAAAAGGTACAGAGGAGGGCAACAAAACTAATAAGGGGAATGGAGGGGCTAAGTTATGCAGAAAGACTAACCAAATTAAACTTATTTTCTCTAGAAAAAAGGCATCTAAGAGGAGATATGATTACCTTATATAAATACATCCAGGGTCAGTGTAAAGATTTGTCAAGGGAGCTTTTTGTGCCAAGAGGTTTTCAACTGACAAGAGGACATCCCTTGAGGTTAGAAGTAAAAAGATTCCACCTTAAAGAAAGAAAATGGTTCTTCACAGTAAGGGTGGTTAATCTGTGGAATTCTCTACCAGAGGAGGTGGTAGCAGCGGATTCAATAGATACCTTTAAAAGGGGACTGGATTTATTTCTAATTAAAAAGGGAACTCAAGGTTATCATGGATAATTAGAGAGGCAGTATTGATACAGGGAGAAGTCCGGTCGCCGGTGTCTGGGATCAGGAGGGAAGTGATTTTTTTTTTATATATACAACTAATTAATTAATAGTTAATCCGCATATTGCAGTCCTTTTTTCAATCTTAAATACTATGGGCATCATTCATTAGCAGCCGCAGCCGTTGCGGGGCCGCAAGGACCGGCCGCAAGCTATTCGGCTATTCTATTACCTTCCGGCCGGGGGCTCCGGCAGGCTTGCGGCTGGCGCCTTGCTATACCTTGCGGCCGCTCGCGCCGGAGGAAAGCCTTTGATCTAAAACGGCCGCAAGAGTTTCGTCCGTAAGAAATTCTTATTTGCAATTCAATTGCTCCGGGAACCCTCTCTGCAAGGCTAAAAACGAGCCGCAGCTTACTTGCAGGAAAGAGGTCCCGCTAGCACCAATTAAGCACATAAAATAGCTCAAATAAAGCCATCCTGCACTTTGAGAAGACTATAAAGAGATTTTAGGTGTTAGAAAAAATAGCACATAATTATCCTATACTCAAATCCGTAAAATATTTTATTTTTAATATACGTAAAATATACATGTAAAAGGTCCAGAGTGTTTGGAGCACTTCAGACCCGCCCACGCCGCAGCTGGAAAATAAACAGTTAATTTGAACTCGGGTTTGGGCTGATGTGCAAGCTTGAGAGGGGGTTACTTTTAATCCTCATGTCCCCCAATATGATCCCTAGCATTTACAGAGCTGTACAGTGCAGGCTTGAATTTATTTTTGCGTTTTTAGATTTCACAGCTTACGGCCGGTTTCAAGATATGCGGCCGGCCGTAAGGGGAGATTCTTGCGGGGCCGTATAATAGAATCGCGAGTTAACAGAACCCCCGCAAGGGATCGCAGCCTTACGGCCGATTTACGGCCAATAATAGAATGAGGCCCTATGTAACTATGTAACTATTTGTGTGGCATCCTGGGGCAAATAAGAAGTATGACTGGCCAGAGGTCCCTTAGAGGGATCCTGAAAGGCCACTATTACTGCAATGAGCGCCTTAGGTACTTCCCTCACAATGAGCGCCTACGGTTCTTATCCTCGTGATGAGTGACAAATCATATACACGGCTAAGAGAGTCTCACTGGAAATGCTATTCAAGGCGTCCATTAGTATAACAATTTACACTTATCCTTATTTGAAGCACATCTAAAACATTAAATGCTATCAAGCTCTTTGTATAACTTGAATAGAAAGTGCAGGAAAATATTATTTTAGATCATGACACTTCATAGCTGTCTCTTGCAGGTTGTTCCTCAGTAATATATCTGAGGGTTACCTGCTTAGTCTATGCTTTGTATTTTATTATCACGCTGTACAGGTTTGTTGGTATTTTCTTCACAGAATATAAAATAACTAGCGACTTACCCATCAAAAAATAACGGTCAATACATTATGAAGCCATGGCAATGCTGTTTGGCACACAATGTTAAGCTTTTTATACTCTTCGGCGTTAATTGTGAGCCTCTCCTCGCGTGTCCTTTGGCTCGTGTCTATATTTTTTTAAATACTAATTAATGAATTAATTGAATAATAAATTAATATAGTTTACCTTTTTCTAATTAATATATGTAACAATTAATAGCCTGAAGAGGTTACAATCTCTTTTTATTGTCCTGCAGCATATAATGTCCAGTTGGACTTTTGCTGGCCTGAGGAGATAGTGTTATGAATGAATGTTGTAACAGTGCATTAGAAATAGGCTGCGTGCGCAAGGGCAAACCGTTGGTTTATTTGTGTAAAGCACTACTGTAGATGCGTAATGTTGTTAGTGGCAAGTTAGGGTTTTAAAATAGCGTAGTTTGTTTATGTTCTACGCGGTTCGCAAGCATTTGCCGTCCTTTGTAATAGTGTATTTTGTACCTCGTAGGTTCCTGTGTGAAAGTGGTAAGCTGTTGGATGTGTTTTGCGCGGTCCAGGGTTGTGTAGCCTCGTTTTCATTTTTGTTGTCCTCTATTTTTATTCTTGCTTAGCCGATTTTCGAGTGCTGAAACTCGCCAAAATCGACTTAAATTGAGTTCCACCTCACTCTCAGACGTCCTGGCTGTTCCCCCGTGCTGTGTGTGATGTTTTTGTTGTATTTATTTTTTGTATTTGTTGTGTGTTTCATGTTTTGTGCTTTGCGCGGTTCGGCCTTTAACTTTGGATTTTTACTACCTTGCACTATGCTTTTTTTTTTTTTTTTTTATAAGTGTAACAAGGGTTGAATCTGAGATTGTTCAGTTGCTATTATTAGTATTTGAAAATGCCAAATTGTATCTTTAAAATAGAACTAGAAATGTGAAAAAGACGTGTTCAGCGACGTGGAAATTAAAAATAAGTCTAAAATGTAATGGCATGTAGAAGTTTGTGGGATCTAATATGTGTAAGTTTGTCTAATTGGACGTCTCATATGAAATCATTTTATTGAGGAATTCTGTATATTTGAAATTTATTACATGAGCTCTACCCCTCGAGGAACCTACATCCTAGCCAATGAGCTGTGAGGAGTTGTACCTTTTAACAATTATAAAATGTATTTTTGCAAAAACTGATATTTTTTTTGTAATGGCTTGGCTATTGCAGCCAATCACAGACTGCACAGGTCACTGATTGTTACTGTTCAGAGTTTTTTTACCCAGTATATTGAGCCAGTTCAGCAGACCTTGTCCATTGTCGGTTACACCAACTGATATATTTAAATAGTAAAGATGAATTGTTATTGATTTATGACGTTTTAAAATTAACTCACCATTTGAATTTGAAATCCCAAGTCAGTGGTGCAACATCAGCACATGTGGCTCCGTCCATATACTAATAGTTGTAGTGTTGTTATAAGACATGTTCATGGTTATTCTGATTTGTTAACTGAAGTTATTGAGTGTAAGCAATCAGTTATGATCCCCTAAGCAATGAAAGGGTTAATTCAAGCAGAAAGTAGTTGTAAGTTTATCAAATGGTTTATGAAAAATACATGCAATCACTGCTATAATGTTGCAGGTGAATATAATGATACTGTCATCAGACATTACAGGGTTCACCATAACAGAAATAAAATTACAAGTCTTATAAGTCTTACGAGTCTTAACATGTAACTGTGTTTCAGAAACATATGTATGTTTGTTCTTATGCACTTTTAAAACATGAATTAGTGTCATTACCTGTTATTGATCACTTATGTTAGTGACAGAATAATTGGGAAGTCACCTCCTCACAATACTCCATTATTACTATCCCCTCCTTGCGGAGTGGTGCTCAGCGTAGAAGAGACAGACTTATCTACCTACAGCCAGCAGACTTATCTACCTACAGCCAGCAGACTTATCTACCCACAGCCAGCAGACTTATCTACCTACAGCCAGCAGACTTATCTACCCACAGCCAGCAGCATTGGCTTCAATGTGTGTAGCTCAGTGAATTTATGTTTCTGATATAGATTAATTTATATTGATATTTCGACAGCCAGCAAAGTCTTGTGGGCAGAATCCAGTTATGTTTCCATTTTTCTACTTAATGCAATCCAGTAAGCACGACATGATTGTGTATTTAGTGTATTTACTTTACATTTCTTTATAATAATTATTATTATTACTATTACTCTTTATCTATAAAACACCAACATTTTTCATATCTCCATTTACAAAGTAGAATACAATTTGGTGGTATAAATAGCAAATTATCAGTACAAGTTGTGATAACAATGGGTCAGCAGATAGCTTGGTGCAACAGAAACAATGTACCTACACCGAAGAGCTTACAGTCTAGAAATAGAATGATATTATATTACTTTTTGGCTTTGTGGTGAGTCAAAGTGTGAGAAAGAAATTATAGAGTTTTATACAGGGAGTGAACAAGGAAAGCGAGAGGATGTGAAATCATATGTAACAACATGCTATCACATATAATAGTTGTCAAACTGCGAGTCGTCGTCACGCTTTGCATGCTTGCGAAGCGAGCTTGCAGAACTGCATCCCACGCAAAGTGAGGGACGCAGTTCTGGACGGAAATGCGACCTCTCAAATACGGACTTAGGCAAAAAAAATTACGACCCGAGGGATTTAGAAAAATATAAACATACTAGATCACAAAAATATGAAGTTAACAGCCGAAACGCGTACATCAAAAAACAACATAAACACTGAGAAAAAAAATAATAAAAAAAAACATCACACACAGCCCGGGGGGATAGCCAGGACCTCTGGGGGTGAGGTTGCATGTAAATTAAAGTTGAATTTTAGGAGTTTCGCCACTTAAAAATCAGCTAAATGATAAAAAATATGGCAGCCGAAAAAAATTAAAACAAGGTTACACGACCCTGAAGTGCAGAAAACACTGACAAGGACATACAACTTTTAATTAAGACCCACGGAACTTATTAAAAAAAAATACAAGGTCGCAAAAATACGAAGTTATTGGTCAAAATGAGCACATTTGAAAACAACATAAACAATACAAAATACATACAAAACATTAAAAAAAATCACACAGAGCATGGGGGGACAGCCACGACATCTGCCAGTGAGGTTGCCCGCTAATTAAAGTAGAATTAAAGGAGTTTAAGAACTTGAAAATCGTCTAAGCGAGAAAAAAAATGGCGGCTGAAAAAAATGAAAACAAGGCTAAACAACCCCAAAATGCGCAAAACACCACCAGGCACGTACGACTTTTGCCAGGGACGTGCGAGGTACAAAAATACACAGTTAGGAAGCACAGAAAATGCTCACAAGCCGCGTAGCACATAAAACAAACAACGCCAGTTTACAACACTAACTTGCAACTAATAACATTATGAATTTAAAATGGCGCTTTACACAACTAAACCAACAGTTTGCCCTCCCACGAAAAGGTGCTCAGAGGAGCAAAAGGGAACGAGAGGAGAGGCCAAAGGTCTTCAGACTAGAAAAAGCTTTACATTGTGTGTCAAACAGCATTGCCTAGCTTAAAATGTTATTGCCCCATCATTTTTGATGGGGAAGTCGCTAGTTACTAATAAAAAGTGACTAAAATAGTTAAAGGGATATGGGAATTTTGAGAGTTTACTAGGCATGTAATATACTTATATATAATTACTTTTATGTACTTTGTTTTATTAAAAATAAGTTAAAAGCTCTGTTTTTACTGAAAAAATTGAACTAATAGACCCTATTTGGGTCTGCCTCCTTCAATGTGCCCCATTAATTTGAACCTCGTATCGCCAACGTGAGACCCGCAACTGTTACAGTGCTTTTAAATTAGAAGGGTCTGTGAGTTACGAGCTTGAGACGCAAACCTGTAACTTAATCGTCGAACTACCCACATTCCAGTCACAATGTAATATTAATAAAGCCGCAAATGATAATATACTATCTCATACGAGTTATAGTATATGTATTAACATATTGATTCGATATAACACAAAAAATATACATGAAATGAACTATTTTTCTGAGACGATTTGTGGGCTTGAGAATGTTGTGCTATTAATTCTAAGGCCTAACATCACTTTCACTTTTAATAATTGTACAGTAGTGTGTTTTTATTGCTCAACATGTAGGCTCTTCTAGGCCTTGCTGCGTTTTAACCCGCAAGTCGTCTGCGGGCTGCGTTAAGGGGCTAATTTAATAGCCATAACCCATAAAATTGGAGTTACGGGCTACGTTTTAAAACGTAGCCAGAATTTAATGGGGCTGATAAACCTTAACTTTTATTTATAAGGAATAAAACATCCACAATATTAAGAATAAGAGTGACAAATAAAATCAATGAAAAACAAAAACTCTCTCTGATGTGGAGTATTTTCTATAAATGCGTCACAGGGAAATATCATTATGCTGGGATAATTCCTAAAAACTATTTCAAAGAAAAGTGAAAGTTTGCTCTACAACAGTGTGTCTAAATCAGGATTAACTTAGTTGAACCAAGGCCATTGAGCAACAGGTCCATTATTAAATGTTCCTTTTGAGGTAGAACCTGTTATCAGTTTATACATAATTCCTCTACTAGCGACTTGCCCGTCAAAAATTAGGGCAATAAAATTTGAAGCCATGGCAATGCTGTTTGCCACACAATATAAGGCTTTTTCTCCTCTGTGGACCTTCAACGCTCATTGTGAGCCTCTCCCCTTGTGTACTTCAAGTGTCCCGCTTTGCAGCGATCACCTTTGGCGCTCATCGCAAAGACAAATATAAGTACATGTAAAATGAAAAATAAATGTGGGTACAGTGCATTAATAAAGTAATATGAATGAATCAATGAATATACTTTACCTATTTATATTTAAGATGCAGCAATCAATATCCTGAAGAGCTAACAATCTATTTGGATTTTCCTGCATCTGAAAATGTACAGTTGGAGTGTTGATCATCTGAGGAGAAAGTGTCAGCAATGTTGCAAGTGTGCAGTGTAAATAGGCTGATGGCGCGAGGCCAAACCACTTGTTTAGGAGGGTAAAGCGGCATTTTAGAATTGTAATGTTATGAGTTGTAAGTTAGTGTTGTAAAATGGCGGCTTTTTTCTATGTGTTACATGGCTTGCAAGCATTTTCCGTCTGTTGTAATGGTATATTTTGTATCTCCTACGTTCCTGTGTAACTCATACGTGCCTGGCGGTGATTTTCGCGTCTCTGCGTCCTTTAGCCTCGTTTTCATTTTTTCAGCCACCATTTTGTTTCTCGCGTAGCGGATTTTCAAGTGCCGAAACTTAAATTGGCATGCAACCTCAGTCCCAGTGGTCATGGGTGCCCCCCCATGCTGTGTGTGATGTTTGTTTTATGTGGTAGTTTTTTGTTGTTGTGCTTTTCATGTTTGTCGATGTGCGCGGTTCGGCCGTTAACTTTGTATTTTTGCCACTTTGTATTATTTGTTTCTAACTTCTGCGAGTCGTAATTGTTGTTTTTAAAAGTTGTACGTCCTTGTCTGTGTTTCTGCGCTTCTGGGTCGTGTAGCCTTGTTTTAATTTTATTCGGCCGTTATTTTATTTCTCTCTTAGCCGATTTTCAAGTGGCGAAACTCCTTAAATTCAACTTTAAATTGCGTGCAACCTCACCCTCAGACGTCTTGGCTGTCCCCCCGTGATGTGTGTGATGTTTTTTTTATGTTTTTTTTTTTTTGTGTGTGTGTTTTTTGTGTTTTTTGATGTACGCGTTTAGGCCGTTATCTTCGTATTTTTGTCCTGCGCGGTCCTCATTAGCGCACAGAGCTGCGTCCCTCGCTTTGCGTGATGACAACTCGCAGTTTGACAACTATTATATGTGATGTCCTCATTAGTGGCTTGATAATCAAAGTTATTTGCTCCTTGGCATATAGATGGATAAATGATGTACTAGACACTATCCCATATTAAATATAGAATTCATTCTCAGAAAAAAAGGTTTGTTATGAAGTATAATCATAATATGGGTTCCTTGGTGATTAGGATTTGGTGCTTTTACCACTTACACCTGGGTTTGATTCCAGTCCGGGAACCAAGAGGTCACACCATCCTGTGTTCCATGGTATATCTAATGCCTTGGAAATTCTTTTGTACCCTTCTCCTGACTGATACCTTTTAACAATGAGATCCCTCTGACGCTTTGGAAGTTCTCTGTAGACCATGGTTTTTGCTGTGGGATGCGACTAAGAAAATTTCAGGACAAATTAACTAGAGCAGCTGAACTTTGGGGTTAATCAGAGGCACTTTAAATGATGGCAGGTGTATGCTGAGTCCTATTTAACACAATTTGGAATGTGATTGCTTAATTCTGAACACAGCTACATCCCCAGTTATAAGAGGGTGTGCATTCTTATGCAACCATATTATTTTATTTTTATATTTTTTCTTCCCTCTACCTAAAAGATTTCAGTTTGTTTTTCTATTGAGTTGTACAGTTTATAGGTCACATTAAAGGTGGAATATATATATATATATATATATATATATATATATATATATATACCGTATATACTCGAGTATAAGCCAAGTTTTTCAGCCCTTTTTTTCAGGCAAAAAAGGGCCCCCTCGGCTTATACTCGAGTCACTCTCCCCGTGTCTCTCTAACCCCCCGTGTCTCTTTAACCCCCCCGTGTCTCTCTACCCCCCTGTGTCTCTCTACCCCTCCTGTGTCTATCTAACCCCCCGTATCTCTTTCCCTCCTCATCCTCAATCCCCCTAATCATTATAAACCCCCCTCCTTATTCTCCCTCCTGAACCCCCCTCCTCAACCTAAACCCCCCTCCTCATTCTAACCCCCCCCAAAATACCTCCCCCTCTCCCCTCACTTACCTACTCGAGCTCCGGCCTCCATTCCTTCTCGACCCGGCACGTATGTGACGTCACATGCGCGCCACGCCATCAGTAGGGGGTTGAGGATGAGGATGGGGGGTTGAGGAGGGCAGATGAGGATGGGGGGTTGAGGAGCGAGGATCAGGATGGGGGGGTGAGGAGGGGGGGTTGGGTTTGAGGAGGGAGGTTGAGGGGGGTTAAGGTTGAGGAGGGTTGAGGTTGAGGAGGGTTGAGGTTGAGGAGGGTAAAGGTTGAGGAGGGGGTTGAGGATGGGGGGTTGAGGATGAGGATAGGGGTTGAGGAGGGAGGATGAGGATGGGGGGTTGAGGAGGGGGGTTGAGAATGGGGGGTTGAGGATGGAGGTTGAGGAGGGGGTTGAGGATGAGGATGGAGGTTGAGGATGAGGAGGGAGGTTGAGGAGGGAGGTTGAGGATGAGGAGGGAGGTTGAGGAGGGGGTTGAGGATGAGCCGGGAGGTTGAGGATGAGGAGGGAGGTTGATGTTGAGGAGGGAGGTTGAGGAGAAAGGATTAGGAGTGGGGTTGAGGAGGGTGATAAGGGAGGGGGGAAGAGACACAGGGAAGGAAGAAGTTGGAAGAGACACAGGGAAGGGAGAGGTTGGAAGAGACACAGGGAAGGGAGAGGGGAGAAGAGACACAGGGAAGGGAGAGGGGAGAAGAGACACGAGAGAGAGAGGGGGACTCAGAGGGCACAAGAGGGACACAGGGGGCAGCACATTTCCCACCCTCGGCTTATACTCAAGTCAATCATTTTACCCAGTATTTTATGGTAAAATAGGTGCCTCGGCTTATACTCGGGTCGGCTTATACTCGAGTATATACGGTATATAAACATTTGTAATTATATTTGGTGGGGGACAGAGGCATTGAAACAAAAACAATAATAAAATGTTTTTTTAGGTGCACTGAAGCAATGGGACCACCAGATTTGCCCCTGCTTCCTGTCCTGGGAGTAGAGACACGAGAGAGAGAGGGGGACTCAGAGGGCACAAGAGGGACACAGGGGGCAGCACATTTCCCACCCTCGGCTTATACTCAAGTCAATCATTTTACCCAGTATTTTATGGTAAAATAGGTGCCTCGGCTTATACTCGGGTCGGCTTATACTCGAGTATATACGGTATATAAACATTTGTAATTATATTTGGTGGGGGACAGAGGCATTGAAACAAAAACAATAATAAAATGTTTTTTTAGGTGCACTGAAGCAATGGGACCACCAGATTTGCCCCTGCTTCCTGTCCTGGGAGTAGAGTTGAATTCCTGACCACCCCTCCACTGTAAAGATCTCTTAAATGCATGCTGAAATACCTATAGAATTATAATGTATAGTTTCTGCAATTTATTGGACTTGTATTATAATGCATGTATTATGTTGAACTTACTATTAGTAAGATAATAATTATTTTCTGATAGTATTGTATTGATATATTCACACTTATTTATTGAATTTATTAATATTTTATACATGAAGTAAATTAGAATAGTATATAACTCTTTACGCATCTATTCAGTTTATGTTTTATTTTGTTCACTATTTAATGTGGTATTTGATTAAATGTGAAATTAAGAAGATGTATTGAGAGTTATTGAATACTATATATTATTTGTCTCTCTTTTGGCTTTTTATTGACCCATCACATTTACTAAGTCTAAATAAACATAGGAGGAGAGGTTATGGGGGGGGGGGGGGGGGTATTTTGCAACCTCACTTCACTAGCTCTTATATTGGATTACTTAAAGAGCCATCTATGTGACTTCCTATGTAATGTTCTTCTTCCCATTACACTGCCCCCTTGAGTATATTACAGTAATTCCAAAGTACAATCCATAACACTGTGCGACTGAGAGTCAGTCTCCAATCTATGAGAGAGCAGCTCAAGCTATTGATCGACATCTTCTACAGCAAAGTGATCAATGTATGAAAACAATCCAAATCTAAGATATCCCAAATGGAAATATATCCTAGTTTCTGCCTAATTAATAGAAGAAAAATTGCTTCACACCAACCCTAAATCTTCCCTGAAACAGAAATCATTACCCTTATTGGTTAGATTTAACTAAATCATGACGGGTTTCAGTCTTGTACATTGCAGACTCGTGGTTGCTGTTATTAGACACATTAAACAAGTAATGGACACATGGTATATTTCTAATACAGCAGTGAACACCATTGTTGTAATGTAAGCAGAATTGTTATCCAATTAGCTTTTAATGTTTGGATCAAAAGTTATTGACAAGAAATTATTTAGTATTTATGACGATCATCTTAGAGCCTGCTAGTCGCCACTTAAAACTTCTCCCTGAAAGAGCTATGTCCACAATATCCTCACTCCTCCTTACCTTTCCAGTCCCTGCTAATTACATTACCAGAGACAAGACATTTGAACAATTGATGGTACATCTTAACAACAGACAGCCTCAAGGGATTATCTAGCTAAGGACAGGAAATTCAAATATTTTAAGCGAGTTAACTAGTTTAGAAGGGAACTTTAAATGTGTTTAAGTTTGCAATGCAACTATGAACTCATCCTGTGATTGTGTTAACTCTCACACCCGTCAGTTTGTACAAGGAGGTACTTTTTTAGTTATCTGATTAATGTCAGGTAATTTAATCATGTTTGTGGGCTGAACCAAAGCTGCTTTATTGTGATAAAAATAAAGTGAACAGTAACCTCTTGTGACAGAATACAAGTGTCTGAACTAGATCAAAGGGAAGAAAATGGTACTTTATTATAAGGTCCTGCTGGGAAGACAAGGGGATTCCTCTGTACCAAACTAGCTGTTTCCACTGTTCCAGTGTTCCAGTGTTCCTGTGATCCAGTGTTCCAGTGTTCCAGTGTTCCTGTGATCCAGTGTTCAAGCTCCTGTCCAGCATCATCCAGACATGGAACCACAGTCTAATGAGTGGGAGTTCCAGCTGGCTTACTTCTGTTGACAGGGGAGCAAGCCAACTGATTCAGCATCTATCTATATCGGCTCCTGAGGCTAACAGGCTACTCCTGAAAGGTTTGTGTGCTGATATCACTTACTTAATTTATTATAGGCAGTTGGAGGCCACTTTGAGGATAAGGGGGTTGTGCCTTGAGAGTACCAAAAATGCTCCATTTACTGCATGGAAAAATCACAAAAAAAATATACTGTACTTGCTGGATAACATTTTGCCCACCATAAATTAATCAAGATTTTGGCAAGTGACCTTGTACTAGAATTACACAATATGAACTGTCAATTACTCACAGATTAGACAAGCCTTTGTAATGCCTCACAGTTGGAGACCTGTTCTGCAAATATTCCCACTGATATATTTTCATGGTCATTCTACTTTATTATCTGAAGTTCTTGACTGCAAGCAAACAGTTCAGACCCCTTGGTAGTGAAAAGGTTAATTCTGCTGATTCTGTCACGTCGAAAGTAAGTTTAATCAAAGTAAGTTTATCAAAATTACTCTGAAAACATGCATGCAATCACTGCTATAATGTTGCAGGTGAATATAAAGGTAATATCACTAGATATTATTGTGTTCTTCATAACAAAAGTAACAAAAAAAGTGAATATGTTTGTTCTTATGCAAATTACTGTAATTACCTGTTGTTACTGTTTAGTCATTCAGTTGTTTCTGACTCTCAATGACCCTATAGACCACAGCACTCCACAAACAATCATTATGTCTCTGTTTGTCCTTAGCCATAAAGTTATCTTGGCAAAGATACTAGAGTAAGTTGCCAATTCCTTCTCCAGTGGACTGTAATATGTCTGACCTCTCTGCTATGACCTGCCCATCCTGGGTGACCCTTCATGGTTTAGCTCACAACTTCAATGAGGTACACAAGCCCCTCCACCATGACAAGGTAGCTTTTTTTAGTGATCACTTAAGTTAATTAATGAATAATTGGGAACTTGGAGCCTCATTCAATTCAAAGGCTGCATCTCGTGGTATACAGGCCGTATTTCTGCGGGCCTCTTGCTGGCTCGCGGTCGTCTCCAATTCTGGTGCTATTCAATTGAGCAAGGGCGAAAGTTAGGGCCCGAAGCCTCAAGCGCATAAACCCCTACCGCAGCCGGAAACTGTTAATGGGTTGGACTAGATGCAGTCCGCATCTCATGAATTTACACTTAATCCTTGATTACACATATTTACAGATTACACATAATACCAATACACATAAATTAAATTACACACATAGATACACATAGAGCTAGGTCACTCCATATGCATCCCCTCCATCCCATCTCCCAACAGTTAATAACTACACATAATACACACATTTTTTTTTTTCCTCATACATATACAGAATCAGTGATATTTATTTATCCTTTTCTTATTTTTGGCATTTCAATGAAGGGAGGAGAGAGGTGGGAAGGATGAGAAGAGGAGAGGTGAGGAAGAGAGAGAGACGTGGCCCTGGGGAGTGGTAAGGAGAGGAGAAGGTGAGGAGTGGCAGAGGAGAGGAGGAGGTGGAGGAGTTGGAGGAGGAAGAGGTGAAGGAGTTGGAGGAGGAGGTGGCAGAGGAGGTGGAGAGTGGAAGAGAGTGGCAGAGGTGGGTGGTGGTAGGGTGCCCCAAGAAGTAGGCACATGTAGTCCAGGGACAGGGGTGGAGGGGCCTGATCTTTAGGGGGGGGGGGGTAGTTCAGGGGAGGGACAGGCCTCAGGGACAGGTGAGGAAGCCAAGTATCCCTATCCACAGTCGGAAGGCAAGAGGCTAAGGGCAAGCACTGGGCCCCCAACTACACACACTAAGAGAATGTGGTCCTGCTTGGTGCCATCTGTGGATGCCCCGTTATCCTTGCGGAGGGAAGGGAAGTTAGGCCAGGCCCAGGGCCTAGGCAGGGAAGGAAGTTGCAGCCACAGTAACAGCAGTGGGTACAGTGGATAGAGATATGAGGTCAGTGAAGCACCACTTTGATTGCATCAGGGCAAAGATGAGGAGGAGGATGGCTAAGGAGGAGAAGCAAGCTGCAGTACCAAGTGGTGGCCCCAAAGTGACTGTGAAGTACAACGAGTGGGAGAGGGTGGCCAAGGACCTTCTGAGGCAGTTGCCCACTGCTGGAGCTTCAGGTTTGGTGGCCCAGCAGGATCGAGCCTCTATGTCAGGTAGTATCACATACACAAACATGCCACCACATGTACATCACACACACTACACATGTACATGATGCCCATCAAGGACACTGACATGTCAGCTCTATGAAATTAACAAGGGATAAATGGATGTGTCATTAAATCCATGAAGCTGACAAATAATTTGTCATTACTTGGCACAACAACAGTAATCAACCAATAGAGAGCCCATGTATTGGTGTGCCCACAGCAGCCTATGCAGTTACAGATCGCAGCCGGAATCAACATAGTGTTAGCAGCCAAGAACAATCAAGATCAAGAACCAAAGAATAGATCAAATCTAGAAAATGATAGCTACTCATAGTAGCAATGAAGTGAATCATTCAAGTTCAAGCCTAGATGTCAGATAGCTAGGAATGAACACAGAACAATGTATTATTCATCATACTAATAAAATATACCTTTCTTTTCTCTCTTTCAGCATCAAGGAGGTCTGGGTCCAGTGGTGAGCCAGAGGCGGGGGCGTCTGCTCCATTGGAGCAGGGAGTCGGCGAGCAAGCCCCTGCCCACCAGGAACCAGCGCAGAGGGAGGAGGGCCCTGGTTCGGAGGAGTAGGATATCATCTGGGATGTGAGGTCACCAGCAAGCCATTGGCTGCACTGGCAGCATTTGACTGCACTGTCCTCCTCCTTCAGAGACTTAGCATCTCACCAGGGCCCTCCTACTAGAGGGACCAGCGGAGCTTGAACCCATCTCCTCCTCATCTAAGCCGTGCCACAGACTGGTCACCACCACCAGGCCCAGCAATGACACCAGCACTCCCATGGAGCTAGGCTCCAGCCTTGCCCCAGACCCTCCCCACTGGGCCACCACCACCGCAACCTCCTCACAAGGCAATGGCCCAGGGACCTCCATCCCTGCCACCAAGCCAGGCTGTGCAGGCGGAGATGTTGGCCATCATGCAGCAACAGATGGAGTGTCTCCAAGGGATCCAGGCTAGCATCTCAGCCAATCATGTGGAGGTCATGCGCAGCCTGGCCAGGCGCAATCGGGAGGAGAGGAGACACTATCTCAGTCATACCTTGCCGGGCTGCTGAGGATGGGAGCGGACCAGAGCGCATTTCAACACCTGAATACAGACACCTTGCTCAGTGGTCTGGTCTCCATCCCCGCCTCCTCCACCCCTGAGGCCTCCCCCGCACCCTGCAGCCTGGCCGCTCCTCTCCTTCTCCAATGCCTCCGCCAAGGCAACTGCCACCAGCAACACCACTCCTCTTGCTGCTGCCTCCTGGGGGGGATGCCTCACCCTGGCTCCACCACCACCCCCACCAAGGAGATGTCGGACGGCCACAGGGGATTGGGGCCCTGAGGCTTGGTGTAGGAGGATGAAGGGGCTGCACATATGTTTTGTGCCTCCTCAGGGACAATCTATTGGTCCAAATGTTAACCCAATCTAGCCTGGCTACAGAGTCTTGGATCTTTGCCTATGTGATGGTGATATTTTGTACTCAGATGGCTCTCTTCCATCACACAGTCCATGATCTTCTTCTCTGTGGACCCGTAGGGTTCTGTTTAATATTTAATAAATTGATGGTCACTTGCTGTTGAGAAAAGATGTTGGTGTCCCAATCTATGTAAGGCCTTCTTTTGTAGGTGTTATGTTTTTGTTTTGTTTTTGTTTTAGGTACAATTCAGGTCCAGGAAGGCATCTTCTGCATCAAGCATTGTGAAGGACTTGAACATGACATTCTTCCCTTAACATGTAGCTCCCACAAAATTAAAGCTATCATATAGCCAGATATCTAAGACATGATCGTTGTTAGCTTGCAGAGTCTCACAATGGCATGTTAATGACAGCCAGCATTAATATATGCACTAGTGAAGAATGTGATCCTGACCTCAATATCAGTCTGTGAACAGATCCTTGTGTCTGATGTAAGTAACATTGAATCTGGCTACTGACCTTAGTGTCCTCTCTGTATTAATGGCTATTTTTCCGTATTGCTGATATCATGGTTATCCTATAACATGTGCTAACACCTATATAGCTGATGGATGTGATATCAATGTTGATTAACAATATCATATTGCAAAGGTGATAGTACACTTGACAACTGACGCTAGTCACAGCTAAGCATTTATTGTGAGATGACACATCATTATTAATGGTCATGGCCAGTGAGTTGTCCTGAGAACTAGCTAATGGTTAGTAATGCTTGCAGATGGAAATTAGTTGGTATATTGTTTCAGTTACAGTATTTAGCACTGTACTGTATATGCATGTTTTTTTATTTATTTTATCCTCCACCTTTTTTTTTAACCATTTTTTTAAGATTTTTGTTTTGCACACTGTATGTGTGAAACTGGATTTGATTACACAGTCCAGAGGTTTGAGCATCTGTTTAATTGATCAGATATAGAAAAGTTGTAAGTTAGTGGTACATTAATGGTTTCTTCAATTAAATAGAATGATTTCTGATGATCCTTTTTGTCATCAGATTCCGGTTGCAGTGATGTAGTGACCACACGTGACCCTGGTAGGTGCTATGCATTATGCTTATTCTAGACTATGACATGACTCCCTTTAGGTATCCCCTTTTCCCCCAAAAGCCTCTTGCCTTCCCAGGATACGCCCACATTACACCCATAATTTTAATGCACATAACCCTAGTAGGATCCATATGGCTTACAAAATTAATCATAACTTAACATCAAATAACCAGACTGAACTCAGATATGGGATAAACAATATGACATAGCTCTATTGAAAAAGCATAACATATAACCATACTACAAAACTAAGGAGGGGCCCAGGCCAGCAGAAGTAACCTCGTGCCACTGGGAATGCGCCCATGGGCATCATCTACATGCTGCCATAATCAAGCCCATGACGTAGGGGGCAAGAATGCCTTTTTTACCCCTGGACTGGGCACCTCCCCTACCCGCCGTTATGGCTAAATAGCAAGAAATACAAAATATACCACACACATGATGAAATTAACAGAGAACACTACATACCTAGACCCTAAATACACATAAACAATGTGTTTACACACATATATATATATATATATATATATATATATATATATATACATTTTCTTTCTTTCTTTTTTATTGCTATGTCTGTATAATATACTGTACTTCTTTCTTATTTCTTCCTTTTTTAAATTCTTATTTCTTATTCTTTATCTATTTAAAAATTTTTCTTTATACATTGACTAAACACATACAAAAAAAAACATGGCAAACAAATAACCCAATGCCTAGTCTACAGGGAGGTAGGGGAATGCTATGCTTTTCGGCTGGATAATGATGATGGCACCGACTGCGCCCCGATAACCCAAATGGGCTCTGAGAACCAAAAAACACCAACCCAGAGGCTCTCAATTGGCGCCAAAGGCGCTCATTGCCAGCCACGCGATGAGCGCCGAAGGCGCTCACCGCGAGGCTCGCAATCAGCACCAAAGGTACTCACACAATCAAAAGACTTACTTTGTGTGCCAAACAGCATTCCTTGACTTACAACTCTATTGGCATAATTTTTGACTGTGCAAGTCGCTAGTTATAAATAATAATAAAGGGTTAATACACACGCAAAGTCCAATTTTTTATACTGTCGAGTATCAATATTCCCCTGAAGGCCTGATAACAATTGATTGAAAGCAAAACACTTAATGGAGGTCAGCAACTGATAATGGGTATACATCTTGGCATATGGCCACCAGTAATGGCATGGCTCTTTCCAGGTTAGGCCTGGAGATCATCCCTGTTGGAGATGAGTTGCCTGTTGCTACAGATGCCTCTGCACAGCCTCCTTGTGTGTTTGTGGCCCTTCCTAATGGGATAGAGTAGATTAGTATGGTGTGTCATGACTAAATTGTTTAGTGACTGTAATATTACCATTAATTATGAATATGACATTGTTGCATTGTGATTACGTATTATTGTTGTGTGGTTTATATGTTGCTATCATGTATACTAGTTATAATATGTTATAGAGGGAAAATGTGATATAGAACAAGAGAATACATGACGAAAAGGTAAAAATGCTCTGCATATAAGCTTAACTGCAAAACAGTGCATCCTCACACATACAGGCCTTGATAAACAGCAGCCAAGACAGATGCATGCACTCAAGGAGTCCTAAGCAAACACTGGAGATTAACATCAAGGTTTTTGCACTAGTCAGCTATAGTCAGCTGTCATGTAGTTTAGACATCTGGTGAGTTTTATCTCAAGAGCTTGTATAGCAACCATGGTTGAAAGGCTTATGGGACTTAGAGCTGACATCACACACATACACAAAAGTACACAAGGGTGCAGTATGGCAGATAGAGTATAAATATGTTGGTTTTCTGATTCAATATATGTTCAGGTTCAGTTTTAGTTTCACAGTGTGAGGATGTTTTTGTGTTTGGATCCTAAATTGGGGAGTGGTCTTGCCAGAGGAAACTAGTAACCTGTATCCAGTATTCTCTGCCTGTACCATTGGGTGTTGTACTCTTCAGAAGCCATCTTTTGTGCCACAGAGAACAATAACCACACAATTCTGCTGTGGTAGGTTTGAAATAGGTTCATATCAAGCCCCCTTGAAGAAGCAGATTGTGACATGGTGTAAGTTCCCATTGTCCCCTTCTGAATTGCTAAGTGAATGTGGTGAACAGGCTTGTATACCTGAATGAAGCTGTGAGCTATACAATGTAGGGCCACTGTAGGTGGGCAGGTCATAGCAGAGAGGTCAGATAAATAGCAGTCCACTAGAGAAGGAACTGGCAACCCACTCCAGTATCTTTGGCATGCAAACTTTGTGGATAAGCACAGACAGAGACATAAGTAAGTGTGCTGCAGTCCATATGGTCGGAGACACAACCTTGGGAATCAACAACCAAATTTAAAATGTTCCCCTGGTCATTGATATATGTGATGTGGCGGTGTAATTTGTCCACTATTTGTTTTCCCAATGTAGATGTGATGAGTGAGATGTACAGTATATAAGATGATCTTTGTATTTTTAGATTTCATGTTAGAGCCCCAGTGAGTGAGAAAGAATTTATATGGCAGACATTTTCATGTATTTGCGTTGCAATTTAATGAGGAAATATGTCTTTAATAGCTTTCAGCATGTTGCAGCATGACTTTTCATGACTTTTCATATTGGCACATGCATGACCATTACAACATATGAGAAAAAAATATATATATATATGTATATGTTTAACTATTTGATAGTCAGGAGTTGTTGTGCACGTAATTCTAATGGCTTCCATTGCTTTGGCCATATTTTAAAGTAAAATTTTTATTGAATTTCGCAGTGTTCCAAACTAGTCTGTAAACCCTTTGTGGGTCCTGTTTGCAACCAGTAAGCTTTGGGCTGCCATTTACCGTGCAGGCTTGACTGCGGGTGCGCTCTTGAGGGTTTTTGGTAATTGAATAGCGATTTGCAATTTTAGCTATCGTAACTCTTGTGGACATAAAAGATCAATGGCTTCGGGATGCTGTAAGTTCCAGGTTTAACAACCTCAACATTTTCAAGCCCGTAGCACATAAGTCATTTTTTGCTTGCAAAAAACCCCCAATTGAATAGCAAATTAGCTTACGGACATTTTGGAGAGGGGTTTCTGGAAATGTGCTAGGTTAATATGTTTGAAGCAAACTTTACCCACCTCAATTTTTGTCATGTTCAAAAATGTCAATAATTATGTATTGATCTCAACACAGAAATGTAAAGATTCATGAAAACTATTTCTATTAATATGTCCTATAGCAACAGTTTGGATTTGGTTCAAACTGAATGGTGTGTATTTAAATATCTTAACATGGATTTGTAATGCAATTATAAAACTGGCTGAAATTACATTACATGTCATATAAGTAATATTTATAAACCTAACAATTTCTATTATTTCAGATAAATTAGATCTGGTAAGTTATATTTTCCTATTTATGAGCAAAAGCATTGGTGCTTCCCCTGTCCACTACACTTGCCATATATGGTCATATAGTTATCTTATATTATGTACTTTTAAGTAATTGTCAGCAGAAGATAATAGAGGGCTGGTGCCTCAAATTTGCTTGACTTCATTTTCCATTTGGGGGGTTAAACTCAAACAATAGTTTTACACAGTAAGTGCACTCTCCCTTTCTGGATCGCTCACGTGTTGTGGTGAAGGGGCTTTTATCCTTAGGTGCAGGACTAGTTGGTGTACATTACTCCCAAATCTCAGCAGATGGCGACTGCAGCCATTGAATTAAAATATTTTTCCTTTTTGGGTGGGAAGCAATGGCAAGTCTGGATAAGCTATTAAAAACCAAAGATATTACAACTTTTAACAAAAGTCTTCATAGTTAGAACTCTGGTATTCCCCTATTCCAGTAGAAACATATGGATGTGAGAGCTGGACCATAAAGGCGGCTGAGGCTGTAGAATTGGTGGCTTTGAATTGTGATGCTGCTCCCATGGACTGCAAGAAGATCCAATCAATCCATATTGCAGAAAATGAAGACTAACTTTTCAATGGATGGTTTGATCATGAGTCTAAATCTTAGATATCTTGGCTATATCATGAGAAAACAGGATCCAGTAGAGAAAACTCTGGTGCTGAGCAAGATTGAAGGCACACTAAAAATGGGTGAAATCCACTAAGGGCCTCATTCATTTGCGATTTGGTCAATTGAATAAGGCTCTATATAAGCACAGAGCATTTTTTTTTTAAATACATTTTTAGTTATTGAAGACCTTTCAAGACCTGCTTTTGGATAGAAGTTTAGAAGACTTACAATAATATAACATAATAGTGGTAAGTTTATCAAATGGATTAGGAAAGAATGCATGCAATTACCGCTATAATGTTGCAGGTGAATATGAAGATAATATCACCAAATATTATAGGATGCACCATAACCCTATAAAATCATTCATTATTAAATAAAACACATCTAAAGACATCATGGTGGAGGCATATCAATGTGACAAATAGACATTAGCCTTCAGTACACTATGTCCTCCATCCAAATGCAAGCCCAGTAACTACTTTCATACAGGCCGCGCGTTTGTGAATTTGCTACAATTGACTTAAGCCCTCAATTACAGGCCCAACGCCTAAAACCGTAAACCCTGGTTTTGTATTTGGCCGATCATCTGAAGTGCAGCAAAGTTAAGCAAGCCTGCATTTGCTGATCCTTTCACAGCCCAATTAACCATTCAGAACCCAGAGAACGCTAATGATCGGCGCGGGAAAGGACTTTAAAAGCTACTGGAAACCGTAAGTTTGTGACTGCTGTAGCTGATATTATATTGATTTGTCCTTATATTTATTTTTTAGTTACTAGTAAGATAGAGGAGGGGAGTGAGATGAGTGAGGAGAGGAGGAGAGTAGAAGAGGAGAAGAGTGAAAAGAAGAGAACATCCCTGTTAGAGAGGAGGAAAGTTAGCGGTATGGATAGAGGAAGATGAGGAGACAGGTCAGGGAGGGGAGGTAGAGGTTAAGGAGAGCAGGAGGGGATAGGGATGTGCCCCCAGATGTAGGTACATGAAGAATAGGGGCTGAGGATCAGGGGTCTGATCCCAGGGGAGGAGATAGTGGTAAGGAGGGACCGGCCCCAGGTAGAGAACAGGGAAGCCAGGAACTACAGGCACAGTTGGGAGGGCAAGAGGCTGTGGCAAAGTACAGGACCCCAAATTATACCCCAGATGAGATGAGGATCCTCCTCATGGAAATCTGTGCCTGGTATAGCATCATACATGGGGGGGGGGGAGGAAAGTGAAGCCTAGCCAGAAGACACATGCCTGGAGTGAGGTTGCTACAGCTGTTGCTGCATTGGGGTATGCCAACAGGGATGTGTAGTCTGTCCAGAAAAGATATGATGACAGCCAGATGAAGGTGAAGAAGAAGATGGCAGAGGAGGCCAGAGCAGCCCGTGCAACCGGTGGTGGACCACCACCTGTTATAACCTATACAGGGTGGGAGAGGACCCTGAGAGAGTGGATTAAGCCAGCATCAGTAGTGGGCAGATACAGACTCTTAAGGACTGCATGTGCGTGTCATGCACTAGCCTAACCTGGACCATATCTCAGCTGCATGTTAACAACCATTGCTGAGAACTGGTCACAGATTGGTCAGTCTCACACACTGCACAGTAGATTCAGCTGAGCATGTGTCCTAATAAACTGCAGATGACCGACTGCAGCAGGATTAAATATATGGATATGAGCAATGATTCACAATGCTCATGATACAGGTTAATGTTTATCTGTATAAAACAATAACCACAGCCAATTACAAGTGGCCATGATGTCAGGGATATAGAAACACACAGCAAACAATGGTTTATAGAATGCCAACTGAAACGGTATTGTCCTCTCATTTCAGTACCCAGGAGGCCCAGCCTGACCACAGAGACATGAGCGGTGGTGTTGGCTCCCTTGGAGGATGAACCAGATATACCCCTAGAAGTGGTGGTTGAGGAAGGTGAAACCAGATCAGAGGGCCTGGGATCATCTCAGGAGCTGGCCCCTCATCAACAATATGCCCAACAAAGTCTCTAATTTGTGCATCTTCCCCCGGGCCCTCCCATGCATCATGGGCATGTTCACAGTCTCTTCAACCATCTCCACCTCCACCACACATGTTTTGGAGCCAGCAACCACCGCCACCTCCACAGATGTCCTGATACTGGAGACAATCACCAGCAGGCCCACCACTGCCACCTGCTCCAATCCCATGGATGCCTTGGCAGGACTCCACCACTTCTCCACTCCCAACATGGGCTCCCCCAACATGGGCTCCCCCAACATGGGCTTCACCACCGGCGCCACCGACACCATCTCCACGGCCAGCACTGACACCATCGCCACGGCCAACACCCACGCTATGGCCAACACCGACATCATTACCACTGTTACCTCTGTCATCACCACAGCCCGCTGAAAGGCCCAGCAAGTCTAGTGACAGACCTAAAGCCACTTTGAGGGATCTTCTGCTCCAGATTCAGCAGGAGGATGTAAGCCATTATACCCTTATGGGTAACCTCGCACTACAGCTTTAAAGGTAGAATGAGAACATTGACAGCAACAGATTGTTATATAGTGAGATGAGGAGGCATAATCAAAGGATTGAGAGGTATGAGCAAAAAGAAAATAGGGACAGACAAGCCCACAGAGCTCTAATTGAGAGGCAATTAGAATTAGTGGAACGCCAGAATATATCTCTCCAGGCTTTGGTTCCACAGCCTCCACTACCATCTGAACCAGAGACGGTGGCCTCCTCATCTCACATCTTACTGCCAACGCCAGCTGCTACACAGCCACGCCAGGTCGACGCTCTCATCACTCCAACACTTCCTACACATGGTAGAAGGAGGAGGATCGCGGGCACGGAAGGTGGGGGCTACAGTGCTGAGAAAGAGGAGATAGACAAGAACATCGCCTAAGTCCTCCATATCAACACTCCTCAAAGGTTATTAATTAGTAGAAATGTTGACATACTATTGCCTGGCTACAGAGTGTGTACACGTATGGTTATTTTTACATTTCAACATTTCACCAATTGATGTTCAATGTGGATTGCCATTGAGATGAAGTGCTGTAGT
Organism: Discoglossus pictus; assembly: GCA_027410445.1. Lineage (NCBI taxonomy): Eukaryota > Metazoa > Chordata > Amphibia > Anura > Alytidae > Discoglossus > Discoglossus pictus. The sequence goes on from CM050169.1 coordinate 98,383,306, forward strand.
CAATCTTAATAGTGTTATGATTCATATCTTGTTCTTGTCAATTTATGTCTTAATGGTCAAATCTCACAACCATGAAGACATGTTTGTAGTCTCTGAGCAGTGCAATTACATCATGTAAGTAAAGTCTCAACCCCGTTGCTTATCAGGCATTAGATCAGTGACATTCCCACCAACAGACTGATCTGAAATGCCATATATGACTCTATATATCATCACTAATGAACATGACTGGTGTTATGTTCATTTACAAAAAATACACTCCTGACTGTATTGTTGCACGGTCCCATTAGGGTCTGTTAATCCAAACCAGTAGTTATACATTGCATATCATCCCGTTAACATTCAGATTGCAGAGTCATGTATGTGATTTAATTCACAAACATTATGGATGATGGCCTGTTTTACTCGGGACCAATGGGTATGTGTTTATGAGTAATGTGATCATTCTAATCTGTTTGGCCGTGGTACCACCTGTATACCAATTAAATGTGATATCAGTGTGGCTCAACAATCCCATATGGAGATGGTGATAGTACTCTTTGCAAACTGATTATAGTCAAAGTGAAGCATTTCTTGTGTAATTACATGTCCTCAATACTTTTTGTGGACGGTGATTGTCCAGGACAGACTCACTGGGTTTAGCACTGGTCGTAGATGAGGTTCATGTTAATTGGTTTATTATTTCAGTAACAGCATTAAAACACTGTATTGGAAATACAGCTTTTGCTTGTTTATTAGCCTCATCTTTCTGTTTTTCAGATTATCTGGAATTGAATTGGCTAACATAATCCATGATGATCATCCTTATTATGCAGTATTACAGTTAACTCTTTACGTGTCCCTTTTTTGCCGAAAAGCCTTGTGCCCTTCCGGGATCTGCCCACACCACACCCATGATATTAATGTACAGTCATATACATTTCTGTGTGCTCTGGGTATCAAATAAAGTTGTATTATACTGTTATCATTGTTTCTGTGTGTTTTCAATGGTTGGGGTTTTGGGACATCAACATACATCACATGTCTGTCACATTCATATACATGGAAACCAATATTCCCTAGTTACTATCCAATAGATTGCTATGTGAACATTCCAGCCCATTACAGTGACAAAGGCATGGTTTCAAAGTGGTCACATGTATTGAACATGACTACTTTGGGTTTGATTTTCAGCATTGGGATATCATGCTTGCAGAACATTCTTGGTAAGGATTGTGATTTAATACACATATAAATTGTAATACTGTTGTTACATTCACAAAATGACAGGTGATATTATGAATTAATTGATACAAGAACACTTGATATGGGTTCACAACATGATAATGGCTGTACATGTTGCCACATGGACATCAGCAATCATGTGGGACTTTACACGATGGGATTAGCCGAGATTGGTCCTGATGGAGGTGAGTTGTCTGTTGCTCCAAGTGCCTCTGCACATCCTCTGTGTGTTTGAGACCCTTCCTGATGGTTTGGACAACCATAGAGTGGTGTATGTTCCCCTGGTACTTGATATACAGGTATGTCATGTGTAATATTGCCATTTGTTATTTTTCCATGATAGATCTGATAAATGGCAAATATAACTGAACTTATTATTTTTAGGGTCCACATTTGAGCCTCTGTGAGTGTATGGGATCATTGGGCAGTTTCATGTTTTTGTGTTGCAACTTAGTCATGTAGTGTGTCTTTAATTGCGTTATTGCTTTATGCATCTTGCAGCAACACTTTTCATAATGGCATATGCATGACCATTCAAAATTATTAAAAGAAATAAAATATTTTTTGAAGCCTATTTGTTCCTTGGGGATTGTGGTGCAATTAATTCTAATGCCTTCCATTGCTTTCCCAGTATTTTAAAGTACATTATTGTGTTTATATTTGCTTTTGCAGTGTTAAGAAGAGGTATTTAACCCACTTACGAGTCCTATTTGTAATCCATAATATTTTTTTGATACTTTTACCATGTAAGGGTTTGAAAGCAATTGCGGCCTTGAGGAATTGTTGCAAATAGATCACGATTTGCGATTTTAGCGATTGTAACTTTTGCAGCTTTGAAAGATCAAAGGCGGAGATGGGTCAGAATTGCAATTTTGAAAACCTGTACGATTTTTCTTTCGGGTAGCTAGAAAAGACCATTTGAATATCAATAACTTTTACGGACTCCATTACGGGCTCCAGTAATTACAATTTGGCCAATTGAATGGGGGCCTTAGTTTATAGATTGCATCTTAGTAAAGCTGGATGATGTAAAGGAACTAGTTAAAAACACAATGCATGATAATTTTTTGCCTAAGGATAACAACCCCTTCTGGATCGCTACCTTGTCGTGGTGAAGGGGCTTGTGTACCTCAATGAAGCTGTGAACTATAACATGAAGGGTCACCCAAGATGTCTCTGAACAAGCACAACCAGATACATAATGATATGGCACTGGAAGATGAGCCCCTCGGGTAAGAAGGTGCTTACCACATTACTGAGGAAGAGCAGAGGGCAAGTACGAGTAGCACCAGATCTAATGAAGTGGTTGGGCCAAAGCTTAAAGCACACCCAGTTGCAAATATGTCTGGAGAAGAAAGGAAAGTCCGCTGCTGCAAAGAACAATTCAGCATAGGAACCTGGAATATTAGAACTATGAACCAAGGTAAACTGGACATGGTCAAACATGAGATGAAAAGGCTAGACATCGATATCCTGGGAATTGGTGAACTTACATGGACTGGACTGGGACATTTCACTTCAATCACCAAATATTCTACTGTAGTCTAGAATCCTGCAGAAGAAATGGAGTAGCTGTTATAGTCAATCAAAGGGTAGCCAAAGCAGTGCTCGGTTACAACCCATTAAATGACAGAATGATTTCAATTTAAATTCAAGGCAAGCCATTTAACATCACTCCAATCCAAGTCTATGCTCCAACCATGGATGCGAAAGAGGCTGAAGTTGTCCAGTTCTATAAAGATCATCAACACGTCATAGTTATAACACCAAGTCAAAATGTTACTGTCATCCTAGGAGATTGAAATGCAATAGGAAACCAAAAGATCCTTGGAATAAATGGCAAGTTTGGTCTTGGAGTACAGAATGAAGCAGGTCAGAGATTAATAGAATTCTGTCAATATAATTCTCTGGTCGAAGCAGAGAACACCCTCTTCCAACAGCCTCCAAGATGATTAAATACATGGACATCAACAGATGGACAATATAGAAATCAGACTGACTATATACTTTGTAGCCAAAGATGGAGGAGCTCTATACAGTCAGCAAAAAAAAGACCTGGAGCTGACTGCGGCTCAGACCATGAGCTTCTTATTTCAAAGCTGAGGATTAAACTGAAGAAAAGAGGGGAAATCATCAAACCAAGCAGATACAAAAAAAATAATATCCCTTGTGAATATACAGTGGAAGTAAAGAATACATTTAAGGGACTTGACATGGAACATAGAATGCCTGAAGAACTATGGACCGAAGTTTGAAACATTATCCAGGAAACTGCAACAAAGAATATCCCCAAAATAAAGAAAATTAAGAAGGCAAACAGGCTGTCTGATGAGGCTTTATAAGTAGCCCAAGAAAGAAGGATAGCAAAAGGTGGTAGAAAAATATTTTTCCAACTGAATGAAGAATTCCAGAGGATAGCAAGAAGAGGCAAGGAGACATTCTACAGTGAGCGATGTAAAGATAATAGAATAGGAAAGGCCAGAGATATCTTCATGTAAATTGGGGATCTCAACCTTTCATGCCAAAGTGGGCATGATAAAAAAAAAAAAAATGGTAGGGACTTAACAGAATCAGATCAGATAAAGAAGATGTGACAGGAATAAACTGAAGATCTATACAGGAAGGGTCTTTACAGCAGTGATGACCTCAATAGTTTCTCCAATTAGCTGGTGCCAGACATCTTGGAGAGTGAAGTGAGATGGGTCCTAGGATGCCTTGCTAATAACAAGGCTGCTCCTAATTGAACCATTCAACATTTTACAGGAAGATGCTGGGAAAGTGCTGCTTGCCTTACACCAACAAATTTAGAAAATTCAACAATAGACTGGAAAAGGTCAGTCTACATGCCACTCCCAAACAAAGGCAGTACCAAAGAGTGCTCCAATCATCAAACAATTGCACTCATTTCTCATGCCAGGAAGGTAATGCTTAAGATCCTACAAGCTAGGCTCCATCAATATATGGAGAAATAACTACCAGATGCACAAGCCAGGTTCCTCAGAGAAAGGGGCACAAGAGATCAATTTGCCAATGTCCGATGGATAATAGAGAAAGCAAGAGAGTTCTAGAAAACCATTTACTTCTGCTTCATAGACTTTTCTAAACCATTTGACTGTGTGGATCACAAGAAAATGTGTCAAGTTCTTGAGTTGATCAGAGTACCAGATCATCTCATCCACCTCCTCAGGAATCTGTAGCTTGACAACGAAGCCACAGCCAGATTCGAACATGGTAAAACAGAATAGTTCAATATAGGAAAAGGTGTGCAACAAGGTTTTATATTGTCACCTTATTTATTCAACTTATACGCAGAGTACATCATGCGTAAGGCAAGGCTGGATGAATCCAAAACCGTAATTAATATTGCTGGAAGAAATTTCAACAACCTCAGATATGTGGATGATACTACTCTGATGGCTGAAAGTGAGGAGAAACTAAAGGACTTAATAATGCAGTTAAAAGAAGATAGTGCAAAAGCTGACCTGCTGCTCAACATTAAAAAGACAAAGATCATGGCAAATGGCAATATCAGTTCCTGGAAAATAGATGGGGAAGAAGTGGAGGCAGTGACAGATTTTATTTTCCTAGGATCCAAGATCACTTCAGATGGTGATTGTAGCCATGAAATTAAAAGACGGGGATGGAAATTTATGGCAAGTCTGGACAAGCTAGTAAAAAGTAGTAAAGACATTACACCATCAAAAAAGGTCTGCAGAGTTAGAATTATGGAATTCTCACTAATAATTAGGATGTGAGAACTGGACCATAAAGAAGGTTGAGCGCCATAGAATTGACGCCTTTGAATTGTGGTGTTGGCGAAAACTGCTTAGAATCCCTTGGACTTGGAGAAGATCCAATACATCAGTACTTTAGAAAATCAAGACAAACTGTTCACTGGAAGCTATGATCATGAAACTAAAGCTGAAATATTTTGGCCATATTATTAGAAGACAGGATTCCATAGAAAATACTCTGATGCTGGGAAAGATGGAAGGCACATGAAGAAGGGGACGACCGAGACGGAGATGGATTGATGAGATAATTGAAGCGATGAACAGGAACTTAATCAAGCTCAGAGAGGTGGTGACTGACAGATGTACTTGGCGTGCTGTGTACCATAGGGTCACAGAGAGTCGGACACGACTGAACGACTAAACAACAACAACAAAATAAACTTTTACACACAACGTTCATACTTGATCTTAATAAAGTCCATGGTCTTTGGTTACTTAGAAAAACAAAATTTCAAAGGGTTTGTCATCAGTTTATATAACAGTAGAGCTAGGAAGGAAGAAAGCTAAAATTACATTCTCAAAATGATTCTAAAATATTTTATGTAAGTATAAACAGATATAATTTATACTTGTCTCATAAAAGCATGATAATATGTAGGGAGAGTCCTTGTACATGACCAATGTAGATTCCTCTAGAATTCCTTTGAAATCTCTATGAGTGCAATCTAATTCCACTTTCTTAGATTAGGGCTGCACACTGGATATTTCAAGACTTCCTTAATTCTAGTAATAGTGTACTGGAATAATGCACTGGCTAAGATACAGGTCTTGATCCTGAACTGGATCTAGAACTCTGCTGGTTCCTGAGATCTTATCTTTCAATCCCCAAGAATGAAAGGGATAAGAAGAGACTAACACTTTAAATATACCTGTAACACTAAATATGGTAAAGTATAGATTACAATGCTGTTATAATGTACCATACTTAAATCAGTCTACAACTAGTTGAAAATGTACTGTCACATCTAATATAACCCTGTTAAAATCTGCATCTCAAAGGCAATCCACCAGTAGGGCCATATTATCCATATGGCAGAGTAGCCAGCTGCCAAGTGGCATCATTCTGTAGGGACCACCTGCCTATTGGGGCACCATGTTTCTGTACAGAAAATGCATTCCTATAAATGTATTTCTCTGACACAGTGCTGCATGTAAGAAGTACTGAGTGCTTTGGGGGCAGGAATACAAACACTTCTCTCAATTGTATTGCCAATTCAGGTGGGTATGTCATTCATATATATATATTTCATCACGTATACATACTTTACCTATAGCTGGGCTCATTTATCAAAATGTTAATATTAAAATGCATATACTTGTGGCGAAGGTTGCACGTGAGAAATCTAAGACTAGCCGATGTAAATCCAGTCCAGCATGGTGACAGGTTGGTGCAAGATCACAAAAGTTGGAAACCACTTGTCTAGAGGAACTGACTGCAGATGACACTCCCAAAATAGAATTTGTCCAGACAGTGTTGCAAAGATGAATTTCCAGGTTCCTAACCATTGAGGAAGATTATATTTATTCTATAAAAAAACTAGTAAAGCTGATGTTTTACTTAAAATTCACATAAGTTTAGCTACAATTACAAAGAATGATGGAAGTGCATATTTTTATGTGAGAATGTATATTTGTCCTTGGGCAGCAGTAATTGTCCTATTAGGGAGAGAGAATTAAATAGATCACATTAGCGCAGTAACATATACAAAAATAAAATACGTTTGTTGAACTTCCCCAAAGCAAATTAAATGTTCTAACTGTAACAGTTTTATGCATTAACTACTATGGCTTGGAGGCAGCACATCCCACTATATTCTAATTAAATACAGAGAGCATTGTAGGACTGAATACAAGACTATGCTTAGGGACCTCGTACGGGGTCCATGGGGACAGTGTTAGGTAAACTAAGGCAGCCATATTTTATAACATTGTATTAATAATGCATGAGTACAATCTGGAGTTTCTATTTCATTTATTTAAATTACTTGTAAAATCCTGCCGAGTTTCTAATTGGGGAGAAATATTAATAAGAATGTTTTTCAAAGACACGAAAATGTCCCCACAGTGTTGTATGCATAAAATGTTTTAATAACACATTAAAGGACTGAACTCTGGCAAAAGTTTTTACATGGAATCAAAATGACTCTTACATATACATTTATGGTATTCCCATTAGTAACACATGGATGTGAGAGCCGGACCATAAAGAAGGCTGAGCGCCGGAGAATTGACGCCTTTGAATTGTGTCTGCAATTAATGAAATGAAGCCAAACTTTTCACTGGGCGTTTGATCATGAGGCTTAAACACAAATATTTGGGACCTATCCTGAGAAGGCAGGGTTCCCTAGAGAAGACTCTGATGCTGGGAAAGATTGAAGGAATAAGAAGAAGGGGACGACAGAGGTTGAGATGATAGATAAGGTCATTGAATCAATGAACATAAGCTTGATGGATCTCGGAGGGGCAGTGGCTGATAGATGTGCTTTGCATGCTGCGGTGCCTGTCATGCGGTTCATAAGGTCATGGAGAGTTGGACACAACTGAACAACTAAACAACAACAACATACATTTAACAGCAAATATATGAAAGTGTTGCCTATTTCCCCTCATATTCTCCCTTACTAGTTCCATCATCTTGTTCAATGGTGGATAGAACATCCACACAACTGGGCAGGCTCCACTTACAACATGAGAGGAGACTCTCTAGTTTATACATGGTATATTAGTATTGCTGTATGAAGAACAGGATCCCCCCATCCCAGGCCAAACCTCCAGCACCAATGGCCCTTCCTTGCCCCCTCTGCCTCACCACCCCCCTTTTGATTCCTATATCACATAGCGTCTTGACAGTCTGATATTAGTGACCCATCCGCTAGTATATACATAGAATATAAATAAGGCTGCATGAAGGACAGGAGCTCTTAAAAAATATAATTTCTATAAGTAATGCAAGTGACTGGTTAAATACACAACATAGCTGGGCATTTTTTTTTCTGCTAAATGAATGAATCACACTAATGACTGACTGGAGAAAGGCTCCTCTTGTCATATGGTAAGTTGGGACTGCCCAGCAATGTAGATGGCTCCGCCCATCAATGACATCATCTGTGCATATACAGTTGCAAGCCCAAGCTAAACAATAGGGAGACAGTCCATATACTGATCGATATGTGTGGCAAAATAATGCCAAAGTGTTTCATATAGTACACTAACATGTTTATAAGTATGGAAGAAATTGATTTTGATTAAATCCTAAAATAAATCCGGAGTTCAGTATTTTTTTAAAGGGACAAAAACAAAGACGTCAATAAAGTTTATTCTTTCATATACCTTTAACATTTGTTTGTACAAAATTAAGAACATTGTAACACAAGTTACAGTGCCTGCTTTTCACTGTCTGCTTTTCAAATTAAAACAAAATAATATTTAGCCTGATCCTTACACTTGTGAAGGTAAATATTAAGTTTAGTGATCTCATGGAAGAGGATGAGACGAAAATGTATATTTGTATGTAAAGAAAAAAATAGTTCTTGCTCTATAATACTGTATACTACAGAATATATTTATTTAGATATATTAAATAAATCTAAATATTATGTATTTAATATTTATTTGGTATAATGCTTCAGTCTCATGATCAAATCTTCCAGTGAACAGTTTGTCTTGATTTTGTTTAGCTAAGAACAAAATTAGATGTTTGTGTATAATGTTTATACATTAATTTATGGTCAATTTAGAGACATATGTATGTGGGACAACACAATTATGACATCCAAAGCTTCTGTTCTTCCAGAAGGCAGCTCACAACTATTTAACATATTCTGTAATAATTTCCTCCTGGCTCCTAGCCAGCACTGACATCTCATCCAGCTTCTTCATTTATGTTCAATTACATTTACAATTACCCTTTATACCAGGGTATTTCTGTGTCGCAGGGCTAGAATATGTTCATTAATTTAATAGTTACAGGTCATTAGATTTTCTATACCATCTGCACAATTGTGACTAATTGTTACAGAAATTGGGGTCAGACAGTACAGGAAGATAGGAGAGTTAGGAAGGAATGAGAGAGAGACCATAGAATAAAGGTATTTGAGGAGGGTGGAGGAGATTTGAGGTAATTATGCCAGCCATAAATGGGGGAAGGATGGGGGGGAAGGTGGGGACAGCAGAGCAGGGTATAGGAAACAGTTAAAAATTGAAAACAAAAAGTCAGAATATTTCTATCTGCCAAGATATAATAACATGCATACAGTAGTGATATTAATAAGCATATTGGCTCCAGGGATGGCACAGTTTCCATAGTCTTCTCCATACCTGCTGAGGTGTTCTGAATGCAGTTCTGAGTGTGTCACAGATGAAGTAGGCCTTAAAACCAGAGTAAATTTGCACTGAAAGAAAGAGAAAGAGAGAATGGATTGGGGTCAGACAGTACAGGAAGATAGGAGAGTTAAGAAGGAATGAGAGAGAGACCATAGAATAAAGGTATTTGAGGAGGGGGGAGGAGATTTGAGGTAATTATGCCAGCCATAAATGGGGGAAGGATGGGGGGGAAGGTGGGGACAGCAGAGCAGGATATAGGAAACAGTTAAAAATTGAAAACAAAAAGTCAGAATATTTCTATCTGCCAAGATATAATAACATGCATACAGTAGTGATATTAATAAGCATATTGGCTCCAGGGATGGCACAATTTCCATAGTCTTCTCCATACCTGCTGAGGTGTTCTGAATGCAGTTCTGAGTGTGTCACAGATGAAGTCGGCCTTAAAACCAGAGTAAATTTGCACTGAAAGAAAGAGAGAGAGAGAATGGATTGGGGTCAGACAGTACAGGAAGATAGGAGAGTTAAGAAGGAATGAGAGAGAGACCATAGAATAAAGGTATTTGAGGAGGGGGGAGGAGATTTGAGGTAATTATGCCAGCCATAAATGGGGGAAGGATGGGGGGGAAGGTGGGGACAGCAAAGCAGGGTATAGGAAACAGTTAAAAAATTGAAAACAAAAAGTCAGAATATTTCTATCTGCCAAGATATAATAACATGCATACAGTAGTGATATTAATAAGCATATTGGCTCCAGGGATGGCACAGTTTCCATAGTCTTCTCCATACCTGCTGAGGTGTTCTGAATGCAGTTCTGAGTGTGTCACAGATGAAGTAGGCCTTAAAACCAGAGTAAATTTGCACTGAAAGAAAGAGAGAGAGAGAATGGATTGGGGTCAGACAGTACAGGAAGATAGGAGAGTTAAGAAGGAATGAGAGAGAGACCATAGAATAAAGGTATTTGAGGAGGGGGGAGGAGATTTGAGGTAATTATGCCAGCCATAAATGGGGGAAGGATGGGGGGGAAGGTGGGGACAGCAGAGCAGGGTATAGGAAACAGTTAAAAATTGAAAACAAAAAGTCAGAATATTTCTATCTGCCAAGATATAATAACATGCATACAGTAGTGATATTAATAAGCATATTGGCTCCAGGGATGGCACAGTTTCCATAGTCTTCTCCATACCTGCTGAGGTGTTCTGAATGCAGTTCTGAGTGTGTCACAGATGAAGTCGGCCTTAAAACCAGAGTAAATTTGCACTGAAAGAAAGAGAGAGAGAGAATGGATTGGGGTCAGACAGTACAGGAAGATAGGAGAGTTAAGAAGGAATGAGAGAGAGAGACCATAGAATAAAGGTATTTGAGGAGGGGGGAGGAGATTTGAGGTAATTATGCCAGCCATAAATGGGGGAAGGATGGGGGGGAAGGTGGGGACAGCAGAGCAGGGTATAGGAAACAGTTAAAAATTGAAAACAAAAAGTCAGAATATTTCTATCTGCCAAGATATAATAACATGCATACAGTAGTGATATTAATAAGCATATTGGCTCCAGGGATGGCACAGTTTCCATAGTCTTCTCCATACCTGCTGAGGTGTTCTGAATGCAGTTCTGAGTGTGTCACAGATGAAGTCGGCCTTAAAACCAGAGTAAATTTGCACTGAAAGAAAGAGAGAGAGAGAATGGATTGGGGTCAGACAGTACAGGAAGATAGGAGAGTTAAGAAGGAATGAGAGAGAGACCATAGAATAAAGGTATTTGAGGAGGGGGGAGGAGATTTGAGGTAATTATGCCAGCCATAAATGGGGGAAGGATGGGGGGGAAGGTGGGGACAGCAGAGCAGGGTATAGGAAACAGTTAAAAATTGAAAACAAAAAGTCAGAATATTTCTATCTGCCAAGATATAATAACATGCATACAGTAGTGATATTAATAAGCATATTGGCTCCAGGGATGGCACAGTTTCCATAGTCTTCTCCATACCTGCTGAGGTGTTCTGAATGCAGTTCTGAGTGTGTCACAGATGAAGTCGGCCTTAAAACCAGAGTAAATTTGCACTGAAAGAAAGAGAGAGAGAGAATGGATTGGGGTCAGACAGTACAGGAAGATAGGAGAGTTAGGAAGGAATGAGAGAGAGACCATAGAATAAAGGTATTTGAGGAGGGGGGAGGAGATTTGAGGTAATTATGCCAGCCATAAATGGTGGAAGGATGGGGGGGAAGGATGGGGGGGAAGGTGGGGACAGCAGAGCAGGGTATAGGAAACAGTTAAAAATTGAAAACAAAAAGTCAGAATATTTCTATCTGCCAAGATATAATAACATGCATACAGTAGTGATATTAATAAGCATATTGGCTCCAGGGATGGCACAGTTTCCATAGTCTTCTCCATACCTGCTGAGGTGTTCTGAATGCAGTTCTGAGTGTGTCACAGATGAAGTCGGCCTTAAAACCAGAGTAAATTTGCACTGAAAGAAAGAGAGAGAGAGAATGGATTGGGGTCAGACAGTACAGGAAGATAGGAGAGTTAGGAAGGAATGAGAGAGAGACCATAGAATAAAGGTATTTGAGGAGGGGGGAGGAGATTTGAGGTAATTATGCCAGCCATAAATGGGGGAAGGATGGGGGGGAAGGATGGGGGGGGAAGGTGGGGACAGCAGAGCAGGGTATAGGAAACAGTTAAAAATTGAAAACAAAAAGTCAGAATATTTCTATCTGCCAAGATATAATAACATGCAAACAGTAGTGATATTAATAAGCATATTGGCTCCAGGGATGGCACAGTTTCCATAGTCTTCTCCATACCTGCTGAGGTGTAGTTGTGAATGCAGTTCTGAGTGTCTCACAGATGAAGTAGGCCTTAAAACCAGAGTAAATTTGCACTGAAAGAAAGAGAGAGAGAGAATGGATTGGGGTCAGACAGTACAGGAAGATAGGAGAGTTAAGAAGGAATGAGAGAGAGACCATAGAATAAAGGTATTTGAGGAGGGGGGAGGAGATTTGAGGTAATTATGCCAGCCATAAATGGTGGAAGGATGGGGGGGAAGGTGGGGACAGCAGAGCAGGGTATAGGAAACAGTTAAAAAATTGAAAACAAAAAGTCAGAATATTTCTATCTGCCAAGATATAATAACATGCATACAGTAGTGATATTAATAAGCATATTGGCTCCAGGGATGGCACAGTTTCCATAGTCTTCTCCATACCTGCTGAGGTGTTCTGAATGCAGTTCTGAGTGTGTCACAGATGAAGTAGGCCTTAAAACCAGAGTAAATTTGCACTGCTGAGGTGTTCTGAATGCAGTTCTGAGTGTGTCACAGATGAAGTAGGCCTTAAAACCAGAGTAAATTTGCACTGCTGAGGTGTTCTGAATGCAGTTCTGAGTGTGTCACAGATGAAGTAGGCCTTAAAACCAGAGTAAATTTGCACTGCTGAGGTGTTCTGAATGCAGTTCTGAGTGTGTCACCCCAATAGCCCTTAAATCTTAAGTACATTAATAAACACTACATGAAAGAAAAAAAAATATTACACAAAAAAAATTACACAAATAATAAAAAGTTACATAATGTAAAAAATACAATAAATCAATAAAATAAAATTATAAGAATAAAATAAAAAAATGAAATATGTAATGGATGAAATATGCATTCCCTGGTGGTCCAGTGATTAGGATTTGGTGCTTTCACCACTTCGACCTTGGTTCAATTCCTGTCAGGGAACCAAGATGTCACACCACCCTGAAACCATGCAGGGTTGGGCCTGGTCAGTACGTGGAAGGGAGACCACCTAGGAATACCAGGAGCTGTATGCCTTAACCCAATGGAGAAGGAACTGGCAACTCACTCCAGTAAATCTGCCATGAATACCAAGTGGATCAGCAAAATGTGTTTCAGTCCATGAGTTCACAGAGATCAGACACGACTGAAAGACACAAACACACACACAAGGGATAAAACAATGCTTACCTACCATTTGATAAACTCCTATGATGACCCATAATGCCCTGATCCTCATTTTTCTGCCCTGAATGAAATGTATTTTCCTGTTAATTGAAGCTTCATGTCCTCTTCTATCTTGCTTGAAGCCATAGATCCTCATATCCTACCCCATTGCAAGGAGTCTCCAACTAAAATACCCACTGCTATTTTTTTTTTAAGTGCTTTTCATCCCTAAATATAACTTCATATTTCAGCCAATCAGAATTGAGTATTAATGGTAAAGCTGTATGGGAAAAAAATTGAACCAATCAGAATTTACAGATTGACAAGGTCCATAATATTTAATGCCTCTATGGATAGATCTTATTATGGATAGTAGCATTTCTGTGCCTTCTGAGGACTTATGTGCCCTCCGAGGGTAATTGAAATAGCTTTGGGGGAAATTTGAATGGGAAAACTGCACCTAGATTGCATGTTTTGAACTTTTTAAGCTGTTAAGCTGTTCTGCATGGAGTTAAGAAAAGATTTGTCCAACTGAATTCAGAATTCCAGAGGATAGCAAGAAGAGACAAGGAGACATTCTACAATGATCAATGTAAAGGTATTGAAGAAGATAACCGAATGGGTAAATTAAGAGATGCCTTCAAGAAAATTGGGAACCTAAAAGGCACCTTTCATGCCAAAGTGGGTGTGATAAAAGACAAAAATTGTAGGGACTTAACAGAAAAAGATTGGACAAAGAAGAGGTGGCAGGAATACACTGAAGATCTATATATAGGAAGGATCTTAACAGCAGTGATATCCTCAAAAAATTGTCCAATGAGCTGGAGCCAGACATCTTGGAGAGCGAAGTGACATGGACCCTAGGATGTCTTGCTGATAACAAGGCTACAGGACGTGATGGAATCCCAATTGAACTATTCAAAACATTTGGAAAACTCAATAATAGACTGGAAAGGTCAGTCTACATCCCAATCCCCCAAAAAAGGCAGTGCCAAAGAGTGCTCCAATTATCAAACAATTGCACTAATTTCACATGCCAGCAAGGAAATGCTACAAGCTTGACTACAACAATATATGAACCAGGAACTATCAGATGTGGAAGCCGGGTTCCGCAGAGGAAGAGGCAAAGGGGATCAAATTGACAATGTCCGCTGGATAATAGAGTAAGCAAGTGTTCCAAAAAAACATTTATTTCTGCTTCATAGACTATTCTAAAGCCTTTGACTGTGTGGATCACAACAGAATGTGGCATGTCCTTAAAGAGATGGGAGTACCAGATCATCTCCTCCTCCTCCTAAAGAATCTGTATGTCGACCAAGAAGCCAAGGTCAGAACCGAACATGGGACAACAGAATGGTTCAAGATTGGAAAAGGAGTCCAACAAGGTTGTATATTGTCACCTTATTTATTCAACTTATATGCAGAGTACATCATGCGTAAGGCTGGACTGGATGCATCAATATTGCTGGAAGGAATATCAACAACCTCAGATAACCCAATTATACTACTCTGATGGAAGTGAAGAGGAACTAAAGGACTTATTAATGAGGGTAAAAGAAGAGAGTGCAAAAGTTTGCCTGCTGCTCAATGTTAAAAAGATGAAGATCATGGCAAACAACAATCTCCCTTCCTGGCAAATAGATGGGGAAGAATTTGAGGCAGTGACAGATTTATTTTCCTTGGTTCCAAGATCTCTGCAGATGTTGACTGTAGTCATAGAATTAAAATACATTTACTTTTAGGGAGAAAAATCTATGGTAATCTTGGACAAGCTAGTAAAAAGTAAAAATATTAAACTATCAACTAAGGCCCACATAGTTCGAACTAGGGAATACCCAGTAGTAACATACGGATGTGAGAGCTGGACCATGAAGAAATCTGAGTGCCGTAGAATTGACGCTTTTGAATTGTGGTGTTGGAGAAGACTGCTTAGAGTCCCTTGGACTGCAAGAAGATCCAATAAATCAATACTTCAGGAAATCAAGACAAACTGTTCACTGGAAGCTATGATCCTGACGCTGAAGCCCAAATATTTTGGCCATATCATGAGATGGCAGGATTCCCTTGAAAAGTCTCTGATGCTGGGAAAGATTGAAGGCACAAGAAGAAGGGGACGACAGAGGCGGAGATGGATTGAGGAGGTCACTGATGCAATGAATATGAACTTGATGGAGCTGAAAGGGGCAGTGATTGAGAGATGCACCTGGCGTGCTGTGGTCCATAGAGTCACGGGGAGTTGAACGTGACTGAACAACTAAACAACAACAAGCATGAACTTCTGGTAGGCCTGAACACTTGACTTGTAAATCACTACGTTTAAAGATTGAAATAGAGCCCTTGGTTCAGATAGTTATGGGGCTATCAGAAGTGAAAGTCATTATCTGCATCACTAACTCCCTTTTTTCATTACTGGCAAAACTACAATGTTGTGCTATATAAATGAATCCATTTAACGGCATCATATAAATATCTGATGAGCAGCTTCATTTGTCTTTTTAAATGAGCATTTTTTTAAATATTATAAAAAAGCAGTAGAGTTTTTAGAAAGGAGGGAGGGGTAGAATAGTAAAATATTTAAATTGACAGTCAATGATAGAATCAGTAATGCAGCTAGACATATACATTAGATAAAAGTAGCCCCCCCCCCCAGATTAAATGAATAGGGGACAGAAACAATAGCAAAAAAATTAAAAAACGTAATCATGCATTACCAGATTTGGCCACTAGAGAGCGTTGACCCATCATTTATTATATATATTTATTTATTTCACATATAGTTGGCTAAGAGTGATAGAAGCCCTCCAATGTACAGAGTACAGTAGTACAAATAAGGAATAGTACATTAGTCAGTCCATTTGAATGTCTAAAAAATAAGTTAATAAAAACTTATTTTCTGCTCAAATTTCTCAGAAATATAGCATGGGAAAACTGGGAGGGACATTCAAATGAGACCACATAATGCACCCTCACAGTGTCAATCCAAACCATTATAAACATGGCTCCTTTTAAGCAAATCTTTACTGTACTTCACAGTTTTAGGCATTGTAACAGATGGATTTTTCACAAACCAGGTCACTTAACCACATACAGCACTGTTTCACGGTTACTGGCGATCCTCAGTGTGGTGTGAGTGCCTGGT
Organism: Discoglossus pictus; assembly: GCA_027410445.1. Taxonomy (NCBI): domain Eukaryota; kingdom Metazoa; phylum Chordata; class Amphibia; order Anura; family Alytidae; genus Discoglossus; species Discoglossus pictus. Next base: position 98,399,725 of record CM050169.1, read on the forward strand.
TTGTGTGGTGATTGTTGTAGAGAGTAGTTCAATACAGCAATTATATATATATATATATATATATATATATATATATATATATTATTTTTTATTTTTTTTATTATTATTATTAGTATTCCTTTTTATCATATTGGGGGGCAGGGGCATTAAGAATTTAAACAAATAAATACATTTAAATATGTTTTTCATTTTTTTTTAAAGGAGCTCTGCAGCAATGCTCCCCTCACCTCAGAGCAGTGCCCCAATGCGTTGCACCGGGTAGATCCGTGCCTGCTTCCTGTCTTGGGAGTAGAGTTGAATTATCCCCCTCTCCCTAGATTTTTTTCAGCTCTTACACCCATGGATAACAGCTTAAATAAATGTTATGGTTTTAGTATACTAGTTCAATAGCATTGATTCTAAATATATATATAGATAGCACCTACATGAGATATTTCCTTACCGATTTCCTGTACATAGATTGTGGTATTCCCAGAGAGATATAAATACAGACAGAGCGTGAGGCGCTTGTAGTGATATATAAGCCATGACCTTTAAAAGTCAAGTAGTTTGACGTGAGACAATGTATCAGAAGTAATAAAAGCTGTAACACTGAAAGCTGGAATTGGAGCCAAATAAAGATCAGACGAAGCAACTGCAACTGGATGGAAGTCTGACATAACACAAAGTTACCAAATTATATGTAAATATGAATATTATGTGTTTAATCGATAATGTGATCCACAACTTGCACTGGGTGCTTAACTGTAAATATCAATATTTTGTGCTATTTATAAGGTTAATAAAAAAAGAAAAATGCCAATTCGATATGTATTTGAATTTTTTTGTAGGAGGTCAGGTAATAAAAACAAATCTCCAACGTATCCATGTGACAATGAGGCTGGATGGGATGGGATATTACGGTAATAGGATCCTTTGTTGCTCAGTTGTTCAGTTATGACCCTTTGGAACACAGCATGCCAGGCACATCTCTCATTATGTCTCTGTCTGGCATTGCTAATTCCTTCTCTGGTGGTCTGTTATTACCTGCCCATCTAGGATGACACTAAATAGTATATCTCACAGCTTCATTGAAGTACATAAGCCCCTTCACTATCACATTGTAGTGATCCCTATGGAGATATTATTAGGATTCTAAACTTTATGAAAAAATAGAACAGGATGAAATAGAAAACAACTTCATAGAGACATCAATGTACATCCTCATATTTTCACACTCTGTTTTAGTTAGGAAAGGATGGATAGAAAATTAACAAGGACATCAAGATGTATTAGTAAACTTATGGTGTAAAACCATGCTATATTTTTATCAATCTAGCCTTTATATGATAACTAGCGATAACTATCGATTTGCCTGTCAAAAAATGATGGCAATAAAATTTGAAGCCATGGCAATGTTGTTTGCCACAGAAAGTCTTTTGCTCTTCTGAGTACCTTTGGTGCTCATGGCGAGCTCTGCGCCTTTGGCGCTCATTGCGAGTCACTCCCCTCGTGTACTTTTGCTCCTCTAAGCACCTTTAGCACTCATTGCCAGCCTCTCCCCTTGTGTAGTTTTGCTCTTCTGAGCACCTTCGGTGATCATTGTGAGCCCCGCGCTGAGCTTGGCTTGCAATGAGCGCCTTTGGTAAAGCAGCATTTTAGATTGGTAATGTTATTAGTTGCAAGTTAGTTTTGTAAAATGGTGGCGATTGTCTAAGTGTTACCCGGCTCGCAAGCATTTTCCATCCTTCCTAATAGTGTATTAAGTACCTCTTACATTCCTGGGTAATAGTCGTTGTTGGGGCTTCCTAATCGGTAGTTGGCGGCTTAGAAATACAGGCCCAAACAGAATTCTGTGAAATTTGTACTGGATGTAAGACACACACACACAATTAGTCTCAGTACTAATTCCGTTTATTGCTACGTCATTGCATAGAATTTATACTTGCAAAAGAAGGCGGATATAAGAGCGATTTTCACAGTTCACGTTAGTCGGTACAAGGACATATAATCAGGTGTTTTCTGTTTCTTAGAACAACTAGAAATGTTTTGTGTTTTATTAAGGTCAACAAACATCTCAAGTATAGGAACATGATATTATGGTTAGGCTATGTGTCAGCAAAATATGTTAACCCCTTCATCAGCAGAATATGTTAACCCCTTCAGTCGTATGTGCCTGGCCGTATTTTGCTCGGTTAGGGGTCGTGTAGCCTTGTTTTTTTTTTTTTTTCCGTCTGCCATTTTTTCTGTCGCTTAGGCGATTCTCAAGTGCCAAAACTCAGCAAATTCATTTTAAATTTGCGTGCAACCTCACTCCCAGATGTCCTGGCTCCCCCCCCCCCCCCCCCCCGTGATGTTTATTTTTTTTGTTTTGTTGTTTTTCGATGTGCGTGGTTCGGCCGTTAACTTTGTATTTTTTGGACCTCTTATTTTTTGTTTTATGTGCAGTGAGTCTTATTTTTTTTCTTAAGTCCTGCTTTCCTTTGCAAAGTTTTAGGGGCCGTAATTTTTCAACACATTTTTTTCAAACTGCTACGGGTCTCGCACTGTGAATTGAATAATTGAGCTTTCTGTTGATCTGTAGTCCCGCGGGTTGTAGGGATTAGCACCTATGGCGCTCATCTCCACCAGCGCAGTGAGCGCCTTCGTACACGGTCATAGGGGTGAGCGCCTATGGCGCTCATCTCCACCAGTGCAATGAGCGCCTTCGGCGCCGACTGCCTAAGTTGTACAGGGTCGTACGGATGAGTGCCTATGGTCCAAATCTCCACCAGCGCAATGAGCGCCTTCAATGCACAAGCCCGCAAGCCATAGCAACAACCCGCAATGCTCACAACTATATATGTGATATAGAAATGTAATGATGACATGACAGTTATTTAATGCGAGAATGAGATAAATTATATCTGATATCAGGACTCTTTTAGTTCATTTGTGCACTTAACAGGGAGAAAATATCCTGTTGTATGTCAGTCTCTCAAAAGAATGATCCAGAGACAAAATACCAAGCAATTCTACCATGAACAGGAGACACAGAAAACCCCAGACATAGGTTTAATCCTCTCTTGGGCTTGTCAATAAAATGTAGCTGCACTCCCTAGTGAGCCAATATGTCCCTATCTTACAAACACACAAGTAAAATCCTAATCCACTGTCTCACCATATCTCGCCTCGACTACTGCAACTCTCTCATTTCTGGCCTTCCCATTACCCATCTCTTTCCACTACAATCCATAATGAATGCATCCACTAGACTCATCTACCAAACTCAAAGTTGAGTGTATGCAGCTCCCCTCTGTCAGTCACTCCACTGGCATCCCATAACCTCCAGAATAATATTTAAAATCATGACCCTCACCTATAATGCCCTTAACAATAAACCCTTTTTATATCTCTACTCTCATCTATAAGTACACCCCAAACCACCCTCCTTGCCCTGCTAACAGCCTCCTCTCTTATCACTTCCTCTCATTCCCGTCTTCATCACTTTTTTGTGCTGCCCTTATTTTTTGGAACTCCTTGCCTCGCTCCACTAGACTTTACTCCTGCCTCAAATCCTTCAAACACTCACTAGAAATGTATCTGTTTAAAGAACGTATCCCCTTCAGCCTAAATATACACATCACATCTATTATTCTTCTATACCTCTCCCATACCCTTTAGATTGTAAGGGCCATATTCAATTTGAAGCCTGCAACTCGATCACAGACAGCCGATTGACTGCAAGTGAGTTGCAGGCTCCCTTTGGTCTCCGATGCTATTCAATTGCTCAAGGACGCAAGTTACGGGCCCCAAGCCAAAACTGTAAACCATGCACTAGTTCAGAGCACTTCTGGGCAGGAACATGAGCAAGCCGTTAACCGCCAATTCTGAATCATCCAATAAAAAATGAGACTGTCATTATTACGGCAGTAATACATGGAGGTTACATGTCAATCAATTAGGTTCAGGGGTCCGATATGCGATCAGACTCACAAAACCTCAAAACAAAGAATTATGAAAATGAATGCCAATACTGTTCTAGTCCATGTGGGTGGCCTGATATGTATGAACTCATTGATACCCGAGATCGATTGAACACCAAAAAGACACATAAAAATAAATATTCTTTCCTGCTGATTTGTGAGCTTGAGACAGTTGTGCAATTAATTCTAATGTCATTGCTTTCCCCGTTATTTGCAGTTCAGGATCTATATTTTATTGGCATTTACAGTGCTAGGTTCAGGTGTTTAAAGCCCTGGCGGGTCCTCTCTAGTACTCTTAGGATTTTCTCCTTCATTTGCCGTTTACGGGTGTGAAAACATTTGCGGGCTTGGGGAAATTGAGCAATTAAATAGCACTGCAATTTTAGCCTTACAAAAGTGAAAGAGCAAAGGCTTCTGAAGGCTGTAAGTTGTGAGGTTAACCATCGAAATTTTTTCAAGCCCGTAAATTGGAAGCCATTCTGGGCCGGCAAAAAGACGCCAATTGAATAGCAAAGTAGCTTGCGACCTCACATACGGGCACCAGGATCTCTTGAAACCTCAACTGAATGGGGGCCTAAGTCTGCAAGTTTGCAATCTTGCTAAATCTTTAGTGAAATTACTGTGCACATTTGACTTTAAGCTCAAAGACACGGTTCTCCATTCTTTTTTCTTCATTGTGTTAATATTATTCTGACTTGAACTTACCCATTATAGCATTACAGAATATGTTGGTGCATTACAAATACAGGAAAAAAAATGTCTGGAGTAGTGATGTCCCGAACAGTTCGCTGGAGAACTATTCGCGACGATGTTTCGCATGTTCGCGTTCGCATCGAACGGCGAACGCATGCACTTTTCGGTCCGCCCCCTATTCTTTATCATTGAGGAAACTTTGACCCTGCACCTTACAGTCAGCAGACACATTCCAGCCAATCAGCAGCATACACTCCCTTCCAGGGCCTTCCATCTGAAGGACAGCCTCCATTTTAGAATCATTCTGAAGCTACATTTATTGAGAGAGGACATATATTCTACCTGCTGCTGATTTAATAGGGAAATACATAGCCAGGCTGTGTATTTAGCTTTCACTACACACCTGAAGGATTCATTTGATATCTGCTGCAAGGACAGCAACCCAAAAAGCCCTTTTTAGGACTAGAACAACATTTTTATTTTTTTTATTTTTTTTGTCTGTGTAATCTAATTGCATATGCCTGCCTGCTAGCGTGTGTGTGAGGCCTATTGCATCTACTCTGCCAACTTTTGCCAGTGCACAGTGACACTCATATCTAGTGCAACCGTAGTGTACAGTGACATAAAACAACCCTTTTTTGACTGTAATCGATTGAATATCAGTTGCCTGCCTTCAGGCGTATGTGTGAAGCCTATTGCATCTACTCTGCCAACTTTTGCCAGTGCACAGTGACACTCATATCTAGTGCAACCGTAGTGTACAGTGACATAAAACAACCCTTTTTTGACTGTAATCGAGTGAATATCAGTTGCCTGCCTTCAGGCGTATGTGTGAAGCCTATTGCATCTACTCTGCCAACTTTTGCCAGTGCACAGTGACACTCATATCTAGTGCAACCGTAGTGTACAGTGAAATAAAAGTACCCTTTTTTGACTGTAATCGATTGAATATCAGTTGCCTGCCTACAGGCGTTTGTGTGAAGCCTATTGCATCTACTCTGCCAACTTTTGCCAGTGCACAGTGACACTCATACCTAGTGCAAAGTAGTGTACAGTGACATAAAAGAACCCTTTTTTAACTGTAATCGATTGAATATCAGTTGCCTGCCTACAGGCATGTGTGTGAGGCCTATTGCATCTACTCTGCCAACTTTTGCCAGTGCACAGTGACACTCATATCTAGTGCAACCGTAGTGTACAGTGACATAAAACAACCCTTTTTTGACTGTAATCGATTGAATATCAGTTGCCTGCCTACAGGCGTGTGTGTGTAGCCTATTGCATCTACTCTGCCAACTTTTGCCAGTGCACAGTGACACTCATATCTAGTGCAACCGTAGTGTACAGTGACATAAAACAACACTTTTTTTACTGTAATCGATTGAATATCAGTTGCCTGCCTACAGGCGTGTGTGTGAGGCCTATTGCATCGACTCTGCCAACTTTTGCCAGTGCACAGTGACACTCATATCTAGTGCAACCGTAGTGTACAGTGAAATAAAAGAACCCTTTTTTGACTATAATCGATTGAATATCAGTTGTCTGCCTACAGGCGTGTGTGTGAGGCCTATAGCATCAACTCTGCCAACTTTTGCCAGTGCACAGTGACACTCATATCTAGTGCAACCGTAGTGTACAGTGAAATAAAAGAACCCTTTTTTGACTGTAATCAATTGAATATCAGTTGCCTGCCTACAGGCGTGTGTGTGAGGCCTATTGCATCTACTCTGCCAACATTTGCCAGTGCACAGTGACACTCATATCTAGTGCAACCGTAGTGTACAGTGACATAAAACAACCCTTTTTTGACTGTAATCAATTGAATATCAGTTGCCTGCCTACAGGCGTGTGTGTGAAGCCTATTGCATCTACTGTGCCAACTTTTGCCAGTGCACAGTGACACTCATATCTAGTGCAACGTAGTGTACAGTGAAATAAAAGAACCATTTTTTGACTGTAATCGATTGAATATCAGTTGCCTGCCTACAGGCGTGTGTGTGAGGCCTATTGCATCTACTCTGCCAACTTTTGCCAGTGCACAGTGACACTCATATCTAGTGCAACGGTAGTGTACAGTGACATAAAACAACCCTTTTTTGACTGTAATCGATTGAATATCAGTTGCCTGCCAACTTTTGCCAGTGCACAGTGACACTCATATCTAGTGCAACCGTAGTGTACAGTGACATAAAACAACCCTTTTTTGACTGTAATCGATTGAATATCAGTTGCCTGCCTACAGGCGTGTGTGTGAAGCCTATTGCATCTACTCTGTTAACTTTTGCCAGTGCACAGTGACACTCATATCTAGTGCAACCGTAGTTTACAGTGAAATAAAAGAACCCTTTTTTGACTGTAATCGATTGAATATCAGTTGCCTGACTACAGGCGTGTGTGTGAGGCCTATTGCATCTACTCTGCCAACTTTTGCCAGTGCACAGTGACACTCATATCTAGTGCAACCGTAGTGTACAGTGAAATAAAAGAACCCTTTTTTGACTGTAATCGATTGAATATCAGTTGCCTGCCTACAGGCGTGTGGGTGAGGCCTATTGCATCTACTCTGCCAACATTTGCCAGTGCACAGTGACACTCATATCTAGTGCAACCGTAGTTTACAGTGAAATAAAAGAACCCTTTTTTGACTGTAATCGATTGAATATCAGTTGCTTGCCTGCAGGCGTGTGTGTGAGGCCTATTGCATCTACTCTGCCAACTTTTGCCAGTGCACAGTGACACTCATATCTAGTGCAACCGTAGTGTACAGTGAAATAAAAGAACCCTTTTTTGACTGTAATCGATTGAATATCAGTTGCCTGCCTACAGGCGTGTGTGTGAGGCCTATTGCATCTACTCTGCCCACTTTTTCCAGTGCACAGTGACACTCATATCTAGTGCAACGGTAGTGTACAGTGACATAAAACAACCCTTTTTTGACTGTAATCAATTAAATATCAGTTTCCTGCCTACAGGCGTTTGTGTGAAGCCTATTGCATCTACTCTGCCAACTTTTGCCAGTGCACAGTGACACTCATATCTAGTGCAACGGTAGTGTACAGTGACAAAAAACAACCCTTTTTTGACTGTAATCGATTGAATATCAGTTGCCTGCCTACAGGCGTGTGTGTGAAGCCTATTGCATCTACTCTGCCAACTTTTGCCAGTGCACAGTGACACTTATATCTAGTGCAACTGTAGTGTACAGTGACATAAAACAACACTTTTTTTATTGTAATCGATTGAATATCAGTTTCCTGCCTACAGGCGTGTGTGTGAAGCCTATTGCATCTACTCTGCCAACTTTTGCCAGTGCACAGTGACACTCATATCTAGTGCAACCGTAGTGTACAGTGACATAAAACAACCCTTTTTTGACTGTAATCAATTGAATATCAGTTGCCTGCCTACAGGCGTGTGTGTGAAGCCTATTGCATCTACTGTGCCAACTTTTGCCAGTGCACAGTGACACTCATATTTAGTGCAACGTAGTGTACAGTGAAATAAAAGAACAATTTTTTGACTGTAATCGATTGAATATCAGTTGCCTGCCTACAGGCGTGTGTGTGAGGCCTATTGCATCTACTCTGCCAACTTTTGCCAGTGCACAGTGACACTCATATCTAGTGCAACCGTAGTGTACAGTGAAATAAAAGAACCCTTTTTTGACTGTAATCGATTGAATATCAGTTTCCTGCCTACAGGCGTGTGTGTGAGGCCTATTGCATCTACTCTGCCAACTTTTGCCAGTGCACAGTGACACTCATATCTAGTACAAACGTAGTGTACAGTGACATAAAACAACCCTTTTTTGACTGTAATCGATTGAATATCAGTTTCCTGCCAGGAGGCGTGTGTGTGAAGCCTATTGCATCTACTCTGCCAACTTTTGCCAGTGCACAGTGACACTCATATCTAGTGCAACGGTAGTGTACAGTGACATAAAACAACCCTTTTTTGACTGTAATCGATTGAATATCAGTTGCCTGCCAACTTTTGGCAGTGCACAGTGACACTCATATCTAGTGCAACCGTAGTGTACAGTGACATAAAACAACCCTTTTTTGACTGTAATCGATTGAATATCAGTTGCCTGCCTACAGGCGTGTGTGTGAAGCCTATTGCATCTTCTCTGTTAACTTTTGCCAGTGCACAGTGACACTCATATCTAGTGCAACCGTAGTTTACAGTGAAATAAAAGAACCCTTTTTTGACTGTAATCGATTGAATATCAGTTGCTTGCCTACAGGCGTGTGTGTGAGGCCTATTGCATCTACTCTGCCCACTTTTTCCAGTGCACAGTGACACTCATATCTAGTGCAACGGTAGTGTACAGTGACATAAAACAACCCTTTTTTGACTGTAATCAATTGAATATCAGTTTCCTGCCTACAGGCGTTTGTGTGAAGCCTATTGCATCTACTCTGACAACTTTTGCCAGTGCACAGTGACACTCATATCTAGTGCAACGGTAGTGTACAGTGACAAAAAACAACCCTTTTTTGACTGTAATCGATTGAATATCAGTTGCCTGCCTACAGGCGTGTGTGTGAAGCCTATTGCATCTACTCTGCCAACTTTTGCCAGTGCACAGTGACACTCATATCTAGTGCAACCGTAGTGTACAGTGAAATAAAATAACCCTTTTTTGACTGTAATCAATTGAATATCAGTTGCCTGCTTCAGGCGTGTGTGTGAAGCCTATTGCATCTACTCTGCCAACTTTTGCCAGTGCACAGTGACACTCATATCTAGTGCAACCGTAGTGTACAGTGAAATAAAAGAACCCTTTTTTGACTGTAATCGATTGAATATCAGTTGCCTGCCTACAGGCGTGTGGGTGAGGCCTATTGCATCTACTCTGCCAACATTTGCCAGTGCACAGTGACACTCATATCTAGTGCAACCGTAGTGTACAGTGACATAAAACAACCCTTTTTTGACTGTAATCAATTGAATATCAGTTGCCTGCCTACAGGCGTGTGTGTGAAGCCTATTGCATCTACTCTGCCAACTTTTGCCAGTGCACAGTGACACTCATATCTAGTGCAACCGTAGTGTACAGTGAAATAAAAGAACCCTTTTTTGACTGTAATCGATTGAATATCAGTTTCCTGCCTACAGGCGTGTGTGTGAGGCCTATTGCATCTACTCTGCCAACTTTTGCCAGTGCACAGTGACACTCATATCTAGTGCAAACGTAGTGTACAGTGACATAAAACAACCCTTTTTTGACTGTAATCAATTGAATATCAGTTGCCTGCCTACAGGCGTGTGTGTGAAGCCTATTGCATCTACTGTGCCAACTTTTGCCAGTGCACAGTGACACTCATATCTAGTGCAACGTAGTGTACAGTGAAATAAAAGAACAATTTTTTGACTGTAATCGATTGAATATCAGTTGCCTGCCTACAGGCGTGTGTGTGAGGCCTATTGCATCTACTCTGCCAACTTTTGCCAGTGCACAGTGACACTCATATCTAGTGCAACCGTAGTGTACAGTGAAATAAAAGAACCCTTTTTTGACTGTAATCAATTGAATATCAGTTGCCTGCCTACAGGCGTGTGTGTGAAGCCTATTGCATCTACTGTGCCAACTTTTGCCAGTGCACAGTGACACTCATATCTAGTGCAACGTAGTGTACAGTGAAATAAAAGAACAATTTTTTGACTGTAATCGATTGAATATCAGTTGCCTGCCTACAGGCGTGTGTGTGAGGCCTATTGCATCTACTCTGCCAACTTTTGCCAGTGCACAGTGACACTCATATCTAGTGCAACCGTAGTGTACAGTGAAATAAAAGAACCCTTTTTTGACTGTAATCGATTGAATATCAGTTTCCTGCCTACAGGCGTGTGTGTGAGGCCTATTGCATCTACTCTGCCAACTTTTGCCAGTGCACAGTGACACTCATATCTAGTGCAAACGTAGTGTACAGTGACATAAAACAACCCTTTTTTGACTGTAATTGATTGAATATCAGTTTCCTGCCTAGAGGCGTGTGTGTGAAGCCTATTGCATCTACTCTGCCAACTTTTGCCAGTGCACAGTGACACTCATATCTAGTGCAACGGTAGTGTACAGTGACATAAAACAACCCTTTTTTGACTGTAATCGATTGAATATCAGTTGCCTGCCAACTTTTGGCAGTGCACAGTGACACTCATATCTAGTGCAACCGTAGTGTACAGTGACATAAAACAACCCTTTTTTGACTGTAATCGATTGAATATCAGTTGCCTGCCTACAGGCGTGTGTGTGAAGCCTATTGCATCTTCTCTGTTAACTTTTGCCAGTGCACAGTGACACTCATATCTAGTGCAACCGTAGTTTACAGTGAAATAAAAGAACCCTTTTTTGACTGTAATCGATTGAATATCAGTTGCTTGCCTACAGGCGTGTGTGTGAGGCCTATTGCATCTACTCTGCCCACTTTTTCCAGTGCACAGTGACACTCATATCTAGTGCAACGGTAGTGTACAGTGACATAAAACAACCCTTTTTTGACTGTAATCAATTGAATATCAGTTTCCTGCCTACAGGCGTTTGTGTGAAGCCTATTGCATCTACTCTGCCAACTTTTGCCAGTGCACAGTGACACTCATATCTAGTGCAACGGTAGTGTACAGTGACAAAAAACAACCCTTTTTTGACTGTAATCGATTGAATATCAGTTGCCTGCCTACAGGCGTGTGTGTGAAGCCTATTGCATCTACTCTGCCAACTTTTGCCAGTGCACAGTGACACTTATATCTAGTGCAACCGTAGTGTACAGTGACATAAAACAACACTTTTTTTATTGTAATGGATTGAATATCAGTTGCCTGCCTACAGGCGTGTGTGTGAAGCCTATTGCATCTACTCTGCCAACTTTTGCCAGTGCACAGTGACACTCATATCTAGTGCAACCTAGTGTACAGTGAAATAAAAGAACCCTTTTTTGACTGTAATCGATTGAATATCAGTTGCCTGCCTAGAGGCGTGTGTGTGAAGCCTATTGCATCTACTCTGCCAACTTTTGCCAGTGCACAGTGACACTCATATCTAGTGCAACCGTAGTGTACAGTGAAATAAAATAACCCTTTTTTTACTGTAATCAATTGAATATCAGTTGCCTGCCTACAGGCGTGTGTGTGAGGCCTATTGCATCTACTCTGCAAAATTTTGCCAGTGCACAGTGACACTCATATCTGGTGCAACGTAGTGTACAGTGAAATAAAAGAACGCTTTTTTGACTGTAATCAATTGAATATCAGTTGCCTGCCTACAGGCGTGTGTGTGAGGCCTATTGCATCTACTCTGCCAACTTTTGCCAATGCACAGTGACACTCATATCTAGTGAGACCGTAGTGTACAGTGAAATAAAAGAACCCTTTTTTGACTGTAATCGATTGAATATCAGTTTCCTGCCTACAGGCGTGTGTGTGAGGCCTATTGCATCTACTCTGCCAACTTTTGCCAGTGCACAGTGACACTCATATCTAGTGCAACCGTAGTTTACAGTGAAATAAAAGAACCCTTTTTTGACTGTAATCGATTGAATATCAGTTGTCTGCCTACAGGCGTGTGTTTGAGGCCTATTGCATCTACTCTGCCAACATTTGCCAGTGCACAGTGACACTCATATCTAGTGCAACCGTAGTTTACAGTGAAATAAAAGAACCCTTTTTTGACTGTAATCGAATTAATATCAGTTGCCTGCCTGCAGGCGTGTGTGTGAGGCCTATTGCATCTACTCTGCCAACTTTTGCCAGTGCACAGTGACACTCATATCTAGTGCAACCGTAGTGTACAGTGAAATAAAAGAACCATTTTTTGACTGTAATCGATTGAATATCAGTTGCTTGCCTACAGGCGTGTGCGTGAGGCCTATTGCATCTACTCTGCCCACTTTTTCCAGTGCACAGTGACACTCATATCTAGTGCAACGGTAGTGTACAGTGACATAAAACAACCCTTTTTTGACTGTAATCAATTGAATATCAGTTTCCTGCCTACAGGCGTTTGTGTGAAGCCTATTGCATCTACTCTGCCAACTTTTGCCAGTGCACAGTGACACTCATATCTAGTGCAACGGTAGTGTACAGTGACAAAAAACAACCCTTTTTTGACTGTAATCGATTGAATATCAGTTGCCTGCCTACAGGCGTGTGTGTGAAGCCTATTGCATCTACTCTGCCAACTTTTGCCAGTGCACAGTGACACTTATATCTAGTGCAACCGTAGTGTACAGTGACATAAAACAACACTTTTTTTTATTGTAATCGATTAAATATCAGTTGCCTGCCTACAGGCGTGTGTGTGAAGCCTATTGCATCTACTCTGCCAACTTTTGCCAGTGCACAGTGACACTCATATCTAGTGCAACGTAGTGTACAGTGAAATAAAAGAACCCTTTTTTGACTGTAATCGATTGAATATCAGTTGCCTGCCTACAGGCGTGTGTGTGAAGCCTATTGCATCTACTCTGCCAACTTTTGCCAGTGCACAGTGACACTCATATCTAGTGCAACCGTAGTGTACAGTGAAATAAAAGAACCCTTTTTTGACTGTAATCGATTGAATATCAGTTGCTTGCCTACAGGCGTGTGTGTGAGGCCTATTGCATCTACTCTGCCCACTTTTTCCAGTGCACAGTGACACTCATATCTAGTGCAACGGTAGTGTACAGTGACATAAAACAACCCTTTTTTGACTGTAATCAATTGAATATCAGTTTCCTGCCTACAGGCGTTTGTGTGAAGCCTATTGCATCTACTCTGCCAACTTTTGCCAGTGCACAGTGACACTCATATCTAGTGCAACGGTAGTGTACAGTGACAAAAAACAACCCTTTTTTGACTGTAATCGATTGAATATCAGTTGCCTGCCTACAGGCGTGTGTGTGAAGCCTATTGCATCTACTATGCCAACTTTTGCCAGTGCACAGTGACACTTATATCTAGTGCAACCGTAGTGTACAGTGACATAAAACAACACTTTTTTTATTGTAATCGATTGAATATCAGTTGCCTGCCTACAGGCGTGTGTGTGAAGCCTATTGCATCTACTCTGCCAACTTTTGCCAGTGCACAGTGACACTCATATCTAGTGCAACGTAGTGTACAGTGAAATAAAAGAACCCTTTTTTGACTGTAATCGATTGAATATCAGTTGCCTGCCTACAGGCGTGTGTGTGAAGCCTATTGCATCTACTCTGCCAACTTTTGCCAGTGCACAGTGACACTCATATCTGGTGCAACGTAGTGTACAGTGAAATAAAAGAACGCTTTTTTGACTGTAATCAATTGAATATCAGTTGCCTGCCTACAGGCGTGTGTGTGAGGCCTATTGCATCTACTCTGCCAACTTTTGCCAGTGCACAGTGACACTCATGTCTAGTGCAACCGTAGTGTACAGTGAAATAAAAGAACCCTTTTTTGACTGTAATCGATTGAATATCAGTTCGCTGCCTACAGGCGTGTGTGTGAGGCCTATTGCATCTACTCTGCCAACTTTTGCCAGTGCACAGTAGCACTCATATCTAGTGCAGCCGTAGTTTACAGTGAAATAAAAGAACCCTTTTTTGACTGTAATCGATTGAATATCAGTTGCCTGCCTACAGGCGTGTGTTTGAGGCCTATTGCATCTACTCTGCCAACATTTGCCAGTGCACAGTGACACTCATATCTAGTGCAACCGTAGTATACCGGGACATAAAACAACCCTTTTTAGACTGTAATCGATTGAATATCAGTTGCCTGCCTACAGGCGTGTGTGTGTGAATCCTATTGCATCTACTCTGCCAACTTTTGCCAGTGCACAGTGACACTCATATCTAGTGCAACAGTAGTGTACAGTGATATAAAACAACCTTTCCTTTGACTGTAATCAATTGAATATCAGTTGCCTGCCTACAGGCGTGTGTGTGAAGCCTATTGCATCTACTCTGCCAACTTTTGCCAATGCACACTAACACTCATATCTAGTGCAACCGTAGTGTACAGTGAAATAAAACAACCCTTTTTTTGACTGTAATCGATTGAATATCAGTTGCCTGCCTACAGGCGTGTGTGTGAAGCCTATTGCATCTACTCTGCCAACTTTTGCCAGTGCACAGTGACACTCATATCTAGTGCAACGTAGTGTACAGTGAAATAAAAGAACCCTTTTTTGACTGTAATCGATTGAATATCAGTTGCCTGCCTACAGGCGTGTGTGTGAAGCCTATTGCATCTACTCTGCCAACTTTTGCCAGTGCACAGTGACACTCATATCTAGTGCAACCGTAGTGTACAGTGAAATAAAAGAACCCTTTTTTGACTGTAATCGATTGAATATCAGTTGCTTGCCTACAGGCATGTGTGTGAGGCCTATTGCATCTACTCTGCCAACTTTTTCCAGTGCACAGTGACACTCATATCTAGTGCAACGGTAGTGTACAGTGACATAAAACAACCCTTTTTTGACTGTAATCAATTGAATATCAGTTTCCTGCCTACAGGCGTTTGTGTGAAGCCTATTGCATCTACTCTGCCAACTTTTGCCAGTGCACAGTGACACTCATATCTAGTGCAACGGTAGTGTACAGTGACAAAAAACAACCCTTTTTTGACTGTAATCGATTGAATATCAGTTGCCTGCCTACAGGCGTGTGTGTGAAGCCTATTGCATCTACTCTGCCAACTTTTGCCAGTGCACAGTGACACTTATATCTAGTGCAACCGTAGTGTACAGTGACATAAAACAACACTTTTTTTACTGTAATCGATTGAATATCAGTTGCCTGCCTACAGGCGTGTGTGTGAAGCCTATTGCATCTACTCTGCCAACTTTTGCCAGTGCACAGTGACACTCATATCTAGTGCAACGTAGTGTACAGTGAAATAAAAGAACCCTTTTTTGACTGTAATCGATTGAATATCAGTTGCCTGCCTACAGGCGTGTGTGTGAGGCCTATTGCATCTACTCTGCCTACTTTTGCCAGTGCACAGTGACACTCATATCTAGTGCAACCGTAGTGTACAGTGAAATAAAAGAACCCTTTTTTGACTGTAATCAATTGAATATCAGTTGCCTGCCTACAGGCGTGTGTGTGAGGCCTATTGCATCTACTCTGCCAACTTTTGCCAGTGCACAGTGACACTCATATCTAGTGCAACCGTAGTGTACAGTGAAATAAAAGAACCCTTTTTTGACTGTAATCGATTGAATATCAGTTTCCTGCCTACAGGCGTGTGTGTGAGGCCTATTGCATCTACTCTGCCAACTTTTGCCAGTGCACAGTGACACTCATATCTAGTGGAAAACATAGTGTACAGTGAAATAAAAGAACCCTTTTTTGACTGTAATCGATTGAATATCAGTTGCCTGCCTACAGGCGTGTGTTTGAGGCCTATTGCATCTAATCTGCCAACATTTGCCAGTGCACAGTGACACTCATATCTAGTGCAACCGTAGTTTACAGTGAAATAAAAGAACCCTTTTTTGACTGTAATCGAATTAATATCAGTTGCCTGCCTGCAGGCGTGTGTGTGAGGCCTATTGCATCTACTCTGCCAACTTTTGCCAGTGCACAGTGACACTCATATCTAGTGCAACCGTAGTGTACAGTGAAATAAAAGAACCCTTTTTTGACTGTAATCGATTGAATATCAGTTGCTTGCCTACAGGCGTGTGCGTGAGGCCTATTGCATCTACTCTGCCCACTTTTTCCAGTGCACAGTGACACTCATATCTAGTGCAACGGTAGTGTACAGTGACATAAAACAACCCTTTTTTGACTGTAATCAATTGAATATCAGTTTCCTGCCTACAGGCGTTTGTGTGAAGCCTATTGCATCTACTCTGCCAACTTTTGCCAGTGCACAGTGACACTCATATCTAGTGCAACCGTAGTGTACAGTGAAATAAAAGAACCCTTTTTTGACTGTAATCGATTGAATATCAGTTTCCTGCCTACAGGCGTGTGTGTGAGGCCTATTGCATCTACTCTGCCAACTTTTGCCAGTGCACAGTGACACTCATATCTAGTGCAACCGTAGTTTACAGTGAAATAAAACAACACTTTTTTTATTGTAATCGATTGAATATCAGTTGCCTGCCTACAGGCGTGTGTGTGAAGCCTATTGCATCTACTCTGCCAACTTTTGCCAGTGCACAGTGACACTCATATCTAGTGCAACCGTAGTGTACAGTGAAATAAAAGAACCCTTTTTTGACTGTAATCGATTGAATATCAGTTGCTTGCCTACAGGCGTGTGTGTGAGGCCTATTGCATCTACTCTGCCAACTTTTGCCAGTGCACAGTGACACTCATATCTAGTGCAACCGTAGTGTACAGTGAAATAAAAGAACCCTTTTTTGACTGTAATCGATTGAATATCAGTTTCCTGCCTACAGGCGTGTGTGTGAGGCCTATTGCATCTACTCTGCCAACTTTTGCCAGTGCACAGTGACACTCATATCTAGTGCAACCGTAGTTTACAGTGAAATAAAAGAACCCTTTTTTGACTGTAATCGAATTAATATCAGTTGCCTGCCTGCAGGCGTGTGTGTGAGGCCTATTGCATCTACTCTGCCAACTTTTGCCAGTGCACAGTGACACTCATATCTAGTGCAACCGTAGTGTACAGTGAAATAAAAGAACCCTTTTTTGACTGTAATCGATTGAATATCAGTTGCCTGCCTACAGGCGTGTGTTTGAGGCCTATTGCATCTACTCTGCCAACATTTGCCAGTGCACAGTGACACTCATATCTAGTGCAACCGTAGTTTACAGTGAAATAAAAGAACCCTTTTTTGACTGTAATCGAATTAATATCAGTTGCCTGCCTGCAGGCGTGTGTGTGAGGCCTATTGCATCTACTCTGCCAACTTTTGCCAGTGCACAGTGACACTCATATCTAGTGCAACCGTAGTGTACAGTGACATAAAAGAACCCTTTTTTTACTCTAATCGATTGAATATCAGTTGCTTGCCTACAGGCGTGTGCGTGAGGCCTATTGCATCTACTCTGCCCACTTTTTCCAGTGCACAGTGACACTCATATCTAGTGCAACGGTAGTGTACAGTGACATAAAACAACCCTTTTTTGACTGTAATCAATTGAATATCAGTTTCCTGCCTACAGGCGTTTGTGTGAAGCCTATTGCATCTACTCTGACAACTTTTGCCAGTGCACAGTGACACTCATATCTAGTGCAACGGTAGTGTACAGTGACAAAAAACAACCCTTTTTTGACTGTAATCGATTGAATATCAGTTGCCTGCCTACAGGCGTGTGTGTGAAGCCTATTGCATCTACTCTGCCAACTTTTGCCAGTGCACAGTGACACTTATATCTAGTGCAACCGTAGTGTACAGTGACATAAAACAACACTTTTTTTATTGTAATCGATTGAATATCAGTTGCCTGCCTACAGGCGTGTGTGTGAAGGCCTATTGCATCTACTCTGCCAACTTTTGCCAGTGCACAGTGACACTCATATCTAGTGCAACGTAGTGTACAGTGAAATAAAAGATCCCTTTTTTGACTGTAATCGATTGAATATCAGTTGCCTGCCTACAGGCGTGTGTGTGAAGGCCTATTGCATCTACTCTGCCAACTTTTGCCAGTGCACAGTGACACTCATATCTAGTGCAACCGTAGTGTACAGTGAAATAAAAGAACCCTTTTTTGACTGTAATCGATTGAATATCAGTTGCTTGCCTACAGGCGTGTGTGTGAGGCCTATTGCATCTACTCTGCCCACTTTTGCCAGTGCACAGTGACACTCATATCTAGTGCAACGTAGTGTACAGTGACATAAAACAACCCTTTTTTGACTGTAATCGATTGAATATCAGTTGTCCTGCCTACAGGCGTGTGTGTGAGGCCTATTGCATCTACTCTGCCAACATTTGCCAGTGCACAGTGACACTCATATCTAGTGCAACCGGTAGTTTACAGTGAAATAAAAGAACCCTTTTTTGACTGTAATCGAATTAATATCAGTTGCCTGCCTGCAGGCGTGTGTGTGAGGCCTATTGCATCTACTGCCAGTGCACAGTGACACTCATATCTAGTGCAACCGTAGTGTACAGTGAAATAAAAGAACCATTTTTTGACTGTAATCGATTGAATATCAGTTGCTTGCCTACAGGGCGTGTGCGTGAGGCCTATTGCATCTACTCTGCCCACTTTTTCCAGTGCACAGTGACACTCATATCTAGTGCAACGGTAGTGTACAGTGACATAAACAACCCTTTTTTGACTGTAATCAATTGAATATCAGTTTCCTGCCTACAGGCGTGTGTGTGAAGCCTATTGCATCTACTCTGCCAACTTTTGCCAGTGCACAGTGACACTCATATCTAGTGCAACGGTAGTGTACAGTGACAAAAAAAAACCCTTTTTTGACTGTAATCGATTGAATATCAGTTGCCTGCTACAGGCGTGTGTGTGAAGCCTATTGCATCTACTCTGCCAACTTTTGCCAGTGCACAGTGACACTCTATATCTAGTGCAACCGTAGTGTACAGTGACATAAAACAACCCTTTTTTTTATTGTAATCGATTAAATATCAGTTGCCTGCCTACAGGCGTGTGTGTGAAGCCTATTGCATCTACTCTGCCAACTTTTGCCAGTGCACAGTGACACTCATATCTAGTGCAACGTAGTGTACAGTGAAATAAAAGAACCCTTTTTTGACTGTAATCGATTGAATATCAGTTGCCTGCCTACAGGCGTGTGTGTGAAGGCCTATTGCATCTACTCTGCCAACTTTTGCCAGTGCACAGTGACACTCATATCTAGTGCAACCGTAGTGTACAGTGAAATAAAAGAACCCTTTTTTGACTGTAATCGATTGAATATCAGTTGCCTTGCCTACAGGCGTGTGTGTGAGGCCTATTGCATCTACTCTGCCCACTTTTTCCAGTGCACAGTGACACTCATATCTAGTGCAACCGTAGTGTACAGTGAAATAAAACAACCCTTTTTTGACTGTAATCAATTGAATATCAGTTTCCTGCCTACAGGCGTTTGTGTGAAGCCTATTGCATCTACTCTGCCAACTTTTGCCAGTGCACAGTGACACTCATATCTAGTGCAACGGTAGTGTACAGTGACAAAAAACAACACTTTTTTGACTGTAATCGATTGAATATCAGTTGCCTGCCTACAGGCGTGTGTGTGAAGCCTATTGCATCTACTATGCCAACTTTTGCCAGTGCACAGTGACACTCATATCTAGTGCAACCGTAGTGTACAGTGACATAAAACAACACTTTTTTTATTGTAATCGATTGAATATCAGTTGCCTGCCTACAGGCGTGTGTGTGAAGCCTATTGCATCTACTCTGCCAACTTTTGCCAGTGCACAGTGACACTCATATCTAGTGCAACGTAGTGTACAGTGAAATAAAAGAACCCTTTTTTGACTGTAATCGATTGAATATCAGTTGCCTGCCTACAGGCGTGTGTGTGAAGCCTATTGCATCTACTCTGCCAACTTTTGCCAGTGCACAGTGACACTCATATCTGGTGCAACGTAGTGTACAGTGAAATAAAAGAACGCTTTTTTGACTGTAATCGATTGAATATCAGTTGCCTGCCTACAGGCGTGTGTGTGAGGCCTATTGCATCTACTCTGCCAACTTTTGCCAGTGCACAGTGACACTCATGTCTAGTGCAACCGTAGTGTACAGTGAAATAAAAGAACCCTTTTTTGACTGTAATCGATTGAATATCAGTTTCCTGCCTACAGGCGTGTGTGTGAGGCCTATTGCATCTACTCTGCCAACTTTTGCCAGTGCACAGTGACACTCATATCTAGTGCAACCGTAGTTTACAGTGAAATAAAAGAACCCTTTTTTGACTGTAATCGATTGAATATCAGTTGCCTGCCTACAGGCGTGTGTTTGAGGCCTATTGCATCTACTCTGCCAACATTTGCCAGTGCACAGTGACACTCATATCTAGTGCAACCATAGTGTACAGTGACATAAAACAACCCTTTTTTGACTGTAATCAATTAAATATCAGTTTCCTGCCTACAGGAGTTTGTGTGAAGCCTATTGCAACTACTCTGCCAACTTTTGCCAGTGCACAGTGACACTCATATCTAGTGCAACCGTAGTGTACAGTGACATAAAACAACCTTTTTTTTGACTGTAATCGATTGAATATCAGTTGCCTGCCTACAGGCGTGTGTGTGAAGCCTATTGCATCTACTCTGCCAACTTTTGCCAATGCACAGTGACACTCATATCTAGTGCAACCGTAGTGTACAGTGACATAAAACAACACTTTTTTTATTGTAATCGATTGAATATCAGTTGCCTGCCTACAAGCGTGTGTGTGAAGCCTATTGCATCTACTCTGCCAACTTTTGCCAGTGCACAGTGACACTCATATCTAGTGCAACCGTAGTGTACAGTGAAATAAAAGAACCCTTTTTTGACTGTAATCGATTGAATATCAGTTGCCTGCCTACAGGCGTGTGTGTGAAGCCTATTGCATCTACTCTGCCAACTTTTGCCAGTGCACAGTGACACTCATATCTAGTGCAACCGTAGTGTACAGTGAAATAAAAGAACCCTTTTTTGACTGTAATCGATTGAATATCAGTTGCTTGCCTACAGGCGTGTGTGTGAGGCCTATTGCATCTACTCTGCCCACTTTTGCCAGTGCACAGTGACACTCATATCTAGTGCAACGGTAGTGTACAGTGACATAAAACAACCCTTTTTTGACTGTAATCAATTGAATATCAGTTTCCTGCCTACAGGCGTTTGTGTGAAGCCTATTGCATCTACTCTGCCAACTTTTGCCAGTGCACAGTGACACTCATATCTAGTGCAACGGTAGTGTACAGTGACAAAAAACAACCCTTTTTTGACTGTAATCGATTGAATATCAGTTGCCTGCCTACAGGCGTGTGTGTGAAGCCTATTGCATCTACTCTGCCAACTTTTGCCAGTGCACAGTGACACTTATATCTAGTGCAACCGTAGTGTACAGTGACATAAAACAACACTTTTTTTATTGTAATCGATTGAATATCAGTTGCCTGCCTACAGGCGTGTGTGTGAAGCCTATTGCATCTACTCTGCCAACTTTTGCCAGTGCACAGTGACACTCATATCTAGTGCAACGTAGTGTACAGTGAAATAAAGAACCCTTTTTTGACTGTAATCGATTGAATATCAGTTGCCTGCCTACAGGCGTGTGTGTGAGGCCTATTGCATCTACTCTGCCTACTTTTGCCAGTGCACAGTGACACTCATATCTAGTGCAACCGTAGTGTACAGTGAAATAAAAGAACCCTTTTTTGACTGTAATCAATTGAATATCAGTTGCCTGCCTACAGGCGTGTGTGTGAGGCCTATTGCATCTACTCTGCCAACTTTTGCCAGTGCACAGTGACACTCATATCTAGTGCAACCGTAGTGTACAGTGAAATAAAAGAACCCTTTTTTGACTGTAATCGATTGAATATCAGTTTCCTGCCTACAGGCGTGTGTGTGAGGCCTATTGCATCTACTCTGCCAACTTTTGCCAGTGCACAGTGACACTCATATCTAGTGCAACCGTAGTTTACAGTGAAATAAAAGAACCCTTTTTTGACTGTAATCGATTGAATATCAGTTGCCTGCCTACAGGCGTGTGTTTGAGGCCTATTGCATCTAATCTGCCAACATTTGCCAGTGCACAGTGACACTCATATCTAGTGCAACCGTAGTTTACAGTGAAATAAAAGAACCCTTTTTTGACTGTAATCGAATTAATATCAGTTGCCTGCCTGCAGGCGTGTGTGTGAGGCCTATTGCATCTACTCTGCCAACTTTTGCCAGTGCACAGTGACACTCATATCTAGTGCAACCGTAGTGTACAGTGAAATAAAAGAACCCTTTTTTGACTGTAATCGATTGAATATCAGTTGCTTGCCTACAGGCGTGTGCGTGAGGCCTATTGCATCTACTCTGCCCACTTTTTCCAGTGCACAGTGACACTCATATCTAGTGCAACGGTAGTGTACAGTGACATAAAACAACCCTTTTTTGACTGTAATCAATTGAATATCAGTTTCCTGCCTACAGGCGTTTGTGTGAAGCCTATTGCATCTACTCTGCCAACTTTTGCCAGTGCACAGTGACACTCATATCTAGTGCAACCGTAGTGTACAGTGAAATAAAAGAACCCTTTTTTGACTGTAATCGATTGAATATCAGTTTCCTGCCTACAGGCGTGTGTGTGAGGCCTATTGCATCTACTCTGCCAACTTTTGCCAGTGCACAGTGACACTCATATCTAGTGCAACCGTAGTTTACAGTGAAATAAAACAACACTTTTTTTATTGTAATCGATTGAATATCAGTTGCCTGCCTACAGGCGTGTGTGTGAAGCCTATTGCATCTACTCTGCCAACTTTTGCCAGTGCACAGTGACACTCATATCTAGTGCAACCGTAGTGTACAGTGAAATAAAAGAACCCTTTTTTGACTGTAATCGATTGAATATCAGTTGCTTGCCTACAGGCGTGTGTGTGAGGCCTATTGCATCTACTCTGCCAACTTTTGCCAGTGCACAGTGACACTCATATCTAGTGCAACCGTAGTGTACAGTGAAATAAAAGAACCCTTTTTTGACTGTAATCGATTGAATATCAGTTTCCTGCCTACAGGCGTGTGTGTGAGGCCTATTGCATCTACTCTGCCAACTTTTGCCAGTGCACAGTGACACTCATATCTAGTGCAACCGTAGTTTACAGTGAAATAAAAGAACCCTTTTTTGACTGTAATCGAATTAATATCAGTTGCCTGCCTGCAGGCGTGTGTGTGAGGCCTATTGCATCTACTCTGCCAACTTTTGCCAGTGCACAGTGACACTCATATCTAGTGCAACCGTAGTGTACAGTGAAATAAAAGAACCCTTTTTTGACTGTAATCGATTGAATATCAGTTGCCTGCCTACAGGCGTGTGTTTGAGGCCTATTGCATCTACTCTGCCAACATTTGCCAGTGCACAGTGACACTCATATCTAGTGCAACCGTAGTTTACAGTGAAATAAAAGAACCCTTTTTTGACTGTAATCAAATTAATATCAGTTGCCTGCCTGCAGGCGTGTGTGTGAGGCCTATTGCATCTACTCTGCCAACTTTTGCCAGTGCACAGTGACACTCATATCTAGTGCAACCGTAGTGTACAGTGAAATAAAAGAACCCTTTTTTTACTCTAATCGATTGAATATCAGTTGCTTGCCTACAGGCGTGTGCGTGAGGCCTATTGCATCTACTCTGCCCACTTTTTCCAGTGCACAGTGACACTCATATCTAGTGCAACGGTAGTGTACAGTGACATAAAACAACCCTTTTTTGACTGTAATCAATTGAATATCAGTTTCCTGCCTACAGGCGTTTGTGTGAAGCCTATTGCATCTACTCTGACAACTTTTGCCAGTGCACAGTGACACTCATATCTAGTGCAACGGTAGTGTACAGTGACAAAAAACAACCCTTTTTTGACTGTAATCGATTGAATATCAGTTGCCTGCCTACAGGCGTGTGTGTGAAGCCTATTGCATCTACTCTGCCAACTTTTGCCAGTGCACAGTGACACTTATATCTAGTGCAACCGTAGTGTACAGTGACATAAAACAACACTTTTTTTATTGTAATCGATTGAATATCAGTTGCCTGCCTACAGGCGTGTGTGTGAAGCCTATTGCATCTACTCTGCCAACTTTTGCCAGTGCACAGTGACACTCATATCTAGTGCAACGTAGTGTACAGTGAAATAAAAGATCCCTTTTTTGACTGTAATCGATTGAATATCAGTTGCCTGCCTACAGGCGTGTGTGTGAAGCCTATTGCATCTACTCTGCCAACTTTTGCCAGTGCACAGTGACACTCATATCTAGTGCAACCGTAGTGTACAGTGAAATAAAAGAACCCTTTTTTGACTGTAATCGATTGAATATCAGTTGCTTGCCTACAGGCGTGTGTGTGAGGCCTATTGCATCTACTCTGCCCACTTTTTCCAGTGCACAGTGACACTCATATCTAGTGCAACGGTAGTGTACAGTGACATAAAACAACCCTTTTTTGACTGTAATCAATTGAATATCAGTTTCCTGCCTACAGGCGTTTGTGTGAAGCCTATTGCATCTACTCTGCCAACTTTTGCCAGTGCACAGTGACACTCATATCTAGTGCAACGGTAGTGTACAGTGACAAAAAACAACCCTTTTTTGACTGTAATCGATTGAATATCAGTTGCCTGCCTACAGGCGTGTGTGTGAAGCCTATTGCATCTACTCTGCCAACTTTTGCCAGTGCACAGTGACACTTATATCTAGTGCAACCGTAGTGTACAGTGACATAAAACAACACTTTTTTTATTGTAATCGATTGAATATCAGTTGCCTGCCTACAGGCGTGTGTGTGAAGCCTATTGCATCTACTCTGCCAACTTTTGCCAGTGCACAGTGACACTCATATCTAGTGCAACGTAGTGTACAGTGAAATAAAAGAACCCTTTTTTGACTGTAATCGATTGAATATCAGTTGCCTGCCTACAGGCGTGTGTGTGAGGCCTATTGCATCTACTCTGCCAACTTTTGCCAGTGCACAGTGACACTCATATCTAGTGCAACCGTAGTGTACAGTGAAATAAAAGAACCCTTTTTTGACTGTAATCAATTGAATATCAGTTGCCTGCCTACAGGCGGGTGTGTGAGGCCTATTGCATCTACTCTGCCAACTTTTGCCAGTGCACAGTGACACTCATATCTAGTGCAACCGTAGTGTACAGTGAAATAAAAGAACCCTTTTTTGACTGTAATCGATTGAATATCAGTTTCCTGCCTACAGGCGTGTGTGTGAGGCCTATTGCATCTACTCTGCCAACTTTTGCCAGTGCACAGTGACACTCATATCTAGTGCAACCGTAGTTTACAGTGAAATAAAAGAACCCTTTTTTGACTGTAATCGATTGAATATCAGTTGCCTGCCTACAGGCGTGTGTTTGAGGCCTATTGCATCTAATCTGCCAACATTTGCCAGTGCACAGTGACACTCATATCTAGTGCAACCGTAGTTTACAGTGAAATAAAAGAACCCTTTTTTGACTGTAATCGAATTAATATCAGTTGCCTGCCTGCAGGCGTGTGTGTGAGGCCTATTGCATCTACTCTGCCAACTTTTGCCAGTGCACAGTGACACTCATATCTAGTGCAACCGTAGTGTACAGTGAAATAAAAGAACCCTTTTTTGACTGTAATCGATTGAATATCAGTTGCTTGCCTACAGGCGTGTGCGTGAGGCCTATTGCATCTACTCTGCCCACTTTTTCCAGTGCACAGTGACACTCATATCTAGTGCAACGGTAGTGTACAGTGACATAAAACAACCCTTTTTTGACTGTAATCGATTGAATATCAGTTGCTTGCCTACAGGCGTGTGCGTGAGGCCTATTGCATCTACTCTGCCAACTTTTGCCAGTGCACAGTGACACTCATATCTAGTGCAACGGTAGTGTACAGTGACAAAAAACAACCCTTTTTTGACTGTAATCGATTGAATATCAGTTGCCTGCCTACAGGCGTGTGTGTGAAGCCTATTGCATCTACTCTGCCAACTTTTGCCAGTGCACAGTGACACTTATATCTAGTGCAACCGTAGTGTACAGTGAAATAAAAGAACCCTTTTTTGACTGTAATCAATTGAATATCAGTTGCCTGCCTACAGGCGTGTGTGTGAGGCCTATTGCATCTACTCTGCAAAATTTTGCCAGTGCACAGTGACACTCATATCTGGTGCAACGTAGTGTACAGTGAAATAAAAGAACACTTTTTTGACTGTAATCAATTGAATATCAGTTGCCTGCCTACAGGCGTGTGTGTGAGGCCTATTGCATCTACTCTGCCAACTTTTGCCAGTGCACAGTGACACTCATATCTAGTTCAACCGTAGATTACAGTGAAATAAAAGAACCATTTTTTGACTGTAATCGATTGAATATCAGTTGCCTGTCTACAGGCGTGTGTGTGAGGCCTATTGCATCTACTCTGCCAACTTTTGCCAGTGCACAGTGACACTCATATCTAGTGCAACCGTAGTGTACAGTGAAATAAAAGAACCCTTTTTTGACTGTAATCAATTGAATATCAGTTGCTTGCCTACAGACGTGTGTGTGAGGCCTATTGCATCTACTCTTCCAACTTTTGCCAGTGCACAGTGACACTCATATCTAGTGCAACCGTAGTGTACAGTGACATAAAACAACTCTTTTTTGACTGTAATCGATTGAATATCAGTGGCCTGCCTACAGGCGTGTGTGTGAAGCCTATTGCATCTACTCTGCCAACTTTTGCCAGTGCACAGTGACACTCATATCTAGTGCAACGTAGTGTACAGTGAAATAAAAGAACCCTTTTTTGACTGTAATCGATTGAATATCAGTTGCCTGCCTACAGGCGTGTGTGTGAAGCCTATTGCATCTACTCTGCCAACTTTTGCCAGTGCACAGTGACACTCATATCTAGTGCAACCGTAGTGTACAGTGAAATAAAAGAACCCTTTTTTGACTGTAATCAATTGAATATCAGTTGCCTGCCTACAGGCGTGTGTGTGAGGCCTATTGCATCTACTCTGCAAAATTTTGCCAGTGCACAGTGACACTCATATCTGGTGCAACGTAGTGTACAGTGAAATAAAAGAACACTTTTTTGACTGTAATCAATTGAATATCAGTTGCCTGCCTACAGGCGTGTGTGTGAGGCCTATTGCATCTACTCTGCCAACTTTTGCCAGTGCACAGTGACACTCATATCTAGTGCAACCGTAGTGTACAGTGACATAAAACAACACTTTTTTGACTGTAATCAATTGAATATCAGTTGCCTGCCTACAGGCGTGTGTGTGAAGCCTATTGCATCTACTGTGCCAACTTTTGCCAGTGCACAGTGACACTCATATCTAGTGCAACGTAGTGTACAGTGAAATAAAAGAACAATTTTTTGACTGTAATCGATTGAATATCAGTTGCCTGCCTACAGGCGTGTGTGTGAGGCCTATTGCATCTACTCTGCCAACTTTTGCCAGTGCACAGTGACACTCATATCTAGTGCAAACGTAGTGTACAGTGACATAAAACAACCCTTTTTTGACTGTAATCGATTGAATATCAGTTTCCTGCCTAGAGGCGTGTGTGTGAAGCCTATTGCATCTACTCTGCCAACTTTTGCCAGTGCACAGTGACACTCATATCTAGTGCAACCGTAGTGTACAGTGACATAAAACAACCCTTTTTTGACTGTAATCGATTGAATATCAGTTGCCTGCCAAGTTTTGGCAGTGCACAGTGACACTCATATCTAGTGCAACCGTAGTGTACAGTGACATAAAACAACCCTTTTTTGACTGTAATCGATTGAATATCAGTTGCCTGCCTACAGGCGTGTGTGTGAAGCCTATTGCATCTACTCTGTTAACTTTTGCCAGTGCACAGTGACACTCATATCTAGTGCAACCGTAGTTTACAGTGAAATAAAAGAACCCTTTTTTGACTGTAATCGATTGAATATCAGTTGCCTGCCTACAGGCGTGTGTGTGAGGCCTATTGCATCTACTCTGCCAACTTTTGCCAGTGCACAGTGACACTCATATCTAGTGCAACCGTAGTGTACAGTGAAATAAAAGAACCCTTTTTTGACTGTAATCGATTGAATATCAGTTGCTTGCCTACAGGCGTGTGTGTGAGGCCTATTGCATCTACTCTGCCAACATTTGCCAGTGCACAGTGACACTCATATCTAGTGCAACCGTAGTTTACAGTGAAATAAAAGAACCCTTTTTTGACTGTAATCGATTGAATATCAGTTGCCTGCCTGCTGGCGTGTGTGTGAGGCCTATTGCATCTACTCTGCCAACTTTTGCCAGTGCACAGTGACACTCATATCTAGTGCAACCGTAGTGTACAGTGAAATAAAAGAACCCTTTTTTGACTGTAATCGATTGAATATCAGTTGCTTGCCTACAGGCGTGTGTGTGAGGCCTATTGCATCTACTCTGCCCACTTTTTCCAGTGCACAGTGACACTCATATCTAGTGCAACGGTAGTGTACAGTGACATAAAACAACCCTTTTTTGACTGTAATCAATTGAATATCAGTTTCCTGCCTACAGGCGTTTGTGTGAAGCCTATTGCATCTACTCTGCCAACTTTTGCCAGTGCACAGTGACACTCATATCTAGTGCAACGGTAGTGTACAGTGACAAAAAACAACCCTTTTTTGACTGTAATCGATTAAATATCAGTTGCCTGTCTACAGGCGTGTGTGTGAAGCCTATTGCATCTACTCTGCCAACTTTTGCCAGTGCACAGTGACACTCATATCTAGTGCAACCGTAGTGTACAGTGAAATAAAAGAACCCTTTTTTGACTGTAATCGATTGAATATCAGTTGCCTGCCTACAGGCGTGTGTGTGAAGCCTATTGCATCTACTCTGCCAACTTTTGCCAGTGCACAGTGACACTCATATCTAGTGCAACCGTAGTGTACAGTGAAATAAAAGAACCCTTTTTTGACTGTAATCAATTGAATATCAGTTGCTTACCTACAGGCGTGTGTGTGAGGCCTATTGCATCTACTCTGCCAACTTTTGCCAGTGCACAGTGACACTCATATCTGGTGCAACGTAGTGTACAGTGAAATAAAAGAACGCTTTTTTGACTGTAATCAATTGAATATCAGTTGCCTGCCTACAGGCGTGTGTGTGAGGCCTATTGCATCGACTCTGCCAACTTTTGCCAGTGCACAGTGACACTCATATCTAGTGCAACCGTAGATTACAGTGAAATAAAAGTACCATTTTTTGACTGTAATCGATTGAATATCAGTTGCCTGCCTACAGGCGTGTGTGTGAGGCCTATTGCATCTACTCTGCCAACTTTTGCCAGTGCACAGTGACACTCATATCTAGTGCAACCGTAGTGTACAGTGAAATAAAAGAACCCTTTTTTGACTGTAATCAATTGAATATCAGTTGCTTGCCTACAGGCGTGTGTGTGAGGCCTATTGCATCTACTCTGCCAACTTTTGCCAGTGCACAGTGACACTCATATCTAGTGCAACCGTAGTGTACAGTGACATAAAACAACCCTTTTTTGACTGTAATCGATTGAATATCAGTTTCCTGCCTACAGGCGTGTGTGTGAAGCCTATTGCATCTACTCTGCCAACTTTTGCCAGTGCACAGTGACACTCATATCTAGTGCAACCGTAGTGTACAGTGAAATAAAAGAACCCTTTTTTGACTGTAATCAATTGAATATCAGTTGCCTGCCTACAGGCGTGTGTGTGAGTCCTATTGCATCTACTCTGCCAAATTTTGCCAGTGCACAGTGACACTCATATCTAGTGCAACGTAGTGTACAGTGAAATAAAAGAACGCTTTTTTGACTGTAATCAATTGAATATCAGTTGCCTGCCTACAGGCGTGTGTGTGAGGCCTATTGCATCTACTCTGCCAACTTTTGCCAGTGCACAGTGACACTCATATCTCTTGCAACCGTAGTGTACAGTGAAATAAAAGAACTCTTTTTCGACTGTAATCGATCGAATATCAGTTGCCTGCCTACAGGCGTGTGTGTGAGGCCTATTGCATCTACTCTGCCAACTTTTGCCAGTGCACAGTGACACTCATATCTAGTGCAACGGTAGTGAACAGTGACATAAAACAACCCTTTTTTGACTGTAATCAATTGAATATCAGTTTCCTGCCTACAGGCGTTTGTGTGAAGCCTATTGCATCTACTCTGCCAACTTTTGCCAGTGCACAGTGATACTCATATCTAGTGCAACGGTAGTGTACAGTGACAAAAAACAACCCTTTTTTGACTGTAATCGATTGAATATCAGTTGCCTGCCTACAGGCGTGTGTGTGAAGCCTATTGCATCTACTCTGCCAACTTTTGCCAGTGCACAGTGACACTTATATCTAGTGCAACCGTAGTGTACAGTGACATAAAACAACACTTTTTTTTATTGTAATCGATTGAATATCAGTTGCCTGCCTACAGGCGTGTGTGTGAAGCCTATTGCATCTACTCTGCCAACTTTTTCCAGTGCACAGTGACAATCATATCTAGTGCAACGTAGTGTACAGTGAAATAAAAGAACCCTTTTTTGACTGTAATCAATTGAATATCAGTTGCCTGCCTACAGGCGTGTGTGTGAGGCCTATTGCATCTACTCTGCCAACTTTTGCCAGTGCACAGTGACACTCAATCTAGTGCAACCGTAGTTTACAGTGAAATAAACAAACAATTTTTTGACTGTAATCGATTGAATATCAGTTGCCTGCCTACAGGCGTGTGTGTGAGGCCTATTGCATCTACTCTGCCAACTTTTGCCAGTGCACAGTGACACTCATATCTAGTGTAACCGTAGTGTACAGTGAAATAAAAGAACCCTTTTTTGACTGTAATCAATTGAATATCAGTTGCTTGCCTACAGGTGTGTGTGTGAGGCCTATTGCATCTACTCTGCCAACTTTTGCCAGTGCACAGTGACACTCATATCTAGTGCAACCGTAGTGTACAGTGACATAAAACAACCCTTTTTTGACTGTAATCGATTGAATATCAGTTGCCTGCCTACAGGCGTGTGTGTGAAGCCTATTGCATCTACTCTGCCAACTTTTGCCAGTGCACAGTGACACTCATATCTAGTGCAACCGTAGTGTACAGTGAAATAAAAGAACCCTTTTTTGACTGTAATCAATTGAATATCAGTTGCCTGCCTACAGGCGTGTGTGTGAAGCCTATTGCATCTACTCTGCCAACTTTTGCCAGTGCACAGTGACACTCATATCTAGTGCAACGGTAGTGTACAGTGACATAAAACAACCCTTTTTTGACTGTAATCAATTGAATATCAGTTGCCTGCCAACTTTTGCCAGTGCACAGTGACACTCATATCTAGTGCAACCGTAGTGTACAGTGACATAAAACAACCCTTTTTTGACTGTAATCGATTGCATATCAGTTTCCTGCCTACAGGCGTGTGTGTGAAGCCTATTGCATCTATTCTGCCCACTTTTTCCAGTGCACAGTGACACTCACATCTAGTGCAACCGTAGTGTAAAATGAAATAAAAGAACCCTTTTTTGACTGTAATCGATTGAATATCAGTTGCCTGCCTACAGGCGTGTGTGAGAAGCCTATTGCATCTACTCTGCCAACTTTTGCCAGTGCACAGTGACACTCATATCTAGTGCAACCGTAGTGTACAGTGACATAAAACAACCCTTTTTTGACTGTAATCGATTTAATATCAGTTTCCTGCCTACAGGCGTGTGTGTGAAGCCTATTGCATCTACTCTGCCAACTTTTGCCAGTGCACAGTGACACTCACATCTAGTGCAACCGTAGTGTACAGTGACATAAAACAACCCTTTTTTGACAGTAATTGATTGAATATCAGTTTCCTGCCTACAGGCGTGTGTGTGAAGCCTATTGCATCTATTCTGCCCACTTTTGCAAGTGCACAGTGAAACTCACATCTAGTGCAACCGTAGTGTACAGTGAAATAAAACAAACCTTTTTTGACTGTAATCGATTGAATATCAGTTGCCTGCCTACAGGCGTGTGTGTTGGAAGCCTATTGCATCTACTCTGCCAACTTTTGCCAGTGCACAGTGACACTCATATCTAGTGCAACCGTACTGTACAGTGACATAAAACAACCCTTTTTTTATTGTAATCGATTGAATATCAGTTGCCTGCCTACAGGCGTTTGTGTGAAGCCTATTGCATCTACTCTGCCAACTTGTGCCAGTGCACAGTGACACTCATATCTGGTGCAACCGTATTGTACAGTGAAATAAAATAACCCTTTTTTTTCTGTAATCGATTGAATATCAGTTGCCTGCCTACAGGCGTGTGTGTGAGGCCTATTGCATCTACTCTGCCAACTTTTGCCAGTGCACAGTGACACTCATATCTAGTGCAACCGGAGTGTACAGTGAAATAAAATAACCCTTTTTTGACTGTAATCGATTGAATATCAGTTGCATGCCTACAGGCGTGTGTGTGAGGCCTACAGCGCCTACTCTGCCAACTTTTGCCAGTGCACAGTGACACTCATATGTCTGATGTCACAGTAGCTTGCACGCATATTACCACTAATCTTAAATAAAAAATGTCAGGCAGAGGCAGGCCACCCCGCAGGGGCCGTTGTGGTCGTGGTGCTGTGATTCCCTTTGGCCCTAGAATAATGCCCATTTTTCAGAGGCAACGTACCCTAAACTTGAAAAGTTCTGAGGACATGGTTGACTGGCTAACACAGCACACCCAATCTTCTACAGCTTCCGCTCGGAACCTAGACGCACCATCCTCCTAATGCTTAGCTTCGGGCACCTCTCCAGTTACCACTGCCGCCACCATCAACACTAGCACCACAACCGCTTCACTTGATCCGTCAGCAGAGTTATTTACACATCCGTTGGAAGAAATGGGTGATGCACAAACATTAGTGCCAGAGGATGTAGATAACAGGCATATTTTCCAGTCAGACAGCATTACACACATGGACGTGCGGTCTGATAATGATGATGATGTTGTACCCAGTGCTGCTTCCTTTGTTGAGTTGTCAGACACAAGTGAAGCGGTTGATGATGACGATGCGTTCGTGGATGTCACGTGGGTGCCAGCTATAAGAGAAGAAGAACAGGAGGAAAGTTCAGATGGGGAGACAGAGAGGAGGAGGAGACGAGTTGGAAGCAGCGGGAGGTCGTCGAAAGTAGGGTCAGCCAGACAGCACGCCAGTCAACGCATGCTGTTGCCACCTCCAGAATGCCGTCATTGCAGAGCTCAGCAGTGTGGCAATTTTTTCGTGTGTCTCCCTGTGACAACAGCGATGCCATTTGCAACCTGTGCGAAAAGAAACTGAGTCGTGGGAAGTCCAACACCCACCTAGGTACAACTTCTTTGCGAAGGCACATGATGTCACATCACAAATGCCTATGGGATCAACACATGAGTACAAGCAGCACACAAAGTCAAAGCCGCCATCCTCCTCCTGGTCCAGCATCTTCAGCCACGTCAACCACTGCTGCCCTGCTTGCCCCCTCTCAACCATTCGCCACTCCGTGTCTCACCCTGAGCAGTCCCTGCTCATCTGCCCACAGTCAGGTGTCTGTCAAGGATATGTTTGAGCGTACGAAGCCAATGTCACAAAGTCACCCCCTTGCCCGGCAACTGACAGCTGGCTTGTCTGAACTCTTAGCCCGCCAGCTTTTACCATACAAGCTGGTGGAGTCTGAGGTGTTCAAAAAATTTGTAGCTATTGGGACACCGCAGTGGAAGGTACCCGGACGAAATTTCTTTGCACAAAAGGCAATACCCAACCTGTACTCGATTGTGCAAAAGGAAGTAAAGGCATCTCTGACACACAGTGTTGGGGCAAGGGTCCATCTGACCACTGATACCTGGTCTGCAAAGCATGGTCAGGGCAGGTATATCACCTACACTGCGCATTGGGTAAACCTGGTGACGGCTGCCAAGCATGGAATACGTGGCTCTGCAGAGGAGTTGGTGACACCGCCACGACTTGCAGGCAGGCCTGCTGCCACCTCCTCTACTCCTCCTACTCCATCCTCTTCCATAACCTCCTCGGCTGAGTCCTCTTCTGCTGCTGCTATGTCTTGCTCCACATCAACGGCACCCGCCCCAGCTCCAAAGGTACCATTCCACTTCCCGGATACGGCAGTGTCACGCCGTCCTGGGGTTGACTTCCCTGAAAGCAGAGAGTCACACCGGACCAGCACTCCTGTCCGCCCTGAACGCACAGGTGGATCAGTGGCTGACTCCGCACCAACTGGAGATCGGCAAAGTGTTTTGTGACAATGGAAGAAATGTGTTGGCGGCATTGAATTTGGGCAAGTTGACACATGTGCCGTGTATGGCACATGTGTGTAATCTGATTGTACAACGCTTTGTGCATAAGCACCCAGGCTTACAGGACGTCCTGAAGCAGGCCAGGAAGGTGTGTGCCCATTTCAGGCATTCCTACACGGCCATGGCGCACTTTACAGATATCCAGAAGCGAAACAACATGGCAGCGAGGCGCTTGATTTTAGACAGCCCGACACCTTGGAATTCAACACTCCTAATGTTCGACCGCCTGCTCCAACAAGAAAAGGCTGTTAACGAGTATTTGTATGACCGGGGTGCTAGGACAGCCTCTGCGGAGCTGGGGATTTTTTTGCCCCGTTACTGGACTCTCATGCGCAATGCCTTTAGGCTTATGCGTCCTTTTGAGGAGGTGACAAACCTGGTCAGTCGCACCCAGGGCACCATCAGCGACATCATACCATTTGTTTTCTTTCTGGAGCGTGCCCTGCGAAGAGTGCTGGATCAGGCCGTAGATGAGCGTGAAGAAGAAGAGGAAGAATTGTGGTCACCATCACCACCAGAAACCGCCTTATCAGCATCGCTTGCTGGACCTGCTGCAACGCTGGAAGAGGATTGTGAGGAAGAGGAGTCAGAGGAGGAATGTGGCTTTGAGGAGGAGGAGGAAGACCAACCACAACAAGCATCCCAGGGTGCACGTTGTCACCTATCTGGTACCCGTGGTGTTGTACGTGGCTGGGGGGAAGAACATACCTTCAGTGAGATCACTGAAGACGAGGAACGGGACATGACTAGCTCAGCATCCAACCTTGTGCAAATGGGGTCTTTCATGCTGTCGTGCCTGTTGAGGGACCCTCGTATAAAAAGGATGAAGGAGAACGACCTGTACTGGGTGTCCACGCTACTAGACCCCGGTATAACCAGAAAGTGCATGAAATGTTACCGAATTACCACAAGTCTTAAAGGATGCAGCACTTCTAAAATAAATTAAAAAGTATGCTTTACACAGCGTTTAAGGGTGATGTCACAGCACAACGGCAATCTAACAACGGAAGAGGTGAACATAATCCTCCTCCTCCCATGACCACTCCAGCAAGGAGAGGACGCTTTATAGATGTGTTGTTGATGGAGGACATGCCGGTCTTTTTAAGTCCTATGGATCGCCACAGCCCTTCGGTGTCCACCCTCAGAGAACGACTCGACCGTCAGGTAACAGACTACCTCGCCATATCTACAGATATCGACACTTTGAGGAGCGATGAACCCCTTGACTACTGGGTATGCACGCTTGCCCTGTGGCCCGAGCTATCCAAATTTGCCATGGAACTTCTGTCCTTGCCCACTTCAAGTGTCCAGTCAGAAAGGACCTTCAGTGCAGCAGGAGGTTTTGTCACTGAGAAGAGAAGTCGCCTAGGTCAAAAAAGTCTAGATTACCTCACCTTTATTAAGATGAATGAGGGATGGATCCCGAAGGGACTGACAGTGGGCGATACATTTGGCAAACTAACATCAATTTTTCTGGTCGCTGCAACAATACCTAATTTTTGCATTTAAATTCTTTTATTTTAGAAGGCGTACAGCATGTAATGAAAAATAAAGCATTTTTGAACAGTCTTGCATAACAGTTGTGCAAAAATACATATTTACAAGAAAGATATTTTGTGAAAGTTAGCTGGCTAGTCCTTCTTATTTTTACTTTTTAGGTTAATAATGTTTCTTATTTTTTACTGTGATTGCAATTTAAGAGATACCTAAAACATGGTAAAACAGACAATAGTAAAGAGTATATCTGCAGGAAACACCAGTCCTATTAGCTATCATCCCTCCAGCAGTATTAGCTTATTATTTACAATATCTAACCTGGGCAATCACCCTTGGGTTAACCTAGGGCAGGCTTCAGTAAGCGACCTCTCCTTTCCTGGGATGATTTTGCTGCCGGTTGCTTCTGAAGGGTCTCCAGGGCTCCCCCACTCCGGTCCTTCCCCCAGTGTCGCTTCAACCAGTAAAAAATGTTTTATATTTGTAAAGCGACCCAATGATCCCCCTTGATATCTTTACAAATTTTGGAGAACCAATTTAAGACCGGTGTCCCCTGTTTCTGGGTCAGGGGGTGTGTGAAATGCCTCAGCCTACAGTAATTGTGATATTTTTGACAGCGGTAGCTCATGCTTGTCCCTCAGTTCCTCATAGGTGAGCATCTGGCCCTTTACTAACCAGTCTCCCAGTCCATCTAGTTTCCTTGACCTCCACCAGTGTTAGGATGTTGTGCTCATGTGTTTCGGGGCCTGAGGGTGGTCAAGAATTATGGGCCTTTTGGGTGGATCCAGGGAACAAACACGTGTGTTTCTTGGCGCATTTCCAGTATGATAGTGAGTGTCTGATTAGGGGGTTTGGTGAGTTTTTAAGGCTCTGAGGCAGTTCTGATAGCCAAGCCATCTTGTCCCAGGTTAAGGGCCTTAAAGTGTGGTTCTCTAAATACACACAGGCTGGTTGATGACATATAGAATGTGCTATTGGGAGGAAAGATAGGTGACGTAACAGGTATTAAACTGATAGGAATGAATAGTACAACTTAATACACCACTCCTATCTGGTGGCACATTACATTGCACATGCAGTGCCCCAAATTTGAAGTAGGAGGTCCGACCAAGCATATTTTTCCATCTCCCTGTTCCAAAAATCCATGCCATATACACGTCCCCTGATAGGTGACGTAACAGGTATTAAACTTATAGGAATGAATAGTATAACTTAATACACCACTCCTATCTGGTGGCACCTTAGATTGCACGCGCAGTGCCCCAAATTCGAAGTGGGAGGACCGACCAAGCATCTTTTTCCATCTCCCTGTTCCAAAAATCCATGCCATATACATGTCCCCTGATAGGTGACGTAACAGGTATTAAACTGATAGAAATGAATAGTACAACTTAATACACCACTCCTATCTGGTGGCACATTACATTGCACGCGCAGTGCCCCAAATTTGAAGTAGGAGGTCCGACCAAGCATCTTTTTCCATCTCCCTGTTCCAAAAATCCATGCCATATACACGTCCCCTAATAGTGGACATAACAGGGATTAAACCGATAGGAATAGTACTACTTAAAAGTACACACCATATAATAACGCAGACCGAGGCAATGCAGAGAGAGGAGTCTGAAGAAGAGTAGTCAGAGGAGGAAGGTGGCTTTGAGGAGGTGGAAGACCAAACACAGCAGGCGTCCCAGGGGGCTTGTTGTCACCTTTCAGGGACCCTTGGTGGCTGGGTGGAGGAAGAGTCCTTCAATGACATCAGTGAGGACAAGGAATGGGCATGGCTAGCTTGGTATCCAACCTTGTGCAAATGGGGAGTTTGCGGTTGTGCAAAGGGACTGTTTGCGGTTGTTTGTGGTGCATTAAACAAGGATATTGGTCTGTTACTGTGAAGCTAGTGTAACCCTTACACTACCTGATCGATTCAACATAATACCTGATGTTTTAAAGCATGTTATTCCAAACAATTTAGGAATGTTAGGTGATTTATGCCCTTTATGGCTTAAAACCAGACTCTGCATCAACTATGTAATTTTCCGTGGAAGTTTTGCCATGGATCCCCCTCCGGCATGCCACAGTCCAGGTGTTAGTCCCCTTGAAACAACTTTCCCATCACTATTGTGGCCAGAAAGAGTCCCTGTGGGTTTTGAAATTCGCCTGCCCATTGAAGTCTATGGTGGTTCGCCGATGTTCCTCCATTCGCGAACATTTGATGGAATTCGCGTCCGGGGTTCGCGAACCGAAAATTTGATGTTCGCGACATCACTAGTCTGGAGCGGAAGCCTGAGAGAGTAATCATGGACATATTTGGTAACTATAGACAGGAAACAAATGGGGGGAAAGATGAAAAGAGAGTAAGGGGAGATAGGAGGATTTAAAGTGAGGAGGGGTGAGCAATTTAGGAGTCAAGTACAGAGACAGGTTAAGAAGAGAGTGAGATCTGGAGAACTAGAGCAGTGGCAGAGCTAGTGCATATATAAAATCACATATATAGTTGTGAGCATGCAAGTTGTTGCTAATGCTTGCGGGCTCGCATAGCGAGCCCGCGGCCTTCGCAAATCGAAGGCCTCAGTTGCTGGCGTGGAGCGCCAAAGGCGCTCCTTGCCAGCAACTGCGGCCCTCAGAAAAAGTACGACACACGTTTCGACCAATTACGACCTCGCATCAATCACATACATAAAAAGCTTACCTACAGCAAGAGGAAGCATCCAGGACCTCAAAAAAGTTACACCTCAATTTACCTCAAAATAAAAGAGTTTAGACACTAAAAAATTCTCTAAGGAAGAGAAAAAATGGCCGCCGAACAAAATGAAAACGAGGCTACAGGACTCTAAACATGCAAAACACCACCAGAAACATGCAAAACACCACAAAACAGCTACGGATATTCCTCCACACCGCATACCACACATTAGCCGCCATTTTAGAACAATAACTTCTACAATGCGGAAGTACACAGCTACGCTAACGGTTTTGTATTGTGCATGCACACTATTACACTCCACGCATTCATCACGCTTACACAGCAGCCCCACAGCACTAATGCTGCAGGAACATCAAA
Source organism: Discoglossus pictus (assembly GCA_027410445.1). NCBI lineage: Eukaryota > Metazoa > Chordata > Amphibia > Anura > Alytidae > Discoglossus > Discoglossus pictus. The sequence goes on from CM050169.1 coordinate 98,438,839, forward strand.
ACAGATTGCCAGCTCTTCAACAGAATGCTTCCTCCATATATTGCTTGAAAATAGGTAAAGTATACTACTTTATTAATGTATTATTTATTTTATTATTATACAACAAACAGCATTAGTTCACTAACAATTTCATTGCCGTAATTTTTTGACGGTCAATTCACTAGTAAATATATAAATATATATATGGGTCTGTGTCTATATATATATATATATATATATATATATATGTGTGTGTACATATACATATAACATATTTATAAATAAATATATATTTGTGTGTATATACAGTATCTCACAAAAGTGAGTACACCCCTCACATTTTTGTACATATTATATTATATCTTTTCATGTGACAACACTGAAGAAATTACACTCTGCTACAAAGTAAAATAGTAAGAGTACAGCCTGTATAACAGTGTAAATTTGCTGTCTCTCAAAATAACTCAACACACAGCTATTAGTGTCTAAACTGGTGGTTTAGCAATTTCATATGACAGGTTCCAATCAGAACAGGACTCACCATGGCCAACCAACGAAGTTGAGTGCTTGTGCGCAGCGTCATATCCAGAGGTTTGCTTTGGGAAATAGACGTATGAGTGCTGCCAGCATTGCTGAAGAGGTTGAAGGGGTTGAAGAGTTGGTCTGCATGGCTGTTGTCCTGTAAGGAAGCCTTTTCTAAAGATGATACACAACAAAGCACGCAAACAGCTTGCTGAAGACAAATAGACTAAGGACATGGATTACTGGAACCATGTCCTGTGGTCAGATTCACTTATTTGGTTCAGATGGTGTCACGCGTGTGTGGCGGGAAAGGTTGAGGAGTACAAAGACAAGTGTGCCTTGCCTACCGTCAAGCATGGTGGTGGGAGTGTCATGGTCTGGGCCTGCATGAGTGCTTCCAGCACTGGGGAGCTACAGTTCATTGAGGGAACCATGAATGCCAACATGTACTGTGACATACTGAAGCAGAGCATGACATCCTCCCATCGGAGACTGGGCTGCAGGGCAGTATTCCAACATGATAACAACCCCAAACTCACCTCCAAGACGACCATTGCCTTGCTAAAGAAGCTGAAGGTAAAGGTGATGGACTGGCCGAGCATGTCTCCAGACCTAAACCCTATTGACCCTCTGTGGGGCATCCTCAAACAGAAGGTGGGGGAGTGCAAGGTCTCTAACATCCACCATTTCTGTGATGTCATCATGGAGGAGTGGAAGAGGACTCCAGTGGCAACCAGTGAAGCTCTGGTGAACTCCTTGCCCATGAGGGTAAAGGTGGTGCTGGAAAATAATGGTGGCCACACAAAATATTGACACTTTGGGCCCAATTTGGACTTTTCCTCTTAGGGGTGTACTCATTTTTGTTGCCAACGGTTTAGACATTAATGGCTCTGTGTTGAGCTATTTTGAGGGTACAGCAAATTTACACTGTTATACAGGCTGTACACTTACTACTTTACATTGTAGCAGAGTGTCATTTCTGAAAAGATATAATAAAATATTTACAAAAATGTGAAGAGTGTACTATTGTGAGGTACTGCATATATATATATATATATATATATATGTATATATATATGTGTGTGTGTGCGTGTATGTATATATATACACGTATATACAATTACATATGCATAAACATATATACATATATATCTATATATACACACACACACCTATATAAATACTTTCTTACCTGCCCGATGCGGCACACTCCACCTGGTGTGAGGAGGGGCCACGGCACGCTAGAGTGCTATGGGGGCCACAGAGGTATATGGGGTCACAGGGGCCTGCAAGGACTGATGGGGCCACAAAAGGTTGAGGGAGGAAACAGATATTTGCGGGGGTGCCACGGGGGCCTGCAATGACTGAGCGGGCCTCAAGGGGCCACAGGGGTCTGAGGTAGGCCACAGAGATCCTCGAGGGGCCACAGGAGGCTGAGGGTGCACACAGGTGGCTGATGAAGGCCGCAGAGGTCCGTGAGGGGCCACAGGAGACTGAGGGGGAACACATAGTGTGGGGGTTGCAGAGGTTTGCGAGGGGCCACAGGAGGCTGAGGGGTAACAAAGGGGGCCACAGGGACTTGCGGGGGCCCCTGGGGGACCACAGTGGGTTATAAGGGTCTGCAGGGGCAACAGCGGACCCACAGGGTCTGCATGGGGCGCAGAGAGGCCACAAGGGGCTGCCAGGGGACCACAGAGGATCCACAGGGGCCAAAGGGCCTTGAGGGGGCAAATGGGGCTCCTGTTGGGAGCCACAGGGGCCATAAAGGGCTGCATGGGCCACAGGTTCCCCCAGGGAGGTCTTCAGGGGCCACAAGGTGCCTTGAATGCCACAGGGGGTTCATGGGGGCCATGGGGGCCTTAAAAGACCCACAGGGGCCACAAAGGGTCTGCTGGGGGCACAGAGGACTCACATGGGCTTCAGAAAACCTGTGGGGCCACTTGAGGGCTCCTTGGGCCACAGTGGACTTTCAGGGGCCTTAGTAGAGCTGTTGGGGCCACTTTGGTCTGGCTTGGGGCCACATATGATCTACTGGGGCCACTGGAGGGCTGCAGGGGCCAAAGGGGGCGTAGGGAAGCCACAGGGCCACAGAGGACTCACAGGGGCCACAGGGAACCCACAAAATGGGCCCCTCAGAGGCCAGAAGCCTCAGTGCAAGGCACCCATTGCACCGGCGGTAGCTCTGCCCCTGAATGAGAGAGTGTTTGAGAGAGTTGGAGGGGTATTATTAACGGTTTGATTTTAGGAGCCAGAACTGAATCTAACACACATCAGAATAATAATAATAATCACATTCAGCAGAAAAAATTGTTACAATACAGAGCTCAGTAAAAAAGGTATATAGGCTGCAGACACGTATAAACACATATCCCATTAGACTATTAGAAAATCATGATTGTGTACCAGAGGTTGCTCATATCATCTACTATACACATCTATATCAGCTCTTTCAATTTTAAGTAAAGTGTACTAATTTTTTAAGAAATCTTGCAACCTGAAAAAGAAGCTCCATAGAATGAAATGAAAAAAAAATCCTAGTTCTCCCTGTGTGAATATAGCGGAGTTTTGATTTTGTCTGTGTCAATGAAAATTTTATTTTCTAAAATTAATTATTTTATTGAGACTGTTAAAGCTTAACCTGCAACCCAAATCACTGTACAAACATATAATATTTTATAGGACAATCAGATAACCATTTCACTCTCTCATATGTTTGTGTTAATGGCTCACTAGACAATTCACAGCTGTGGAACATGGATTTGATCTGCTATGAGCTGCCAATATGGTCCAGCAAACAGTTTATGTGACAGCTCTGAATGTGAATATAGCAGCTTGTGCTGGATTAAACTGTGTGTCTGACCCAGAGATCACTGGAAAACTCCTGTCATATCATGGACCAAACACTGGCAGCTGAAACAAATATATCTTTTGGCATCAACCCACCACCAGCAAGAAGAATCAAAAATAACCATTTATCTGTCAATAGGACAATAAGCCATAAATCTGTAGTGAAAGCAGCTTATCTCCTGGACATAAGGCTTGTGAACATCTCTTATATTTGTAATTGGTGCAGGATTTTATGATGGCTGCAAGGGGCAACATGATTTATTGTGTATATGTTGGTGACAGTTTAGAATTTAATGACAGTCTAATGGGGAAGATTTATTCTCTTAAACTGGTGTGGAGGTGATATTCCACTGGAAGAAGCACATCCATGTACAGAAAGATTGATACACGAAGAGATTGAAAAGAGAGTGAAAGGGAGAGATTAGAATAAGAAGAGTTAGATGTAATAAAAATAGGTAAGGAGGAAAAAGGAGTAAGGGAAGGGGTTAGAAAGTAGTTTGAGGAGAAGAAAAGGAGGCAAAAACAGAGAGGCACACTGATATACAGACAGAAACAGAGAAACACATTAATATTCAGACAAGCAGGAATACAAGGACTGGACATAGGTGGGTGTAAATCATCTCTGAATGCTGCTTCAAGCTCTGAATACATTAATTAAAGAATTAAACACTCTAGTGCTGTCCATGGTCCTATAGATAAAGGGCAAGGGCTGGTACAAACTGCTATCCAAGGTCCTGGAAATACGGAGGAAAGGACGGTAGACTAGTGCTGTCCAAGGTCCTGAAGATGAAGAGCATTTCTCTATCACACTGCCCATCTCTTTATCACACTACTCATCTCTTTATCACACTACTCATCTCTCTATCACACTACTCATCTCTCCATCACACTACTCATCTCTCTATCACACTACTTATCGCTCCATCACACTACTTATCTCTCCATCACACTACTCATATCTCTATCACATGACCCATCCCTCCATCACACTACCCATCTCCCCATCACAATACCATATCTCCCCATCACAATACCATTTCTCCATCCCATTACCTATCTCTTTATCACACTGCTCCTTTCTCCATCACAATACCATCGCTCCATCACACTACCCATCTATCCATCACACTACCCATCTCTCTATCACACTACTCATCTCTCCATCCCATTACCTATCTCTTTATCACACTACACAGCTCTCCATCACACTACCCATCTCTCTATCACACTACCTATCTCTCCATCACACTACCAATCTCTCCATCACACTACTCATCTCTCCATCCCATTACCCATCTCTTTACCACACTACCTATCTCTCCATCAGACTACCAATTTCTCTAGCACACTGCCTATCTCTCCATCACACTACCTATCTCTCCATCACACTACCTATCTCCCCATCACACTACTCATCTCTCCATCCATTACACATCTCTTTATCACACTAGCCATCTCTCCATCAGACTACCAATCTCTCCATCACACAACTCATCCCGCTATCCGATTACCCATCTATTTAATTTCCCCCAGCATCAGAGTCTTCTCCAGGAAACTCTGTCTTCTCATCATATGGCCAAAATATTTGACCTTCTGCCCCACGAGCAAACCTTCCCGTTTGGTTTGTCTTAATTTCCTGTAGTATTGATAGATTGGATCTTCTTGCAGTCCAAGGGACTCTAAGCAGTTTTGTCCGACAACACAATTCAAAGGCATCAATTTTCTGGAGCTCAGACATCCTTATGGTCCAGCTCTCACATTATGTTACTACTGGGAATACCAGAGTCCTGACTATGTGTATAGTCAATATTTGAACCAGGATTAGACCTAGAACATTAGTTGCTTGGAGAAAACTTTCCTCCATGGAATTAAAACTATCATAACGGAAATCAAACCGTGCCTTTAAGCCTTGGCATGTTGGTCAAGGGAAAATGTATCCCAGTGAAACTAGATTTGCATATTTGGACATTCACTAGCCACTGAATGTCGACATTCACAGTGCTTGATTAATTCAGATTTCATACATAAAGGGACATGTAAGGTTTCAGGAATTTACTAGGGGCCTCATTCTATTACCGGCCATAAATCGTCCGTAAGGCTGTGATTCCTTGCTGGGGTTCTGTTAACTCGCGATTCTATTATACGGCCCCGCAAGGATCTCCTCTTACAGCCGGCCGCATATCTTGGAACCGGCCGTAAGCGCAGAAATCTAAAAACGCAAAAATAAATTCAAGCCTGCACTGTACAGCTCTTTAAATGCTAGGGATCATATTGGGGGACATGAGGATTAAAAGTAACCCACTCTCAAGCTTGCACATCAGCCCAAACCCGAGTTCAAATTAACTGTTTATTTTCCGGCTGCGGCGTGGGCGGGTCTGACGTGCTCCAAGCCCTCTGGACTTTTTACATGGATATTTTACGGATATTAAAAAATATATATTTTACGGATTTGAGTATAGGGTAATTATGTGCTATTTTTGCTAACACCGAATATCACTTTATAGACTCTGCAAAGTGCAGGATGGCTTTATTTGGGCTATTTTATGTGCTTAATTGGTGCTAGCGGGACCTCTTTCCTGCAAGTAAGCTGCGGCTCGCTTTTAGCCTTGCAGAGAGGGTTCCCGGAGCAATTGAATTGCAAATAGGAATTTCTTACGGCCGATTTCCTTGCGGCCGTTTAAGATCAAAGGATTTCCTCCTGCGCGAGCGGCCGCAAGAGATAGCAAGGCACCGGCCGCAAGCCTGCCGGAATCTCCGGCCGGAGGGGAATAGAATAGCCGAATAGCTTGCGGCCGGTCCTTGAGGCCCCGCAACGGCAATGAGGCCCTAGGTATATAATATTCATGTGTATCTATTTAATTTTATGCACTTTATTTTATTAAGAAGTTCTTAAAAGATGTGTATTTTTCTGCCTAAAATCATTCATGTTGTACATGTTTTGGTCTGCCTTCTACTGGTCATCAATACATAGAGCCTCATCCAATTGAGGCATTGTAAAATCTGGTCTTCGCAATTGGAGCCCATAAGTTATTTTGTTTTTCAATTGGCATCTTTTTGCTGGCTCCAATCGGGCTCTGGCCTCTCATTCGATGCAATGGTTCTCGTAAAAAGTTAATGCCCCTCCCAGCCTTTGATCTTTCACGGCCGCAAGAGTTTAGATGGCTAAAGTCGCAAATTGGTATTCATTTGCTCCGATTACGCCTCGCTAATCAGCCCGCAAAGGCCGCAAATTGCAAAAGTCGAACCACAAGTTACAGGGTTCCAAGGAGGACTCACAAAAGGCTTAAAGACAAGTCTGGAGCACTTTAAATGCACATATACACACAATACTGTACTTTTATTAAAAGGGAAATGGATGTTAGGTCTTAGAATTAATAGCACAACATTCCTAAGCTCGCAAATCGGATAAGAAAAATACTTTATTTCATGTTTAATTTCAGTGTTATATTGATCCCGGCAATCATTGTGTTAATACATAAACTATAACTCGCATGTAATAGTATATCATATTTACGGCTTTATCAATATTGCAATATATCTAGAATGTGGGTCGGATCGTAACTCGTAATTCAAGCTCATAGGTTTTGAAAACCAATTCCATTGTTCAAAGCCGTAATGATGATGATCTCTGTTTCCATTGGCTGTTTCTATCTCGGGAGTTACGGCCTTGGTTAATTGATCTGTTTAAGTTTGCAAATGCTACATACAATAGCATGGTTTCCACATTTCGCTATCGGCCCCTAACTTACGGCCTTGAGCAATTGAATAGCACCATAACTTGCGAACACTGCGGGCCCGCAGCAGGCCCGCAGACATACGGCCTATACTCCATAACTTGCGGCCTTGCAATTGAATGAGGCTCATAGACTGTGAAGTGCATTGATTCAAATCAGCCAATTTGTGAGCTTTCTCAAGTGTCATGTTGCAGAAGGCTACCACTGGTTGGTTACTATGAAACTCAGCCTCTGTACTTAAAAGTACTCTGTCTTCATGAGCTACAGAAGGGAGAAACCAGTTTGGAACTATTTAGGCAGAACTTTTAGGTTGTTGTTGTTTAGGCAATCAGTCGTGTCTGATTCTCTGTGACCCTATGGACCACAGCACGCCAGGTACATCTGTCAGTCACTGCCTCTTTGAGCTTGAATAATTCATTTTCAATGCTTCAGTGATCTCATCTATCCATCTCCATCTCTTTTGTCCTCTTCTTCGTGTGCCTTCAATCTTTCCCAGCATCCGAGTCTTTTCTAGGGAATCCTGTCTTCTCATGAAATGGTCAAAATATTTGAGCTTCAGCCTCATGATCATAGCTTCCAGTGAATAGTTTGTCTTGATTTCCTAAAGTACTGATTTATTGGATCTTCTCACAGTCAAAGAGATTTTAAGTGGTTTTTGCCAACACCACAATTCAAATGCATTAATTCTATAGCGCTCTGACTTCATATTGGTCTAGCTCTCACATCTGTATGTTACTACTGGGAATACCATAGTTCTAACTATGTGGACCGTTGTTGTCTTTACTTTTTATTAGCTTCTCCAGACTTTCCATAGCTTTCTATCCCCGTCTTTTAATTTCATGGCTACAATCACCATCTGAAGAGATCTTGGATTCCAGGAAAATAAAATCTGCCACTGCCTCCACTTCTTCCCCATCTATTTTCCAGGAACTGGTATTGCTGTTTGCCATGATCTTTGTCTTTTTAACGTTGAGCAGCAGGCCAGCTTTTGCACTCTCTTCTTTTACCTGCATTAATAAGTCATTTAGTTCCTCCTCACTTTCAGCCATCACAGTAGTATCATCTGCATATCTGAGGTTGTTGAGATTTCTTCTAGCAATACTAATGCCAGCTTTGGTCTCATCCAGCCCTGACTTATGCCTGATGTACTCTGCATATAAGTTGAATAAATAAGATGACAATATAAAACCTTGTCGCACACCTTTTCCTATATTGAACTATTCTGTTTTACCATATTCGATTCTGTCTGTGGCTTCTTTGTCCAGCTACAGATTCCTGAGGAGGTGGATGAGATGATCTGGTACTCCAATCTCCTTAAGAACTTGCTACATTTTGTTGTGATCCACACAGTCAAATGGTTTAGAAAAGTCTATGAAGCAGAAGTAAATGTTTTTCTAGAACTCTCTTGCTTTCTCTATCCATCAGACATTGGCAATTTGATCTCTGTGGCCCTTCCTCTGTGGCACAAGGCTTGCACATCTGGTAGTTCTTGCTCCATATAGTGTTGGAGTCTAGCTTATAGGATCTTAAGCATTACCTTCCTGGCATGTGAAATGAGTGCAATTGTTCGATAATTGGAGCATTCTTTGGCACTGACTTTTTTGGGGATTGTGATGTAGACTGCAGTCATTAAAGACAAGACATTAAAGATAGACTAGACATTAAAGATAGAATGTCTGAAGATCTCTGGACTGCAGTTTATTTCTTTATTCTTTGCTGCTGTTTCTTGGATAATATTGCAAACTGCAGTCCAGAGATCTTCAGACATTCTATCTTTAATGTCTAGTCCCTTAAATCTATTCTTTACTTCCACTGTATATTCACAAGGGATATTATTTATTTTGTATCTGTTTGGTCTGATGTTTTTCCCTCTTTTTTTCAGTTAAATTCTGAAATTTGCAATAAGAAGCTCATGGTCTGAGCCACAGTCAGCTTCAGGTCTTGTTTTTGCTGACTGTATGGAGCTCCTCCATCTTTGGCTGCAAAGTATATAGTCAATCTGATTTCTATGTTTTCCATCTGGTGATGTATATGTGTAGAGTTGTCTCGTAGGCTGTTGGAAGACGGTGTTTGCTACGACCAGAGAATTATCTTGACAGAATTCTACTAATCTCTGACCTGCTTCATTCTGTACTCCAAGGTCAAAGTTGCCAGTTATTCCAGGTATGTTTTGGTTCCCTACTTCATCATGCCAAACTCCTGATGATGATAGTAACATCTTTGCTTGGTGTTATATCTATGATGTGTTGAAGATCTTCATAGAACTGGACAACTTCAGCCTGTTTAGCATCCATGGTTGGAGCATGGACTTGGATTACTGTGATGTTAAATGGCTTGCCTTGAATTCAAATTGAAATAATTCTGTCATTTATTGGGTTGTAACCGAGCACTCCTTTGACCACTCTTTGATTGAGTAGGAAAGCTACTCCATTTCTTCTGCAGAATTTTGGACTATAGTAGAAGATTTGGTGGTTGTCTGATGTAAAATGTCCCATTCCAGTACTCTTAGGTTCACCAATTCCCAGGATATCGATGTTTAGCCTTGTTATCTCATGTGTGAACATGTCCAGTTTACCTTGGTTCATAGTTCTAACATTCCAGGTTTCTATGCTGAATTGTTCTTTGCAGCATCGGACTTTCCTTCCCCCTCCAGATACATCCGCAGCTGGCTGTCCTTTCAGCTTTGGCCCAACCACTTCATTAGATCTGGTGCTACTCGTACTCACCCTCTGCTCTTCCATAGTAATGTAGTAGGCACCTTCTGACCTGAGGGGCTCATCTTCCAGTGCCATATCATTATGTCTCTAATTGTGCTTGTCCATAGAGTTTTCTTAGCAAAGTTACTGGAGTGGGTTGCCAGTTCCTTCTCCTGTGGACCGAGATTTTTCTGACCTCTCTGCTATGACCTACCCATCTTGGGTAACCTTTCATGGTATAGCTCACAGCTTTATTCAGGTACACAAGCCGCTTCACCACTACAAGGTAGTGATCCAGGTACTTCTTAATAAAATAAACTTCATAAAAGTAAATCAATACACAGATATGTTATATTCCTAGTGAAACCCAGAAACCATCCATGTCCATTTAAAGTGGCTTGTATTGTTACAATGAATATGACTGATACTAATTTGATAGAGCATTAAAATGAATCTATATAAGAATAACTGAGTAACCCACAGTGTCTTTGTATGCTTATGAAATGTTTTATATTAGTCATAATAATGGGGTATAAATGTATAAGACACAGAAGAGAGGAGGGAGACACAGAGGAGGGGGAAAGACAGAGTAGGGGGAGTGAGACACAGGGGAGGGAGAGGAGGGGGGAAGAAACACAGGGGATGGGGGAGACACACAAGGGTGGGAGAGCAGTGGGGTTAGACACACAGGGGAGGGAGAGGAGGGGGGGAGACACAAAGGACTGAAAGGGGGAGAGACACAGAGGAGGGGAGAGACACAAGGGAGTGAGAGGAGGGTGGGGGAGACACAGGGGAGTGAATGAAGGGGGGGAGACACAAAGGAGTGAGAGGAGGGGGAGAGACACAGGGGAGTGAGATGAGGAGAGAGAGAAAAAGGGAAGTGCGAGGAGGGGAAAGAGACACAGGGGAGGAGGGGGAGACACACAGGGGAGGGAGACGAGGGAGAAGAGACATAGGGGAGGGAGAGGAGGGGGAAGAGACACAGGGGAGGGGGAGGGGAGGGGATAGATACACATGGGAGGGAGAGGAGGGGGAGAGACACAGGAGAGGGAGAGGAGGGGGAAGAGACACAGAGGAGGAGATGGGGGAACAGACACAAGGGAGGGAAAGAGACACAAGGGAGGGAGAGGAGGCTGGATGAGACACCGTGGAGGGGGGAGAAACACAGGGGAGGGAGAGGAGGGGGTAGACACATAGGGGAGGGAGAGGAGGGGGGAGAGACACAGGGGAGGGAGAGGAGGGGGAAGAGACACAGGGGAGGAGATAGGGGAACAGACACAAGGGAGGGGGAAAGAGACACAGGGGGGAAGAAACATGGGGGAAAGAGACACAGGGGAGGGAGGGGCAAGAGACACAGGGGAGGGAGGGGCAAGAGACACAGGGGAGGGAGGGGTGGGGAAAGAGACATGGGGGGACAGGGGGGGAAAGACACAGGGGAGAGGGGGTAAAAACACATGGGGAAAGGAGACACAAGAGTGGTAGAGGAGGGGTAAAGGAGACACAAGGGAGGGAGAGGAGGGGAAATGAGACACAAGAGAGGGAGAGGAGAGGGAAATGAGACACAAAGGAGGAAGTAGACAGAGGGCCGTGGCGAAGGCGCTCATCGCAAGGCCAGTAAAGTAGAGGGGAAGAGGCTCCCATTGTGTGGCAAACAGCATGGCCAGGATTCACATTTTAATGCCGTCATTTTTGACAGGCAAGTTGCTAGTGGTTATATATTAACAAAAACCCTCTTTCAGATGCAACAAAGTAAAAAAAAAATTCCATGGCCCTTTTATATTGCTAATGCATTCAATGTGCATGTTAAAAGGCCAACTAAAGAAAATAGTCTGTTTTGAAGAATTTAACTTGAAAAAAAGCAACATGTTTTTAGAATGTGAAAACGAATAACAATGCATCTAATATATTACTTTTATGTGCAATAATGCTGCTGTAGAGTCTGCCATTTTAGTTTCAAATCAACTACTTCCTGAGGTGGGAGGAGACTTTGAAAACACAGGAAGTTTGTATCGGAACAATGAACATTTGCCATATACATCAGCCAGTGCCCACATTCGATGTAATGGAAAGTGGTAATTCAGCAGAATAGTCATAGATAGACAAAATATTTTGATATCTGACTTACGATATATTGACTTTTGATAATTTTAAGAACAAAAGTCACTATTTTAAGATCTGGAGAAAAACATTTTAAGATTTGGAAAAAATACTGGTTTTATATAAAACATATATTAATATGTTAATGCATAATGATTTTTTTTTTTTAAATGTGTTATATTTCAAAAAGTTAAAATTGCTATTTGTTACGATCTGCTTCTTCAGTCAGGCTTGATAAGGCTGTTATTGCCAAACCTAATCAGCAGACCCTTAAGATTCTTTTGATCCCTTCACCAAGACAGCCATTGTCTCTTTAAATGTCCTTACAGCAGTATTCAAAAATAATATGAACTCAGGCTCAGCATTATAAACATCAGGAATTGATTTAATTGTTATAATTCATAACAGGTTCAATATACTGTATGTATATTTAAACTTGAGCCGATAACATTCTGTAACACTTGGTGTGTCTTCTGGATTTTGTATAAATTACTATTGACAAGGTTTCATCTGCAAGGCATCATAACATACACTTCAGTCATACAGTAATAGAGTGTATCGTCTATGAGGGTTGTGATACATATAACTTATATATATGTATCACATATATATATATGTTATCTTATAAATACATAACCTCCCTTCTCTTTAGGAGCATGTGTCTTAAAGATATGTCATCTTCCCTTTCTTTAGGAGCATATATCTTCATTAAGACATTCAACACAGCAGTATCTCAACTGCCTCACTTTTTCTTCACAAGTATCACAGACTGCCTTCAGACTGGCTTGTTCTCAGAGACACCATTACATCTCTCTCCATGTAACTGAATCTCTCTGACAGATATAGGCTGGCAACAAAACTAAATTATTTATCACTTCATGAACCAAACATGCAGCACACAGAATCAAACACCACAAGTCACACATAAGGAGCAACATTACATACAGTCATTAACATACATAGTTAATCAATTTAACATAAAAACATTAAACAACAATAAGAATGACTAAATCCAGAGGATGGTCAAGGCAATCATAACACTATCCATATGATAAATCTAGCAATTTTGGCTGATTTTCTTCACGGTCATCTCTTGTCTTCTCTAAACCCATCTATAATCAGCTCCAATCCCACAGCTAAACACTACAAAATTGGTGATTAGTTTCCATGGAAACCAGTTTCTATTGCTTCTCTCTCCCTATACACACACATATATATATATTCAATTACAATCCTCTGATTCTCCTCTCAGAGCTTCCCCTGCATTGTCTTTCTGTCAGTGAGAGATTCCCCCATCAATCATGGACTTGTTCCATCAATCTGCTGTTCGTAGTTATACAGAGATCTGTGTGTGTATTATAAGTGACTTTGCCTTTACAGGATGGCTCCCAGCCCAGAATATCCAGAGGGGTCTTGCTGTACTGCTATCCCCTCAATCAGACTCTAAAAATATCAGTAAACAGTGTGTATGAAGAATAAGAGCCAATCAAAGCTCCCTGTCACATCAAACATAAACAGCCTTATTAAATTGCGATTCGGTAAATTTAAAAGGGCTCTATTTAAGCACACAGCATATTTTTTTACAGAATTTTTTAGTTAGTGAAGACCTTGTTTTTGGATAGGTCACTAACTAAAAACTTCTGTAAAAAAAATATGCTATGTGCTTAATTAGAGCCCTTTTAAATTTACTGAATCGCAATTTAATAAGGCTTAAAGCATTTTAAAAAAAAACTAGTTTGATTAATTACTTTATACAGTATGCATCAATAGGTTAGCAAGGGAGGAGCATCGCCTAGAAGTGTGCGGTTAAATGCAGAATAAAGATCATTTAAATGAACATGGAACTTATTAAAACTGTTTTGCATCATTATTTAGAGACTTGAAAATCATGTTGTATAATATGTTTAGATGTTAAAAATTGATCAGGAACTAACATAGTTATCAGTATTCTTAGTTACTGTGTGTATATATATACCATATTGGTCCGAATATAAGCCGAACATTTTTTCCGATTTTTGAGTTTGTGAGTTATGGGTGCGGCTTATATTCACAACTGAATCACATCGATTTGCGAGCTTGTGTGCGGTTTCTATTCGCGAACGTAAAATTACTGCCGATTTGCGCCATTGCGAGTAAGGGGGGCCAATTTGCGTGCTTGAGACTGCGGTATTGTAGCAATTGAATAGCGATTTACGGTTTTAGTGATTCTAACATCCTGTTAGGGTGCGGCTTATATTTGAGTACTATCTTTTTTCAATTTCTTCCCCTTGAATTTTACAGGTGCGGCTTATATGCGGGTGCGTCTCATATTCGGACCAATACGGTATATACAGTGCCTTGCAAAAGTATTTACCCCCCATTGCAGCCTTAAGTTCAATGTTTTGTTAATCTGAACTTTATGTGATGGATCAGAACACAATAGTCTAAGTTGGTGAGGTGAAATGAGAAAAATATATACATAAAACTATTTTTTAGAAATAGAAAACAGAAAATTGGCATGTGCGTATGTATTCACCCCCTTTGTTATGAAGCCCATAAAAAGCTCTGGTGCACCCAATAACCTTCAGAAGTCACATAATTAGTGAAATGATGTCCACCTGTGTGCAATCTAAGTGTCACATGATCTGTCATTACATATAAACACCTTTTTTGAAAGGCCCCAGAGGCTACAACACCTAAGCAAGAGGCACCACTAACCAAACACTGCAATGAAGACCAACCAAGGAACTCTCCAAACAAGTAAGGGACAATGTTGTTGAGAAGTACAAGTCAGGGTTAGGTTATAAATCAAATCTATCATAACCAAATGGAAAGAACATGGCACAACAGAAAACCTGCCAAGAGACGGCCGCCCACCAAAACTCATGGACCGGGCAAGGAGGGCATTAATCAGAGAGGCAGCACAGAGACCTAAGGTAACCCTGGAGAAGCTGCAGAGTTCCACAGCAGAGACTGGAGTATCTGTACATAGGACGACAATAATCCGTACGCTTCATAGAGTTGGGCTTTATGGCGGAGTGACCAGAAGAAAGCCATTACTTTTAGCAGAAAACAAAATGGCACGTTTTGAGTTTGTGAAAAGGCATGTGGGAGACTCCCAAAATGTATGAAGGAAGGTGCTCTGGTATGATGAGACTAAAATTGAACTTTTCGGCCTTCAAAGAAAACGCTATGTCTGGCGCAAACCCAACACATCACATCACCCAAAGAACACCATCCCACTGTGAAACATGGTGGTGGTGGCAGCATCATGTTGTGGGGATGTTTTTCAGCAGCCGGGACTGGGAAACTGGTCAGAGTAGAGGGAAAGATGAATGATGCTAAATACAGGGATATTCTTGAGCAAAACCTCTACTACTCTGGGCGTGATTGGAGGCTAGGACGGATGTTCACCTTCCAGCAGGAGAATGACCCCAAACACACTGCTAAAGCAACACTTGAGTGGTTTAAGTGAAAACATGTAAATGTGTTGGAATGGCCTAGTCAAAGCCCAGACCTCAATCCAATAGAAAATCTGTGGTCAGACTTAAAGATTGTTGTTCACAAGCGCAAACCATCCAACTTGAAGGAGCTGGAGCCGTTTTGCAAGGAGGAATGGGCAAAAATCCCAGTGGTAAGATGTGGCAAGTTCACAGAGACTTATCCAAAGCGACTTGGAGCCGTGATTGCTGCAAAAGGTGGCTCTACAAAGTATTGACTTTAGGGGGGTGAAAAGTTATGCACATTGTTATTTTGTTGTTTGCTTCACAATAAAAAAATAAAAAAACATCTTCAAAGTTGTCTACAATTTCTGTAAATTAAATGATGCAAATACTCAAACATGTTAATTCCAGCTTGTGAGGTAACAAAATACAAAAAATGCCAAGGGGTGTGAATACTTTTGCAAGGCACTGTATAGCAATTTAAGTTGTCTCACAAGTGGTAATGATAATGGATGCCTGACCTCAACAACCAATCAAATGCTTTATATGGCCAGTCAATCAACACACGCCATAATATGTATTAGTAGTTGGGTTGGTATCTTCTGAATTTCTTATAAGATTAGATCTAGTACTAGTGATGTCGCGAACATCAAATTTTCGGTTTGCGTACAGCAGACGCGAACTTCCATCAACGGGCGAACCCGGCGAACCGCCATAGACTTCAATGGGCAGGCGAATTTCAAAACCCACAGGGACTCTTTCTGGCCACAATAGTGATGGGAAAGTGATTTCAAGGGGACTAACACCTGGACTGTGGCATGCCGGAGGGGGATCCATGGCAAAACTCCCACGGAAAATTACATAGTTGATGCAGAGCCTGGTTTTAAGCCATAAAGGGCATAAATCACCTAACATTCCTAAATTGTTTGGAATAACATGCTTTAAAACATCAGGTATGATGTTGTATCGATCAGGTAGTGTAAGGGTTACACCCGCTTCACAGTAACAGACCAATCTCCCCGTTTAATGAACCGCAAACAACCGCAAACAGTCCCTTTGCACAACCGCAAACTCCCTATTTGCACAAGGTTGGATACTAAACTAGCCATGTCCCGTTCCTTGTCCTCACTGATGTCATTGAAGGTCTCTTCCTCCACCCAGTCACCAAGGGTCCCCGAAAGGTGACAACAAGCCCCCTGGGATGCCTGCTGTGTTTGGTCTTCCACCTCCTCAAAGCCACCTTCCTCCTCTGACTTCTCTTCTTCAGACTCCTCTCTCTGCGTTGTCTCTGTCTGCATTATTATATGGTGTGTACTGTTAAGTAGTACCATTCCTATCGGTTTAATCCCTGTTACGTCCACTATTAGGGGACGTATATATGGCATGGATTTTGGGAAGCGGGAGATGGAAAAAGATGCTTGGTCGGTACTCCCACTTCAAATTTGGGGCACTGCACGTGCAATCTAAGGTGCCACCAGACACACGCCTGTAGGCAGGCAACTGATATTCAATCGATTACAGTAAAAAAAGGGTTCTTTTATTTCACTGTACACTAGGTTGCACCAGATATGAGTGTTACTGTGCACTGGCAAAAGTTGGCAGAGTAGGCGCTGTAGGCCTCACACACACGCCTGTAGGCCGCCAACTGATATTCAATCGATTACAGTCAAAAAAGTGTAGTTTTATGTCACTGTACACTACGGTTGCACCAGATATGACGTACCACTGTGCACTGGCAAAAGTTGGCAGAGTAGATGCAATAGGCTTCACACACAAGCGACATCTCTATCTAGTACATCAAGGGAGTTTTTTAATGGACATTCCTTTTCCCTAAAGAAATGGTGACAAAAACAGTATCACATATATAGTTGTGAGCATACGAGCCGTTGCTCACGCTTGCGGGCTCGCGCAGCGAGCCCGTAAGAACTGCGTCCCTCGCGTCGCGAGGGACGCAGTTCCCAGCAAATGCGGGTCCTCACGAAGCGAGGGGCCGCATTTGCGGTGGTGGAGCATCCCAACGTCCCCGCAAATGCGGATCCTCGTGAAGCGAGGAGCCGCATTTGCAGTAGTGGAGCATCCCAACGTCCCCGCAAATGCGGATCCTCGTGAAGCGAGGGGCCGCATTTGCAGTAGTGGAGCATCCCAACGTCCCCACAAATGCGGATGCTCGTAATGCGAGGGGCCGCATTTGCGGTGGTGGAGTATCCCACCTCGGCTGTGTTTGTCCGCAAATGCGGACTTTCGCAAAGCGTAGGGCCGCATTTGCGGTGGTGGAAGTTCCAATGTCGCCAACATACACACACAAACATGCAAGACTTTTAACAAAAAAAAACCTCAAAGGCCCCTCACAAGCGGTTACACACACGCAAGACTTAACAAAAAAAAAAACTCAAAGGCGCCTCGTACACGTAAAAGCCAACTGTGTCCCTCGCAAAAAAAATATGGCCGCATCGCATAAAAATACGGTCAGGAAACAAGCCATTCCCAACACGCAAAACCGTCCGAAAACGGCGCGCATGAAAACATCAGAAACACAAGAAATAAACACAACGAACAGATAAAAAGCTTACTTAAAGCAAGGGGGGGAATCCGGTATCTCGAAAAGTTATTTACACTTCCATTTAAGTCCAAGCGAGAGAAAAAATGGTAGCCGAACAAGACGAAAACGAGGCTTCAGACGTAACTATACTACAGTGACTCGCAAGACTGAAACACATACTATGCGGAACGTACCACACTGATATTAACCACCATTTTAAAAACTACTACGCACAAAATGGCGGATGGAACGCAAATTGTAAGCTGGAACGCAAATAGCGCATGCGTATTGCGTTCTAACGGTTTCAGGCACTTGAAAGTTTATAAATACTTCCTACTTTCCAGAAAATTCTACATTTCTACTCAGGTGATGAACGGAGTGACTTCATAGTTAACTGCTGCTGTTACTTGAGAAGAGAATTGTTTCCTAATTTCCTACTTTACATTGTGCAAATTACAACTGAGAGGTAAGCTATAATATATTACATTTTATTATCAAGACAGGACAAACAAAAAAATTACTTTTAACTATGAAAATGTGATTTATGTATAGTGATATGTGGCACACACATTTATGTGTATTGCCCCTGCAACAAACTGATCTTAACTTAAACTAATTAAACAACTATATTTAAACTAGCGACTTGCCCGTCAAAAAATGACAGTCAATAAAATTTAAATGTTGTGAAATTTGTTTGCAACACACAATGATTCACCTACATTTGCCCCTTTTTTTTTCTAAAAATAAAAACACATTATTTTTTTTAACTTTTTTTTTTTTTAACTTTCAACTTATATTTCCCAAACATTAAACTTTGTAACATGCAACTTGTATATGAAACATTCGTTCAACATTTTGTTAACAATACTAACACTTTTCAATACATATTTATCACTAAGTAACTGCGGACTATATTAACTTAGAGTAAGTAAATATTTTTAACAATAACATGCTTTTTATCATTTGTAACATATTTTTTAGACTCTTGTTAAACTAAATTAGCATTGAATCCAGAGGAAGGCAAACAATAAAAACCCTCTATTGAAACTTGTCCAATTGTATCAAAGAGGGGAAAAAATTAATTCCTTCCTGACCCCATTAACTGGCGATCGGATTTCTCCCTGAATCAATACTTTGTCTTTAAATACCACATATATATTTACCAAACTTTTTTCAAAATTCCAAAAACACATATTTAACATCTGTAATTTTAACATCAAACAATAACATTTAACTCTTGTAAACCTTAAAAAGTCAGTTAATTGTTTTGTGGTGCCAATCATGTAAATATAAAACTGTGAACCCATTCCAATCTGTTTAAGGATATTTTACTGTTGTTGTTTATTTTATTTTATTTTTTTAGTTTGTCCATTCTGCAAATATCACATAGATTTTCATAAGTGAAACAGTGTTGCCATATTTAAAGAGTCCCAGAGTACTTAAATTTTGTACTGGAAGTCAAACCACTGTTCTCTATGTTTTTTTGTCCATTCTTTGGATGTTTTACGTGAAATGTTGTTTTTGTGCAATCATATTAAGTCCCATAAAATGTTGGCATTAAAATGAAACCATTGTCCTCTATCTTTCCAACACCTCATAGTAGACAATGTTTTTGGTGTAAACACATCCATTGTCCAATAAATGACCTTGAGTTTTGTTTTCTTCAACATGCACTTTAATTTCTTTTGGATTAGTGCACCTTGAAAAAGCCACATAGAGTTGTCCATGTGCAAAAACTGGTTCCTTTAAAAAAAATCCCAACTGACTTAAAAGTTTGTCCTTGGGATTTATTGATGGTCATAGCAAATGCCATGATAACTGGAAATTGTCTCCGTTGAAGGACAAAGGGCAAACCACTCTCACTTGGAGCTAAATCAATTCTTGGTATAAAAACTCGTTCACCTTTATGGGTACCAGTTATAATTTCTGCATGTATAAAATGATCTTTTAACTCATGCACAATTAATCGGGTCCCATTACAAAGTCCTTTTTTTGGATTCATATTTCGCAATAACATAACAATTGCACCTTTTTTCAATTGTAAAATATGTGGGGGCATTCCAGATGGTGTTAATGAATTAATAAATTCGATACTAAAATTCGATTCACTGTCTTTATCATCTGACAGAATAGAATCTGCACTGTAATAATTCTTTTGTGGTGCATTGATGTATTTTAAAATTTCGTATTTACATTCAAGGCCTCGATATTTTTTGATGTTAATATTACTTTGTTTGCAATGTCTGTGTAATCCTCATTATTAAGAGTGTTTAGAAATATGGCTGATATGAGTGATTCATTGCAAACCATTTCTCATGGAATTTCAATGGTATCATTTGGTAAATGCTGTATTTCTGGATGTTTTCCTTCTCCGATTTTAATGAGCCAGTCATTGAATTCATTTTGGCCTTCAGATCTCATATTTAATTCTAATTTGAGATATGTAAATATTTGCCACAGTTTACTGGTCTTGATACATGTTTCAATGATCTCTGTTCTATTTCCGTGTGGCACAACAGGTAATGTTTGCCTAAAATCGCCTCCTAACAGCATCACTTTTCCACCAAATGGCAACTTATTATCCATCACTTCTTTTAAGAATCTGTCAATACATTGCAGTGCATGACATGACATCATTGTTGCCTCGTCTATGATAATTAGTTTAGTTAGTTTGAATTTTGTTGCTTGTATGGAATTAAGTCGAATATCTGACACTGATGTTTCCAAAATGGGAACTGGCAGCTTAAATCCACTATGCACAGTTCTACCACCATCTAACAAAAGTGCAGCAATTCCAGTTGTTGCAAATGGCATAGCTATCTGACCCTGTGATCGAATATAACTCATCAAACAATTGTACAGATAAGTTTTTCCTGATCCACCTGGTCCGTCTAGATAGAAATACTGGTCTTTGACCATTTCATCATCTGTAGCATTTGTGATGGCATGAAATGCTTCTAACTGTAAATTATTTAAAGTTGGCAGTTTTTCTTGTTTTTTTTTGTTTTTGAAGCTCAGTGTCATAATCATCAAAATTGATGTTATCTATAAGTCCTGGATCTGGTAAATTAAAACTTGCACAATTTAATCCATGAGCCAACAATATTTCTTGGATTTCCATCAATGTTTTTTAATCAGAGCTATTGGTTCTCTGTAACGTTTTAAGAAATCTTCTGACATGTTTAATTTAAATGTTTCCCACAAAGTGAAAGCATCAGGTACATTGCAAAATATACAAATGAATGCAAATTGTTGTCTCATTTGCTTAGGCATTTGACATAGTGCTGCTTCTTCCAGACACCTCTCCCATTCTGTATCATCAGCTATGAAATTTTGATGTCTTGCAGCTAATAGGAATGTCTCATAAACTATTTCATTCACTGTATGTAAATGCTAAAAACTCTGTGCACCGGGAACATGTAGCAGAAGTAATCTTAAGCTGAAACGTTCAATGTCCCTTGGACTGACGGTATAAATGCGTGGTATGATTTTATGTGTATCTCTTCTTCGTTGTCGCCATAGACCATTTACAAATACATAGTGATATGGTATCTCTATGTATAAAAATTGTCTGGCCTGCGTATCCTGACAGTTTAATTTAAACCACGCAGTAAGCGTAATATCCCTGTCTTCACTTTGATATAATGCAGTTCTTTCATTTCCTTGAGTAAAGCAAACCAACTGACTTTGATGCCAATGTACAGCTAAACGATAGATAGCATGTGACCGATCATGCATCTCAAATTTCAAAAGGCGCCACATTGCTTCAGGAGCACTCACATACCGAGCATCTAAATAATTTGATAGTTCATCATGTAAAATTGGATTTTCGTTTTCATTTCCAGCACCTTGTACAACAACAGTAGCTGCATCATATCCTTTGTATATATATTTATACACATACTTAATTGATTTAATCGAAGTGCAAGCTTCCACATTGATGTGTGCATTGTACTTAATGAGCAAATGTAGATTGTATGGAAAGACAAATCTATTATCAACCTTTTGGCCCCGGATAATAGCTGTTTGTCCTTGTGTTCTTTTATACAAAGGATATCCATCACAATTTGCATAAGTTTGCATTTGAATTTGTTTTGGAAATTCTTTAGTACATTTTTTATTTTCCATACATGGTGAATTCGGATTCATCTCTCCACATGGGCCATGAATCATTCTATTTGTAACAATCTCCCAAAGTTTTGTATATTTTTCTTGGTCTGGCAATTGTGCAGAAATTACTGAATCCACTCTCTCTGCAGTGTTCAACTTGTCTTTTTCCTGCAGTATTAATAGTATGTGAGCATGTGGCAATCCTCTTTTTTGAAATTTAATGGTGTAAACAAAAGCCACACATTGTCCAAATAAGTGTGCTTTAGTGATATCATGAATTAATGAATTGAGTTTGATTTTAAATACTCTTGCCACTAAATCTGGTCGGTCAGAAGTAGTTTGTCCCAGATTCAAATTTTCCTTGATCTCTGGCCATTGTGCATTACATGTAAATGTAATAAATAAATCTGGTTTTCCAAATTTTGTAACAATAGCCATGGCATCATTATACCTTTCTCGCATATTGCGAGGAGATCCTTGGAAAGAGGATGGCAAAATAATTGCTCTTCCAGCTGGAATGTCTCTGTTGGAAGCTAAATCTGCCATATAATCCATTAATCCACAATACTGTTCTACTCGTAATTTATTTTGTTGATATTTAAAAAAAATTAGATTATTGGCTTCAACTTGTAAATATGAATCAATAATCCATTGTTGAGTGAGTTTTCCTCTATGTAAAATTGGATTAAAACAATCACGGATAGCAGTTTGTGCCACTTTATATTCCAGCATAGAAATATTAGATCTAATACGAAGTTTAGTATTGGGATAACTTTCCAATTGTAATTTTGGTTCCCATCCTGGTTCCCCATTTGGAAAGAAAATGGGATATGTCATTGGATCTAAATTACAGCTTAATATATTGATGTTGATAAATGGTTGTTCTTCATTGCGTGGATATATTCTAATATCCCGCTGAAAAGGTGGTTCACCATCTTCATTTTTAAACACCATGGCAACCTCATTTACAGTAGGTAAATTATATCTTCTTTGATCAGTGTTGCGATCTCTTTTTAACACCATATTGACTCTTGGTGTAGGCAATTGATGTATTTCAGCATGTTCCTGTTGTTCTTTTTTAAGCTGTGCTAATTGTTTGTATGCTTGACTATATGGGTTTTTTTCATAATTTTTTCCAGCTGTTCAAACACTGTCTATTTTCTGGAAGTGTCATTCTTTGTTCCACAGCTTCCATCGTATCTAAGACATATAACTGTGCAAATTTCCTTTGCTGTCCTTCTTGTGGGTGTAAATGTGAAGTTCTGTGGTATATTTGACCTTGAACTCTGAAACAATAAGGACCATGTCCTGGTACATTTTCTGCTAATGTTGCACCCATTGAAGCAAATGAAATGGCACTGTTATAAGACCTTATGTTTTGTTTGAAATTATTATAATTTGGAAATGTTGGATCACTCATAATGCATTCTAAATAATATGGAAATGGGTGTCTTAGTAGAAGTTTCACCTTTCCTTTCTGACAGCAACTAATGAAATTTCCGTCAGTAGGTCTTTCCTTTATAAAATGATAGGCCCCACAAAACTGACAAACCACATTAAGTAACCCACAATAATGAGTATCTACTTGTACTGCAGTAGTAAACACATTATCATGCATTTCTTCAACATAAATATCAGACCCACATTCTATATGTACATTTTTTCTTGTGTGTCTACATTTAAATCATTCTGCTAATTAGAATCATTGGACAATGGTTCACAGAGATGTTTTTGTTTACTTTTACGTTTTTTGGAAGCCCCAACACACTAGCTTGCGGCTTTCTTACTCATCTTTCTTTTATTTAAAAGTCTCTGTCGATCTTCTCGCAAGCGTTGTGAAGTTTCCGGTTTCTGAGCATCTTTCCACCTTTGCTTCCTTTCCCTTGCCAATCTTCTTTTGCGTTCAATTTTGTCTTCTCCATTGTCCGCCATTTTAATCTGTAATTTTAAATAGAGATGTAATTATTGTTTGTTCTTTGTTTTCTTTGTTTTATATACAGTTTTTTTCCTTTTTGTACTTTTAGATTAAAGTAGATGAATAAACTAATAAAACATTTTTAATTGTTGCACTTTAGTCTATAAGAAATGAAAACATTTTTCAAAGTATTTTATTGACATATATGAAATCTGAAATAGCTGCACATATCTATCTTTATATTATTAATCCTTCAATGACATTCCTTCTTGATTGAATTCACAGCATACTATTCTTTTTTTTTTGCAAGTGTTGTAAGCTTCTTATTTTCTTTAAATATTATTATTAATTAGTATTGTCTTTTCAACTTTTTTAAAGTTTTGACTAAATATCATAAATTAATGACTCAATAAGGATTATCCATTTTCAATAAATTTAAATTTTCACCAAATATATAATACATAGCCTTTTTCTATGCGTCACTACAAAATTAAATTTTATACCTGTGAGGATGATGTTGATGTTGTTCAAAGGCTGCAAACGTCACAGTGTCTGTTTATTCCCTTTCAGATCCGAATAAACTGTAAAATCAAATAGATAATCTTTTTAAACTTTTGATTCATCAATATCATTAAATGAACATCAACAGACATATATTTGGGTACATTAAAAACCTCATATTTTTTAATATTTTGCCGTAGTAATATAATTAAAATTCTGTACCTGTCCAAATTATCCTTATGATGTTCAATGTGTGCAATCGTCACTATCTCTGGTCATTCACGTAGAGTTCACTGCAATTATACAAAATAGTAAAATTAATGTATAATATGTTACTTCATCTGTATTAATCAATGAGGCATAACATACCTATTTTTGCATAGATTAAAAACATGAAATAAATATATCAATCAATCAGCATGAACACACATATGAAAGCATAGATTATAAACATTCACTCAATATTACTGTTAGTTTTTAAATAAGAATCAATGAATCTGTATTAATCTTAAATTAATGTCTGACTAAATATAACATCAACACATAAGCATGTTCCCTTTATTTATTTTTTTAGTGGTATTTTAAAATGAGTATGTTACAACTGAATTCTTAAAATAATGTACATTACTAATGAACTAAGAATCAATTAATGTTCATTAATATTAAACTAATGTGTGACTAAATCTAACATCAACATGTAAGCATGAGTATATAGCCTTTGTTTTTTATTTTTGGTTTATTTTATACAAAATATATAAGAACTGAATTATTTAAATAATGTACATACATTAATAATTAATTAATAAACGTGTTCCTTTTTTTTATGCACATTCTTAACCTTTTTTAATATTAATGACTAGTAATGATACATTATGAATGTTATTTCCAATTCTTACCCACAGGTAATCATGACATATCACAAAATAGTTCTTAAATTAATGTACATTAATAATTAATGAATCAATGTGTTCCTAATTAATTAATGTACATTATGAATGTTATTAACAATTGTTTCACACAGGTAATCACGACATATAACAAAATAATTGTTAAATTAATGTACATTAATAATTAATTAATAAATATATTTTTTTTTATTGACATTCTTAATTTTGATATTAATAATTAATTAATTAATTAATGTACATTATGAATGTTATTAACAATTGTTTCACACAGGTAAGAACAATATTATTTTTATATTAATTACATTTATTATTTATTATTTATTAATTAAGTACCAATTTATTAATTAATAATTATAAATAATAGGCACAACATTATTTTTCTATTAATTACATTTCTTATCTATTATTTATTAAGTAAGTACCAATTTATTAATTAATCATTATAAATAATATATTTACCTTTTTTAATGTAATAATGCTGAGGAAGGAACTGAAGAGCTAACAATCTCTTGCGATTTCCCGGCATCAGAAAACATCTAGTCAGACTGTCATCACCTGAGGAGAAAGTGTCAGTCATGTGTGAAATGTTCCCTATATATAGGCTTTGTGCGCGAGACAAATGCATTGTTTGAGGCGAGAAATCCGCAGTTGCGCGAGCCAAATTCGTTGTTTTCGGCGGGAAATCCTATGTGGCGCGAGACAAAGGCGGGAAATCTGTGTTAATGCGTAAATCGGTAATATCGTTTCGTAAAATATACTCTCTACTGTCTTTTTACTCATTGTGCGGTTAATCCGCATCCTTTATCTCGTTGTTTTTCGAACACATACGTCTGTGGCTGTGTTTAACGCAGTTCGTAGTAGTATAGCCTCGTTTTCATTTTTTTCGGCGGCCCTTTTTTTCTCGCTTAGCCGATTTTCGATCTTTGTAACTTGGCTAAATCGATCTAAATTGCAGTTCCAACTCATTTCCAGACGTCCCGCCTGGTTCCCCATGCTGTAAGTGACCTTTGTTTTATTTTTTTGTGTGTATTTAGTGTTTTTTTTACTGTTTTTGTTCTGCCGCTTATCTCGTAATTTTTTTCACCTCGTATTTTTTTTCTAAGTGCTACGGTTTAACGGCATGCCTGCGGCGCTCATTGCCAAAGTGCTACGATTTAACGGCACGCCTCGCTGCGTGAGGCTCGCCAGGCAATGAGCGCCTGCGCCGCTCATCGCAAAGTCGTACGATCGGCAAAGTGGTACGGTTTAACGGCTCGCCGGTCGATGAGCGCCTGCGCTGCTCATCGCTAAGTCGTACGCACTATGCAACACTACGGTTTAACGGCATCCCCAATGGCCAGAAATTACACAAATTTTACTTCTTGGCCAAACTGCTTCCGATAGACCAGATTTAGTAGCCAGAGTTTTCAAAATTAAATTAAATTAATTAATAAGTGACATCACTATAAGTCAGTTATTTGGCAAATGTCTTGCTTATGTATATACTATTGAATTTAAAAAAAGAGGCCTTCCACATGCACATCTTCTGATAATCCTTCAAGAAAAAGATAAATTAGATACTGGTGACAAAGTGGATTCAGTCATTGTTGCTGAACTACCAGATCCAGAACTATATGGTAGACTATATGAGATTGTAACTCATCGGATGATTCATGGACCCTGTGGCAAGCTTAATCCACAATCACCATGTATGGATAATAATAAATGTACAAAAGAATTTCCTAAAGATTATAGAGACAAAACTTATGCCAATTGTGATGGCTATCCATTATATAGAAGAAGAGAAGGAGATAGTGCCATTATTCGTGGCAAAAAGCAGCCTTAAATCTACGAATGATTCTCGCATTTCGGAAGAATCCCTACAGGCACAAAAAGTGCTCGCAAGGGATCCTAAAACCTCTACATGCTGCCTCGGAGCAGCTTAAGGCAGCAGTGTGAGGCTCCCCCCTGCACCCTGCACCCCTGCAGCACCCCCAAATTAACCCCTTGCAGCAGGGGTCCCCGATCGGTACAGATCAGGCCCCCACTTCATTTAAAAGTTTTAGTTTTCCCGCCGCGGCTCCTTAAAGGGGCCGTGGCACAGTAATTGCCAATCCTGGCCATGGCCAAAAAAATTAACCCCCCTCTATGCTGGGGGTCCCCATCGGGACCCCCAAAGTGTCCCCACATAAACCCCTTGCTGTGGGGGTACCCAATCTGCATAGATCAGGCCCCCGCTGCATTTAAAAGTTTTAGATTTCCCGCCGCGGCTCCTTAAAGGGGCCGTGGCACAGTAATTGCCAATCCTGGCCGTGGCCAAAAAAATTAACCCCCCTCTATGCTGGGGGTCCCCATCGGGACCCCCAAAGTGTCCCCACATAAACCCCTTGCTGTGGGGGTACCCAATATGCATAGATCAGGCCCCCGCTGCATTTAAAAGTTTTAGATTTCCCGCCGCGGCTCCTTAAAGGGGCCTCAGCACACTAATTTCCAATCCTGGCCGCGGCCCAAAAAATTAACCCCCCTCTATGCTGGGGGTTCCCATCAGGCCCAACGAAGTGTCCCCACATAAACCCCTGTAGCGGGGGTCACCGATCGACAACGATCGTGACCCTGCTGCATTTCAATTTTTAATTTCCCGCCTCGCGGGTGCTTAAAGGACCGTAAAGGTCCTGAAAGGACTCGCACTAAAAATATTAACCCAAGGCAACTATAATTAACCCTATAATTCATGGGGGTCAATACAGACTACCATAAGGCCTTAATTAACCCTATAACTCATGATGGTCAATACAGACCCCCATAAGGCCTTAATTAACACTATAACTCATGGGGTCAATACAGACCCCCATAAGCCTCTATTTAACCCCATCAGTCCCATAAGGTATATTATGTCACCTATGGGGCTGTTAAAACCCTAACATTAACCACATAAGTGCCATGACAGTCCACAAGGACCATCATGACACTAACTAAAAACACTACACTATAACCCCCAATAAACCATTTAATCTAAACTAACCCCCCTCTACACTAATCTATTAACACTTACACTACCTACATACACTACCTACCCCCTAATAAACCTCCCCACCACTCTAATTACAAAAAATAAAAAAAACCTACCTTACAGAAAATTGTTAGCTGCTAATGTACCAGGACATGGTCCTTACTGTTTTAAAGTCCAAAAACAAATTTATCATTGGACTTCCCATTTACATCCAGAGGAAGGAGAGCAAAGAAAATTCGCTCAACTATATGTCCTAGATACAATGGAAGCTGTTGACCAACGTATGCAGATGGAAGAAAATAAAAAATGCTTACCCAGTGTTTTTATAGAGCTAAATAACATTATGGACAATAACCCCTACAGTAAAGCTTCTAAAAAAATGGCAGAAGTAGAAAATGAACAACAACTTCATGCACAAAGACATCAATTACCAATGCCAAAGGTTAATATGGTGCTTAAAAGAGACAAACATACTGATCATTGTCGTTATAACTTGCCAACATCAAATGAGGTTGCAATGGTGTTTCAAAATAATGAAGGAGAACCACCATTTCAAAGAGACATTAGAATACATCCCAGAAATGAGGAGCAACCATTCATTAATATTAGTATCTTAAGTCCAAATTTAGATCCAATGACATATCCCATTTTTTCCCACACGGAGAAGCAGGTTTGCAACCAAAATTAACACTTCCCAGATACCCAAATGCTAAAGCCAGAATCCGAAATAATGTTTCTATGCTTGAATTTAAAGTAGCTCAAATTGCCATTCGAAATACATTTAATCCAATTTTATGTGGTGGAAAACTAACACAACAATGGGGTATTGATTCCTATTTACAAGTGGAGGCCAATAATTTAAACTTTATAAAATATCAACAGGATAAACTACGTGTAGAACAATATTCGGGACTAATTGACTATGTTGCTGACGTGGCTACAAGCAGAGACGTGACAGCTGGGAAAGCCATCATTTTACCATCCTCCTTTCAAGGATCTCCTCGAAATATGAGAGAAAGATACAATGATGCTATGGCTATTGTCACCAAATTTGACAAACCCAATTTATTTCTTACATTTACATGTAATCCACAATGGCCAGAAATTACACAAAATTTATTTCTTGGACAAAGTGCTTCCGATAGACCAGATTTAGTAGCCAGAGTTTTTAAGATTAAATTAAATGAATTCATACGTGACATCAGTATAAGTCAGTTATTTGGCAAATGTCTTGCTTATGTATATGCACATCTTCTGATAATACTTCAAGAAAAAGATAAATTAGATACCTCTGACAAAGTGGATGCAGTCATTGTTGCTGAACTACCAGATCCAGAACTACATGGTAGACTATATGAGATTGTTACTCATCGCATGATTCATGGACCCTGTGGTGAGCTTAATCCACAATCACCATGTATGCAAAATAATAAATGTTCCAATGAATTTCCAAATGATTATAGAGACAAAACCTATGCCAATTGTGATGGCTATCCACTTTATAAAAGAAGAGAAGGAGATAGTGCCATTATTCGTGGAAAAAAAGTGGACAATAGATATGTAGTACCCTACAATCCACATTTACTCATGAAGTATAATGCACACATTAATGTAGAAGCCTGCACTTCCATTAAATCCATTAAATATGTCTACAAATATATTTACAAAGGCTATGATGCAGCTACTGTAGTCGTCAAAAGTGCAGACAACCCTGAACGTAGTGAGTTAGTACATGATGAACTTGCATCTCATGTAGATGCTCGCTATGTCAGTGCGCCAGAAGCTATGTGGAGGCTTTTAAAATTTGAAATGCATGATAGATCACATGCAGTATATATATTAGCAGTACATTTGCCACAAAGACATTTAGTGTATTTTCATGCTGGAAATGAAATGAATGCATTGGCCCAAAGTGAAGATCGTCACACTACACTAACTGCATGGTTTGAATTAAATTCCACGGATTCACAAGCAACACAATTCTCATGTATTGAAATTCCATATCACTATGTTTTTGTGAATGGATTATGGAGACAGAAAAAAAGCAGAGGCAATAAAATAATCCCAAGAATTTACACAGTCAGTCCAAGAGATGTTGAACGTTTTTTCTTACGGATATTACTTTTAAATGTTCCTGGAGCACAAAGTTTTGAACACTTAAGAACTGTTAATGACATTGTATATGAATCCTTCCATTTAGCTGCAAAACATGGAAACTTACTAGCTGATGATATAGAATAGGAAAGATGTTTAGAAGAAGCAGCACAATGTCAAATGCCACGGCAGATGAGAGAACAATTTGCATTTATTTGTATCTTCTCAAATGCTCCAAATGCATTAGCTTTGTGGGAGACTTTTAAAAGTAATATGGCTGAAGACTTTATGCGACGATACAATGAACCCATTGCAAACTTAAAAGCATTAATGGAAATCAAGAAGTATTTTTAACTCATGGATTAAGTTGTGCAAGTTTTAATTTGCCTGATCCAGGTCTTATAGATGACATAAACTTTGAAGACTATGACATTCAACTACAAGAAGAAAGAACAGAAGAAAGACTTGCAACTTTAAATACCTTACAATTGCAAGCATTTAATGCCATTCAAAATGCAATCGATGATGACATGGTAACAGAGCGTTATTTCTATCTTGATGGACTTGGCGGATCAGGAAAAACCTATCTATATAATTTATTAATGAGTTCGGTACGAACACAAGGTCAAATAGCAATGGTGTTTGCCACTACTGGAATTGCTGCACTTTTGTTAGAAGGTGGAAGAACTGTACATAGTGGCTTTAAACTGCCAGTGCCTATTTTAGAAACTTCTGTGTCAGATATTCGCATGACATCATTACAAGCAAAGAAATTGAAAAAATGTAAATTAATTATAATAAATGAGGCCACAATGATGTCGTGCTATGCCCTCCAATGTATTGACCGTTTGCTCCGTGAAGTCATGGATAATATTTTTCCATTTGGTGGAAAGGTAATGTTGTTAGGTGATGATTTTAGACAATCATTACCTGTTGTTGTACATGGAAATCGAACTGACATTATCGAAACCTGTATAAAGTCAAGTACACTATGGAAACATTTTACCCATCTTCAACTGCAACAAAATATGAGATCAGAAGGCCAAACTGATTTCAATGATTTGCTTATTAAAATTGGAGAAAGCAGAACAGAAAAAATCCCACATTTACCTGACGACACTGTAGAGATCCCACCTCAGATGATTTGTCACCAAGATATTATATCGGCTATATTTGAAGGTAGCATAAATAACCAGGAATATTCCGAACTTGCCAACCAAGTCATACTAACGTGTAAAAATAAGGATGTATTAATCCTCAATAATGAAATCTTTAAAAAAATTAATGCACCACAAAGAAATGATCACAGTGCTGATTCTGTACTTGCTGATGACAATGAAAGTCAGGCTAACTTTTCAACTGAATTCTTAAACTCACTAACTCCTTCTGGAATGCCACCATATATTTTGCAGCTAAAGAAAGGTGCAATTATCATGTTACTGTGAAATATGAACCCCAAAAAAGGCCTATGCAATGGGACAAGATTAATTGTTCAACAATTAAAGGACAAATTTATAGATGCTGAAATTTTAACTGGTACCCATAAAGGAGAGAGAGTTTTCATACCAAGAATAGATTTAGCACCAAGTGAAAGTAGTCTCCCTTTTATACTTCAAAGAAGACAATTTCCCAATATTATGGCATTTGCCATGACCATTAATAAATCACAAGGACAAACATTCAAATC
Organism: Discoglossus pictus; assembly: GCA_027410445.1. NCBI lineage: Eukaryota > Metazoa > Chordata > Amphibia > Anura > Alytidae > Discoglossus > Discoglossus pictus. The sequence goes on from CM050169.1 coordinate 98,470,879, forward strand.
TGTGGGTATTTTCTTGGAAGAACCAGTATTTGCACATGGTCAATTGTATGTTGCGTTATCACGGTGCAAAAATCCACAGGCTATTAAAGTTTACATTGAAAAGAATGAAAGTCAAGGTGATTTATTAGAAGATGGACGTATTTTTACTAAAAACATTGTCTACTATGAAGTACTATAACTTTTCATTATATAAAGAAATAAAACACATGCAAAACAAATTTAAAAGCATTGAAAAATACAAACCAATAAACAATTCAGTCATAATTAATGGAAGTACTGTTTATGGATGATTTGCCTCACAAAACACTTGCCTTGCGTTATTTGTACAAATTATGTTAAAATGTTAATTAACTATGTTACTATTTCTAATGTGACAAGTTTGAAAACAATATTTTCAATGTCATTACTTAGAATGATAAGAAAGTTCAAGTTTAAAAATATATAATTTCAAGTTATTTACTTCAACATATTACAAAGTTCATGTTAAGAGCTCAACCACATTTTTAGTCACAATGTAAATAGTGTCTGTTATGTTAAGATTACTCCCTGGATTAATGTTTATCACCAGTTCATGCGGTCAGGAAGGAATTAATTTAATTGGGTACATTTAAAGGAGAGTTTTTACTGTTTGCCTTCCTCTGCATTCAATGTATATTGAAGTTAACAATTATTCAGATAAAATTGCATGTTAAAAAAACATTGCCTCAAGTTTACAATACTGATTATTTTAAAGTTCAACTGTTTTTACATTCAAATGTTAATACTTTTAATACAAAATTATGTTAATATATTAATTCACTATGTTACTGTTTATAATGTTCCAAGTTGGAAAATGTTTTGTCAAGTTCCTTAGTTACACAGATAAGAAAGTTCAAGTTTCAAAAAATATTATGTCAAGTTTTTTATTTAAAGATATTACAGAGTTCATGTTAAAATTGGGTATGTTTCAAGGAGTGTTTTTACTGTTTGTCTTACTCTGGATTAAATGTACATTGAAGTTAACAATTCTTCAGATAGAAATTGCATGTTAAAAAACCATTACCTCAAGTTTACAATACTGATTAGTTTAAAGTTCAACTGTTTTTACATTCAACTGTTAATACTTTTAATACAAAATTATGTTAAAAAATGTATTCACTATGTTACTGTTTATAATGTTCCAAGTTCAAAAAATGTTTTTTCAAGTTACAAAGTTACACAGATAATAAAGTTCAAGTTTCAAAAAATATACTTTCAAGTTTCTTACTTACATATATTAATGTGAATATTGTGTACGTTTGAACTAGGGTTTTTACTGTTTGCTTTCCTCTGGATTCAATGTATATTGAAGTTAACAATTCTTCAGACACAAATTGCATGTTAAAAAAACATTACCAAAAGTTTACAATACTGATTAATTTAAAGCTCAACTCTTCTTACATTAAAATGTTAATACTTTGAACACAAAATGCTTTAAGACTTATTGTTCACCAAGAGAACATTGTACAAAATTAAACATGTTTAATATCACAATACTTACAAGTGTAAAATATGTATATTAATAACTAAACAACTTTCCAAACATACACATCTCATTGCCATCATTTTTTGACAGGCAAGTCGCTAGTTTAATAATAAAAAATAGTTTTTGAAAGGTGAGTGGGATGCAACACAGGAAGGAAGGTAATCTGTTGTGTTTCAAGAATTATATCAAAGTGCCCATATATGGTTAGAGACATATAATATATCAGAGAGACTGTGGGGTCACAGAATCCCCCCAAAACCAGAAGAAGCTTTTATAGGCCTTCCCATAGAGGGTCTCTATAATGAAGCTCCAATTTTATCAAGTCAACTGTTTTTAGCAGTTAGGATTACGATAGCTAAAACCTGGAAGTCGGCAATACCCTAATATAATGCATCTTGTAAAAACTTTTTATACATTCTATGGGCCTCATTCTATTATCGGCCGTAGGAGATGCCGGGCCGCAAGGACTGGCCGCAAGCTATTTGCCTATTCTATTCCCTTCCAGCCGGGGATTCCGGCAGGCTTGCGGCCGGCGCCTTGCTATCCCTTGCGGCCGCACTCGCCGGAGGAAAGCCTTTGATCTTAAACGGCCGCAAGAGTTTCGGCCGTAAGAAAATCCTGGTTGCTATTCAATTGCTCCGGGAACCCTCTCTGCAAGGCTAAAACCGAGCCGCAGCTTACTTGCAGCAAAAAGGTCCCGCAGGCACACAATTAAGCACATTATAAAGCCATAATAAAGCCATCCTGCACTCTGAGGAGACTATAAAGTGATTGTAGGTGTTAGCATTAATAGCACAACATTCCCCTACACTCAAATCCGTAAATACATTTTTTTTTAAATTTATGTCACATATCCATTTAAAAAGTCCAGAGGGCTTGGAGCACCTCAGACCCACCCACGCTGCGGCCGGAAGATAAACAGTTAATGTAATCTCGGATTTGGGCTGATGTGCAAGCTTGAGAGGGGGTTGCTATTAATCCTCATGTCCCCCATTATGATCCCTAGCATTTACAGAGCTTTACAGAGCCGACTTGAATTTATTTTTGCATTTAAAGATTTCTGAGCTTACGGCCGATTGCAAGATATATGGCCGGCCGTAAGGGGATAGCCTTGCGGCGCCGTATAATTGAATTGCAAGGTAACGGGAGCCCCGCAAGGAATCGCAGCTTTGCGGCCGATTTACGGCCGATAATAGAATGAGGCCCTATGAGCACTATCTCAGCTGACCTAGATAATTCCCACAGAAAGTAGGCCTCATGTTTAGATCCTTGGACCCTATGCATTGGGTGGTAAAACCGCAGGAAAGGACAATAAGAAAGACATAACCCCCTACTATACTACCCCTCCTCCCCTTCTCCTCTCCCCTTCTCCTTTATCTATCCTTTCTGCTTCTTTCTACATTCTATCTTTTCTTACAATGGCACTTAAGATGTACATAAATGTGAAAAATAAAAATGTTAAATGGAAGTTAAATGGAAAAAAGTATATTTCTCCATTCTTCAAATGTTATATCCGCACTGGTTATGTTTTATCTGTAATGTTCATGTAACATTGTTATAACTCTGTTTCCTTCAATAAAAACAATAAAAAAATTAAATTAAAATTAATATCAAAGTGGTTGGCTTCAAAGGGCGTGACCTAACGCAGCAAAGGAGCAGACGTGCAAAGCTCCAGCTCTGCCGATTTGTACAATAAAAAGAGTCTTTTTGGGCCAGCACAGAGCCACAAAGGAGCCCTAGTGCACAGAAAAAGACCCATCTCCTCGAGAGGAACAATTTGATACCCGGAAAGTGGGTCTATCAGGCCCGAGGCACACGCGAGCCAGGTGGGCCACCATCTCCTCCATCCCTGCAACAGAGACACCCTGACAGGACTTACCACCGGGGGCAGACAAAGAGACGCTTTTACCCTGTCACAGAGGTGAGGTTGGGGCGCCCAGGACCACCGCTCCCGGACCGGCACACCAGGAGGTGAGAGAGAGAGACGAGATCCGGAGCGGGCGCCATCTTGGAGCCGCGGCTTACGCAGCCAGAAGAGCCCTACCGTGGATTCCCGCCAAACATCGGCGGGGGGTGAGTTGAGTTCAGCACAACGGGGAGAGAGAGACAGTGGTTAAAGGGGCCCGGCGGGGACACCAACCATCCCCAAAGGGGCACAATCGTGGGGTCTACCCCATCCCTAGGCGCCAGGAAGGAGAAGGCCCAACAGGTGCCCAAATCGCAGACGCTTCTGAAAGAGTCCCCCAGAGGCCAAAGGCAAATACAGGGTGAGTCGCAACAGGCACAGGGGACCCCTTAGTGCTAATTAGACTCTCCAGAAGACCACCCAGCCCAGGCACATAACTGGCACCAGATTACACTGGGAGAGCATAATCCACAGATAGGGGGCCTAAAGTACTAAACTATGGCACTAGATAGTTGAACAGGACCAGAGCAGCCCAATAATAAGGCCCCAGGGACACTATCAATCAAGGGCTAGAGAAGAGACCCTGCAACCACACAGAAAACGGCAGCTTCAATACATAACAAGTCAGCTTACCACAAGCTGCCTACAGGCCCCTGAATCAGGGAAGAATAACCCAGGAGTAGCTGTACAGATTCCAAACACAGCACTGCTAGGTAAAAAGCAACTGACCGAGTAAGACTACATAGATGAGAGAAACAACCTGCTTGAGCAAGAGGGAGTCTTCAAGGAGAACAGAGAGTGCAACAACTTCCCCAAAGGGTTTAAAAAGCTCCCAAAAACACTGAAAAGGTTGACCGCAGTCACCAAGGGGTCAACCAAGTAACTAACACAGGTTTACAAAACAAACTACACTTCAACTTTAGGTGCAGGGCCGAATACCTGCCTACAGCAAACTACCCTTGAGAAGCGCCACTACCACATAGTGGATGAAGTGTAGAAATATCACGCCAGAGAAAGCAGATAACAGAAGCACAACTTTCTTCTACAGTGCAACACTCATCAGGGGAACACAGAAGTGTCATTAGCTCGCACACTGCAGCATCCCACTCTACCCTTGACAACAGAGTGGAAAATACCAGTGAGTGTTTGCCTGATCACACTACCTGTAAACTAAGGCCAAACCATCAGGATATGGCCAACTCATTTCAAGAACTCTTAATAAACCTAAAGAGATGTAACTAAGAAAAAGCCCGGCAACATAGGGACGCTAACAATAGTTCTGGGACAAACCAAATGAAACCAGATCTCTGGAAAAAATTCAAACTATAGAACTCTCACTGAGATGGCGGGTGTCGCCACAAGGAAAAACAATAAGGGAATCCAATCTTATTGCTTACCCAAATCATCAGAAAGCTCTTCTACCAACAAAACAACCCTAACCACAGTCCACACAACTGCAAATTCAGAAATGTCAGCGCCTAGCACAAAAAGTGACATCCACAACCTAAAAGACTTAATAACCAACTTCAGAGCAGAGATCAAATCAGACATCAGGAAAGTGACAACAGAACTATCCACAGAAATAAAAAAGGTGGACGATAAAACAACAAAACTAGAAACAAAAATATCAGATATGATGCAACATAACAGCAAGCTAGAAGAGGAGATCTTGGCCTTGAAGGACGAACAATCAAGGCAGCAGCTGCAGCAGGAACACCTAGAAAACAGATCTAGACGACAAAACATAAGACTGAGAAACGTGCCGGAGACAGTCAAAGACCTACACGCATACCTAAGTGATCTATGCAAACTTCTCCTCCCAAACATTAATATGGAAAATATGAGAATAGATAGAATCCACAGAGCCCTACGCTTCAGACCATCTCCACAGGAACGCCCAAGAGACATCATAGCCAGATTCCACTACTACTCCACCAAATAATTTTTTATGAAGGCCGCAAGAAAGGGCATTCCTTCCATTGAGGGTCACAAGCCTCTGCTCTTCTCTGATCTGGCTTCGGTAACCCTTGCCAAAAGGAGACAATTGAAACCTGTACTGGACTGTATCTTAGCTCAAGGCTGGAGGTACACGTGGGGATTCCCTTTCCGCCTCAATATCTCCAAGGAGGCAAAGTTCTTCACAGTTAGAACACTGGAGGAAGGAATAAACTTGCTGGCAGAATGGAACATCAAAGTCAATGACGGAGAGAATCTGCAAACATCAGAAAGCCCCAGAGGGAGGAGACTTCCACTGAACGGAGATAGAGACTTAACACAATAAGTTGTCACTTTATTTTTATCCTACTATTCTGACAAGTAATGCTAGTTAAATGTTAAAACGAGTAGGACCAGTAATGCAGCAATCACACCAGTGAAAGTTCTAATGCACACCACAGATAGACAACCCAGGCCGTAGAGGCAAAAGCAACATATACCTAAAATGCGTCCCTCCGGGCGCTAATAAGTAGCCAGCCACATATCCCCACAGTAGGGAAAGTTTAGGCCGACCGGTTCAGTGTCAGTGTAGAGACACTAATTGGCCCACCAGTAAAATACAAAGCGGACAGCAACCGCTCTCCTCATAGTAGTTTAAGTTACCACGCCTTATTTAAATAAGGAACAATATAAAGTTCAACCAAACTAGGAGCTCTCCTGACCAGCAGAGAGACGCACCAACAGACTCTCAAACCTAGACTTAGTACTCAGGGTTACCATAGGGACCTCCCCTAGAGGAGGAGCAGCAATTTGAATAGTTACTGATCCAGGTCTTGCTAATTCCAAGGGATTAAGTATATACAATTTGGCTCATTATCTATTGTTTCTTTCCTTTGAGTACAGAGACTCTTCCAAGCACCTGGCTGCTGAGCAGTGTTCGGGGCGGAAACCAGCCGGAGGCACAGGATAATTAAGCCACAGGCATCTCGGAAGGTGAGATAACCACTTGCACACACCAAAAGGTCATACACCTCAATAAGAAATATGGACATTGTCATAGCGTCACATAATGCTCATGGGCTGAACGAACCAATCAAGAGGCGGGTGGCCTTGAGGAATTACCAAAAATTAAACCTAGACATCATAATGATTCAAGAAACTCACTTTAGAAAACAAGCAGTACCAAAATACTGGGGGGGAGTCTTTACTCGGGCGTTCCATTCTACCTCAGAAACCAAACAAAAGGGAGTCACTATTTTGTTCCATAGAAGACTCACCTTCCAATTAAGTAAAATCCAAAAGGATAAAGATGGCAGGTACATAGCAGTGCATGGGACCATACACGAACGGAAGGTCACATTTTTGAACATATACGCCCCGAACACAGACCAAACACCATTTTTTTTAAAAATACAGAAACTCACAGATAGCTGGGAAGACGGGCTTAAGATAATGGAAGGAGACATGAACACGGTCCTGGACCCGTTCAAAGACAAGTCAAATGACCCAGACTCACACAAAACCCCCACGGCGACCAAAGCATTTAAAAAACTCCTAAAATCAAACTGCATGATTGATACCTGGAGAAACATGAACCCCACAGAAAGAGAATACACATTTTTCTCCTCCAGACATGGATCGCTCTCCAGAATAGATTATATCCTGATTCAACAAAACGTTGCAGGGAACCTAACTGAGGCCTAAATCTGTCCCATAGCATGGTCGGACCAGGAACTGGTCAAAATTTCCATGAACAACCTCCTACCGAAAGGAAATAGCCCGAGGTGGTCATTAAACCCTGGTATACTAAACGACCCAATCACCAAAGATAAAGTCAGAACAGCAATCACAGAATATCTTGATCTTAACACAGTAGGGGAGATAGACATAGAAGGAATCTGGGCAGCTCACAAAGCAATGATCAGTGGAGTCTACATACAAATTAGTTCGATCAAAAAAAAAAAAGGACACAGCACAAATTTTACTCCTAAACCAAAAAATATCAGAGGCCCAAAAACTATATGTTAAAGATAAGTCACGACACACTTACGAGAAGGTACTAGGGTATAAACAAGAACTAAACACTATATTAAGAGGAAAAATGGTCACTATCCTACAAAGAACCAAAGCCAAATTCTTCAGAAACGCAAACAAGCCCGATAGAATGTTGGCCACCAGACTAAAAGAAAAGAGAGCAAACTCATTCATTGCCAATCTAATCACCAAAAATAGGCAGATAGTCTTCAAACCAGATCAAATAGTAAGCGAATTAAGGCAATTTTATGCGGACCTTTATACCAAAACAGCCGACTCAGGTACCCCAACTCACAACCTAGAAATTGAAAACACACTAAGTAACATAAACATACCCCAACTAGACCCCGCTAAAGCCAACTCACTCTTAGAGCCCATTTCGGTCAAAGAAATACAGGAGGCGATCAAGAAAACAAAAGCACACGGGGCCCCAGGGCCAGACGGCTATTCCAATCTCTACTACAAATATATGAGCGACCTACTTAGCCCCACCTTACACAAACTATTTAACAGCTTTTTAGCTGGGGGGAAAATAAAACCGGAATTCTTAGAAGCTAAAATAATACTGATTGCCAAACCGGGAAAAGACCCAACCCAGTGTGCCAGCTACAGACCAATATCCCTGATCAACACGGACTTAAAAATATACACTAAAATATTGGCATCCAGACTAGCGGACTTGATACCTGAGGTAGTACATAAGGACCAAGTAGGGTTCATTAAGGGTAGAGAAGCGCCAGACAACACCAGAAAAATGATTGACCTTATTGACATAACTAAGAGAGGAGGAGGCCACGCAATGGTGTTGGCGCTTGATGCCGAGAAGGCTTTTGACAGATTAGATTGGACATTTATGAGCTCAACACTGACCAAATTCGGAATACCGGAAGGTTTTCTTCAAAGCATCGCGTCACTATACTCAGAACCAACTGCACAGGTAACATACCAAGGACACAATTTGCAAAAAATAAAAATCAGGTACACGACAAGGGTGCCCACTGTCCCCACTGCTGTTTGCCCTTAGTATAGAGCCCCTAGCAATAGCGATTCGCCAACACACAGACATATCGGGAATACGGGTCGGCCTGACAGATCACAAAATAAGCCTCTTCGCAGATGACATCCTTCTAACGATCTCAAACCCCCTAGTTAGTCTTCCCAACCTATTCAAACTTCTGTCTAAATTTGGCCCACTGTCAGGGTTCAAAGTAAATACGAGTAAAAGCATAGCCCTTAACTTATCCCTTCCTCCCTCCATGGAAAAACTACTAGCCAATAATTTTCCGATAAAATGGGCCCCGAATTCTATCAATTATCTAGGCATACAAATAACAAAATCAACTAAGGCCCTATATGAAGCAAATTACCCAACCCTCATTAAACAAATAACAAGGGACCTGCACAGGTGGTCAGAGCTAAAGATCTCATGGCTAGGAAAGCTACATGCCATCAAAATGAACATACTCCCCAAACTGCTCTACCTGTTTAGGACCCTACCTATAACAATATTGGCAAAAGAATTGAAAACGATACAAAAAATATTGATGAGGTTTCTGTGGAACAACAAAAAACCTAGAATAAACAGAGAAACAATTACCGCAACTAAGAAGAGAGGTGGACTCGCATTTCCAGACATTCCCTGTTACTTCAAAGCAGCTAGACTAGCTCAACTAGCTAAATGGTACGTCAGAGATTCCCCCCCCGGTATGGGTTCAGATAGAGAAACACATACTGAGGACCAATGACTTAATCATGCATCAGTTGCCGTGGCTCTCCATCCAACAGGGCTTCAAGTTATCCCAATCACTTCCAACTAGCGTGAGGCACACAATAAACTTATGGAAAGACATAAATAGGAGGAACAGGCTCCTAAACCCAGAATCCGGGCTTAGCCCCCTATGGCCGCAATCAACCAGCCCCAAAGTAAACACTAATGCCCAATACAGATGGTGGATTGAAAATAACTGCTCAATTGCGGCAGACTTACCAGTAGTTAATCAAAAATGGTCCACTACCGCATTCTTAGACGACAAACACCTACCTCCAGGGGAATGGCTTAACATACTCGCTATAAACCAAAGACTAACTCTCAACATTAAGAACAAAGGTGGACAGACCAAATCCATATTCGAAAAATGTTGCATTAACTTCCCGGGAGGGAAAGGGAACATTTCCACAATATATAACCACTTAAGCGATTTAGCCACGTCCCCCAAACTCCACTATGAGTCGGCGAGGGAAGCGGATCTCAACGTAAGTTTAGATAGGGACCAATGGAACAACATTCGGAAACAAGCCAAAAACTCATCACTTAACATAATTCTGAAGGAGAATTCATATAAAGTTATTAGTGGTACTTAACCCCATTAAGAACGCACCTAGGGAACCCGGAGATTAGCGATATGTGCGAAAGGAGTTGTAACCAGAAAGGGACTATCACTCATAAACTATGGGAATGCCCTATGATTAGACACACCTGGGTAGATACATACAAAACCCTAGAGAAACTATGGGGTCAAAGCTATCCCATGAGACAGGAGGAGGCCATCTTGGGTCTACCGGTAGAAGGGATGTCCAATTCAGAACAATTCCTAACCAACCAAATTTTCCTAGCAGTTAGAAAAGTAGTAGCCGCCCACTGGAAAACACCCACCCCATCGTTCGAGGTAGTCCTAAGCAAAATTGAGTTTGTTCGGTCCATGAGAATCTTATCCGCTGAGGTTGACAATAACTACAAGCCCTGGGCCTCCTGCTGGGCCACCTGGGAGACAAGACTCGGCAGATGAATAGGGTGAGTAACGCTTTCCTTCCAGAGGAACTAGTAAGGGATCCAAGGCAGGAGAAGTCTTAATTTACCCAACATCAATAGCCCTGCATAGTAACCTAAACACAGAGTCTACAACCTATGAGTTGATACCAATTAGGCCCAGGGCAACATGAGGGCAGGAAACACGGCTCACAGAGTTCATCCCATAGTTACGGGACTTCATCAAGCATAGTTTCCCCCTTAGCCCCACTTTAGTTAAAAGTTACTTTCAGCTACTAGAAAACTAGAAAACGGAAAAAAGAAGAGGAGTTTTTGACAGGCAGACGACAAATGAGAAAACAGATGTGATGAATATGTTCATTCTTAATTTCTACTTACCACTTCTAATGTGTTATTTGCTCATTGTTTTATGTCTGACTGTCTAATAAAAATCAATTAAACAAAGTGGTTGGCTTCAGAGGCACTGAATTTTGAAATCCACATACCCTGTGAGGGTTACATGTGTGTAGTTTTATACCTAATATTATGCCCGATGGTTCCCATATCTGAATGTGTGTACACTATTTTCTACTTATGGGATTTTATGTCTGTTTGTTTGTACCCCATATTCTGACTGAGGATTCCCCGGCCTGCAGATTTTTACCCAGGATCTGCCTGAGAGCCCCATGTCTGTATGTTTGTACTCCTTATTTTGACTAAGGATTCCCCTGCCTGCAGATTTGTACTCAGGTTTTACCTGAGAGCCCCATGTCTGAATGTTTGTACTCCTTATACTGGCTGAGGGTTCCCCTGCCTGCAGGTTTGTACCCAGCTTCTGACTGAGAGTTCCTTGTTGTCATGTGTGTACCCCATGTTCTGACTGAGAATTCCCAGGAGTTTATGTTTGCATCCCCTGTTCTTTCTGAATGTTCCCATGTCTGTCTGTATGTATCCTAAGTTCTGACTGTGGTTTTTGACATATTTATCTTTGTATCTCACGTTCTGAGAGTTCCCATGTCTGTACCAGATGTTCTGACTGAGAGCTCCATAGGTCTATATGTCTGTACTCCATGTTCTGCCTGAGAGTTCCCATATCTTTATGTTTGGATCCCATATACTGCCCGAGGGTTTCCATGTCTATATGTTTGTACCCCATGTTCTGACTGAGAGTCCCATGGGTCTGTATGTGTGTACCCCATGTCCTGTATGAGAGTTCCCATGTCTTTATTATTATTATTATTATTATTATTATTATTATTATCGTTTATTTGTAACGCGCCAACATATTCCGTAGCGCTATACATAAGTTAAGTTACAGGCAATGACAAGTTAAAGATTCACACATTGCAAAGAGTGGATGGCCCTGTCTTTGAGCTTGGAATCCGGTGTCCATAGCGCTTTCCCTAAAGCACCTTGCAGGATTGAAACTCGCAGACTTACAATCTAAAGGTTAAAGTTTGTATGTGGTACAGTAGGGAGAGAGTAGTGCTGAGCATGTTAGGGAGGAAGGTTATAGACTTATTTGAAAAGGTGCGTTTTTATTGATGTTTTGAAGGATTTAAGGCAGGAGGATAGTCTGGTGAAGCGAGGCAAGGAGTTCCAGAGAATAGGGGCAGCGCGAGAAAAGTCCTGGAGGTGGGAGTGAGAGGAGGTGACAAAAGTGGTAGAAAGAAGAAGGTCGTTAGCAGAACGAAGAGGGCATGTGGGGGAGTATTTGGAGATGAAAGCAGAGATATATGGGGGTGCGCTGTTGTTGAGGGCTTTATAAGTTAGGGTCAAGATTTTAAACTTTATTCTGGAGGCTAAGGGAAGCCAGTGAAGTGATTGACAAAGAGGAGCTGCCGACACTGAATGATGTGTACTGAAGATGAGTCTGGCGGAGGCATTTATTATGGATTGAAGTGGGGAGAGGCGAGTGATGGGCAGACCAACAAGGAGCGAGTTGAAATAGTCAAGACGAGAAATGATGAGAGAGTGTATTAGAATCTTAGTAGTGTCTTGTGTAAGGTAATGGAGTATTTTGGATATGTTTTTTAGATGGAAAAGACAGGATTTGGTTAGAGACTGTATGTGTGGGATGAAAGAGAGGGCAGGGTCCAGTAGAACCCCGAGACAACGGGCTTGGGAGTGATGATGGCATTGTTGACAGAGAGAGAGATGTGAGAAATTTAAGCTGTAGTAGAGGGTGGGAAGATTAAGAGTTCAGTCTTAGACATGTTGAGTTTCAGATGGTGGGTGGACATCCAAGAGGATATACTAGAGAGGCAGTCGGAGACGTGTGCTAGAAGAGAGGGGGATAGATCTGGTGCTGAGAGGTAGATTTGGGTGTCATCTGCATAGAGATGATACTGGAACCCAAAAGATTTTATTAGGGTGCCGAGTGAGGATGTGTAGATGGAGAAGAGCAGGGGACCTAGGACTGATCCTTGGGGTACGCCAATAGACAGGGGGTGAGGAGAAGAAGATGTGCCGGAGAAGGAGGTATGATGAGAACCACAAGAGAGCAGTGTCTTTATGTTTGTACTCCATGTTCTAACTGAGGTATCCCATAACTGTATGTTTGTACCCCATGTTCTATGTCTGTATGTTTATAACTCAAGTTCAGATTGAGGGTTCCAATGTCTGTAAGTTTGCGCCCCATGATCTGATTGAGAATTCCCATGGCCTGTATGTTTGTATCCCTTGTTCTTATGAGGGTTCCTATTTCTATATGTTTGTATCCCATGTTCTGATTGAGGGTTCCCATGTATGTATGTTAATACCCCATGTTCATACTGAAAGTTCTCATGTCTATATGTTTGTACCCCATGTTCTGATTGAGAATTCCAATGGTCTGTATGTTTTTATCCCTTGTTCTTATGAGGGATCCCATCTCTATATGTTTGTACCCCATGTTCTGATTGAGGGTTCCCATGTATGTATGTTAATACCCCATGTTCATACTGAAAGTTCTCATCTCTATATGTTTGTACCCCATGTTCTGATTGAGAGTTCCCGTGTATGAATGTGTGTGGACCCTGTTCTTCCAGAGAGCTCTCAAGTCTTCATATTTTTCCAATAAATGCCTGACCTCTTGAAAGATTTGTGTTGGTCTCTTCTTTGGGGGAAAAGAAAGATCCCTGACCAGAGGTAGAACAATGCAATGTTACAAGGATTTGTTATTTTATCAATATATGTTGTATTTCTTATCTTAGAGTCAGAGCTTTGCAGTGCTCATTTAATCATTGAATATTGTCACAATTACGCTGTTCTGGCACATTTCTCTCACTTTAGATAAATTAGGGCATTAGATTAAATACAACAATTTCTATCCTCTCCAGGCCTTATGGGAATAAATTATAATAACAACCTATAAAAGTTTATGTCTTCTGTAAATTAACTGACTAATAAGGGAGCTATATAGTGATATAATAGTGTTTGTGAGGCTTTTAAAAAGCTTTCAAGGGAATTCAGTGGCACCATTTTACCTGCTTATGTAGATAAATTGCTGCACCTGATAGAAAGGATCCTGAGCTTGTTGTTCTGTTGCTCCATTAAGTTATCTCTTAGCAGGTGAGCATTACATGAAGCCTCATGGATGCTCTGCAAATGTTACCAGTAATAAAAAACGAATTCCATTTTATTTGGTAAAAGTTACTGTTCATCTATATATATATATTGGGCCTCATTCAATTGCAATTTGGCCAATTGAATAGGGCTCTAAATAAGCACATAACATATATTTTTTAAAGACGTTTTTAGTTAGTAAACATCTATCCAAAAGCAAGGTCTTCACTATCTAAAAACGTCTTTAAAAAATATATGCTATGTGCTTATTTAGAGCCCTATTCAATTGTCCAAATCGCAATTGAATGAGGGCCATTGTGTATAGAAACATCTAGTATATAAAGAAGAGGATGGCAGAGGCGGAAATGGACAGATGAGGTCATTGAGACAATGAGCATGTGCTTTATGGAGCTCAGAGGGGCAGTGGCTGACAGATGTGCCTGACGTGCTGCGATCCATAGGGGCACACGACTGAACGGCTAAACAACAATGGAAACCTTGTTATGTGTCTGTTTTCACTGCAGCTATAAACAATTATCTAATAATATATTAGGTTTGTGTGTCAGATTAAACAGGCAAACATTGGGTAGAGTGAGTGCATATTAGGATTAAATTGGAGTTTATGAATCAATTGGAGTGTGACTTATGGGAGAAGCAATAAAAATGTGAATTTATATAGTGGTTGGACACTCTCTCCGCTCTACTATTCCACACCATTCAGCACTATCCTCTTTTCTACCCAGAGGTCTATTTAGACTAGCGGGATTGCAGGGCCATCAGTTTAGGAATGAGACTTTAAAAAAAAATAAAGGGTGAAGGTTCCAAATATGAAACAATTCAAAGCTATAGGCAATAAAAATAACTTGGTCTATTGTATGTTATTAAATTGTATTTTCTTACAGTAAAATTGCACTGAATTCAGGGAGTAATTAGCAGCGACTGATCTCATTGTTCGTTCGACAACCCAATGACATAAGTAACATTGAACCACGCCTATATAAATGTCACAGTTATATAGATGAACCCTCAATCCTGCATTTTTACAAATATTATTTTTATGTGTTAATGAATACAAGTAGGAAAACAAATTAGAAAACAACTGGTGATAACTTTTGGAGATGCTATAAATTCTGGAGAAATGTATGGACTATTACATAACTAAAACTATAATTAGGTCATAGTTCTGGAAATGTAAGATGATAGTGTTGTGGGCAACTATTCAAAGGAAATCAGCATCATCATAGTTTCCTAAAGTAAAAGGAAATGTTTTCCATCATCAAGAATACAGCTCTCATGCTTGTCTTCTCGAAAAAGGGCACACTTTCTTCCACTATGAAGAAATAATGGCATTCTGGTAACTGTATTAATTAGAGTTAACAGTTTATGTAACCAACACATTTCCCTCTCATTCCTTGGAGCAGCTGGTTGGGGTTTGATGTAGACTTCTTCGCGATTGGCCAGGAACCAATGGTAGACCTATCATCCAACCCAGGGATTTATATTCAACCAGTCAGAGAAGTGCCTACCATTAATTGGAAGTTACGTGATAGTGGGTCCGCTCTTGTCTGATTTTTTTCAACCAGGGCATGTGCACGACGTGGCATTTACTCTGGTCCCCCTGGGTGATGAAGTCTCTAGTTTGTCTAAGGGGGGTAGATACATGCTCAGTTAGAGCGACATGAACACAAGAAACAGCAAGGTGATACTAGGAAGAGTGGAATTCCCCAAGAGGATCATAGGCTGCCTTTCAGGCTTTCCCTTTATTCATGAATAGTGACCATATGCCCTCTTTTTCTGCTACCTTTTGGGCCAAAGGTCGCAAGCCCAGCTCATACAGTTTCTTTAAAACAGTAACCCCTACAAGGTTAGCAACATACAATTGTCGTTATTATGTTATAGAGAAACTATGTTCTAACAACTGTGGGACTAGGTTAAGGAATAGGTCTTTGATGTATTGTTGTAGTTAAGCGCAGGTCAAGTAGAGTTAAGTGTTCAGTGCTCTATTCTCATTGATACCTATTCACTACATGGATAGACAGTTGCGTACAAGCTCTTTAGCCACAGTCCCGATGTGGATTTTGACAGGCCAGTCAGAGCACGCTAGCAGAAAATGGTCACATTCACCTCAGACTGTCCGGCTCTTAAGGCAGTGTCCCAGTAATAAAATTACCCTAATTTATCCCAGATTCCAACAGAGATTATCAAGTGCTAACTTCGGAGGTAATTCAATTATTTTATAGCAGTGTTTGTTCCGAAAATTAAGTTCATGACAGGTAGAGAGATAGATAGATAGATAGATAGATAGATAGATAGATAGATAGATAGATAGATAGATAGATATTCTCACATACATTGGATTAATATGAATACTTTAAATTTGTTTTTCACAATCACAAATATTTCTTCTGCTACTGAAGACATTAAGTGATATTTTCTCACACTACTTCTGAGCTATATTATATGTCTGTTCTTTCTATTCTATGAAAATAATCATTTTGCTGTCCATTAATTAAAAGTTATTCTACGACTGCAAATTAGAATGAAAAAAGCCAATTCTAATAAATATGTATGAGAGTCCTGATCTCCTGGATTAACCTGTGGACATAACATCTCTAATGGTTTAACAACAATAATGCAAGTTGGAGAAAGTTGGAGAAAGCTTGTATTTAATTTCCAGTTGTGTTGTGAAAATGATTGCCGTATTGAGGTGACCCTGATTGCTGTGTTGTGGTGACCCTTATTGCTGTGTTGAGGTGACCCTGATTGCTGTGTTGAGGTGACCCTGATTACTGTGTTGAGGTGACCCCTAAATTAAGAAGATGTCTTACTGTTCCATTCATCTGAAGACTGTAAAGTTCTGTGTTTGTTCTCAGGTCTCTCACTCAGTGACAAGATCTCGCATCACTTACACAGGGGGTGACAAGAGACACATTCAGCCAACGGTTTGCAGAGAGTTTTCTTTAAGCACCATGAGTCCATCTCTCTCCATGTCTGCCCTTATCTTCAGCCTCACACTGTGCCCAATGGCCCTGATATAATTGCACTGCTGGGCTGGTCTTATCCTATAAAGGATGTTTTCACAAAACTAATACAAATTCTATAAAATTTTTTAGCTTTTTATGTTATATATGGAAATCTCATCAATTTACAAGGTTCTCTGTGCTGAGAAAGTTTAACAAAGCAGGTAATGACTGCCAGCCCTGGTGGACTAAGTGCATATAATTGGTAATACATTAAATATTGTATGTATTCTTACTTTCTAAATATAATTCCAACTTATCAAGTGTAGTTCTTCAATTGACCATTTTATAAATGTGGGAAGTGCAGTGTCTAATAATGATGCTACAAAACCTACAGCAATTGAAACAACTAATTAGAAGGGACCTTTTATTGAAATAGACATTTAGTAAAATCTCATTGTAATGACCCAGGAGAGGGGGGCTGGTTTAGCTCCTGAATTATTCTGCCTTGGCTACAGGAATCTTCCCGTGGACCATGGAGTGGATGGGCTTCTCAGTGACTGGCTTCTTTTCCAGGATCATCAGTATGCATTATAGGGATCAGGTGGTTATAAAAAACAAACAGAGGTTATAATCTCTAAATAAAGTCAGAACACCATGATTATGTTCCCTAGAAGAGTATTTATTGGGAAAAATTGGAACATTTATAGGCAAACAGAAGAATACAACTTTGGTTCAACCCACAAACATGATTAAATCACTAGCCCTTAACCAGCTATCTCTACAGCTGCCTGTGTAGTACCTTATTGTCCAATGTAGGGGTGTGGGAGTTAATCCCATCACAGGCTAAGCTGGTAATTGCATCACAAACATAAACATATTCAAACTTCCCCTTCTAAACTACTTCTACCTTAGAAGACACAATGAGGAAGTACATAAGTCACTAATGTACCACACATACTTCCTGCCCTAAACATGTGCCTTTAAATTGATACCAGTGTCTAGAATCTTCTATCCTCAGAATATTTCATGTTAAAATCCGTAAAGTTCCACAGCCCACGTCTTAAGACTTGTTCTTTTTTGCTGAAATCTTCATGCAGCTGTGGGTGTCTTGTAATCTCATAGAACTAAGAATATTTTGGGATATTTCTTGATTTAATCAGATGAAGTGGGTGGTAATTGTCTCTAATGTAACATCTACATGCTAATTTGCAGAGAGTGTCTGGTGACTTAATGACTGATTCTGTTTTCAGATTTGTCAGTGACAGCTTTTGGAGAGATGTTTGTACATCACCACCTACTAAATAATCAGTCTCATGAGTCTCTTACCAGACAAGCTCCAGCTCAGAGGTGACAGTCTGGGCTCTATTGATCTGGAAGAGAAACAAATCTGAAAATAAATCAATTTCCTCTTTGCTGTCAGAGTTGTGTCTGAGTCAGATGAGGTTATAATGTGGCAGCAACAGCTGCTGTCAGGGAATTTGCAGTATGGCATCATTATGAAGTAGCACAGGAAGAAACGTTTTCATAATAATGCTATGTACTGATGATAGTTGTTGTTGTTCAGTTATGTACGACTCTCTGTGACCTAATGTACCACACCAGACCAGACACATCTGCTCATGTTGGGCTTAACCATGAGGTTTTCTTGGCAAAGATACTGGAGTGGGTTCTCAGATCCTGTTCCAGTGGACCTCTATTTGTCTGACTTCTTTTATATGACCTGACCATCTTGCATAACCCTAAATTTTTTAGTTCCCAGCTTCATTGAGGTACACAAGCCCCTTCCCCGTGACAAGGTAATGATCCAGAAGGGGATGATAGTGAGGCTGAGTATTCTGATATAATTCAGAATATTATATAAAAACTAGCGACTTGCCCATCAAAAATGACGGGGCAATAAAAAAGTGTTGAAATGCTGTTTGTCACACAATGTGAGTGTACTGTGTGCCTCAACTATATAGACCCATATAACACACTAATGAACGCATGTAATAACACTATAAGTGCCATGAGGGTCATCCAGGACCCTGATGACACAAAGTGTAAGCACTACACCATTTTAACCCGGTCTCTTATTGGGGTCTATACAGACCCTCATAAGCCTCTATTTAACCCCATTAGTCCCATAAGGGTATTTAAAGACCCTCATGGAACAGTTAGAAGCCTAACATTACCCCATAAGTGCTATGAGGGTTCTCCATTACCCTCATGACACTAAGTATAAACACTACACTGAACTAAACCCACCCCTATAAACCATTAAATCTAAACTAACACCCCTCTTCACTAACCTATTAACACCTACACTACCTACCTACACTACCTACCCCTAATAAACCCCCCAACCACTCTAATTACAGAAAATAAAAAAGTCCCAAGTCCCAAAAAATAAAATATCTACATTACAGAAAATAAAAAAATACATTACAACACCCCACCCCCCCCCCCCCACTACAGAAAGAAAAAATTACACACCTGAAAAGGAAATGCATATAGAATACATACAATACAAATAAAAGAAAATACAATACCCCCTATCTATCTAACATACAATCAATACTATCTAATATGCAATAAATCCTATATATCTAAAATACATACCCCAATCTATCTAATATACAATAAATACTATCTATCTAAAATACATACCCCTATCTAACATACAATAAATACTATATAATGTACAATAAATCCTATCTATCTAAAATACATACCCCTATCTAACATACAATTAATACTATATAATCACATATGTAGTTGTGAGCATGCGGGTTGTTGCAAACGCTGCGGGCTCGCGTAGTGAGCGTCGAAGGCGCTTCTTGCCAGCAACTGCGGACCTCGCAAAATTAACGGACTTACGACACAGAAATACGACATGCGTTACGACCCGTTACGACCTTGCAAAACCGGCTGAAACCAGCGCACATAAAAACATGAAAAACACAATAAATACACACAACAAATACATAAAAAGCTTACCTACATCAAGGGGGGCTCCCAGGACCTCGTAGACTGAAGTTACACCTCAATTTAACTCGAAATAAAAGAGTTTAGACACTTGAAAATCCCCTAAGCGAGAGAAAAAATGGCCACTGAAAAAAATGAAAACGAAGCTACAGGACTCTAAAGACAAAACAGCACCAAACACCTACAGATTTTCTGAAAAAGATGTACAAGATCGGAAAAGAAGGACGCAATCTGCGTGACCCGAAAACCATTAGAAACACAAGAAATACACACAACAAACACATAAAAAGCTTATCCACAGGAAGGGGGTGCACCAAGGACCTCTGCAAGTAAATTTACACCTCGATTTAAGTCCAAATTAAAGTGTAGACACCCGAAAGTCACCTAAGCAAGAGAAAAAATGGCCCCTGAACAAAACGAAAACAAGGCTAAGGATGCAAAAATACTACAGTTACAAAAACGGAAAGAACGCTCCAGTCAAGTTCACGAGGCACGTAACACACACTATGTGGCACGTACCACACTGCTATTACCCACCATTTTACATGAAAAAGACAACTATTAGCCGGAAAATGTCGGCTGAAACACAAATGTAATGCTGGAACGCAAATAGCGCATGAGTATTGCGTTCTAACGGTCTGAAGCACCTCAAAGTTTATAAATATTGCCTACTTTCCAGAAAATTCTACATTTCTCCTCAGGTGATGAATAGTGTGACTGGATAGTTCACTGCTGCCGTTACTTCAGAAGAGAATTACTTCCTAATTTACAACTTCAAATTCTGCAAATTCCAACTGAGAGGTAAGCTATAATATATTTCATTTATTAAGAAAGACCCTCCCAAAAAACAGCAAAAAAAGAAAACATTTCAAACATTCCCAATCAAGATGTCATTCATGTATAGTGACATGTGAAATGCACATTTATGTGTATAGGCCCTATAACAAGCTAATCTTAACTCAAAGATTATATTCAACTGACATTAATTCACAGCAACTCACAGCAAGAAAATAAAAAATATGACACTAATACATATGTAACCTGCAGCTCAATCTTTCCTGTTTTTTTAACTATTCAAACAGACTCTGCATCAACAACATCACTCAAGAATTTGCACAGTGGACTGTGAAAGAGGATCACTTTTAAAGAACAGAAAGAAAGAAGAAGAGGTAAGATAGAAAAATACATTACATGCAGAAAAAGACCATGCTTTGCAAAAACCAAAAGAAGGAATATACAATTAACCATTTCCCTTTCTTTTTCAGAGACACTACAAGAAGACTGGCAGATTAAGCTTGGCAGGAGGGGACCCTCTGTCATTTGGACAAGAAAAATACTTCAATCAAGGTATAGTATAACAAGTACAAAAAGAAACACAAATCCCATGTTTACTGCCCGCCAATATGAGAAGTCAAACTACAAAATACAAGCCTCAATACAAATTCAAGCAACACAAAAACACCACAGTTCAATAAACTTGCCAAAGACCTATACAATTTCCAAATAAAGACACTTGCACAGAAAAAACAATTGATAACACAAATTGGCGGATACAAAACAGGATAGCATACCAAACATTAGCAACATACAGAAAACTAAAGTATTCCTCCTGTTTACTGTACAACAACCTCTAACCCACAAGCCAAATGCAGCATCCCAAAAGTGTTGAACACAAAACAGGATAGTACAAAAAAGCGCCACAACATATAGAAAAGGCGATTAACATTCCTGTTTACTGTCCAACAACCTGTAACCCTCACAAACAAGCCAAATTAAGCATTCCAAAAGTGGCAAATGGAGCATGCAAAATGTGGTGGACACAAAACAGGATTGTACAAAAATTCCAAAAAACATATAGAAAACTAACTTAACATTGCTCTTTACTGTTGAACAACCTATAACCCTTACAAAGAAGCCAAAATAAGCATACCAAAAGTGGTGGACACAAAACAGGATAGTCCAACAAACATTGCTAACATATACAAAATGTAAATAACATTAATAATTACTCTAAAAAAAATAATTACTGTAACATAGAACTAAAATGAAACAATTTTAAAGGGGTGCACAAAACACAGCATAGCATAAGAAATCAGAATAACAGATTCAGTATAAAAAAAAATTAACTATGCTATTCATGAGAAATGCATTCGAATGAAATAACATTTATCTTTTTCTTTTACAACAGACACTGCGTCAAAGATTTCCAACAGCGGATCCAGGGATATTCATCTTGAAATCACACTTCAAACAAGGCACAGTATAACAAGTAAAAAAAGAGAAAACTAAATAAACATGTTTGCTATGCATCCATGTCAAGAGAAAAAAACTAAATAAAACAACAACACACCTACAACAATAAGCACCACAAATGAACAGCTTTCACAAAATATTACTGACACATTTCTCATTTACCTACTAATTACCTTTTACGTACAACAACGTTTAACAGTAAACCCGAACTTCAATCTATCAAAAAAAAATCCCCCAAGATAAAACAGCATAGTCCAATAAATAGTCAAAACACACATAAAAAAAATTCAATTCTCAATTCACAGGCCTAACATACAATGTTAAGCACAAAACCTAACCACACACATAAAATAGAATACTACAACAAATACTACCAACACCTAACAAACAACAATACAAACCTTCTTTTCACAGCCACAACATATAAGCCTTTAAGTTAAATTGAAGAATATTAATACAACAATCCCCTGCAGTACAAATTAGAAAGAGCAATATATTACTACCATTTTTTGCCCTCTACTATGCCTCTAAGCCAACCCTACAAACCTACAACAGAAAAAACAATGAACAACAAAAACAAAAATTGCATTTAACACTATAAACCTACTACATCTACAATAAGCTATAATGCAATTACCTTGGGTGTGCTATGTATCTAACCCAAAAATTCCAAACTACAAGAGATAAAGTAAGAGCAAACAAATAAAACAAACTCATTTAACAATAGAAAGAAAGTTCATCTACAATGAACTACAATCACATACAAACAAACGTAATTTATAATCACAACAGTGTTGCAACAAAAAGATTTGATAAACCAACTTAACATCTGAAAGTAAACTAATGATACATTATTTTCATTTACAGATTAAGATGGCTGATAACGACACCAAACAGGAAAAGATAAGACGTCAAGCTAGAGAACGACAACAAAGATGGGCAAACCAGCAAATGCCGGAGCAGATGGAAATTCGATGAGAAAAAGAACGGAAAAGACTTGCAAGCAAAAGACTATCAGCTGAAAAAATAAAAAATACACCCAAAAAAGCAGCTAAAAAACAAAAGAATTTACAACCTGTACCTCAAACATCACATGACATTTCAAATGATGAATTAGAAACTGAAACTAATATATGCTCTTCAAATTGTCCTTTACTCAAGTCTTTAGCAGTAGAGGTTCATAATTGTGGTGACATGAATATTCTATGTCAGTTTTGTGAGGCTTATCATTTTAAACAGGAAAGACCCAGAGATGGACAATTCATTAGTTGCTTTCAAAAAGGCAAGGTCAAACTTCCAGAAAGAAAACAATTCCCAATATACTTTTCCAAACTACAAAAATGTCAAGACAAACATAAGATCCTACAATAGTGCCATATCCTTTGCATCTATGGGGGCAACATTAGCTGCTAATGTACCAGAAGATGGTCCTTACTGCTTTAAAGTCCAAGGCCAAATTTACCATCGTACTTCCCATTTACATCCAGAGGAAGGAGAACAAAGAAAATGTACTCAACTATATGTCCTAAATACAATGGACGCTGTTGACCAACGTATGCAGCTACAAGAAAATAAAATATGCTTACCCAGTGTTTTTATAGAGCTAGATCAAATTATGGGCAATAACCCATACACTCAAGCTTATAAAAAATTGGCAGAAGTAGAAAAGGAACAACAACTTCATGCAGAAAGACATCAATTACCAATCCCAAAGGTCAATATGGTGCTTAAAATAGATAGACATATTGATAAACGCGGTTATAACTTGCCAACATCAAATGAGGTTGCAATGGTGTTTCAAAATGATGAAGGAGAACCACCATTTCAAAGAGACATTAGAATATATCCCAGAAATGAGGAGCAACCATTCATTAATATCAATATCTTAAGTACTAATTTAGATCCAATGAAATATCCCATTTTTTTCCCACACAGAGAAGCAGGTTGGCAACCAAAATTAACCCTTCCAAGTTTCCCAAATGCTAAAGTCCATATACAAAATAATATTTCCATGCTTGAATTTAAAGTAGCATAAATTGCCATTCGAATAAATTTAATCCAATTTTATGTGGTGGAAAAATAACACAACAATGGATTATTGATTTCTATTTGCAAGTTGAGGCCAATAATTTAACCTTCATAAAATATCAACAAGATAAACTATGCGTAGAACAGTATTGTGGATTAATGGATTATGTCACTGAGGTTGCTACAAGCAGAGACATGACAGCTGGCAAAGCCATCATTTTACCATCTTCTTTCCAGTGATCTCCTCACAATATGAGAGATAGATACAATGATGCAATGGCTATTGTCACGAAATTTGGAAAACCTGATTTATTTATTACATTTACATGTAATCCCCAATGGCCAGAAATTACACAAAATTTACTTCTTGGCCAAACTGCTTCCGATAGACCAGATTTAGTAGCCAGAGTTTTCAAAATTAAATTCAATTAATTAATACGTGACATCACTATAAGTCAGTTATTTGGCAAATGTCTTGCTTATGTATATACTATTGAATTTAAAAAAGAGGCCTTCCACATGCACATCTTCTGATAATCCTTCAAGAAAAAGATAAATTAGATACTGGTGACAAAATGGATTCAGTCATTGTTGCTGAACTACCAGATCCATAACTATATGGTAGACTATATGAGATTGTAACTCATCGGATGATTCATGGACCCTGTGGTGAGCTTAATCCACAATCACCATGTATGGATAATGATAAATGTACAAAAGAATTTCCTAAAGATTATAGAGACAAAACTTATGCCAATTGTGATGGCTATCCATTATATAGAAGAAGAGAAGGAGATAGTGCCATTATTCGTGGCAAAAAGCAGCCTTAAATCTACGAATGATTCTCGCACTTCGGAAGAATCCCTACGGGCACAAAAAGTGCTCGCAAGGGATCCTAAAACCTCTACATGCTGCCTCGGAGCAGCCCAAGACAGCAGTGTGAGGCTGCCCCATGCTCCCTATACACATCCCCATGCTGCAGGGGTCTCTATCGGGACCCCTAAAGCACCCCCACATTAACCCCTTGCAGCGGGAGTCCCCGATTGGCACCGATCAGGCCCCCGCTGCATTTAAAAGTTTTAGATTTCCCGCCGCGGCTCCTTAAAGGGGCCGTGGCACAGTAATTGCCAATCCTGGCCAGGGACAAAAAAATTAACCCCCCTCTATGCTGGGGGTCCCCATCGGGACCCCCGAAGTGTCCCCACATAAACCCCTGTAGCGGGGGTTCCCGGTCGGCACCAATCGTGACCCTGCTGCATTTCAATTTTAAATTTCCTGCCTCGCGGGTCCTTAAAAGACCGTAAAGGTCCTGAAAGGACTCGCACTAAAAATATTAACCCCAGGCAACTATAATTAACCCTATAATTCATGGGGGTCAATACAGACCCCCATAAGGCCTTAATTAACCCGATAACTCATGAAGGTCAATACAGACCCCCATAAGGCCTTAATTAACCCTATAACTCATGAAGGTCAATACAGACCCCCATAAGCCTCTATTTAACCCCATCAGTCCCATAAGGGTATATTATGACACCTATGCGGCTTTTAAAAGCCTAACATTAACCACATAAGTGCCATGACGGTCCACAAGGACCATCATGACACTAACTAAAAACACTACACTATAACCCCCAATAAACCATTTAATCTAAACTAACCCTCCTCTACACTAATCTATTAACACTTACACTACCTACCACCTAATAAACCTCCCCAGCACTCTAATTACAAAAAATAAAAAAAACCTACCTTACAGAAAATTAAAAAACCTAAGTCACCAAAAATAAAACAAGCTACAGTACAGAAAATAAAAAAAACCTAAGTCACCAAAAATAAAAAAAAACTACAGTACAGAAAATAAAAAAACCTACAGTACAGAAATAAAAACCTACAGTACAGAAAATAAAAAACCTACAGAACAGAAAACAAAAAATACATTACAACCCCCCCTACTACAGAAAAAAATATATTACACACCTGAAAAGGAAAGACATACACAATACAATACAATATATACATACTTACAATACATTACATACAATACATTACATACAATACATTACATATAATACATAACATATAATATATTACATATAATATATTACATATAATACATTACATACATACAATACATTACATACATACAATACATTACATATAACACATTACATATAATATATTACATATACATTACATACAATACAAATAAAATACCCCCTATCTATCTAACATACAATCTATTTAATATAAAATAAATCATAACTATATCAAATACATCCCCCTATCTATTTAATATACAATAAATCCTAACTACATATACAGACCCTAATTCTAAGCTAAAATAAAAATAATTACAGTCCTAACTACATACACAGACCCCAATTCTAAGCTAAAATAAAATAATTAAGACCACTTACCTTTAAGATGTCCCTTCAGATCACTAACCTAGGGGTAAAACAAAACAAAATAATTAGTACAAAACATTAACATGAAATTAATAAACATTATATACATTCTAAATATTATACTCACCTTTCCAGCATGTCCCGTCATTGTTCAGCTCTTCCGGCGCGGCCCTGTTAAAAAAACACAATACATTAATACAATATACAAACACCAAATAAAATAAACATATAAATATACATTCAACTTACCTCCCCGCGATGTCCCCAGCCTCCTCCCCTTCAGCCGTGGCTGGGCCCTGGAACCATCTGCGCTCTACCGGGGGGTAGAAGCCTCTTATTTATGAGGCTGGAATTTAATAGGGCCCTCAGTGTATTTCCATGCTGGAAATAAAAATAATGCATTGGCCCAAAGTGGGCATCGTCACACTGCACTAACTGCATGGTTTCAATTAAATTCTACAGATTCACAAGCAACACATTTCGCATATATTGAAATTCCATATCACTATGTTTTTGTGAATGGATTATGGAGACCAAGAAAAACCAGAGGAAATAAAATAATACCAAGAATTTACAAGGTCAGTCTAAGAGACATTGAACGTTTCTGCTTACGACTACTACTTTTAAATGTTCCTGGTGCACAAAGTTTTGAACACTTAAGAACTGTTAATGACATAGTATATGAATCCTTTCATTTAGCTGCCAGACATAGAAACTTACTAGCTGATGATACAGAATGGGAAAGATGTCTAGAAGAAGCAGCACTATGTCAAATGCCACGGCAGATGAGGGAACAATTTGCATCCATTTGTATCTTCTCAAATGCTCCAAATGCATTAGCTTTGTGAGACACATTTAAAAGTAATATGGCTGAAGACTTTATGCAATGATACAATGAACCCATTGCACACTTAAAAGCATTAATGGAAATCCAAGAAGTATTTTTAACTCATGGATTAAGTTGTGCAAGTTTTAATCTGCCTGATCCAGGGCTTATAGACGACATCAACTTTGAAGACTATGACATTCAACTACAAGTACAAAGGACAGAAGAAAGACTTGCAACATTTAATGCCATAAAAAATGCACTAGATGATGACATGGTCAAAGAGCGTTATTTCTATCTTGATGGACCTAGAGGATCAGTAAAAACATATCTATATAATTTATTAATGAGTTTTCTACGAGCACAAGGTCTAATAGCACTCGCATTTGCCACCACCGGTATTGCTGCACTTTTGTTAGAAGGTGGAAGAACTGTACATAGTGGGTTTAAACTGCCAGTGCCTATTTTAGAAACATTAGTGTCAGATATTCGCATGACATCATTACAAGCAAAAAAACAAAAAAAAAGTAAATTAATTATAATAGATGAGGCTACACTGATGTCATGCTATGCCCTCCAATGTATTGACCCTTTGCTTTGTGAATTCATTGGATATTACTTTTCCATTTGGTGGAAAGATAATGTTGTTAGGTGGAGATTTTAGACAAACATTACCTGTCGTTGTACATGGAAATCGAACTGACATTATCAAAACCTGTATAAAGTCAAGTACACTATGGAAACATTTTACCCATCTTCAACTACAACAAAATATAAGATCAGAAGGCCAAAATGATTTCACTGATTGGCTTATTAAAATTGGAGAAGGAAAAATACCAAATTTACCTGACGACACAGTGCACATCCGACCTCATATGATTTGTCACCAAGATCTTATATCGGCTATATTTAAAAGTACCATAAATAACCAGGACTATTCTGAACTTGCCAACCAAGTCATACTAACATGTAAAAATAAGGATGCATTAATCCTCAATAATGAAATATTGTAAAAAATTAATGCACCTTAAAAAAATTATCACAGTGTTGATTCTGTACTTGCTGATGACAAAGAAAGTCAGGCAAACTTTTCAACTGAATTCATAAACTCATTAACTCCTTCTAGAATGCCACCATATATTTTGCAGCTAAAGAAAGGTGCAATTGTCATGTTACATGTTACTTTAAGGCCTATGCAATGGGACAAGATTAATTGTTCAACAATTAAAGGACCATTTCATAGATGCTGAAATTTTAACTGGTACCCATAAAGGAGAGAGAGTTTTCATACCAAGGATAGATTTAGCACCAAGTGAAAGTAGTCTCCCTTTTATACTTCAAAGAAGACAATTTCCCATCATTATGGCATTTGCTATGACCATTAATAAATCACAAGGACAAACTTTCAAATCTGTGGTTATTTTCTTAGAACAACCAGTATTTGCACATGGCCAATTGTACGTTGCAATATCACAGTGCAAAAATCCATAGGCTATTAAAGTTTACATTGAAAACAATGAAAGTCAAGGTGATTTATTAGAGGATGGACGCATTTTTACTAAAAACATTGTCTACTATGAAGTACTGTAACTTTCCATCAACAAACAAAAGCCATGCATAAGCATTTTAAAACCAAACGCAAAAAGCTAAAAAACAACAATATAACCAACAAAAAATGTTAAAAACTACACACAACTATCCGTTTCCTTCAAATGCTCATTATTACGCCACAGAAATTAGGTTTACATCAACAATATTTTCATATTAAACTACATGAACTTGTAAAACACATAGGCCCTCATTCAATTGCAATTTTGCCAATTGAATAGGGGTCTAAATAAGCACATAACATATTTTTTGAAAGAAGTTTTTAATTAGTAATCATCTATCCAAAAGCAATGATTTCACTAACTTAAAACTTATTTGAAAAAAATATGTTATGTGCTTATTTAGAGCTCTATTCAATTGGCCAAATGGCAATTGAATGAGGGCCATAGAAAACAGTGGTTACACATCGCGGACCAACTTTAAGGTCTCGCGTTCTCTTTTTAGAGAACCACTTTTACACAGAGGAAACTATGTGCCATTTAAGACAATTACTACACCAACAAACGAAGGTCAACTATTGAAAACTAACAATAAATAAATAATTCAGTCATAATTCATGGAAGTACTGTTTATGCATTATTAGCCCCACAAAACACTTGCCTTGCATTATTTTAACAAATTCTGTTCAAATGTTAATTAACTATGTTACTGTTTCTATTCAATGTATAAAGTTAACAGTTCTTGAGCTACAAGTTGCATGTTAAAAAAACATTACCTCAAGTTTACAATACTGATTAATCTAAAGTTCAACTGTTCTTACATTCAAATGTTAATACTTTTACTACAAAACTCTTTAACAGTTACTCAAGAAGAAAAGAAAATGTTTAAAAAATAAACATGTTTAATATAAGAATTGTAATTATTTTGACATAACTAAAACCTTACAAGTGTCAAAAACGTATATTAATAACTAAATACATTTACAAACATACACATCTCATTGCCGTCATTTTTTGACGGGCAAGTCGCTAGTATACAATAAATCCTATCTAAAATACATCCCCCTAGCTAACATACAATAAATACTATCTATCTAAAATACATACCCCTATCTAACATACAATAAATACAATATAATATACAATACATCCTAACTATCTAAAATCCACACCCCTATCTAACATACAATAAATACTATATAATATACAATAAATCCAAACTATCTAAAATACATACCCCTATCTAACATACAATAAATGCTACCTACATACAGAAACCCTAATTCTAACATAAAATAAAATAATTAAGACCACTTACCTTTGCAGATGTCCCTTCTGATCAGCAACCTAGGGGGGGGGGATAGTTCAACAGTAAAAAAAAATAAAAAATAAAAATAATGGAGATCCGCACTCCGGGACATCCCTGATGCTAATGAGCCTCCTACAGAGTTTTCCAGAAGAAAATTGTCAATGGTGGCTTCTGATTGTCTGAAAACGCTGTCTATCAAATTCAGCCAATCAGAAGGCGCCAGTGTGTGAGCCAATAAGAATGTGATACACCACAAAATCCCACTCTGATTTACTAATGCACCTGTCAATCTTTATTTAAACCAATCAGAAGGCGTTAACTGCCATCAGGCAATCACATTGGGATACACCCCCACGGGGTGAAGGGCTGAAGACATTTGCGCCTTCTCATTGACTGTAATACTAATTGACATTGACAACAGCCAATCAGAAGGTGCAAATGCCTTCAGCCAATAACTCCATGGGGGTGTATCCCATTGTGATTGGCTGTTGCCACTGCAACCAATCAGAATGCGCAGATGTCTCCAGCCAAGCACCCTGTCGGGATGTATCCCATTGTGATTGGCTGAAAGCATCTGCGCCTTGTGATTTGTTTAAATAAAGATTGACAGGTGCATTAGCCAATCAGAGTGGGATTTTGGGGTGTATCCCATCCTGATTGACTCACGCATTGGCGCCTTCTGATTGGCTAAATTTGCTAGACAGCGTTTTCAGCCAATCAGAAGCCACCAATGACAATTTTCTACTGGAAAACTCTGTAGGAGGCTCATTAGTGTCGGGGAGGACCGCGAGAGGAGAAGGCCGGGGACATTGCCAGGAGGTAACTACAATGTATATTATGGTTATTTTATTTTTGTTTTATGTTTAGATGTATGTTGTATGTTCCCGCACCGGAGAAGAAAAGAAGAAGGACACGGACATGCTGGAATGGTGAGTAGAATATTTATAATGTTTATAATGTTTATTTATTGTATGTAAATGTGTTGATACAAAATAGGAAAAATAGGTGGCTCTAGGTATAAAAAAGATTCTGGGATAGAAACTAGGGGTGCTCCTTGAGGATATTAATGACTTATTGACAATAAGGAAAGAGGGACAGAACAAGTATCCTTTGGAGTTGAAGTGCACACCCTCTGCCCAAATGACAATATAGAGCAGCAAAAAATTAAAACTTAACGTTTATTAATATTTGTTAAAACTTGTTATTAAAATATACAAATTCTGACGAGATAACATAAGTAGGGCAAATGTTGGATAATTAAGGACTCACTTAAACATTGACATAAATTATTGGACTGGGAGAATATGTAAATATTACACCATCACTTCATTAATTTGGGTATTGCTGAGTACCTATCACTTTAATAAGAGGATACAGGGATTATTGGAACATCTCCCAGTCCAATAATTTATGTCAATGTTTAAGTGAGTCCTTAATTATCCAAAATTTGCCCTACTTATGTTAATTTAATACCAAGTTTTAACAAATATTTATAAACGTTACGTTTTAATTTTTTGCTGCTCTATATTGTCATTTGGGCAGAGGGTGTGCACTTCAACTCCAAAGGATACTTGTTCTGTCCCTCTTTTCTTATTGTCATTATGTAAATGTGTTGTACCAATTTTTTTTTTTACCTAGGTTGGTGATCTGAAGGGACATCTGCAAAGGTAAGTGGTCTTAATTATTTTATTTTAGGTTAGACTTAGGGTTTCTGTATGTAGGTAGCATTTATTGTATGTTAGATAGGAGTATGTATTTTAGATAGTTAGGATTTATTGTATATTATATAGTATTTATTGTATGTTAGATAGGGGTATGTATTTTAGATAGGATTTATTGTATATTATATTGTATTTATTGTATGTTAGATAGGGGTATGTATTTTAAATAGATAGTATTTATTGTATGTTAGATAGGGGTATGTATTTTAGATAGATAGGATTTATTGTATATTAGATAGATTGGGGATGTATTTTAGATAGATAGGATTTATTACATATTAGATAGGATAGGATTGATTTTTTGTGTCTTAGATTTTTTCATTTTCTGTAATGTAGATTTTTTATTTTTTGTAACTTAGGTTTTTTCATTTTCTGTCATGTAGATTTTTTATTTTTTGTGACTTAGTTTTAATTATTTTCTGTAATTAGAGTGGTGGTGGGGGTTATTAGGGGGTAGGTAGGTAGTGTAGGTAGGTAGTGTAGGTGTTAATAGGTTAGTGTAGAGGGGGGTTAGTTTAGATTTAATGGGTTTTTGGGGGGTATAGTGCAGTGTAGTGTTTGTAGTTAGTGTCATGATGGTCCTTGAAGACCGTCATGGCACTTATGTGGTTAATGTTAGGGATGTAACGGCCCCATAAGGGTCATAATATACCCTTATAGGACTGATGGGGTTAAATAGAGGCTTATGAGGGTCTGTATTGACCCCCATGAGTGACAGGTTTAATTATGGGTTTATGGGGGTCTGTATTGACCCTCATGAGTGACAGGGTTAATTAAGTGCTTATGGGGGGTCTGTATTGACCCCCATGAGTAACAGGGTTAATTAGGGGCTTATGGGATCTGTATTGACTCCCATGAGTGACGGGGTTAATTAAGTGCTTATAGGGGTCGGCATTGACCCCCATGAGTGACAGGGTTATTTATTGGCTTATGGGGGTCTGTATTGACCCCCATGAGTGACAGCATTAATTAAGTGCTTATGGGAGTCTGTATTGACCCCCATGTGTGAGAGGGTTAATGAAGTGCTTATGGGGGTCTGTAGTGACCCCCGTGAGTGACAGGGTTAATTAAGTGCTTACGGGGGTCTGTTTTGACCGCATGAGTGACGGGGTTAATTAGCAGTTTATGGGTGTCTGTATTGACCCCCAATGAGTGACAGGGTTAATTAGCGGTTTATAGGTGTCTGTATTGACCCCCATGAGTGACGAGGTTAATTAAGTGCTTATGGGGGTCTGTATTGACCCCCATGCGGGACAGGGTTAATAAAGGGTTTATGGGGCTCTGTATTGACCCCATGAGTGACTGGGTTAATTAAGTACTTATGGGGGTCTGTATTGACCCCCATGAGTGACAGGGATAATTAGGGGTTTATGGTGTCTGTATTGGCCCCCATGAGTGACCGGGTTAATTAAGTGCTTATGGGGGTCTGTATTGACCACCATGAGTGACAGGGTTAATTAGGGGCTTACGGGGTCTGTATTTACCCCCATGAGGGACAGTGTTATTTATTGTCTTATGGGGGTCTGTATTGACCCCCATGAGTGACAGGGTTAATTAAGTGCTTATGGAGTCTGTATTGACTCCCATGCATGGAAGGGTTAATTAAGTGCTTATGGGGGTCTGTAGTGACCCCCGTGAGTGACAGGGTTAATTAAGTGCTTACGGGGGTCTGTTTTGACCGCAGGAGTGACAGGGTTAATTAGCAGTTTATGGGTGTCTGTATTGACCCCCATGAGTGACAGGGTTAATTAGCAGTTTATGGGTGTCTGTATTGACCCCCATGAGTGACGAGGTTAATTAAGAGCTTATGGGGGTCTGTATTGACCCCCATCAGTGACAGGGTTAATTAAGTGCTTATGGGGGTCTGTATGGACCCCCATTAGTGACAGGGTTAATTAAGCATTTATGGGGGTCTGTATTGACCCCCATGAGTGCCAAGGTTATCTACTGGCTTATGGGCGTCTGTATTGACCCCCATGAGTGACAGGATTAATTATGGGTTTATGGGGGTCTGTATTGACCCCCATGAGTGACCGGGTTACTTAAGTGCTTATTGGGGTCTGTATTGACCACCATGAGTGACAGGGTTAATTAGGGGCTTACGGGGTCTGTATTTACCCCCATGAGGGACAGGGTTATTTATTGTCTTATGGGGGTCTGTATTGACCCCCATGAGTGACAGGGTTAATTAAGTGCTTATGTAGTCTGTATTGACTCCCATGCATGGCAGGGATAATTAAGTGCTTATGGGGGTCTGTATTGACCCCCATGAGAGACAAGATTAATTAGGGGCTTATGGGGTCTGTATTGACCCCCATGAGTGACCGGGTTAATTAAGTGCTTATAGGGGTCTGTATTGACCCCCATGAGTGACAGGGGTAATTAAGTGCTCATGGGGGTCTGTATTGACCCCCATGCGGGAGAGGGTTAATTAAGTGCTTATGAGGGTCTGTATTGACCACCATGAGTGACCGGGTTAATTAAGTACTTATGGGGGTCTGTATTGACCCCCATGCGGGACAGGGTTAATAAAGGGTTTATGGGGCTCTGTATTGACCCCATGAGTGACTGGGTTAATTAAGTACTTATGGGGGTCTGTATTGACCCCCATGAGTGACAGGGATAATTAGGGGTTTATGGTGTCTGTATTGGCCCCCATGAGTGACCGGGTTAATTAAGTGCTTATGGGGGTCTGTATTGACCACCATGAGTGACAGGGGTAATTAAGTGCTCATGGGGGTCTGTGTTGACCCCCATGCAGTAGAGGGTTAATTAGGTGCTTATGAGGGTCTGTATTGACCACCATGAGTGACAGGGTTAATTAAGGGTTTATGGGGGTCTGGACCTTTAAGGAACCGTAAGGATTGAATTTTGAATTTTGATTGCAGTGGGGGTCCACGATCGCGTGCGATCGGGCACCCTCACTGTGAGGGTTAATGTGGGGTTAATGCAGGTTTCCGAGCTTATCTCGGATCCCTTCTTGGGTAAGTTGTATGTGGCTGGGCGGTCCGGCTTTGTGGGGCCTTGTTTTCATTTTTTTCGGCAGCCATTTTTGTTCTCGCTTAGCCGTTTTTTGAGTGACAATTGAATGGAATTTGGGGTTAAATTCAGGTATAACCCCACTTCCAGATGTCCTAGCTATCCCCCCATGCTGTGGGTGAGTGTTTTTTTTACCATTATTGGGTTTATTAGTGTGTTTTTAGTGTTTTTGTGTTTGCACGGTTCGGGGGGTTAGTGCAGTGTTTTGCGAGACACAGAGGAGGGAGAGGAGGAGGGGAAGGAGAAGACGAAGTGCTGAGAGTTTAGCGGTGTGTGGGGTGGTTTGGGGCGCCGTAGGACTAAGTGCTGCGAGTTTAGAGGTGTGTTGATTAAAACTCATGCAGCGTAAAGCCTCCACCTTCCGCAAATGCAGCCTGAACTGTGTCCCTCGCTTTCTTGCAAGCTCGCTTTGCAACTACGTCTCGTAGTCTGACAACTATTATATGTGATATTTATAACCACCTTGTGGCTGCTTCTGAAATCTCTTGGCAATATGTACCATACACAAGGGTTAAATATTCAATGGCATCTATATAAAGTGCATGAGTAGCATTATAGTTGGACAGTATCTTTATGTATCATCTGTGCTGTTACATGGGAGCACTGCGAAGTATCCAATAATGAATCCTACTGTAATCGTGAAAGCAGGATAGAAAATCATTATCTCTACAAGTGATAAATGAGAGTCCCATCTCTAGTCATGGAATCCATGGAGCTGGGAATCTGTGCTCTACATAAGCTTCAAGCTACAAATCTGTATTAGAATATTATACATACTGCAAAGGATAAATCAATGGACAAGAAAAATATAGGATTGGAAAGCCAGATGTCATACATAAAAACAATGCCCCGTACCAATATATATAATATAATGTATCTATCTACAGTATCTATACACGCACACACATAAATAAATAAATATATATATACAGTATAGATTGAGGTAGCCATGAATTTCCAGAAATCAAGATGAATAAATCAGTGTATTGCAGTACATAGTGATAACTTTTTTATTGGACAAACTTATTCATAACTATAGCGATGAGCTTTCGAGAGATGAACCTCTCTTTTAAAAAGCTTGTCGCTATAATTATGAATAAGCTTGTCCAATAAAAAAGGTACCACTATATAATACAATTCTCTCTCTCTCTCTCTCTCTCTCTCTCTCTCTCTCTATATATATATATATATATATATATATATATATATATATATATATATATCTTTCGCCCACATATATTGAATGATTGTTGTGGTGAACTACCTACTCAAAATATCCACTATACAAGCTAAGGAACCGGTCCCACGCTGAGGTTAGGCAGTAACCTTTAAACAACTGTACATGGGTGGGATTCCTAGCTTGTGTATAATCCAACCCTAGCTTTGCTTAAAGCTGTTTGATACAGCGAGCAATGCTTAAGGGAAGCCATGTTTGATATGGTTATGGATTGCAAGAGCGAACCATTTGTGGGCACATTTGCATGTCCCTGCCAAGGTTCACAGAATTCGGTGTGATATTTTTCAGAATCCTGCGCACAAAATAAGTTTTCTAACTTGTTTCTAGAGATTTAAATGTGAACACAAATGTACTATTTTTTACTATATAAATATAGATATAGATATGTCTATTTATAATATATAATATATAGGGCCAGGGAGGAGTGGGATGAGGTGATCCACTACACTTAAGAAAAATAAAAGTTAGACAGCTCTGGGGCCCCCCAGAGGAGGACCTCCTGCACTGGCTGTAGCTCTGCCCCTGAATCATATCTCAATATTTAACACTTTGCATGGACAATTGTTGAGTTCAGAATGCTACTATATATAGAGACCTGGCCTGTTGCAGATAGTCAGGTATACACTTACTGTACGAACAGTGTGCTCTTCTGTTCATTCACATACCATTTGAGTTTACCCACATTTCCTTTGTTATAGTTAACAATCTGCCATAGAAGCATCCTGTCAGGAACCATCATGTACCAGTCAGGGCTGTTTGAAGGCCTATAAGCCAAATGATTCACTATACTTGTGGTACCATGTTCAGCTCTGGGATGTACATAGAAATGGTTGTTTTACTGTAATGTAATACTGGGTGTATTATAGTTGTGTGTAACAGATTGCTGCAGTTAATATATTCATATTAAACATTGTTTTGTAAATAGTTTTGTAATTCAAGCTATACTGTGTAAACTGGACTATGGAGGTGTATTCAAATTATTTTTAGCAAAGACAGATCTAAAAGATCTGTTTTGGAGCTGACACAATGCTTCAAATAGGAGAGGTGCAAACAACCATCTTACTAACCAGTCACATATTTTGCAATAGCTCTGAGTAATTATGTCAACTTGGCCTTCTGATCTAGTGAACTCAATTATGTTACCAAGTAATAGTGTTTAATGGCACCACTGTCTGATTACATTATGTTAATAGGTTTAGTTACCATTGTATTTTCCCTATAAATATGTTGTATCCACTTAAATAGAAGGATCCTCTGGTTAAGACATAGGTGGTAGAATTACATTATTTTCCTGGATGTTTAAATTTCTAAGTTCTATTCATGGCTGCCTGATCTGAGCAAATGCTACCAAAAGGCTGCTGCACCAATTGATTGTACCACATAAGTGACTGGAAGACGTTTTTCATAAATATTTTATTAGACATTAAAAACACATTGTGTAATAGCGGAGGGAACAAAACAGATAAGATTCAGGTCAGAGTTAATTCCTTATATTCACCAATAAACCAAACTATGGCAATATAATCAAAATGAAGTATGTAGGAGCTAAAGCAAGCTTAATGACATAATCAATCAATCTGTAAAAACTATGCTTTGTGCTTCTGGTCTAGGCTTAATCAATCCTGTCATTAGAAACTTGCCACTAGCTTTTTATTGCAGGAGTTTTAGCTGCAGGAAGAGAGGATGCTGGGATCAATAATCCATGGGAGCAAGAAATAAAGAAAAAGAAAATGGCGTGGGAGAGGATCGGAGCAGTTGATTATTTACACCCTTAGGAATACATAGCTGAAAGAAGTTAATAAACAATCGGGTGTATGGCCCATAGATGAGATGTGCAGTTAATTAGAAAAGGTTGATAATACTATGTAGAAATGGTGCCTTCCAGAATACAGATGCAATAGTGATTCACAAAAGATGAGACGATAAGGGTCTATTTGTATGACCACAAGACAATTACTCATACATGTTACACTTTATGGAAAGCTTTGTGATAACCTTGAAAGTTTTTCTGGAAAGAGGTGATGAGGTTCTGTGTATGAAATTTGTAATTTTGAAAACTTTGATGCCATTGCAGTATACAGAGAAAGGGAGCTATGCCATAGGGCCCCCTCATCACAGCCACGCTCCCTTCTTAATGTGGGCTTCTTAGGGGGGATCTGCATGGAATGCATTGGTTTGTCAGCAGTATACTTCCTTTGCCAGTACTTCTTCTTGCTGGAGAAGGGAATCCTGAATGACGTCACACACATATAACGTCACTAGGGATTCCCTGCCACAAAGACCTGCAGGGAAAAGAGAGAGCAGTAACAACTGAATGACCATGAAGCCCACATCAAGGGGCTAAAAGCTATGGAAACACTGCATCTGATAATTGACCTCATATTGAATATTTTATCATTTACAGAGTTACTCAACATTTTAAGAAAAATAAATAAAGTTCAGGGCTCCAGAGAATACACACACACAAATTATCTTCCAAATCTTTCTGGATAAAACCACTAGGAACCAGTTCCAATCCGAAATGGCACATACAAGATGTCTAAAAAAGGAGAGAAAAGTACAACAATAGTGTAGTATAATAAGTAAATGATTGCGCTGCATAAGCCAGTATACTCACATAAATAATCTCTAAAGTGTTTTATCTAGCCCAGATTTCCTCAGGGATCTAGTATAATATAAAACAAGCAATTTCACTAAAACTTGCCCATTAAGCAGGAAAGTGGCTTTAAAAGTAATGAGATGTCACCATTATAGGGATGATTTACTGTCCAACATGGTGGTTCTCCCACTGGATAATTATTCTGTCTAATTAACTTTCACTTATACAGGAAACACTGATACGTTTCATAATAACATTAATAATAATCATATATAGAGATGTCGTGGACAGTTCGCCCGCGGACTATTCACGGACGGCGGACACATGCGCTTTTCGGTCCGCCCCCTATTCTTTATCATTGAGGAAACTTTGACCCTGCACCTCACAGTCAGCAGACACATTCCAGCCAATCAGCAGCATACACTCCCTTCCAGAGCCTTCCATCTGAAGGACAGCATACATTTTAGAATCATTCTGAAGCTGCATTCGTTGTGAGAGGACAGATATTGTAGCTGCTGGAGATTTAATAGGGAAATAGATAGCCAGGCTATGTATTTAGCTTCCACTACAGACCTGAAGGACTCATCTAATATCTGCGGCAAGGACAGCAACCCAAAAAGCCCTTTTTAGGGCTAGAACATCATTTATTTTATTTTATAATTTTTTTCTGTGTAATCTAATTGAATATGCCTGCCTGCCAGCGTGTGTGTGTGACAGGCTAACACCTAACAGCTTATATTGTGCTTATTTTCACTACTCATACCTAGTGGTGTACCATACATTGAAAACAACCATTTTTTTCCTGTAATCTAATTTCAGTTGCCTGCCTTTGTCAGGCTCATAGCTTATATTGTGCTCAGTGAAATAAAACAACACTTTTTTGACTGTAATAGATTGAATAGCAATTGCCTGCCTACAGGCGTGTGTGTGAAGCCTATTGCATCTACTCTGCCAACTTTTTCCAGTGCACAGTGATACGTCATATCTGGTGCAACCGTAGTGTACAGTGACATAAAACAACACATTTTTGACTGTAATCAATTGAATATCAGTTGCCTGCCTACAGGTGTGTGTTTGAGGCCTACAGCGCCTACACAGCCAACTTTTGCCAGTGCACAGTGACACTCATATCTGGTGCAACCTAGTGTACAGTGAAATAAAAGAACACTTTATTTTCTGTAATCGATTGAATATCAGTTGCCTGCCTACAGGCGTGTGTGTGAGGCCTACAGCGTCTACTCTGCCAACTTTTGCCAGTGCACAGTGACACTCATATCTGGTGTCACAGTAGCTTGCACGCATAGTACCACTAATCGAAAAAAAAATGACAGGCAGAGGCAGGCCACCCCGCAGGGGCCGTCGTGGTCGTGGTGCTGTGATTCTCTTTGGCCCTACAATAATGCCCAGTTTTCAGAGGCAACGTACCCTGAACTTGAAAAGTTCTGAGGACATGGTTGACTGGCTAACACAGGACACCCATTCTTCTACAGCTTCCGCTCGGAACCTAGACGCACCATCCTCCTCCAGCTTAGCTTCGGGCACCTCTCCAGTTACCACTCGCCTGCCTGCCACCACCACCAACACTAGCACCACAGCCGCTTCACTTGATCCGTCAGCAGAGTTATTTACACATTCGTTGGAAGAAATGAGTGATGCGCAAACATTAGTGCCAGAGGATGTAGATAACAGGAATATGTCCCAGTCAGGCAGCATTACACACATGGACGTACGGTCTGATGATGATGATGTTGTACCCAGTGCTGCTTCCTTTGTTGAGTTGTCAGATACAAGTGAAGCATTTGATAATGACGATCCATCCGTGGATGTCACTTGGGTGCCCGCTATAAGAGAAGAAGAACAGGAGGAAAGTTCAGATGGGGAGACAGAGAGGAGGAGGAGACGAGTTGGAAGCAGGGGGAGGTCGTTGCAAGTAGCTAATGGCACAGTCAGACAGCATGCATCAGCACCCGTGGTCAGCCAGACAGCACGCCAGTCAACGCATGCTGTTGCCACCACCAGAATGCCGCCATTGCAGAGCTCAGCAGTGTGGCAATTTTTTGGAGTGTCTGCCTGTGACAACAGCGATGCCATTTGCAACCTGTGCAAAAAGAAACTGAGTCGTGGGAAGTCCAACACCCACCTAGGTACAACTTCTTTGCGAAGGCACATGAGGTCACATCACAAATGCCTATGGGATCAACACATGAGTACAAGCAGCACCCAAAGTCAAAGCCGCCATCCTCCTCCTGGTCCAGCATCTTCAGCCACATCAACCAATGCTGCCCTGCTTGCCCCCTCTCAACCATCCGCCACTCCGTGTCTCGCCCTGAGCAGTCCCTGCTCATCTGCCCACAGTCAGGGGTCTGTCAAGGACATGTTTGAGCGTAAGAAGCCAATGTCACAAAGTCACCCCCTTGCCCGGCAACTGACAGCTGGCTTGTCTGAACTCTTAGCCCGCCAGCTTTTACCATACAAGCTGGTGGAGTCTGAAGCGTTCAAAAAATTTGTAGCTATTGGGACACCGCAGTGGAAGGTACCCAGCCGAAATTTCTTTGCACAAAAGGCAATCCCACAACTGTACTCGATTGTGCAAAAGGAAGTAATGGCATCTCTGGCACACAGTATTGGGTCAAGGGTCCATCTGACCACTGATACCTGGTCTGCAAAGCATGGTCAGGGCAGGTATATCACCTACATTGCGCATTGGGTAAACCTGGTAACGGCTGCCAAGCATGTAATACGTGGCTCTGCAGAGGAGTTGGTGACACGGCCTGCTGCCACCTCCTCTACTCCTCCTACTCCATCCTCTTCCATAACCTCCTCGGCTGAGTCCTCTTCTGCTGCTGCTATGTCTTTCTCCACATCAACGGCACCCCCCCAGCTCCACAGGTACTATTCCACATGCCGGATACGGCAGTGTCACGCCGTCTTGGGGTTGACTTCCCTGAAAGCAGAGAGTCACACCGGACCAGCACTCCTGTCCGCCCTGAACGCACAGGTGGATCAGTGGCTGACTCCGCACCAACTGGAGATCGGCAAAGTGGTTTGTGACAACGGTGTTGGACGTGGCTGGGGGGAAAAACATACCTTCAGTGAGATCACTGGGGACGAGGAACTGGACATGACTAGCTCGGCATCCAATCTTGTGCAAATGGGGTCTTTCATGCCGTTGTGCCTGTTGAGGGACCCTCGTATAAAAAGGATGAAGGAGAACAACCTGTACTGGGTGTCCACGCTACTAGACCCTCGGTATAAGCAGAAAGTGCCTGAAATGTTACTGAATTACCACAATTCGGAAAGGATGCAGCACTACCTCGCCTTAACTGCAGATATCGACACTATGAGGAGCGATGAACCCCTTGACTACTGGGTGTGCACGCTTGCCCTGTGGCCTGAGCTATCCCAATTTGCCATAGAATTTCTGTCCTGCCCCGCTTCAAGTGTCCTGTCAGAAAGGACCTTCAGTGCAGCAGGAGGTTTTGTCACTGAGAAGAGAAGTCGCCTAGGTCAAAAAAGTCTAGATTACCTCCCCTTTATTAAGATGAATGAGGGATGGATCCCGAAGGGACTGACAGTGGGCGATATATTCGATTAAAAAAGACCTGATAGATGAGCTGCCTTGAGCTAATAATGGTCCACACGCTGCTGTATTTTATCCCTGAATGCCGGATGACTTGCGTGACTTATCCGCCACCAACTAGGGTTCAAGACGCAATGTTTTAAGGCACTTTCTGCCTGGCAAACTAACATAAATTTTTCTGGTCGCTGCAACAATACCTAATTTTTATTTTTAAATTCTTTTATTGTCAGAAGGCGTACAGCATGTAATGAAAAATAAAGCATTTTTGAACAGTCTTGCATAACAATTGTGCAAAAATACATATTTACAATAAAGACATTTTGTGAAAGTTAGCTGGCTAGTCCTTATTTTTACTTTTTAGATTAATAATTTTTCTTATTTTTTACTGTGATTGCAATTTAAGAGATACCTAAAACATGGTAAAACAGACAATAGTAAAGAGTATATCTGCAGAAATCCTATTAGCTATCATCCCTCCAGCAGTATTAGCTTATTATTTACAATATCTAACCTGGGCAATCACCCTTGGGTTACCCTAGGGCAGGCTTCAGTAAACGACCTCTCCTTTCCTGGGATGATTTTGCCGCTGGTTGCTTCTGAAGGGTCTCCAGGGCTCCCCCACTCCGGTCCTTCACCCAGTGTCGCTTCAACCAGTAACAAATGTTTTATATTTGTAAAGCGACCCAATGATCACCCTTGATAGAGGTTTATCTTTACAAATT
This sequence comes from Discoglossus pictus, assembly GCA_027410445.1. Classification (NCBI taxonomy): domain Eukaryota; kingdom Metazoa; phylum Chordata; class Amphibia; order Anura; family Alytidae; genus Discoglossus; species Discoglossus pictus. Next base: position 98,513,749 of record CM050169.1, read on the forward strand.
TTGGAGAACCAATTTAAGACCGGCGTCCCCTGTTTCTGGGTCAGGGAGTGTGTGAAATGCCTCAGCCTACAGTAATTGTAATGTTCTGACAGCGGTAGCTCATGCTTGTACCTCAGTTCCTCATAGGTGAGCACCTGGCCCTTTACTAACCAGTCTCCCAGTCTATCTAGTTTCCTTGACCTCCACCAGTGTTGTGAAGTTGTGCTTATGTGTTTCGGGGCCTGAGGGTGGTCAAGAATTGGGGTCATTTAGGTGGATCCAGGGAACAAACCTGTGTGTTTCTTGGCCCATTTCCAGTATGATAGTGAGTGTCTGATTAGGGGGTTTGGTTAGTTTTTGAGGCTCTGAGGCAATTCTGATAGCCAAGCCACCTTGTCCCAGGTTAAGGGCCTTAAAGTGTGGTTCTATAAATACACCCAGGCCGGTTGATGCCCTATAGAATGTGCTATTGGGAGGAAAGATAACTGAGCTGCCTTGTGGTAATATTTTAAGTTTGGACACAATAGTCTCCCCTCTGACTTATGAAGGTACATCATTTTCTTTGTGATGCGTGAGGGAGAGTGGTTCCAGATAAACTGAAATATTTTCCTTTGAATATTTTCTAATTCTTTTTATTTAATCGGGATCGGGAGTGTTCGAAATATGTAGAGCAACCTAGGAAGGACATTCATTTTTATCGTATTTATTCTCCCTTGCCATGATAACCTATACTTTGTCCGTTTACTCAGGTCATTAATTATTGTTTTATAAAGTTTGGAGTGGTTGGCTTTGTACAAGTCCTCTGGCTTAGGGGTTAGTCAGATTCCCAGGTAGTTTATGTGGTTCTTATCCCACTTAATATTAAACTTATCTTGGAGACCCTGCTTCTCTACTGCTGTTAAGTCAATCGCTAGTGCTTCTGTCTTCTCTATGTTCAGTTTAAGGCCAGAAAACTGACCAAACTCCTTTATAGTTCGAATCAACTCTGGGACCGATTGGGTAGGGTTAGAGCATACACAGCAGGTCGTCTGCAAATAGACAAGTTTTGAAATGGTGATGGCCTATTTTTATGCCTGTGATCCCAGCGTTGGCCCTAATTGTCTGAGCCAGGGGTTCTATTGCTATTGCAAATAGAAGTAGAGAAAAGGGGCACCCCTGTCTTGTTCCTCTAAGGATCTCTCATCTCCCAGAATCTGTAATCTTGCCCTGGATGATTTGTATAATGAGTGTATGAGATTTATGAAATGGCCTTTAATACCAAATTTTTCAAGCGTGGCTTATAGGTAAGTCCACTCCAGGGAATCAAACACCTTTTCAATGTCAAAGGCCATAAGACAGGCTTGAATTTTAGAGGCTTTGGTGTGGTACAGTAGGTTCATGACTTTTCTAATGTTGTCTCCCGCTTGCCTGTGGGAGACAAAGCCTACTTGGTCATTATGTATTAACTTAGGCAAGAAGGATGACATTCTATCCGCTATTATTTTTGACAGGATCTTTGTATCACAGTTTAGTAATGATATTGGCCTGTAGTTTTTTGGTTCTAGGGCATCTCGACCCTCCTTAGGGAATAGAGCGATATCTGCCCTGTTCAGCTCTGCTGGTGTTTGCTTGCCTTCTAGAACTCTGTTAGAGTGACCAAGTGCGGGCCTAACGTGTCTATACATTTTTTATAATATAAATTGGTGTACCTGTCTGGGCCTGGTGACTTACCAGGTTTGAGGTTCTGGACTGCTTTTCTCACTTCCTCTAGGGTCACTTTGGCATTTAAAGTATGTAAGTCATACTCTTCTATTAAGGGGAGATCACAGAAATTAGGAAATCCCCTCATTTTGTGTAGATCTATGTGTTTTGTTGCCGTATAAAGGGTATTGTAAAATTTTGGAAAAATCTTCTGGATCTTATTTGGGTTTGTTGTTTTTTCTCCCTTCGAGGTCTTAATTTGAAGTATCCTATTTTGTGTTGTTTTGGTTTGTAGTTTCCTGGCTAGTAACGGGCCAGGTTTATTGGCTTTATTGAATCCGATAGGAATAAATAGAACAACTGAACACACCACTCCTATCTGGTGGCACCTTAGACTGCACGCGCAGTGCACCAAATTTGAAATGGGAAGACCGACCAAGCATCTTTTTCCATCTCCCTGTTCCAAAAATCCATGCCATATACACGTCCCCTGATAGGTGATGTAACAGATATCAAACTGATAGGAATAAATAGTACAACTTAATACACCACTCCTATCTGGTGGCACATTACATTGCACATGCAGTGCCCCAAATTTGAAGTAGGAGGTCCGACCAAGCATCTTTTTCCATCTCCCTGTTCCAAAAATCAATGCCATATACACGTCCCCTAATAGTGGACGTAACAGGGATTAAACCGATAGGAATAGTGCTACTTAACAGTACACACCTTATAATAACGCAGACAGAGGCAACGCAGAGAGAGGAGTCTGAAGAAGAGGAGTCAGAGGAAGGAGGTGGCTTTGAGGAGGTATAAGACCAAACACAGCAGGCATCCCAGGGGGCTTGTTGTCACCTTTCGGGGACCCTTGGTGGCTGGGTGGAGTAAGAGACCTTCAATGACATCAGTGAGGACAAGGAACGGGACATGGCTAGCTTGGTATCCAACCTTGTGCAAATGGGTAGTTTGCGGTTGTGCAAAGGGACTGTTTGCGGTTGTTTGCGGTGCATTAAACGGGGAGATTGGTCTGTTACTGTGAAGCAGGTGTAGCCCTTACACTACCTGATCGATACAACATCATACCTAATGTTTTAAAGCATGTTATTCCAAACAATTTAGGAACGTTAGGTGATTTATGCCCTTTATGGCTTAAAACCAGACTCTGCATCAACTATGTAATTTTCCGTGGGAGTTTTGCCATGGATCCCCCTCCGGCATGCCACAGTCCAGGTGTTAGTCCCCTTGAAACAACTTTCCCATCACTATTGTGGCCAGAAAGAGTCCCTGTGGGTTTTGAAATTTGCCTGCCCATTGAAGTCTATGGCGGTTTTATGTTCGCGACATCACTAATCATATATTGTTTTATGTGGTTTCCTAACCGTTACACTGGAAAGGTAATAGGGGAGCAAAGGTGCCAAAACCTTATAGCCCATTATATGTCAGACACTAGAGGGGTAAGAACATTAAGATGACATTATTATCTAATTATAGATGAGTAATAGAGTCATAAAATAAGTAGTGGTTTGTCCAAGATCACCAGATTGTGTTTAAATTGATAAGAATGTAATTAAACTAATAGGCATCTCTCTCTCCCTACCCAATCATTCTAGTGAGAGTGCTCTGCATTTAGCGACATGTTTGAGTTCCTGTTTCAGTACTCATGCCTTTTACTCTTCTACTGGGAAATGTTTCCCTTATATATTCCACTTTCCTTACAAAACTGCTCCCAAATGTTACCCCTAAATCTTCTACCTTCTACCAGACTTGTGTCCCTACTTTCTCTCATGGACTGTATTAAACCTTTTAATACAGAGGTTACCATCCTACAGTCTTTGTACTACCATTGGTTCATGAGCTTTATCCAGGTGGCCCTTAAACCCGTTGGGAAATGATATATAGGTAGTAAAGAAGTGCATATACACTATATGTTATAGTATAACACAGTGTTTTACAATTGTTAAATAACACTTAAAATAATAAATAAGTGGTCAATGAACACCTGCAGTCTTTTGATGTACTCATCTCCTTGTTGTTGTTTAGGTGTTCAGTCATATCCAACTCTGTGTGACTCTATGGCCCACAGCACACCAGGTGCATCTTTCAGCTACTGCCCCTCTAAGATCCATCAAGCTCATGTTAATTGCTTCAATGAGTGTGTCTATTCACTTCCACCACTGCTGTTCCCTTCTCTGTGTGTCTTCAATCTTTTCCAGCATTAGAGGCTTCCTGACTTCTCATGATATGGTCAAAATATTTGAGCTTTAGCCTCGTGATCAAATCTTCCAATGAACAGTTTTACTTGATTTCCTGTAACATTGATTGATTGTATCTTCTTACAGTCCAAGGAACACTAAGCTGTTTTCTCAAACACCATAATTCAAAGGTGTCAATTCTATGGCACTATGCCTTCTTTATGGCCCACTCTCACATCTGTATTTTACTACTTTTAATACCATAGTTCTAACTATACAGACTTTTATTGAAAATTTTAGAGCATTCATTTTTAATAGCTTGTCCAGATTTGCCATAGTTTTCCTCCTCAGAACCAATCATTTTTTTAATTTCATTGCTGCATACACAATCCGCATAGATCTTGGAGCTCAGGAAATAAAATCTATAGTTGCCTCCAAGTCTTCCCCATCTATTTACCAGGAACTGAGATTGATCCTCTCCCTACTCTCCACCAAACTATACATATTAATATAATAAATGATTTGACCATATATGGTTGCGGTCACTTTTTTTGTTATTTATGACCTTCTAGAGACACAGTCTACAAAATTGCACACAGTATTCTTGTGAGTCTTGATCAAAAATCTATAGTGTGGAATTAGAACCTCTTTATTTCTGTTAATTATTCAGTTTTACTGACATGATTACAGCACTATCAACCACCCAACAGTCTCTCTTCCTTGTCTGATACCATTCTATATAAATTATATCATATATAGTTGTTGTAATAGCGATTTGTCGGTCACTCTATGTTAAAAATTTGGGGCGATCATCGTGAGGCACGAATGTGATGGGATTGACGCAGCTGCAATGAGCGCGGAAGGTGCTCAATGTGAGGCCCATATGTGACTGGCTTGACGGGGCTGCAATGAGTGCCGAAGGATGATCGCGAGGCCCGTAATGTAGAGGGGGTGGAGGAGGCTCAAAACGGCTTACAGGCTTAAAAAAAAAATAACGGGTTTAACGGCCACCATTTTTTTCAATCCCGTAACTCGAAAGCCGCCAAAAAAGCCCAAATGATTATGAAAATTAGCTTACAACCTCACACACAACACAGGGGGCTAGGCAAGAAAAAAATGGCTGCCATAAAGCCGTAATTTTTTGTTCAAGCCTGTAAATCGGAAAACCCATTTCCCAAGCCCGCAAATGGTTTCACACCCGCAAACAGAAACTCTCATTGCGAGGCTGGTGATGAGCGGCGAAGGTACTCATCGCGAGGCCCATAAAGTAGAGGGGTGGAGAGACTCGCCATGAGCGCTCATTGTGGGTTGGCCGAGGCCGGCATTGCAGTGCTTGCGATGAACGCTGAAGGCGCTCATTGCGAGGCCCGTAAATAGTGTGGTAAAGTAGTAAAGTTTTGTTCTATGTTCAACAAGCATCACATATATAGTTGTGAGCAAGAGGGTCGCTGCTCACGCTGCTGGCCAGGAGAGAAATGAGGGGCCGCATTTGCGGAGGTGGAGGCTCCCAAGTCCACCGCAAAATTTACGGACTTAGCATCCACAAATACGAGCCGCGGGACTTAGAAAAATAAACATTACGAGCTTGCAAAAATACGACCTTAGCGCCCCAATACACGCGCATATGAAAAACACAGTAAATACACACAGCAAACACATAAAAACCTTACCCACAGTAAGGGGGGGCACCCAGGACCTCTGAAAGTGAAGTTACACCTCAATTTAAGTCGAAGTACAAGAGTTTAGACACCCGAAAATCCCCTAAGCGAGAGAAAAAATGGTCGCCGAAAAAAACGAAAACGAGGCTACAGGACCCTAAACACGCAAAACACCACGAAACACATACGGATTTTCCGAAAAAGCCGGACGAGGTCCAAGAACAAGGACACAAAATCAGCCACAGCCGCGTACCACACACATTAGGCGCCATTTTACTACACTAACTTACACAATGCGGAAGTACACAGCTACCCTAACGGATTTTCCTCATGCACGCACACTATTTACACTACAGACATTGCTGAAACTTACACAGCAGCTCCACAAGCAGTGAAAGCCTACATTCTATGCTGCAGCACCATGAACACAGATTGTCAGCTGTGTTTATGCAACCTGCAAATATTACTTCAAAATAGGTAAAGTATATTCATTTATTATTCTATTAATTATTTCATTAGCATGCAAAAAAAGACCGCCAACGCTGCTCATAGCACACAAACAACCAACAGTCTCGCAATGAGCGCCGAAGGATCTCGGAACACCAACAAAATTAATGTCGCAAACAAACACCATACAATCTTATTGCCATAATTTTTTGATGGGCAAGCTGCTAATTAAATATATTGTCCAGCCCTTTGTAGTAGTTGGAAGCTGAATATGAAGACATTCAAATTAGATGAGTTATCTATCACTGCACTAAAACATTGTAATTTAAATACAGCACAGAAAAGCAAAATGGGAAAATAAAGTATGATTTAGTAATCTTGCAATATTAGAACAATGTCAATGTCCTTCCAGTTTCCACTAAAAATATCAGGACCATTTTCAGTCAAAAATATAACTGTCCCCTTCTGTATCTCTACCTTATCATGGTGAAGGGGCTTGTGTACCTCAATGAAGCTGTGAGTTATATCATGAAGGGTCACCCAAGATGGGCAGTTCATAGTAGAGAGGTAAGACTAAGCGTGGTCCACTGGAGAAGAACCTGGCAATCCACTCTAGTATATTTGCCAAGATGGTTTGCTGAGAACCATAGGGTCACAGAGAGTTAGACATGACTGAACAACTAAAAAAACAACAATCTAATTGTTGTGTGTTTTTCTAATGTAGAATATGCATAGTATAAATTATAAAATCATTTAGAAACACAATATGGATCTGTTTGATTTGGGGTCTTAGTATTATGTGTATTTGACTCTGAACACAGATATGGGATTAGGCTACTGTTGGTCCTATGAAGCATTTACTGAAAATAAGACTGAGCAGGAACAGAGACGTCTCTTGTCACAAGGGTAAATATCACCTTTAATCGGCGTTGCTGTGTATATATGTCTGATGCGGTTTGGGACCTGATCTTAGTTGTACTGTCCTTGCTATGTAATGAGCCAGTGACTGCAGATCTGAGCATCTCTAGGACTGTACAGTCAGCTGTTCCTTCAAAGCAAAGGGGGATTATCAGTTACATATGAATAAAGCTGTTATTATAATGTGAGATTACACATCATATAGTATATTGTGTTTACCTTCAGGGCTGTCATTTTCACCTAAAATGCATAACTACCTTATACAACAAAATTATAATCCAGTTTTTATAAAGAGAATGGATATCGTTTATATAGCAAGGGTTTCTAAGACATGTAATATAGCCAAACCATAACAATTAGTAAGTGTAATATATAATGTAGGTAAGAAAAGAGAAAAGGACACCTTTTATCGAATTGTAGACTCTTATGAAAGACCAAGGAGTAATGAATAAAACCAAAATGTATTTATACATTTAAAATAAGTAAACATGAATATATAAGAAATAAAATAACTAATTTCCCTTGACACGTCACTAAATGATTAGATATACTGATAATGAATTCCAAAATGTAACAAGTTGTTGAAATCTAAATTTGAATGAATTCAGTAATAGATCACTACATGAGCCATAGAGACAACTCATACAGTAAAGATCAATCCTATAGAATACCATGTAGGTGGATAATAAATTGTATATAGTACCTAAAAGTAGGGATAATTATAAGCTATTATATAAAATTGGGTAGGTTAACAGTTAAAGATGTATAGCACCTTAAACTGAGGGTGATGAAGTTCACTGTGTTGAGAGGTACTTAATGTTAATTAAAAAAAAGATGTGAAAGAAGAATTTGCTCAGTGCTAAAAATAAATATATTAAGAATTATATGTAGAATTAATTAAGTGTAATTATATTTATAATAAGAAAGGTGCTAGACATGTGTATCTCAGACCAGCACAATTAATCGACAGTGCTAATCACATATATAGTTGTGAGCATGCAAGTTGTTGCTAACGCTTGCAGGCTCGCGTAGCGAGCCTGTGGGCCTCGCTTTGCGAGGGCCATGGCTCACGTAGCGAGCTTCGGGCCTCGCTTTGCGTGCCTCGCGTAGCAAGGGACTTGGCTCGCACAGCGAGCCAAGGCCCTCGCGAAGCAAGGGCAGTGGGCGAGGGCCTCAGTTGCTGGCATGGAGCGCCGCAGGCGCTCCTTGCCAGCAACTGAGGACCCTCAAGAAGCGAGGGCCTCAGTTGCTGGCATTCATAGAGCACCGCAAACTTCGCGTCGCAACGAAAACTACACGACACACCAATTACGACACTCGCAAAAAATCTGACGCAACTCGCGAACATTACAAAATTCAAAACACAATACATACACACAGCACATACATAAAAAGCTTACCTACAGCAACATGGAGCATCCAGGACCTCAAAAATGCAACTTACACCTTCATTTCACTCAAAATAAAAGAGTTTAGACACTAAAAAATGTGCTAAGCGAGAGAAAAAATGGCCGCCGAACAAAACGAAAACGAGGCTACACACGCAAACTCCATACGAGACACGTTACCAGACATTACGACCTCGCAAACATCGGACGCAACACACCGACATACAAACATTTAAAACACAATAAATACACACAACACACACATAAAAAGCTTACCTACAGCAAGAGGAACGATCCAGCACCTCAAAAAACCAAGTTACACCTTCATTTAAATAAAAATAAAACACTTTAGACACTAATAAAATCGCTAAGCGAGAGAAAAAATGGCCGACGAACAAAATGAAAACGAGGCTTCAGACGTAACTATACTGCACTGACTCGCAAGAATGAAATACATAGGGCCTCATTCTATTAGCGGCCGCAGCCGTTGTGGGGCCGCAAGGACCGGCCGCAATCTATTCTGCCATTCTATTCCCTTACGGCCGGGGATTCCGGCAGGCTTGCGGCCGGTGCCTTGCTATCTCTTGCGGCCGCTCGCGCCGGAGGAAAGCCTTTGATCTAAAACGTCCGCAAGAGATTTGCAATTCAATTGCTCCGGGAAACCTCTCTGCAAGGCTAAAAACGAGCCGCAGCTTACTTGCAGGAAAGAGGTCTCGCTAGCACCAATTAAGCACATAAAATAGCTCAAATAAAGCCATCCTGCACTTTGAGAAGACTATAAAGGGATTTTAGGTGTTAGAAAAAATAGCACATAATTATCCTGTACTCAAATCCGTAAAATATTTTATTTTTAATATCCGTAAAATATCCATGTAAAAAGTCCAGAGTGCTTGGAGCACCTCAGACACGCCCACGCCGCAGCCGGAAAATAAACAGTTAATTTGAACTCGGGTTTGGGCAGATGTGCAAGCTTGAGAGTGGGTTTCTTTTAATCCTCATGTCCCCCAATATGATCCCTAGCATTTACAGAGCTGTACAGTGCAGGCTTGAATTTATTTTTGAGTTTTTATATTTCTGAGATTACGGCCGGTTCCAAGATATGCGGCCGGCCGTAAAAGGAGATCCTTGCGGGGCCGTATAATAGAATTGCGAGTTAACTGAACCCCCGCAAGGAATCGCAGCCTTACGGACGATTTACGGCCGATAATAGAATGAGGCCCATACTATACGGCACGTATCACACTGATATTAAACACCATTTTGACCACTACTACGCACAAGATGGCGGATGGAACGCAAATTGTAAGCTGGAACGCAAATAGCGCATGCTTATTGCGTTCTAACGGTCTCACTTTCCAGAAATTTCTACAAGTTTATAAATACTGCCTACTTTCCACAAAATTCTACATTTCTACTCAGGTGATGAACGGAGTGACTGGATAGGTAACGGAGTGACTGGATTCCTAATTTACTACTTTACACTGTGCAAATTACACCTGAGAGGTAAGCTATAATATATTGCATTTTATTATCAAGACAGCACAACAACAAAAAAAGTATGAAAATGTGATTTATGTATAGTGACATGTGACACGCACATTTATGTGTATAGGCCCTGCAACAAACTAATCTTTAAATGACATTACCAAAAATTAATAATTTAATATTAAAATAGGATTTATGTATAGTGATATGTCACACACACATTTATGTGTGTAGGCCCAAAAAAAATTATGTTCATTTAACTATTAAAATAAGATTCCTGTATAGTGATATGTGACACGCACAAAAGATAAATACATTTAACTATGAAAATGTGCTTCATGTATGTAACATGTAACACGCAGATTTCTGTTTATAGTCCCTGCAAATAACTAATATTAATCACAAATAATTAAACAACTATATTGTAATGACTGTAAAATAAAAAATTTGGTATAGTGATATGTGACACGCACATATATGTGTCTCATGTATAGTCACATGTCACACGCACATTTATTGTGGAGCCCCAAACAATGAGTCATGTTCATTGAAAGTAATTACAGAAGTATATCTTTACATGACATTAATTTATTGGAATTCAATATATAACCTAAAGCTCAATCTTTCTCCTTTTTTTTACTACAGACTCTGCATCAACAGCGTCACTCAAGAATTTGCACCGTGCACTGTGACCCACAATCCCTTTTAAACAACTCCAAGAAAGAACAAGAGGTAAGATAGAAAAATACATTACATGCTGAAAAAGACCATGCTTTGCTAAATCAAAAAGAAGAAATATACAATTAACCATTTCACCAAGTACCAAGACTGCCGCATTGACATCAAAAAGAAGATGGCCAATGAGGCCAATGCGGCACGTGGAACCGGTGGTGGGCCGCCAGAAACCTTCACATACCCCGGTTGGGAGGCCACAGTCCGCGAGATGATCCAGCCAGCGTCAGTCGTGGGCCTCCTTGGCCTAGTGGACTCGGGTCAGTCACAAAGCCTGCAATGTGAGTACCATGTCCACCGTAATACCCTCATATGTACGCACATGTACCCCACACAGATAGATAACTGACGTTGAATTGCACTGTAAGATATCTGGTTGTGACTACAGATATATGAGGCCGCAAAAATCATGTAAATCCAGTGTAAAGAAATATACTCGTCAGAATTGTTAGCAATGAAATATATGTCCAATCCCTCCTCCCACAACTGATTATGATACCGTTTTGCAAATCTATTGATGTTATTGTTATGTTTGCTGTTGGTTCAGAGTGCATATAAAGCATACATGACAACTCCATTGCAATTGTTTGTTTATTGTCATGAGTTCCCCTGTCACACTCTACTCCATGTTAAACTGGCCCATCCATAGCTGTTTGGCTTAACCCTCCTACTGCTTAGAATTCATGTACATTTTGAAACTAGGTATAGCGGATGTATCCTGTTTTATGTGGGCATTTCAGTATGTGCTGGAAGAGTGCCGCCGCCGACTCTAGGGATGCGGCTGCGCTTGCGTCCCCATGTAGCCGTAAAAAATAGTTGGTACACCCAAAGCCCCTAACCCTTTAACCCTAACCCCCTAAACCCCACTTTCTAACTCTAACCCATACCCCCTAACTGTAGCCAGAACCCGAAACCCATAACCACTTACCTGGCCTGCTGGGCTGGCGTAGCTAGAGTCGTTGGCGGTGCACTTCCAGAGATGCGCACATACAACAGGATAGGTCCGGTCTAGCTGGTACATCCCCATGAGACTACATGTATGGATGTGCACACTGCAGCATATGCGGATACAGACTCTGATGGACTGCAAGTTTGTGTCGTGTAACAGCATAATCACAACCATGTTACATTAACATGTTAACTCGCATTGCTGAGGATTGGTCACAGATTGGTCTGTCTCACACACTGGCCAACAGATTCAGATGAGCATGTGTCCTAATTAACTGCAGTTGGCACACCGCATCAGCATTACATATAGTTATATGAGCCATGGGCCCTTTCCTGTCATCTGACCGTGACTGCTGGTAGCAGCAGTGAGCAGCCTCTACATGTCACAGCATTTTCCTGGAGATTATATAATCATGCATATTTAGTGGGTTATGGTGGTGTTAAGGTAAGGGGTTCAGATTAGTGTGAGGGCTAGTGCTTTTGGGCTTCATGTAAGGTGAAAATGATGAATATAACCGCGGCAGCGCCATCTATCAGCCCCTTGGTCCAACTGCTGCTGCCAGCAGTCGCTGTCACATAACAGGAAAGATCCCAGCCAGGATCCACAATACTAATGATGCAGATCAATTTTGATTTTCGTCAAATCTTCACAGCCAATTACAAGTCACTCTGATCTCAGAGATATGGAAAAAAAACAATACTCAAATCCAAATCTTGTCTCATTTCAGTACCAGCCAGGCGTCCCCTGCCTCCGCAGGTTCCTGCACCATGTGAAGATGCAGGACCATCTGCAGCAACATCACCTGCAGCAGGACCGTCATACCAAAGTCCACCTGGGCCATCCACGAGATGCCACCAATTGCCTCCAGCAATGGCCCCTCCAGCCAGGATAATGGCACCGCCTGGCTCCCAGCCAATGTGGGCTGGACAAATGTGGGGCCACCCAATGTGGTCCCATTCCAGTTGGGCCCACAGTATGGATCCACAAGGAATGGTGCCCTGGAGCATGGGCCCCCGGCAGGGCATGTGGCCCCAGCAGGCGACTCTGGCCACTCCGGCCTCGCAGGCCCAGCAGGCCCAGCAGGCCCAGCAGGTGACTCTGGCCACTCCGGCCCCGCAGGCCCAGCAGGCCCAGCAGGCGACTCTGGCCACTCCGGCCCCGCAGGCCCAGCAGGCCCAGCAGGCGACTCTGGCCACTCCGGCCCCGCAGGCCCAGCAGGCGACTCTGGCCACTCCGGACCCGCAGGCCCAGCAGGCTCAGCAGGTGACTCCGGTCAGGCAGGACACATCACTCAGCCGTGCCTCCACCCAGAGGACACAGTGGTCTGGGTCGCCGCCAGTTAGTCCGGCGCTGTCAGCGGCCCAGTGCCATGATTTCCTGGCTCATCTCCAGCATGAGCGTGAGCAAAATCAACAGTTCATGCTGGAGATGAGACGCCACAATGACAGGATGTTCGAGGAGATGAGACGCCACAATAAAAGGATGTTCGAAGAGGTGAGGTGGCATAACCTTGGGATGGAGGAGTATGCCCGAAGGGCCGAAATGGCCCGAGAAGGCCATCCCCATGACCGTGCTACCCCTTCAACCTCACAGACCTTGTCACCAGCATCCAGGCCGGAAGAGCCGCCAACCAGTCGCCGAGGTCGGGCCGGCCTAGGGCAACATTTGCCAAAGGCCAGGAGAGCCAGGAAACACACAAGCGAAAGCGGAAATAGGTGAGAACATGTTCATGTTGCATATAGAAGCAATTGATGTCCAAGATCTATTGACGTTGAGGTGTTGCAGTCAATGCGTATATTGTTCTAATTGATGTCTTGTTCTTATCTCTTTAGGTTCCAATTTATGGAATTTCCGGAATTTATGCCTCCATTTTTCTTTCTTTTTTATATCATTTGAAAGCATAACATTAAAGATTATGCATTGCTCACATTATCATTGTTTGTTTTCGTTTGTACTGTACCATGATTGGTAAACACCACATGAATGCTACACACCAACGTTATTGGATTAGTACATACATCTTCCTTTAATATACCAGCCCTGTGTTAATGTAGGGTTGGGGTAACAGCCACTAGTGCAGCTGAGGGTGGAGGGAATATTCCTGAGTTTGATTCCAGTAACGGTGATGCATGATATTCGTGTTTCTGACACATGGAGAGATTAATTCAGGGTAAATATCAAAAGTGAGTCCACCCCTAAGTGAAATTGTCGATATTTTGTGGGGCCACCATTATTTTCCTGCACTGACTTAACCCTCATGGGGATGGAGTTCCCCAGAGTTTCACAGGTTGCCACTGGAGTCCTCTTCCACTCCTTCATGATGATATGATGGAGCTGGTGGATGTTAGAGACCTTGCACTCCCTGTAACGGAGTTGGAACACCCAGTCCAATATCTCCGCTGGTATACGGTACAATATCCAAGAAGCACTACAGTCTCACCATTCCCATCCTCCCATATTGGACGACACTCAATTGGGAGTCAAATGAATACTGACTTAATTTTGTTGGGCAGAAATATATATATATATACACATTTCTTCCCACAGGCAATACACACATCCCCCATAGTTGGCCACACAATACACATAGAGGGACAATAGGTGGGTCAAACCTCCCGGAGGCTACCTGGCTAATTTGATACAATCAGACATTGCTTAGATCATCCTTCTTTGTTCTTATGTCTGATAATGAAAACACTTTATGCAATAGACTTCCTTATCCTATGAGGAGTCTCTGTACTAGGATTATCTATTATGCCAAGGTCTGCAATAGTCTGGGCTAAGATTTTGCAGAGCATAAACCAACATACATACAGTATAACAGTATGATCATATTTTAACCATAACCATAAAACAGGGTAAAACAGTGATGGGTTCTGTTACACTCCCCACCTTCCATTTGAGGATGCCCCCACAGATGCTCAATAGGGTTTAGGTCTGGTGACCTACTTGGCCAGTTCATCAACTTTTGACCTTCAGCTTCTTTAGCCAGGCAGTGGTCGGCTTGGAGGTGTGTTTGTGGTCGTTAGCATGTTGGAATACTGCCCTGCGGCCCGTTCTCCAAAGGGAGGGATCATGCTCTTTCTCAGTTTGTCACAGTACATAGTATTCTATCGTTGATCAACCATATAGCGTGCATCGAATGTGCGCTGTCATCTGCGCACTGACACATGCGCGCATCAACAACAGCAGGCCCGACAGGAGGCTAGCGGATCTAATGATTAGGATTAGGCTGTGGGGTGTAAGGGTTAGGATTAGGGTGCGGCTACAAGGGTTAGAAGGGTTTATGGCATTAGGTCATATCACTTGCGCCCTTTCATCGACGCGCACTAGTCAAAAATATTACAACTGCGCAATGATGTGGGACCGCTCATATCAGCTACATGTTGTCAAAACACATTTGCTGTGCGCGCCAATGTTGGGGTGACATATTCTATTATAGGGCTGTTTTAGAGGCTACAATGGAACCTGTATGTGTGCTGACCAATCAAACATATGAAGAATATTAAACTAATTTGAACTATTGTTCATTTGGAGGCTGTAATGCTTGGGCCTCCATTTTAGGGTTACAGGCTTAAACCATGCAGACTGCAAAAACCGTAACAAAATGGATACCTTTAACCTCCAAGCACGTACGGCCTTTAAAAACGAGCTGCGGGCTTGGAGGACAGCCCGCACGGGCTTGAATACGGAGCTACGGGCTTGATCATTGAAGTCCGTGGGACTTGTACGGATTTTGAAATCAAAGTACAATTTGCCAATGTGCAAGCTTGAGAATGTTTGGCTAGTAATCCTCACGCCCCCCATTATGTTCCCCATCATTTACAGTGCTTTGCAGTGCTGGATTGAATATATATTGGCTATTACAATGCTTGGTTTGTGGCCCTCCATCTCCGAACCCGTACGGGTTTTAACGAGGACCAGCCCGCGGAACTACGAGACGTAAAGTAATCCGTAAATAATATATCGGATTTGGGCTGATGTGCAAGCTTGAGAGGGTGTTGCTATTAATCCTCATGTCCCCCATTATGATGCCTAGCATTTACGGAGCTTTACAGTGCATTCTCGATTTTATATTTGCATTTTCAGTTTTCGGACTTTGCGGCCGGAAAACAAGATTTACGGACGCTGGGAAAAAGCTTCCGGCCGTTTGCATGATATGCGGCCGGCCGGAAGGGGATATCCTTGCGGCGCCGTATAATTGAATTGCAAGGTAAACGTAGCTCTACACAGGGCCGTAAGACGGCCGCAAGGAATCGCAGCTTTGCGACCGTTTAAAGGCCGTTAATAGAATGAGGCCCTAAGTAAGTATACCACAAGTGGTACGCACAAAACAGGATTGTAGAAAAACTCACACAAACACATAGCAAACTAAATTCATATTCTTCGTTAATGTTTAACAACCTATAAGCCTTACAAAGAAGCATAAATAAGTATACCACAAGTGGTGCGCACAAAACAGGATTATAGAAAAACTCACACAAACACATAGCAAACTAAATTCATATTCTTAGTTAATGTTTAACAACCTATAAGCCTTACAAAGAAGCCTAAATAAGTATATCACTAGTGGTGCGCACAAATAGGATTGTACTAAAACTCACACAAACACATAGGAAACTACATTAAGATTCTTCTTTCATGTTTAAAAACCTAGAGCCATCAAAATGAAGCCTAAATAAGTATACCACAAGTGGTGCGCACAAAACAGGATTGTAGAAAAAAACACACAAACACATAGCAAACTGAATTAATATTCTTCTTTAATGTTTAACAACCTAGAAGCCTTACAAAGAAGCATAAATAAGTATACCACAAGTGGTGCGCACAAAACAGGATTATAGAAAAACTCACACAAACACATAGCAAACTAAATTCATATTCTTCGTTAATGTTTAACAACCTATAAGCCTTACAAAGAAGCATAAATAAGTATACCACAAGTGGTGCGCACAAAACAGGATTATAGAAAAACTCACACAAACACATAGCAAACTAAATTCATATTCTTAGTTAATGTTTAACAACCTATAAGCCTTACAATGAAGCCTAAATAAGTATAGCACAAGTGGTGCGCACAAAACAGGATTGTAGAAAAAGTCACACAAACACATAGCAAACTACATTAATATTCTTCTTTCATGTTTAAAAACCTAGAGCCATCAAAATGAAGCCTAAATAAGTATACCACAAGTGGTGCGCACAAAACAGGATTGTAGAAAAAAACACACAAACACATAGCAAACTGAATTAATATTCTTCTTTGATGTTTAACAACCTAAAAGCCTTACAAAGAAGATTAAATAAGCATAACAAAAGTGCTGCGCATAAATCAGGATTGTATATAAAGTTAGACAAACACATAGAAAAAATTCACCATAACAGATACAATACACCAAAATTAAGACATTTTTGCTTTATTTAAAAGACATTTAACTCAAACAACATTTTCAATTTTATTTTACAACAGATACTGCCTGAAGACAATCGGACAAGGACTTTCAACAGAGGACCACACCATCGGACGAGGATTTCCAACAGAGGACCACACCACCGGACGAGGACTTCCAACAGAGGACCAGACCATTGGATAAAGATTTTCAACTGAGGACCAACAAACATTCAGATTCAAATCACACTTCAACCAAGGTACAGTATAATAAGTACAAAAGGAGAAAACTAAAGAAACATGTTTAATCTGCAAAAAAAAAAAACAATAACTATGTCCCTTATTCACATCCACATCACTGTTTTTTTTTGCAAATAAGTTTTTACTTGGTAAACATCTATCCACAAACAAGGTTTTCAATAACTAAAAACTTCTTTCAAAAATATATGTTACCTGCTTATTTACAGCAGTATTGAATTGCCCAAATTGTTATCCAATGAGGCCACGACTTATAACTTTTAACAAAATAGAACTGATACATTAATGATTTACCTCTTATTTCTCTATTATGGACAATAATGTTTAACAGTAATTACATATTTCAATATACCCAATTACATTTCTTTTTTTGCCTTTACAGATTAACATGGCTACTAACGAGAGCAAACAAGAGAAGAAAAGACGTCAAACTAGAGAAAGACAAGAGAGATGGGCCGCACAGCAGACACCAGAGGAGAAAGAATTTCGACCAGAAAAAGAACGCAAAAGACTTGCAAGCAAAAGACTATCAGCTGCAAAAATGAAAGATACGCCCAAAAAAATACAAAGCAAATAAAGCATTTACAACCTGTTCCTCAAACATTAGATTACATTTTACAAGATAGAAATTAAAGACATACCAAAAAAAGCAACTACAAAAACAAAGCATTTACAACCTGTTACGGAAACCTTACAGGACATTTCAACAAAAACAGGACAACATATACCAAGAAAAGCCACGAAAAAAACTAAGCATTTAGAACCTGTTGTTCAAACATTCCATCACTAGAGATGTCGCGAATAGTTCGCCGGCGGATTGTTCCCGGCGAACATAGTATGTTCGCGTTCGCGGCGAACAGCGAACATATGCAAGATTCGACCCGCCCCCAATACTTTATCATTGAGCAAACTTTGACCCTGCATGTCACAGTCAGCAGACACATTCCAGCCAATCAGCAGCATACACTCCCTTCCACACCCTTCAACCTCATGGACAGCAGCCATTTTGGAATCAGAACTAACTTGCAGTCTTACTGAGAGGAGGTAGACTGTAGGTGATACTGCATCAATAGGGAAAACCATAGCTAGGCAAGTTTATTCAGTGTCCAGTGCAGTGCTGAAGGACTCATCAGATCTCTGCTGTAAACACAGCACCCCAAAAAGCCCTTTTTAGGGCTATAACATCAATTTTTTTTTCTGTTTCTTTTCTGTGTAATCTAACTTCATTTGCCTGTCTCCCTGCTAGCCCCTGCTTGTATTCTGTGTAATCTAACTTAATTTGCCTGTCTCCCTGCTAGCCCCTGCTTGTAAGTGTGTGTGTCAGGCTCGCAGCTTATACTGTGTGTGCACAACGCATACAATATAATATTGTTTACTAGTTGTCTACTTTAAAAAAAACAAAACTTTTTTTTTCTTAAATCTAAGTGCATTTGCCTGACCGTCAATCAAAGTTCATTTGCTTGACTGCTACCCATAGTGTGTGTCCTGCTTTCAAGTACTGTGCCAAGTTCAACCAATCCAGTCTAGTTGGGGTACCAACAGTCCACATTTAAAAAACCCAAACTTTTTTTTAATTAAATCTAAGTGCATTTGCATAACCGTCAATCAAAGTTCATTTGCTTGACCGCTTTCCATAGTGTGTGTCCTGCTTTCAAGTACTGTGCCAAGTTCAAACAAACCAGTCTAGTTGGGGTACCAACAGTCCACATTTAAAAAACCCAAACTTTTTTTTTTATTAAATCTAAGTGCATTTGCATAACCGTCAATCAAAGTTCATTTGCTTGACCGCTACCCATAGTGTGTGTCCTGCTTACAAGTAGTGTGCCAAGTTCAACCAATCCAGTCTAGTTGGGGTACCAACAGTCCACATTTAAAAAAAACAATTTTTTTTTAAATTAAATCTAAGTGCATTTGCAAACCCGTCAATCAAAGTTAATTTGCTTGACCGCTACCCATAGTGTGTGTCCTGCTTTCAAGTACTGTGCCAAGTTCAACCAATCCAGTCTAGTTGGGGTACCAACAGTCCACATTTAAAAAAAACAATTTTTTTTTAAATTAAATCTAAGTGCATTTGCAAACCCGTCAATCAAAGTTAATTTGCTTGACCGCTACCCATAGTGTGTGTCCTGCTTTCAAGTACTGTGCCAAGTTCAACCAATCCAGTCTAGTTGGGGTACCAACAGTCCACATTTAAAAAACCCAAACTTTTTTTTTATTAAATCTAAGTGCATTTGCATAACCGTCAATCAAAGTTAATTTGCTTGACCGCTACCCATAGTGTGTGTCCTGCTTTCAAGTACTGTGCCAAGTTCAACCAATCCAGTCTAGTTGGGGTACCAACAGTCCACATTTAAAAAACCCAAACTTATTTTTTATTAAATCTATGTGCATTTGCATAACCGTCAATCAAAGTTAATTTGCTTGACCGCTACCCATAGTGTGTGTCCTGCTTTCAAGTACTGTGCCAAGTTCAACCAATCCAGCCTAGTTGGGGTACCAACAGTCCACATTTAAAAAACCCAAACTTTTTTTTAATTAAATCTAAGTGCATTTGCATAACTGTCAATCAAAGTTCATTTGCTTGACCGCTACCCATAGTGTGTGTCCTGCTTTCAAGTACTGTGCCAAGAGGTTGTGTGCATGCTTGAGCTCTAAACAAAAGGCTTTTTAGGGTCTTAGTCCCTCAAATACAAGTTTTATTTTAACACCTTTCTGTTTATAAGCACTTTGTGCACAGTGTTGTTCATTTTGGGGAGTTTTTTGTATTTTTCTTAGTTTAATTTAAGTTTTAGTTTTCTGGGAGGCAGGCTCAGCTCTCTATCCCAGGAGAGTGAGCTGTCTCCTGGATACTTTGCCACACCCCTCCCTTAGGACTTCACCTGCACTCCTGGAGCTTTTTTACTTTGACTTTTTTTTAAAGTTTTTCAGGTTTTGTTAAAGTTTTGTTTGTTTGGTGTTGGGTTTTCTGTTTTGGGGGGAGAGAAGACAAGTAACATCTTTGTAGGCAGTGGGGGGGAAACAATTTGAAGATTTTGTTTAAAAGGCTTTTTTTACATCTGACACAGAGACACAGAGGGGTTAAAAAGCCTCTGTGTTCTCTGTGTTGTTGCAATTAGCAACACCTTGCAACAGGCCATTAACCCTTCCACTGCCAAACATCATCTCTCTCTCTCCCTTAGTGTTGTCTTTTTGTTTCTTTTTCACACTTTTATATTTAAAAAAAGAAAACAATAGAAAATCATAAAACAAAAAATAAAAATAAATAAAACAAATAAACTAAAAAAAAAGGGTCTAAACATGAGGGATAAGACCATTAAGAAGCCTCAGGGGTCAAAAGGGGGAATAATGGCCCCTGAAAATCCTAGCTGCAGCACTGCACAGCATAGGCTCCAGGCAGATAAGGCAGCCCCAGCTCCTGGTGGTTCTGCCAGCAGACCTACCCCTGTGGCTAATACCTGGTCACAGGTGGTTTCTGCTGGCCCCAGTAATACCACCGCTGGGGCTGAGGGGCAGATCACCAGGAAGCATGGGGTTAAATGTCAGATGTCTGGGGTCTACAGCATTGATATCTATCTGCGTGCTGCAGCTAATGTCATCAGCCCCTCTGTTATAGTAGCAGCCAGCAAAATGTACGGGAAAGCAGTTTTTTTTTACCCGTACTCTGGCTGCTGCACACATTCTTATACAGAGAGGCATCACAGTGGGGGGATTATATGTCCCAATAGAACCCCTGGAAGGGTTGGGCACAAAAGTAACACTCTCTAATGTGCCCCCCTTCCTACCAGACTCCCTCCTGCGCCCCCACCTGCTAACCCTAGGGGAAGTAAAAACACCATTTATTAAAATTCCCCTGGGGTGCAGAGAGAGAGCACTTCGTCATGTGCTCTCTTTCAAGAGGCAGGTACAAATGTGCCTGCCTCAGGGCGCAGAAAACATAGAGGGGTCTTTTGGGGTTCCATTTGAGGGGGTGCTGTACAGGATTTTTTACAGCACTACGGAGGTGCAGTGCTATCATTGCAAGGGGTTGGGGCATACACGTAGGAATTGTCCTAATGTAAAGCATCATGCCCCAGCCCCAGCAAATGGCACCTCCGTCAGTACGGCACCCATCCCCGCTGAGCCCATAACAGCGGGGACCTCAAGGGTCATAGCCCCCCCACAGAGCTCAGGCAAGGAGGCCGTTCCTCAAGCCACCACCACGGCCTCCAAACCCCCTTCTTCCCCAAAAAAGCCATCTGTGTCTGTGGTCTCCAGCAAGACTGCAGACACGGGGAAAAAGGGGAAGAATGTCACCGGTCCTCCCAGTGTCACAGCTGAATCTCCCAAGTCCCAAAATGC
The DNA here is from genome assembly GCA_027410445.1 of Discoglossus pictus. Classification (NCBI taxonomy): domain Eukaryota; kingdom Metazoa; phylum Chordata; class Amphibia; order Anura; family Alytidae; genus Discoglossus; species Discoglossus pictus. The sequence goes on from CM050169.1 coordinate 98,535,162, forward strand.
CCCCACCATAATTACATCAGTTAGTGTGGGGGCACAGTGTAAGCAGAGGGATAATAAGCCCTCTGCAGGGGAGGCAGCTAGTGGCAGCTCCTCTTCCAGGAGTGACGTCCCCAGGAAGAGGAAGCATAAAACCAACAGGGAGGTTGCTGATAAGTGGGAAGTGCTCTATAGTGGAGCACCTCCCTCTAAAAGCAAGAAGAGGAACAAAACATCTCCTCCTCATCCGGTGACATTGTCTGGCCCGGTTATTAAGCTCAGCCAGCCGGTGCCAGACCACACATCTCTCTCTCCAGACCCTATAGGGGTTAATGTGGAAAAGGGTCTGGAGGAAAAGCAGGGGCAAGAGGGTCTCCCAAGTGAGGCAGGGGTAGACAAGAAAGATCAGGTTCTGCCTCTGGCCTTTGAGGGGGGACCCAACAAAGCCCCTGCTGAATGGGTAGTCAGTGTCCCTGAGGTGCTGAGCTTCAAGGGCACCAGTCAGTCTCCTCCTCCAGTGTCACTCTCTAGTGACGTACCTCGGGCTTTGTTAGAGCCCCAGGCCGAGTCACTACTGGAGGGGGGGAATATAGGCATGACCCCCATTCAGGACCCCATGGATTTGTCTGTCAGGGGGGATGTGGCACAAGGGGAAGTGGAAATGGGGGAGGGTGATAAAACAGGTTTTCCTGTTAACATCATGGGAGAGCCTGTCTACCCTCCTCAGCCGTCCACTGACCCTAACATCGGTGCCATCCAAGCTGAGCAAGCAGCGGTGGAACTGGCAGAGGAGGCATATAAAGCCTCCAAGGCTTCCATTAAGGAAGCCATGCCAGCCACTGCTGTCCAGCCAGCTACCCCTGAATGCACTCCTGAAGCTACAGGGGTGCAGCAGCAATCCAAGGGTCCATTATTTACCTTGAAGGGTGCTAAAGGGACTCCTTCTGTATCATCTAAGAGGGGGTCCCTGAGAATAAAGCTGAGGAAACTGACTCCAGCCGGGGAGGATGGAGTAAAAGCCCTCAGCCAAGAGGAGCCCAGGGGTGACCCACTAGAAGGAACATCAGATTCTGGGTGGGTTATCCCTGTCAAGGAAATAGATCTATTCCTTGAGAGCACCCTTCATGGACAAAAGAAAAGGAAGGTGCGGCTGGCCTTGGAGAGGTGGAAGAATATGTCGTTTATTCTCCACTCTCTCCAGCAATATCTAGTGGTCAGCACTAGGGCCAAGAATTCTGGGACTGCGGAGCATCTCCGCGTCCGGAAATTCTATAAAATGTGCGTGTCCTATCAGCAGTCTCAAGGGTCTGAGGAACGCACAATTCCTGACACGCAGTAATGGCTTTGCACATCAGCACGCTAAATACCAATGGCTGTCAAGACAGTTTCCGCAGGTTCCAGGTACTCTCCTATTTATATCAGGGAGGGTACTCTGTGAGCTTCCTGCAGGAAACTCACACCACTCCAGAGGCTGAGGCCTCGTGGCAACTGGAGTGGAGAGGTAGGGTCTTCTTCAGCCACTTCACATCGGCGTCATGTGGAGTGGTGACCCTGTTCTCAGAGTCTTTTCAGCCAGAGCTGCTGCTTGTGAAAGCTGTTATCCCAGGCCGTCTAATCCACCTCCGGGTCCGAGAGCAGGGTAGCATCATTAACCTAGTTAATATATATTCCCCTGCTGGAGGGCTCGAGAGAGTGAGGTTCCTCGCCAGACTGTCCCAGTTTTTGGAGACGGTTGACGCAGATGAGTGTTTGGTACTCGGGGGTGATTTCAACTGCACCCTCGACGCTCTGGACCGGAATAGTCCAGAGCCGTACCCGCCTTCTGCGTCAGCCCTGCGGGAGATCATCGCCCGCTTCTCCCTGGAGGACATCTGGCGAGAGCAGAACCCAGGGGCATCAGACGGTTTCACCTACGTCAGGGTGAGAGCCGGTCTGGTGTCCCACTCCCGGCTCGACCGACTATATCTATCTAGTCACTATATGTCACGAGTCGGTTCTTGTGCCATTAGGCTGGCTCCGTTCACAGACCACAACTGTGTGTCTGTGACAGTGGCGCTAACGCCAACAGCGCCACGAGCCGCCTATTGGCACTTCAACAATGCTTTGTTGAAGGACCAGGGGCTCGTGACATTGATCCGGGAGTTTTGGACGGACTGGAGGGGTTGCAAGGGGGACTTTGCCACGTTAAAACTGTGGTGGGACGTGGGCAAGGTTCATTTGCGACTTCTGTGTCAGGAATATACCAAGGGTGCGAGTGGGCAGCGCGAAGCTGAGTTGGAGTCACTCCGGGGGGAGGTACTCCATCTGGAGCAGAGGCTGTTCACTTGTAGGGACCAATCCCTGCAGAGCGAGTATGTAGAGAGGAAGGGTGTCCTCTGTGACCTGGAACGACACCAGGCCAAGGGGGCATACGTGCGCAGCCGCTTAGGTTTTCTCAAAGATCTAGACCGCGGCTCGCGCCTCTTCTACTCACTGGAGAAAAAGGGGGGTAACAGTAGGCACATCACCTGTCTTCTAGATGAAGACGGTGCCCCCCTTCCAGATCCGGAGAGTATCCGGGATAGAGCCCGGAACTTTTATAAAGATCTTTACTCTCCGGATCCCATTTCTCCAGACGCCTGCAGGGTGCTATGGGAGGGGCTCCCCACAGTCAGTGAGGGTGTAAGAGAGCGGCTTGATATACCACTATCTTTTCAAGAGCTCTCTGAAGCCCTCCGTGCCATGTCCTGTGAGAAGTCTCCAGGACTGGACGGACTGACTGTAGAGTTTTTCCAATTTTTCTGGGAGACTCTGGGACCTGATTTCCATCTGGTCCTTGGGGAAGCCCTGGAGACCGGGGAGATGCCCCTGTCTTGTCGCAGGGCAGTACTTGCCCTGCTGCCCAAAAAGGGGGATCTCCGGCTTATTAAGAACTGGCGACCGGTCTCTCTGCTCAGCACGGACTACAAGATTGTAGCTAAAGCCATCTCGCTTAGACTTGGGTCTGTGCTGGCAGAATTGGTTCACCCTGACCAGTCCTATGCGATCCCGGGCCGGACTATCTTTGATAGTATCTTTCTGGTCCGGGATCTATTGCATTATTCTCGCAGGACTGGTCTGTCACTCGCCTTTCTCTCTTTAGATCAAGAGAAGGCGTTTGACAGGGTGGACCATGGTTACCTCATAGCCACTCTGCAAGCGTACAGCTTTGGCCCACAGTTTGTGGGCTTTATAAGAACGCTGTACGCCTCTGCAGAGTGTTTACTTAAAATCAATTGGTCCCTAACAGCACCTTTGGTATTTGGACGAGGGGTGCGTCAAGGATGTCCCTTGTCTGGACAGTTATATGCACTGGCCATTGAGCCTTTACTCTGCCTACTGAGGAAAAGGCTCACAGGGCTGGTGCTAAAAGATCCAGACATGCGGATTGTCCTTTCAGCTTATGCTGACGATGTGCTCCTCGTGGCCCAGGATCCAGTTGATCTTGAGCTGGCAAAACAGTGCCAGGAGGTATATTCAGCTGCCTCCTCCGCTCAGATCAACTGGTCCAAATGCACAGGCCTTTTAGAGGGTAATTTACAGGTAGACTCTTTGCCTCCCACGTTTCGTGACATCAAGTGGGAGGCAGATGTCATTAAATATCTGGGGGTCTACCTGTCCTCTGCGGACGCTTCCGTCCCAGACAACTGGAGGGAGTTAGAGGGCAGTGTCCTCTCTCGTCTGGGACGATGGAGGGGTCTAGCAAAAATGCTTTCCCTTAGGGGGCGGACTCTAGTGGTGAATCAGCTGGTGGCTTCTCAGATCTGGCACCGGCTGATTTGTCTGAGTCCGACCCTCGAGTTTGTCACCAATATCCAGAGGAATTTGTTAGATTTCCTCTGGATGGGAAGGCATTGGGTCTCTGCAGGGGTGGCAAGTCTGCCTTTGGTGGAGGGTGGACAGGGAGTAGTTTGTGTGTGCTCCCAGTTGTCCACCTTCCGCCTTCAGTACCTGCAGAGATACCTATATGCAGATCCCTCTCCGCAGTGGTGCGCACTGGCATCCAGCTTTTATCGCCAGTTGCGCAACCTGGGGTATGACCGGCAATTATTTCTGATCAGGCCCGAGGGGTTTGGGAGAGACCTCTCTGTGTTGCCGGCATACTACCAGGAAACCCTCAAGGCCTGGAGCATGGTCTCCGTGACCAGGCAGGGCGTGCCTTTGGGGGATGAAATATTCACAGAGCCCCTGCTATTTAATGCAGCAGTGGGGGCTCCAATGTTACAGTCCCCCAGTATCATCCGCCGCCTTAGTCATGCACGGATGACCCGAGTCGGGGATCTCCTGGAATACGGGCGTTCTGATTGGGTGTCACCCCAGGAGCTTGCGCTCCGTTTGGGATATGTGACGCCCAAAGTCTCAGGGCGCTTGCTCCAGGAGATTAGAGATGCCATCTCCCCCGACTCGCGCACCTTCCTTCGCGGGGCTTTGCAGGCCGGAGTGCCACATGCACCTTTCAACACCCCTTCTCCGGCTGTTTGCATTGGACACAAGCCCCGTGTTTCCCCTCAGGCTCCTCCTGTCCCCAACCTCTCGAGGTTGAGGGACATACCCTCGGCCTGCTTTCGCGGCATGCCGAGGAAGAGCTTATATTCTCTCGTGCTCCATACAGTGCACTTCCTTGCCCTCGTGACCCGTCCCGATACCATCTGGAGGCGGGTCCTACCAGCTGACGAGGGCAAGAGGCCCCGGTGGAGGGAACTTTATTCTGATTTAGTTCCAAGACCCACCGGGGACTTGAGTTGGAGAGTGCTCCATGGTGCACTGAGCACGGGAGAGTACTTAGCTAAATTCACGGACTCTCCCTCCACTTGTCCATTCTGTGGCAAGGGAGAGTCCGTGTATCATGTTTATTTTAGTTGCGCCAGACTGCAGCCCCTCTTGTCACTCTTGAGGGGCCTCCTCCTGCAGTTCTGGCTGCATTTCTCCCCTCACATTTTTATTTTTGGGCGCCCAGTGTCCCGGGGCAATAAGGCCAGGGACCTCCTCGTCAACCTGCTCCTGGCATTAGCCAAGTTGGCTATATATAAGTCCAGGAAGCAGTGTTTGATAGGGGGGGTTCCCTTGTCACCTGAGGCCATGTTCCGGGTGCTGGTGCGCTCCCGTATTAGGGCAGAGTACCACCTGGCTTTGTCTACTGGGGGAATGGATGAGTTTGTCTCCCAGTGGGCTGTAGATGGTGTGCTCTGCTCGGTATCCCCCCATCCGGTTTCTTTTTCTTTCAACCTCCTAATATGATTTTTATTTAGTTTACAGAAAATGTTTTCTCATAATTTTAAAATACACTGTGCCAAGTTCAAACAAACCAGTCTAGTTGGGGTACCAACAGTCCACATTTAAAAAACCCAAACTTTTTTTTTTATTAAATCTAAGTGCATTTGCATAACCGTCAATCAAAGTTCATTTGCTTGACCGCTACCCATAGTGTGTGTCCTGCTTACAAGTAGTGTGCCAAGTTCAACCAATCCAGTCTAGTTGGGGTACCAACAGTCCACATTTAAAAAAAACAATTTTTTTTTAAATTAAATCTAAGTGCATTTGCAAACCCGTCAATCAAAGTTAATTTGCTTGACCGCTACCCATAGTGTGTGTCCTGCTTTCAAGTACTGTGCCAAGTTCAACCAATCCAGTCTAGTTGGGGTACCAACAGTCCACATTTAAAAAACCCAAACTTATTTTTTATTAAATCTATGTGCATTTGCATAACCGTCAATCAAAGTTAATTTGCTTGACCGCTACCCATAGTGTGTGTCCTGCTTTCAAGTACTGTGCCAAGTTCAACCAATCCAGCCTAGTTGGGGTACCAACAGTCCACATTTAAAAAACCCAAACTTTTTTTTAATTAAATCTAAGTGCATTTGCATAACTGTCAATCAAAGTTCATTTGCTTGACCGCTACCCATAGTGTGTGTCCTGCTTTCAAGTACTGTGCCAAGAGGTTGTGTGCATGCTTGAGCTCTAAACAAAAGGCTTTTTAGGGTCTTAGTCCCTCAAATACAAGTTTTATTTTAACACCTTTCTGTTTATAAGCACTTTGTGCACAGTGTTGTTCATTTTGGGGAGTTTTTTGTATTTTTCTTAGTTTAATTTAAGTTTTAGTTTTCTGGGAGGCAGGCTCAGCTCTCTATCCCAGGAGAGTGAGCTGTCTCCTGGATACTTTGCCACACCCCTCCCTTAGGACTTCACCTGCACTCCTGGAGCTTTTTTACTTTGACTTTTTTTTAAAGTTTTTCAGGTTTTGTTAAAGTTTTGTTTGTTTGGTGTTGGGTTTTATGTTTTGGGGGGAGAGAAGACAAGTAACATCTTTGTAGGCAGTGGGGGGGAAACAATTTGAAGATTTTGTTTAAAAGGCTTTTTTTACATCTGACACAGAGACACAGAGGGGTTAAAAAGCCTCTGTGTTCTCTGTGTTGTTGCAATTAGCAACACCTTGCAACAGGCCATTAACCCTTCCACTGCCAAACATCATCTCTCTCTCTCCCTTAGTGTTGTCTTTTTGTTTTTTTTTTCACACTTTTATATTTAAAAAAAGAAAACAATAGAAAATCATAAAACAAAAAATAAAAATAAATAAAACAAATAAACTAAAAAAAAAGGGTCTAAACATGAGGGATAAGACCATTAAGAAGCCTCAGGGGTCAAAAGGGGGAATAATGGCCTATGAAAATCCTAGCTGCAGCACTGCACAGCATAGGCCCCAGGCAGATAAGGCAGCCCCAGCTCCTGGTGGTTCTGCCAGCAGACCTACCCCTGTGGCTAATACCTGGTCACAGGTGGTTTCTGCTGGCCCCAGTATTACCACCGCTGGGGCTGAGGGGCAGATCACCAGGAAGCATGGGGTTAAATGTCAGATGTCTGGGGTCTACAGCATTGATATCTATCTGCGTGCTGCAGCTAATGTCATCAGCCCCTCTGTTATAGTAGCAGCCAGCAAAATGTACGGGAAAGCAGTTTTCTTTACCCGTACTCTGGCTGCTGCACACATTCTTATACAGAGAGGCATCACAGTGGGGGGATTATATGTCCCAATAGAAACCCTGGAAGGGTTGGGCACAAAAGTAACACTCTCTAATGTGCCCCCCTTCCTACCAGACTCCCTCCTGCGCCCCCACCTGTTAACCCTAGGGGAAGTAAAAACACCATTTATTAAAATTCCCCTGGGGTGCAGAGAGAGAGCACTTCATCATGTGCTCTCTTTCAAGAGGCAGGTACAAATGTGCCTGCCTCAGGGCGCAGAAAACATAGAGGGGTCTTTTGGGGTTCCATTTGAGGGGGTGCTGTACAGGATTTTTTAAAGCACTACTGAGGTACAGTGCTATCATTGCAAGGGGTTGGGGCATACACGTAGGAATTGTCCTAATGTAAAGCATCATGCCCCAGCCCCAGCAAATGGCACCTCCGTCAGTACGGCACCCATCCCCGCTGAGCCCATAACAGCGGGGACCTCAAGGGTCATAGCCCCCCCACAGAGCTCAGGCAAGGAAGCCGTTCCTCAAGCCACCACCATGGCCCCCAAACCCCCTTCTTCCCCAAAAAAGCCATCTGTGTCTGTGGTCTCCAGCAAGACTGCAGACACAGGGAAAAAGGGGAAGAATGTCACCGGTCCTCCCAGTTTCACAGCTGCATCTCCCAAGTCCCAATCTGCCCCCACCATAATTACATCAGTTAGTGTGGGGGCACAGTGTAAGCAGAGGGATAATAAGCCCTCTGCAGGGGAGGCAGCTAGTGGCAGCTCCTCTTCCAGGAGTGACGTCCCCAGGAAGAGGAAGCATAAAACCAACAGGGAGGTTGCTGATAAGTGGGAAGTGCTCTATAGTGGAGCACCTCCCTCTAAAAGCAAGAAGAGGAACAAAACATCTCCTCCTCATCCGGTGACATTGTCTGGCCCGGTTATTAAGCTCAGCCAGCCGGTGCCAGACCACACATCTCTCTCTCCAGACCCTATAGGGGTTAATGTGGAAAAGGGTCTGGAGGAAAAGCAGGGGCAAGAGGGTCTCCCAAGTGAGGCAGGGGTAGACAAGAAAGATCAGGTTCTGCCTCTGGCCTTTGAGGGGGGTCCCAACAAAGCCCCTGCTGAATGGGTAGTCAGTGTCCCTGAGGTGCTGAGCTTTAAGGGCACCAGTTAGTCTCCTCCTCCAGTGTCACTCTCTAGTGACGTACCTCGGGCTTTGTGAGAGCCCCAGGCCGAGTCACTACTGGAGGGGGGGAATATAGGCATGACCCCCATTCAGGACCCCATGGATTTGTCTGTCAGGGGGGATGTGGCACAAGGGGAAGTGGAAATGGGGGAGGGTGATAAAACAGGTTTTCCTGTTAACATCATGGGAGAGCCTGTCTACCCTCCTCAGCCGTCCACTGACCCTAACATCGGTGCCATCCAAGCTGAGCAAGCAGCGGTTGAACTGGCAGAGGAGGCATATAAAGCCTCCAAGGCTTCCATTAAGGAAGCCATGCCAGCCACTGCTGTCCAGCCAGCTACCCCTGAATGCACTCCTGAAGCTACAGGGGTGCAGCAGCAATCCAAGGGTCCATTATTTACCTTGGAGGGTGCTAAAGGGACTCCTTCTGTATCATCTAAGAGGGGGTCCCTGAGAATAAAGCTGAGGAAACTGACTCCAGCCGGGGAGGATGGTGTAAAAGCCCTCAGCCAAGAGGAGCCCAGGGGTGACCCACTAGAAGGAACATCAGATTCTGGGTGGGTTATCCCTGTCAAGGAAATAGATCTATTCCTTGAGAGCACCCTTCATGGACAAAAGAAAAGGAAGGTGCGGCTGGCCTTGGAGAGGTGGAAGAATATGTCGTTTATTCTCCACTCTCTCCAGCAATATCTAGTGGTCAGCACTAGGGCCAAGAATTCTGGGACTGCGGAGCATCTCCGCGTCCGGAAATTCTATAAAATGTGCGTGTCCTATCAGCAGTCTCAAGGGTCTGAGGAACGCACAATTCCTGACACGCAGTAATGGCTTTGCACATCAGCACGCTAAATACCAATGGCTGTCAAGACAGTTTCCGCAGGTTCCAGGTACTCTCCTATTTATATCAGGGAGGGTACTCTGTGAGCTTCCTGCAGGAAACTCACACCACTCCAGAGGCTGAGGCCTCATGGCAACTGGAGTGGAGCGGCAGGGTCTTCTTCAGCCACTTCACATCGGCGTCATGTGGAGTGGTGACCCTGTTCTTAGAGTCTTTTCAGCCAGAGCTGCTGCTTTTGAAAGCTGTTATCCCAGGCCGTCTAATCCACCTCCGGGTCCGAGAGCAGGGTAGCATCATTAACCTAGTTAATATATATGCCCCTGCTGGAGGGCCCGAGAGAGTGAGGTTCCTCGCCAGACTGTCCCAGTTTTTGGAGACAGTTGACGCAGATGAGTGTTTGGCACTCGGGGGTGATTTCAACTGCACCCTCGACGCTCTGGACCGGAATAGTCCAGAGCCGTACCCGCCTTCTGCGTCAGCCCTGCGGGAGATCATCGCCCGCTTCTCCCTGGAGGACATCTGGCGAGAGCAGAACCCAGGGGCATCAGACGGTTTCACCTACGTCAGGGTGAGAGCCGGTCTGGTGTCCCACTCCCGGATCGACAGACTATATATATTGTGATGGTTTGCCCCCAGAGGCCAGTGTGGACGCAGCGCTAGGAAGAGGACTAATCCCTGAGACATTATTATTTACACCAGGAGCTACGGAGTTAAGCTTGAGGTGTAATCAGGCCCAGCTGGAAGTTTCTTTAAAAGGCCTCCTGAAGCAACCAGCAGGGGGGTTTCAGGCTGGGTGTGGACCCACAGTGCTCCAGAGAGAGACAGAGCACCAGAGACTGCTCCAGAGAGAGACAGAGCACCAGAGACTGCTCCAGAGAGAGACAGAGCACCAGAGACTGCTCCAGAGAGAGACAGAGCACCAGAGACTGCTCCAGAGAGAGACGGAGCACCAGAGACTGCTCCAGAGAGACAGAGCACCAGAGACTGCTCCAGAGGGAGAGAGCACCAGAGACTGCTCCAGAGGGAGAGAGCACCAGAGACTGAGAAGCAAGTGTGCCAGAGCAGCAAGTGAAGCTGCCATTGTGGGATCAGGCTGTGTGACTACACCTGATTTAAAGGAGAACATTCGCTGCAAGCAGAAGAGGATCCATTGCAGCTAAGTGACTGGACTTAAAGGTACCACCCCTCTGTGATACAAAAGGTACTGTTTTTACATGCAGGCCGATTAGCGGTCCCAGGGCTAGTCAGTGGCGTTCCTGCAAGTAAGTAAGCCTGTTTGAGTAGATGTTTATTTCATGCTGACCACAAGCTATGTTTATTTATATTATGCCAACCACTTATTAAAGCCTGTAAAAAGCATACAAAGGCTCCAGAGTCCTCCATAAAGAGCATAAAAAGTTGCATACACAGAGCGCTAATCCCGCCAGAAGGGGGCGCTCTGCCACAGTTGGTGTTAGAAGTGGGATGCTAAATTGTCTGTATTAAGAAGACAGCCCACCTTACAAGATGTCCATGGAGGAACTAGTGAAAGCCCTGGTAGATGCCACTACACGCCAGAAAGTGGGCGGAGCCTGTCAGCAGGAATGGCAAAAAGTAATTGCAGTGGATGGAGCCCATGCTGCAAAAGAGGGTAAACTAAGAGGTGCTGCTGCATGTTTGGGAGAGGTCACAGAGAAGTGGCGGCGACAAGCAGAGGAGGGAATAATCTGCATGAGAGAGGCCACAGAGAAGTGGCAACGACAAGCAGAGGAGAGAATAATCGGCATGAGAGAGGCCACAGCTGCTCAGCAAGAGTACAATAGAAAGTGGGCCATCCAGTTAGCCCAGAATGAAGCTATACTGGAAAAATATAGAAAAGATGAGGCCAGAGTTAGAGCCAATGAACTTCTTTTGGAGCTGACAGAGGATGATGATGTGATCATATACCTCACCATTTTTGAGAGAACAGCCATTAGGGAGGCATGGCACAAACGGTACTGGGTCAGCCTCATTGCCCCGTATTTGACGGGCGAAGCTCAGAAAGCTTATCTGAGCTTGAATGAAGAAAAGATAGAAAATTATGATGACCTCAAAGCTGAGATCCTTGCCAGAGTTGGAGTTACCCGGGATGTCAGAGCACAGAGAATCAGTACCCAGAAATATAAGAACAAAGAGAACCTGAGTTGTAATAAGGAGAAGTTACAGTACAAAGGGGAAGTCTCACAATTTGGACAGGCCCCTACCTCTCTGTGGGAAAAATCTGATAATAGAAGATGGAATACCGAAGAAGGTAATGCCCATCTCTACCACAGGCCAGTGTACGGGTTCCCTGATGAGAGGATGAGGAAAGACTCCCAGAATGAACAGAAGGCGTACTTTACAGCCAGCATAAAGGCGCTGGGGGTGCAACAAGCTAGCCAGAGAAGTGCTCCTATACTTCAAGCACACGAGAAAGGTGTGACTGGCATGACAAGGAGAGATTTCCATCCAAATATTATGGACACCCCATTGGAGCTTGGCGTTGAGAAGTCATTTGATGATATTGTCAAAGATAGACAAGCAAGGAACTGGCGGGCTGACAGAGGAGCCGGCGCAGAGACGGCAGGAGCCGGCGCAGAGACGGCAGGAGCCGGCGCAGAGACGGCAGGAGCCGGCGCAGAGACGGCAGGAGCCGGCGCAGAGAGACGGCAGGAGCCGGCGCAGAGACGGCAGGAGCCGGCGCAGAGATGGCAGGAGCCGCTGATGAGACTGCAGAGAAAGTGGAAAAGACTGCAGGAACAGCTGACACGGTGAAAGAGACCGATGAAACGGCATACACGACTGCTGGGAAAATAACAGAAACCGCTGAAAAAGAGATGGCAAAAGAGACAGAGGAGTCTGGAAAAGACCTTTTGTCCCTGAATCAAGCTAATGATGATTTAAAAGCAACTAAAGTTGTGAGCCAAGAACAAGGAAAAAGGGACAGACACAGTCACCTGCCCGGGGTGAATACTCCTGAGGTGTCTAGACAAAGAAAGTGCCTGATAAAGATCTCTGATTCAGAGAAAGAAGAGATCAAACAAATTAATAAAGCCAGTGTTTTTACAAAAGAAGAAGTAACTGGAAGCCTTTCTAAAGAGAAGACAGATGGGCAAGTTACTGCTAAAAGGCAGGGTATCCGGAAGATGCCTAATGATATTCCTGAATGGAGAAGGAAGACTTCGTTGGAAGACTACAGAGTTTCCTACAGGAGTAAGTTACAGATGCCTAGATGGAACCAGAGGAGGAGTCCTTCCAGGTATAAGCTGAAAGAATCCGTTGTGTGGGAGCTGCAGCACAAGGATAAACAGGAGAGGCCAGATCTCCTCCCTAATTATGCATCTCAGAGAGAAGGAGAAATCACCATTTCCAGCTCTCAGCCACAAGAGATAGAGGAATCCCGTAAACAGAGGAAAGCAACTGTAATACAGAGGGAGCTGCTATTTCATGCTCCACAAATACAGAGAATGGCCAATTCATCTGATATGAAGAGACAGTTGGTTCAGTGTGATGCATCTCCAGAAGAGACTAACACTGACCTCCAGAACCTGTGTACTCAAGACGCTACATTAAATGCAGAACGATGTTCGCAGGAAGCTCATGAACCGGTAGGAGAATCTATACCGACTTCCGAGCCAGAAGAGTCCACAATGCATGAGCCAATCGCAGAACCACCAAAATCAACCCAAGTGCCTGAGAGGTCTGCTCATATGAATGAGCATCCCATAAATAAAGAGTCTTCTGATAGTGGGGAACAGGTTATGGACACTCATGATTCACAGACCATATCAGCTGAAACTGTATCATCAGAACAGTTATCTGAGACTGTATGCACAGGAGAGAAAGAGTCTCATGAAGAAAAATTGGCAAATGTGCAATTAACAGAGCAGAAGACACCAGATATAGATTTAGGTAAACAAAGAGATAAACATGAATCAGGACAAGATGGTCAGGGGGTAGAGACATTCCAGAAAGAAAATGAATCTTCTTCTAACCCTGAGGTTGTGAATAGTGACTCGGCAACAAAAGTGCATGACCCATCTGCCCAAAGCATTTCTGAAGAACAAGTGCCAAACCATGAAACCGCGGCTGAAGAATTAGAAAATTAGCCCTCTGAGCCACAAACCAATGACCAACAAGTAATCCATAATGACCACTCTATTAAAGAAGAAAATTTAGAAAATGGTCATGAAAAGCTGGACGCCTTGGAGGCAAAGCTATTAGAGAAGTCACTAAAAGAAGAAATAAAATGGGTGAAGGCCGAGGATACAGAAAATAAAAATGTTGTACAGGAATTCAGGATACAAGAGGCTACTAAGAAGTATACTAGCCTATCTGTTGGTCGTCAGCTGGACGTTGCTAAACAGCTGGAGATATTCCAGGAAAAACAAGAGTCTGAGAGCTTCTTTCTAGCAAAGACAGAGAATATGCCTACTCTGCACAGAGAGAAAGATAAAGTACAGACCCAAGAGCAAGACGCAGCCGTGAGAGGGGGCCTAGCTTTGGAGTTTATAGCGGATCCTGGACCAGAACAGAAGCAAGGTGCTTGTATGAAGCTCATACGTTCTGGTGAGAATTGTCAGCCAGACAATAGGAGCACCTGGAATAAAGGGAGCCAGGAACAGAGGGAAGAAAGACAGCCCAGGAAGTTGCTGTTGTATAATGAAGTTGAAAGGGATGCTACTGATGAGCCTACAGGGGGAGAATTGGAGACCCTACAGAATGGACTGAGAAAGGAAGCACGACAATCTCAAGAGGTCACAAAATTTGGCCAAGAATTGTACTCGGGGAGGGCAGCTGACTCTCTGATATTTGAGCCCTACACTAAACCCCATCAGGTTGTAAGGAGGGAGCTACTGAGTGATCTGTTTGATACCCCAGGGAAGAGACGGTATGGAGAAGTGAGTTCTCATACAGTAGTACGACGAGTACTTTTGAAGGGTCCCTGGAGGAGGGCACTCGGAGTGATGAGCGGGCCGGTGTCCTACCCACGATGTGTGGGCAATGTCCCGGGCGGTGCGAAGAAGAGAGCGCTTCAAGATGAGAAAGCTGATAAAGCAGAAGCTTCAGCACTATTGGGAAGGTCTTACTGGTGCAAGAATGGCCGGACGGTAGGATGGTGGCATACACGGCCTCTCGGCGTTGTCGCTCAACCCTATGGTGTCGAGCTGAGGGGGAGGAGATGTGATGGTTTGCCCCCAGAGGCCAGTGTGGACGCAGCGCTAGGAAGAGGACTAATCCCTGAGACATTATTATTTACACCAGGAGCTACGGAGTTAAGCTTGAGGTGTAATCAGGCCCAGCTGGAAGTTTCTTTAAAAGGCCTCCTGAAGCAACCAGCAGGGGGGTTTCAGGCTGGGTGTGGACCCACAGTGCTCCAGAGAGAGACAGAGCACCAGAGACTGCTCCAGAGAGAGACAGAGCAACAGAGACTGCTCCAGAGAAAGACAGAGCACCAGAGACTGCTCCAGAGAGATACAGAGCACCAGAGACTGCTCCAGAGAGAGACAGAGCACCAGAGACTGCTCCAGAGAGAGACAGAGCACCAGAGACTGCTCCAGAGAGAGACAGAGCACCAGAGACTGCTCCAGAGAGACAGAGCACCAGAGACTGCTCCAGAGGGAGAGAGCACCAGAGACTGCTCCAGAGACTGAGAAGCAAGTGTGGCAGAGCAGCAAGTGAAGCTGCCATTGTGGGATCAGGCTGTGTGACTACACCTGATTTAAAGGAGAACATTCGCTGCAAGCAGAAGAGGATCCATTGCAGCTAAGTGACTGGACTTAAAGGTACCACCCCTCTGTGATACAAAAGGTACTGTTTTTACCTGCAGGCCGATTAGCGGTCCCAGGGCTAGTCAGTGGCGTTCCTGCAAGTAAGTAAGCCTGTTTGAGAAGATGTTTATTTCATGCTGACCACAAGCTATGTTTATTTATATTATGCCAACCACTTATTAAAGCCTGTAAAAAGCATACAAAGGCTCCAGAGTCCTCCATAAAGAGCATAAAAAGTTGCATAAACAGAGCGCTGATCCCGCCAGAAGGGGGCGCTCTGCCACAATATCTAGTCACTATATGTCACGAGTCGGTTCTTGTGCCATTAGGCTGGCTCCGTTCACAGACCACAGCTGTGTGTCTGTGACGGTGGCGCTAACGCCAACAGCGCCACGAGCCGCCTATTGGCACTTCAACAATGCTTTGTTGAATGACCAGGGGCTCGTGACATTGATCCGGGAGTTTTGGACGGACTGGAGGGGTTGCAAGGGAGACTTTGCCACGTTAAAACTGTGGTGGGACGCGGGCAAGGTTAATTTGCGACTTCTGTGTCAGGAATATACCAAGGGTGCGAGTGGGCAGCGCGAAGCTGAGTTGGAGTCACTCCGGGGGGAGGTACTCCATCTGGAGCATAGGCTGTTCACTTGTAGGGACCAATCCCTGCAGAGCGAGTATGTAGAGAGGAAGGGTGTCCTCTGTGACCTGGAACGACACCAGGCCAAGGGGGCATACGTGCGCAGCCGCTTAGGTTTTCTCAAAGATCTAGACCGCGGCTCGCGCCTCTTCTACTCACTGGAGAAAAAGGGGGGTAACAGTAGGCACATCACCTGTCTTCTAGATGAAGACAGTGCCCCCCTTACAGATCAGGAGAGTATCCGGGATAGAGCCCGGAACTTTTATAAAGATCTTTACTCTCCGGATCCCATTTCTCCAGACGCCTTCAGGGTGCTATGGGAGGGGCTCCCCACAGTCAGTGCGGGTGTAAGAGAGCGGCTTGATACACCACTATCTTTTCAAGAGCTCTCTGAAGCCCTCCGTGCCATGTCCTGTGAGAAGTCTCCAGGACTGGACGGACTGACTGTAGAGTTTTTCCAATTTTTCTGGGAGACTCTGGGACCTGATTTCCATCTGGTCCTTGGGGAAGCCCTGGAGACCGGGGAGATGCCCCTGTCTTGTCGCAGGGCAGTACTTGCCCTGCTGCCCAAAAAGGGGGATCTCCGGCTTATTAAGAACTGGCGACCGGTCTCTCTGCTCAGCACAGACTACAAGATTGTAGCTAAAGCCATCTCGCTTAGACTTGGGTCTGTGCTGGCAGAATTGGTTCACCCTGACCAGTCCTATGCGATCCCGGGCCGGACTATCTTTGATAGTATCTTTCTGGTCCGGGATCTATTGCATTATTCTCGCAGGACTGGTCTGTCACTCGCCTTTCTCTCTTTAGATCAAGAGAAGGCGTTTGACAGGGTGGACCATGGTTACCTCATAGCCACTCTGCAAGCGTAAGGCTGTGGCCAACAGTTTGTGGGCTTTATAAGAACGCTGTACGCCTCTGCAGAGTGTTTACTTAAAATCAATTGGTCCCTAACAGCACCTTTGGTATTTGGACGAGGGGTGCGTCAAGGATGTCCCTTGTCTGGACAGTTATATGCACTGGCCATCGAGCCTTTCCTCTGCCTACTGAGGAAAAGGCTCACAGGGCTGGTGCTAAAAGATCCAGACATGCGGATTGTCCTTTCAGCTTATGCTGACGATGTGCTCCTCGTGGCCCAGGATCCAGTTGATCTTGAGCTGGCAAAACAGTGCCAGGAGGTATATTCAGCTGCCTCCTCCGCTCAGATCAACTGGTCCAAATGCACAGGCCTTTTAGAGGGTAATTTACAGGTAGACTCTTTGCCTCCCACGTTTCGTGACATCACGTGGGAGGCAGATGTCATTAAATATCTGGGGGTCTACCTGTCCGCTGCGGACGCTTCCGTCCCAGACAACTGGAGGGAGTTAGAGGGCAGTGTCCTCTCTCGTCTGGGACGATGGAGGGGTCTAGCAAAAATGCTTTCCCTTAGGGGGCGGACTCTAGTGGTGAATCAGCTGGTGGCTTCTCAGATCTGGCACCGGCTGATTTGTCTGAGTCCGACCCCCGAGTTTGTCACCAATATCCAAAGGAATTTGTTAGATTTCCTCTGGATGGGAAGGCATTGGGTCTCTGCAGGGGTGGCAAGTCTGCCTTTGGTGGAGGGTGGACAGGGAGTAGTTTGTGTGTGCTCCCAGTTGTCCACCTTCCGCCTTCAGTACCTGCAGAGATACCGATATGCAGATCCCTCTCCGCAGTGGTGCGCACTGGCATCCAGCTTTTATCGCCAGTTGCGCAACCTGGGGTATGACCGGCAATTATTTCTGATCAGGCCCGAGGGGTTTGGAAAAGACCTCTCTGTGTTGCCGGCATACTACCAGGAAACCCTCAAGGCCTGGAGCATGGTCTCCGTGACCAGGCAGGGCGTGCCTTTGGGGGATGAAATATTCACGGAGCCCCTGCTATTTAATCCAGCAGTGGGGGCTCCAATGTTACAGTCCCCCAGTATCATCCGCCGCCTTAGTCATGCGCGGATGACCCAAGTCGGGGATCTCTTGGAATACGGGCGTTCTGATTGGGTGTCACCCCAGGAGCTTGCGCTCCGTTTGGGATATGTGACGCCCAAAGTCTCAGGGCGCTTGCTCCAGGAGATTAGGGATGCCATCTCCCCCGACTCGCGCACCTTCCTTCGCGGGGCTTTGCAGGCCGGAGTGCCACATGCACCTTTCAACACCCCTGCTCCGGCTGTTTGCATTGGACACAAGCCCCGTGTTTCCCCTCAGGCTCCTCCTGTCCCCAACCTCTCGAAGTTGAGGGACATACCCTCGGCATGCTTTCGCGGCATGCCGAGGAAGAGCTTATTCTCTCGTGCTCCATACAGTGCACTTCCTTGCCATCGTGACCCGTCCCGATACTATCTGGAGGCGGGTCCTACCAGCTGACGAGGGCAAGAGGCCCCGGTGGAGGGAACTTTATTCTGATTTAGTTCCAAGACCCACCGGGGACTTGAGTTGGAGAGTGCTCCATGGTGCACTGAGCACGGGAGAGTACTTAGCTAAATTCACGGACTCTCCCTCCACTTGTCCATTCTGTGGCAAGGGAGAGTCCGTGTATCATATTTATTTTAGTTGCGCCAGACTGCAGCCCCTCTTGTCACTCTTGAGGGGCCTCCTCCTGCAGTTCTGGCTGCATTTCTCCCCTCACATTTTTATTTTTGGGCGCCCAGTGTCCCGGGGCAATAAGGCCAGGGACCTCCTCGTCAACCTGCTCCTGGCATTAGCCAAATTGGCTATATATAAGTCCAGGAAGCAGTGTTTGATAGGGGGGGTTCCCTTGTCACCTGAGGCCATGTTCCGGGTGCTGGTGCGCTCTCGTATCCGGGCAGAGTACCACCTGGCTTTGTCCACTGGGGGAATGGATGAGTTTGTCTCCCAGTGGGCTTTAGATGGTGTGCTCTGCTCGGTATCCCCCCATCCGGTTTCTTTATCTCTCAACCTCCTAAAATGATTTTTCTTTAGTTTACAGAACAGTTTTTCTCATAATTTTAAAATACACTGTGCCAAGTTCAACCAATCCAGTCTAGTTAAGGTACCAACAGTCTACATTTAAAAAAAAATGACAGGCAGAGGCAGGACACCCTGCAGAGGCCGTCGTTGTCGTAGTGCTGTGATTCCCTTTGGCCCTACAATAATGCCCAGTGTTCAGAGGCCAGTTACCCTGAACTTGAAAAGTTCAGAGGACGTAGTTGACTGGCTAACACAGGACACCCAATCTTCTACAGCTTCCGCTTGGAATATTGATGCACCATCCTCCTCCAGATTAGCTTCAGGCACCTCTCAAGTTACCACTCACCCGCCTGCCGCCACCACCAACACTAGTACAACAGCCAATTCAATTGATCAGTCAGAAGAGTTATTTACACATCAGTTTGAAGAAATGAGTGATGCGCAACCATTATTAACAGAGAATGTAGATAACAGGGATATGTCTCAGTCAGGCAGCATTACACACATGTACGTACAATGTGATGATGATGATGTACCCGCTGCTGCTTCCTTTGTTCAGTTGTCATATACAAGTGAGGCTGGTGATGATGATGACGATGCGTCCGTGGATGTCACGTGGGTGCCTGCTAGAAGAGAAGAAGAACAGGGGGAAAGTTCAGATGGGGAGACAGAGAGGAGGAGGAGACGAGTTGGAAGTAGAGGGAGGTCATCGCAACGAGCTAGTGGCACAGTCAGACAGCATGCATTAGCACCCGGGGTCAGCCAGACAGCACGCCAATCAACGCATGCTGTTGCCACCACCAGAATGCCGTCACCGCCGAGCTCAGCAGTGTGGCATTCTTTTGTGTGTCTGCCTCTGACAACAGCGATGCCATTTGCAACCTGTGCCAAAAGAAACTGAGTCGTGGGAAGTCCAACACCCACCTAGGTACAACTGCTTTGCGAAGGCACATGATGTCACATCACAAACGCCAATGGGATCAACACATGAGTACAAGCAGCACACAAACTCAAAGCCGCCATCCTCCTCTTGGTCCAGCATCTTCATCCACATCAACCACTGCTGTCCTCCTTTCCCCCTCTCAACTCTCCATCACTCCGTCTCTCGCCTCTTGCTGTTCCTTCTCATCTCCTCACAGTCAGGTGTCTGTCAAGGGCATGTTTGAGCGTAAGAAGCCAATGCCACAAAGTCACCCCCTTGCCCGGCGTCTGACAGCTGGCTTGTCTGAACTCTTGGCCCGCCAGCTTTTACCATACAAGCTGGTGGAGTCTGAGGCGTTCAAAAAGTTTTTAGCGATTGGGATACCGCAGTGGAAGGTACCTGGCCGAAATTTCTTTGCCCAAAAGGCAATCCCCAACCTGTACTCAATTGTGCAAAAGGAAGTAATCGCATCTCTGGCACACAGTGTTGGGGCAAGGGTCCATCTGACCACTGATACCTGGTCTGCAAAGCATGGTCAGGGCAGGTATATCACCTACACTGCGCATTGGGCAAACCTGGTGACGCCTGCCAAGCATGGAATGCGTGGCTCTGCAGAGGAGTTGGTGACACCGCCACGACTTGCAGGCAGGCCTGCTGCCACCTCCTCTACTCCTCCTACTCCATCTTCTTCCATAACCTCCTCAGCTGAGTCCTCTTCTGCTGCTGCGTCTTGCTCCACATCAACGGCACCCCCCAGCTCCCCAGATACTATTCCACATCCCGGATACGGCAGTGTCATGCCGTCTTGGGGTTGACTTGCCTCAAAGCAGAGTCACACCGGGCCAGCACTCCTGTCCGCCCTGAACGCACAGGTGGATCAATGGCTGACTCCGCACCAACTAGAGATTGGCAAAGTGGTTTGTGACAACAGAAGAAATTTGTTGGCGGCATTGAATTTGGGCAAGTTGACGCATGTGCCGCGCATGGCACATGTGTGTAATCTGATCGTACAACGCTTTGTCCATAAGTATCCAGGCTTACAGGACATCCTGAAGTAGGCCAGAAAGGTGTGTGGCCATTTCAGGCGTTCCTACACGGCCATGGTGCACTTTTCAGATATCCAACGGCGAAACAACATGCCAGTGAGGCGCTTGATTTGTGACAGCCCCACACGTTGGAATTCAACACTCCTAATTTTTGACCGCCTGCTCCAACAAGAAAAAGCCATTAACGAGTATTTGTATGACCGGGCACCATCAGCGACATCATACCATTTGTTTTATTCCTGGAGCTTGCCCTGCTAAGAGTGCTGGATCAGGCCGTAGATGAGCGTGACGAGGAAGAGGAAGAGTTGTGGTCACCATCACCACCAGAAACAGCCTTATCAGCATCGCTTGCTGGACCTGCGGCAACGCTGGAAGAGGATTGTGAGGAAGAGGAGTCAGAGGAGGAATGTGGCTTTGAGGAGGAGGAGGAAGACCAATCACAACAGGCATTCCAGGGTGCTCGTTGTCACCTATCTGGTACCCGTGGTGTTGTACGTGGCTGGGGGGAAGAACATATCTTCAGCGAGATCACTGAGGACGAGGAACGGGACATGACTAGCTCGGCATCCAACCTTGTGCAAATGGGGTCTTTCATGCTGTCGTGCCTGTCGCAGGACCCTCGTATAAAAAGGCTGAAGGGGAACGACCTGTACTGGGTGTGCACGCTACTAGACCCCCGGTATAAGCAGAAAGTGCCTGATTTGTTACCAAATTAACGCAAGTCAGAAAGGATGCAGCAGGTCAAAACAAATTAACAAGTATGCTTTACACAGCATATAAGGGTGATGTCACAGCACAAGGGCAATATAACAGGGGAAGAGGTGAAAGTAATCCACCTCCCACGACCACGCCGGCAAGGACAGAACGTTTAAAAGACGTGTTGTTGATGGAGGACATGCAGACCTTTTTCAGTCCTACGCATCGCATCAGCCCTTTGGGATCCACCCTCAGAGAACGACTTGACCGACAGGTAGCAGACTACCTCGCCTTAACTGCAGATATCGACACTCTGAGGAGCGATGAACCCCTTGACTACTGGGTATGCAGGCTAGACCTGTGGCCGGAGCTATCCCAATTTGCAATTGAACTTCTGGCCTGCCCCGCTTCGAGTGTCCTGTCAGAAAGGACCTTCAGTGCAGCAGGAGGTTTTGTCACCGAGAAGAGAAGTCGCCTAGGGCAAAAAAGTCTAGATTGCCTCACCTTTATAAAGATGAATGAGGGATGGATCCCGAAGGGACTGACACTGGGCGATACATTCGACTGAAAAAGGCCTGATGAGATGAGCTGCCTTCGGCTATAAATGGTCCACACGCTGCTGTCTGTTATCTGTGAATGCCGGATGACTTGCGTGAATTATCCACCACCAACTAGGGTTCAAGAAGATGCAATGTTTTATGGCACTTTCTGCCTAGGGAACAAAGGTCAATTTTTCTGGCCGCTGCAACAGCAGCGGCTGCAACAATATCTAATTTTTGAATTTCAATTTTTATGCCAGAAGGCGTACGGCATGTAATGGAAAAGAAAGCATATTGAACAATCTTGCATAACACAACAGTTGTGCAAAAATACATATTTACAATGAAGACATTTTTTTAAAATTAGTTGGCTACTGGCTCGGCCTTCTTTTTTTTACTTTTTTGGTTAATACATTTTCTTTATTTTTACTGTGATTGCAATTTTTAAGAGAAACCTAAGACATGGTAAAACAGACAATAGTAAAGTCCTATTATCTATCATCACTCCAGCAGTAGCTTATTATTTACAATATCTAACCTGCTCAATCGCCCTTGGGTTACCCTAGGGCAGGCTTCAGTAGGCGACCTCTCCTTTCCTCGGATGATTTTGCCGCCGGTTGCTTCTGAAGGGTCTCCTCCAGGGCTCCCCCACTCCGGTCCTTCCCCCAGAGTCGCTTCAACCATTAACAAATGTTTTATTATATTAGGGGGGCACTAAATGGGGATGTTATCCAGGCATCCCAAATTGTCTGGAACTGGTTGATTCTATCCAAGACTACATGGTTAAATCTCTCGTTGAGCAATAAATAGTTGATTTTTTTTATTAATTCCTGAAAGTTTTCATTTGGGGTTTTCCAACTACTAGCTATGTGTATTTTTTCTTTCAAAAAATATTTTATTAGGTCAATCTTAAACATTTTAGAAGCTTGTAAGCATGTTTCTTCCCATAGTCTGATGACTGCCGAACACTCCCACCAGACATGAATAAATGTAGCCTCATTACCACTGTTTCTAAAACATGAGCTGCTCCATTTTGGATCCCATTTATTAGCTTAAAAGGAGTAATATATGTCCTGTGTAGGACCTTTATTGAAGTCTCAAGCAGACTATAATTTAAAGATCCCCTACTTAAGCCTTGCCAACTTTTATCCCATGTGCTATCTGCCAACTCGGTGCCCAAATCCCTCTCCCAGGCTTTGGTATAGTCTGGTTTGTTTGCCCATGAGTTTTCATTAAATAGTTCATACATGAGGCTAATAATACCAGGCTGAAAGGGGGAATCCCTACATTTTTTGAGTAGCCAGGTGTTTCTTTGGGGGGTTCCCCTACCACTTATCATATATATAAAATGATGTATCCTGCAAAAATTATAGTGTTCAGCCAGGGGTAAATTGTATCTATCTCTCACCCACTCAAAGGTCATTATTTTGTCGTCATGCCACCATGGACCAACCCTTAGTAGGTTCTGAGACTTCCACCAACTGAGAGAGCTTTCCGTAAGATGTATCTTAAAGTGGGGATTGGGTACGATAGGGGTAAGATCTGATACCGGAGTGTCCAGTTTTTGTGTCCAGTTCATCTCATTTTTAATGAGTGCTTAATCAATGGGTTTTTCAAGTTTATCAAAAAATTATACAGGCCTGGAATCCATATTACTGTATCCCATGTATAAGGTGACATGCTTATATTTTCCATAAATACCCAGAGCGGTTGATGTGTTTTGGAGAATGCGCCAGAGGAATGAAAGCAAGCTGCGCTGCCTTGTAATACAGTTTGAGATTCGGGTCCCTACCCTCTTTTGGAAAGACTATGAGGTCGGCCTGATTCAATTAAGGGGGCATAGGTTCTCCATTTAGTATAGCGTTAAACAAAGATGTTAGGTGAGGGGGTAAGCAAGGGCTCAAATTTCTTATAGTACAGATGAGTAAAACCGTCCAGCCCTTGGGGACTTGCCAAATTTAAGATCTTGGATTGTAGATTTAACTTCCTCTTGGGATATGTCTAGGTTCAAGCTGTCCAATTGAGGTACAGGTATTTTGTGGACTTCTTGCTGTAGTAGGAAGGACTCTATGTCAGATCCGCTGCAGCGGGATTGGGATGAATATATGGTCTGATCGAAGTTTTGAAATGTTTCATGGATAGCATTGGGGCTAAAGGAGGTTTGGCCATCAGGTAATCTAAAGATACCGTATATTATGTCCTCTCTTGGGGGGTAAAGACACTAATAATTCCTCCAATAAAATTCTGCTTTTTTTTTGTGGGCAAGGTCACTGGTTAGCCCCTTGGGTTATCTGTTAAAAAGAGTGGTGCACAGACTGTGGGGGCTGTTAGCCTCCTTGTCCCTGTGTGGCCGTTTAGAATCCCTGCTGCTGCATGTTTCAGCTTTATTAAGGTGTAATTGTACAGCGTTTGACTCAAGTAGCTGCCTGTGCTGGGTCAGTTTGGCTTAATTGCTGGGCCCTTTTCCTGCCAACATGGCGATTGTCAGTCCATGGGCCTCTATGTCCCCTTCACTACCTTTGTCCCCGCTTGTGTGCTTATTTGGGATGGCCCCCCTTTATATCTCCGGCCCGTGGCCTTGTAAGGGTCGCCCCCTCAATCTCTGAGTGTGGATATGCAGGGATGGGGCGTTGAATCAGGCTTACCTTCTTCTCTGCTCGCTGCAAGATCAACAATACCTAATTTTTCAGGCATGTGTACATGCCTAATTTTTCTGGCCTCTGGTGCTGCACTGTGGCTTCAACAACCAAACCCCAAAAAAAGGCACATAACAGGGATTAAACTGATAGGAGTAGTACTACTTAACACACCACTCATATCTGGTGTAACAGTAGTGTACATTTAAAACCAAATTTTTTCTACTGTAATAGATTGCATAGCAGTTAGTTGTCTGCGAGCGTGTGTGTCAGACCTACAGCGTCTACTCTACCAACTTCTGCAAGTGCACAGTGCCACTCATATCTGTTGTCACATTAGCTTGGAAGCATAGTACCGATCTGTAAAAACCTGTAATGATGAATGAGGTCTAGAGTAGCCTGGTTCCCTTATCCTCTACAGGTTGAGACCTAATGTTTGGGTGACTCCAGACCAACACATGAGTACAAGCAGCACACAAACTCAAAGCCGCCATCCTCCTCCTGGTGCAGCATCATAGGCCACATCAACCACTGCTGTCCTCCTTGCCCCCTCTCAACCATCCGCCACTCCGTCTCTCGCCTTGAGCAGTTCCTGCTCATCTGCCCATAGTCAGGTGCCTGTAAAGGACATGTTTGAGCGTAAGAAGCTAATGTCACAAAGTGCCCCAAACACGTCACTCCTATCTGGTGGCACCTTTGACTGCACGTGCCGTGCCCCAAAATTGAAGTGATACGACCAACAAAGCATCTTTTTCCATCTCCTGGTTCTAAAAATCCAGGCCTTATACATGCCCCCTGATAGGTAACGTAACAAGTATTAAACTGATAAGAGTAGTACTTACAAACACGCCACTCCTATCTGGTGGCACCTTTGACTGCACGTGCTGTGCCCCAAAATTGAAGTGATACGACCAACAAAGCATCTTTTTCCATCTCCTGGTTCTAAAAATCCAGGCCTTATACACGCCCCCTGATAGGTAACGTAACAAGTATTAAACTGATAAGAGTAGTACTTACAAACACGTCACTCCTATCTGGTGGCACCTTTGACTGCACGTGCCGTGCCCCAAAATTGAAGTGATACGACCAACAAAGCATCTTTTTCCATCTCCTGGTTCTAAAAATCCAGGCCTTATACACGCCCCCTGATAGGTAACGTAACAAGTATTAAACTGATAAGAGTAGTACTTACAAACACGTCACTCCTATCTGGTGGCACCTTTGACTGCACGTGCCGTGCCCCAAAATTGAAGTGATACGACCAACAAAGCATCTTTTTCCATCTCCTGGTTCTAAAAATCCAGGCCTTATACATGCCCCCTGATAGGTAACGTAACAAGTATTAAACTGATAAGAGTAGTACTTACAAACACATCACTCCTATCTGGTGGCACCTTTGACTGCACGTGCCGTGCCCCAAAATTGAAGTGATACGACCAACAAAGCATCTTTTTCCATCTCCAGGTTCTAAAAATCCAGGCCTTATACACGCCCCCTGATAGGTAACGTAACAAGTATTAAACTGATAAGAGTAGTACTTACAAACACGTCACTCCTATCTGGTGGCACCTTTGACTGCACGTGCCGTGCCCCAAAATTGAAGTGATACGACCAACAAAGCATCTTTTTCCATCTCCTGGTTCTAAAAATCCAGGCCTTATACACGCCCCCTGATAGGTGCTGTAACAGGTTTTAAACTGATAAGAGTAGTACTACTTAACACACCTTATAATAATGCAGAGAGAGGCAATGCAGTGAGAGGAGTCTGAAGAAGAGGAGTCAGAGGAGGAAGGTGGCTTTGAGGAGTTGGAAGACCAAACACAGCAGGCGTCCCAGGGCGCTTGTTGTCACCTTTCGGGGACCCTTGGTGGCTGGGTGGAGGAAGAGACCTTCAATGACATCAGTGAGGAAAAGGAACGGGACATGGCTAGCTTGGTATCCAACCTTGTGCAAATGGGGAGTTTGCGGTTGTGCAAATGGACTGTTTGTGGTTAAACGGGGAGTTTGGTCTGTCACTGTGAAGCGGGCCTATCCCTTACACTACCTGATCGATACAACATCATACCTGATGTTTTAAAGCATGTTATTCCAAACAATTTAGGAATGTTAGGTAATTTATGCTCTTTATGGCTTAAAACCAGACTCTGTATCAACTATGTAATTTTCCGTGGGAGTTTTGCCATGGATCCCCCTCCGGCATGCCACAGTCCAGTTGTTAGACCCCTTGAAACAACTTTCCCATCACTATTGTGGCAAGAAAGAGTCCCTGTGTGTTTTAAAATTTGCCTGCCCATGAAAGTCTATGGCGGTTCGCCGATGTTCACCGGTTCGCGAACATTTGCGGCGGTTCTAAAATTTTAGGTTTGCGACATCACTGTCCATCACTTTTCACCTGATGAATATGACATGACTACTCAATGTCAGTTTTGTGAGGCTTATTATTTTAAACAAGAGAGACCCAGAGATGGCCAATTTATTAGTTGCTGTCAAAAAGGCAAATTCAAACTTCCAGAAAGGAAAGAATTTCCAATCTATTTACAAAATCTGATGACTGAACCTACTTTTCCAAACTACAAAAAATTTAAGACAAACATAAGATCCTACAATAGTGCCATATCCTTTGCATATATGGGGGCAACATTAGCTGCTAATGTACCAGGACATGGTCCTTACTGTTTTAAAGTCCAAGGACAAATTTCTCATCGTACTTCCCATTTACATCCAGAGGAAGGAGAGCAAAGAAAATTTGCTCAACTATATGTCCTAGATACAATGGAAGCTGTTGACCAATGTATGCAGATGGAAGAAAATAAAAAATGCTTACACACTGTTTTTATAGAGCTAAATAACATTATGGACAATAATCCTTACAGTAAAGCTTACAAAAAATTGGCAGAAGTAGAAAATGAACAACTACTTCATGCACAAAGACATCAATTACCAATGCCAAAGGTTAATATGGTGCTAAAAGAGACAGACATACTGATAAACATCGTTATAACTTGCCAACATCAAATGAGGTTGCAATGGTGTTTCAAAATGATGAAGGAGAACCACCATTTCAAAGAGACATTAGAATATATCCCAGAAATGAGGAGCAAACATTTATTAATATGAATACCTTAAGTCCAAATTTAGATCCAATGACATATCCCATCTTTTTCCCACACGGAGAAGCAGGTTGGCAACCAAAATTAACACTTCCCAGTTACCCAAATGCTAAAGCCAGAATCCGAAATAATGTTTCTATGCTTGAATTTAAAGTAGCTCAAATTGCCATTCAACATGGATTTAATCCAATTTTATGTGGTGGAAAACTAACCCAACAATGGATTATTGATTCCTATTTGCAAGTTGAGGCCAATAATTTAAACTTTATAAAATATCAACAAGATAAACTACGTGTAGAACAATATTCTGGACTCATGGACTATGTTGCTGACGTGGCTACAAGCAGAGACATGACAACTGGCAAAGCCATCATTTTACCATCTTCCTTTCAAGGATCTCCTCCAAATATGAGAGAAAGATACAATGATGCTATGGCTATTGTAACCAAATTTGGCAAACCAGATTTATTTCTGACATTTACATGTAATCCACAATGGCCAGAAATTACACAAAATCTACTTCTTGGACAAACTGCTTCCGATCGACCAGATTTAGTAGCCAGAGTTTTTAAGATCAAATTAAATGAATTAACACGTGACTTCACTATAAATCAGTTATTTGGCAAATGTCTTGCTTATGTATATACCATTGAATTTCAAAAAAGAGGCCTTCCACATGCACATCTTCTCATAATACTTCAAGAGAAAGATAAATTAGATACTTCGGACAAAGTGGATGCAGTCATTGTTGCTGAACTACCAGATCCAGAACTATATGGTAGACTATATGAGATTGTTACTCATCGGATGATTCATGGACCCTGTGGAGACCTTAATCCACAATCACCATGTATGGAAAATAATAAATGTTCCAAAGAATTTCCAAAAGATTATAGAGACAAAACATATGCAAATTGTGATGGCTATCCACTTTATAAAAAAAGAGAAGGAGATAGTGCCATTATTCGTGGAAAAAAAGTGGACAATAGATATGTAGTACCCTACAATCCACATTTACTCATGAAATACAATGCCCACATCAACGTCGAAGCCTGCACTTCCATCAAATCCATTAAATATGTCTACAAATATATTTACAAAGGCTATGATGCAGCTACTGTAGTCGTCAAAAGTGCAGACAACCCTGAATGTAGTGAGTTAGTACATGATGAACTTGCATCTCATGTAGATGCTCGCTGTGCACCAGAAGCTATGTGGCGGCTTTTAAAATTTGAAATGCATGATAGATCACATGCAGTATATAGATTAGCAGTACATTTGCCACAACGACATTTAGTCTATTTCCATGCTGGAAATGAAATGAATGCATTGGCCATAAGTGAAGATCGTCACACTAAACTAACTGCATGGTTTGAATTAAATTCCACTGATCCTCAAGCAACACAATACTTATATATTGAAATTCCATATCACTATGTTTTTGTGAATGGATTATGGAGACCAAGAAAAAGCAGAGGCAATAAAATAATTCCAAGAATTTACACAGTCAGTCCAAGAGATGTTGAACGTTTTTGATTACGGATATTACTTTTAAATGTTCCAGGAGCACAAAGTTTTGAACACTTAAGAACTGTTAATGACATTGTATATGAATCCTTCCATTTAGCTGCAAGACATAGAAACTTACTTGCTGATGATACAGAGTGGGAAAGATGTCTAGAAGAAGCAGCACAATGTCAAATGCCACGACAGATGAGAGAACAATTTGCTTTTATTTGTATCTTCTCAAATGCTCCAAATGCATTAGCTTTGTGGGAGACTTTTAAAAGTAATATGGCTGAAGACTTTATGCGACGATACAATGAACCCATTGCACACTTAAAAGCGTTAATGGAAATCCAAGAAGTATTTTTAACTCATGGATTAAGTTGTGCAAGTTTTAATTTGCCTGATCCAGGTCTTATAGATGACATAAACTTTGAAGACTATGACATTCAACTACAAGCAGAAAGAACAGAAGAAAGACTTGCAACTTTAAATACATTACAATTGCAAGCATGTCATGCCATTAAAAATGCAATAGATGATGACATGGTGACAGAGCGTTATTTCTATCTTGATGGACCTGGCAGATCAGGAAAAACCTATCTGTATAATTTATTAATGAGTTCAGTACAAGCACAAGGTCAAATAGCAATGGCGTTTGCCACTACTGGAATTGCTGCACTTTTATTAGAAGGTGGAGGAACTGTTCATAGTGGATTTAAACTGCCAGTGCCTATTTTAGAAACTCCTGTGTCAGATATTCGCATGACATCATTTCAAGCAAAGAAATTGAAGAAATGTAAATTAATTATAATAGCTGAGGCCACAATGATGTCATGCTATGCCCTCCAATGTATTGACCGTTTGCTTCGTGAAGTCATGGATAATACTTTTCCATTTGGTGGAAAGGTAATGTTGTTGGGTGGCGATTTTAGACAAACATTACCTGTCATTGTACATGGAAATCGAACTGACATTATCGAAACCTGTATAAAGTCAAGCACAGTATGGAAACATTTTACCCATCTTCAACTGCAACAAAATATGAGATCAGAAGGCCAAACTGATTTCAATGATTGGCTTATTAAAATTGGAGAAGGCAGAACAGAAAAAATACTACATTTAGCTGACGACACTGTAGAGATCCCACCTCATATGATTTGTCAACAAGATATTATATCGGCTATATTTGAAGGGAGCATAAATAATAATATTCAGAGCTTGCCAACCAAGTCATACTGACGTGTAAAAATAAAGATGCATTAATCCTCAATAATGAAATATTTAAAAAAATTAATGCACCACAAAGAAATTATCACAGTGCTGATTCTGTACTTGCTGATGACAATGAAAGTCAGGCTAACTTTTCTACTGAATTCATAAACTCACTAACTCCTTCTGGAATGCCACCACATATTTTGCAGCTTAAGAAAGGTGCAATTATCATGTTACTGCGAAATATGAACCCCAAGAAAGGCCTATGCAATGGGACAAGATTAATTGTTTAACAATTAAAGGACCATTTTATAGATGCTGAAATTTTAACTGGTACCCATAAAGGAGAGAGAGTATTCATATCAAGAATAGATTTAGCACCAAGTGAAAGTAGTCTCCCTTTTATACTTCAAAGAAGACAATTTCCCATTATTATGGCATTTGCCATGACCATTAATAAATCACAAGGTCAAACGTTCAAATATGTGGGTATTTTCTTGGAAGAACCAGTTTTTGCACATGGTCAATTGTACGTTGCGTTGTCACGGTGCAAAAATCTACAGGCTATCAAAGTTTACATTGAAAAGAATGAAAGTCAAGGTGATTTATTAGAAAATGGACATATTTTTACTAAAAACATTGTCTACTATGAAGTACTATAACTTTTCAGTAAAGAAATAAAACACAAGCAAAACTAATTTAAAAGCATTCAAAAATAATAAACAATAAACAATTTCAGTCATAATTTATGGAAGGACTCTTTATGAATGATTTGCCTCACAAAACACTTGCCTTGCATTATTTATACAAATTATGTTGAAATGTAAATTAACTATGTTACTGTTTCTAATGTTACAAGTTGGACAATTTTACTCGCGATTAAATGTATAATATTGAAGTTACCAATTATTCAGATAGAAATTGCATGTTAAAAAACATTACCTCAACTTTACAATACTGATTAGTTTAAAGTTAAACTGTTTGTACATTCAAATGTTATTACTTTTAATACAAAATTAGGTTAAAAAATGTATTCACTATGTTACTTTTTATAATGTTCAAAGTTATACAAAGTTTTTGTCAAGTTACAAAGTTACAAAAATAATAAAGTTAAAGTTGCAAAAATATACTTTCAAGTTTCTTACTTACATATATTACAAAGTTCAGGTTAAAATTGTGTACGTTTCAACAAGACTTTTTACTGTTTGCTTTCCAGGGGATTTCATGTATATTGAAGTTAACAATTCTTCACATACAAATTGCATGTTAAGAAACCATTGCCTAAAGTTTACAATAATTATTGATTTCAAGTTACACTATTCTTACATTAAAATGTTCATACAAAATGCTTTCACAATTATTGTTCACCAAGAGAACATTTTACAAAACTAAACATGTTTTAATATCACAATACAACTGTCACATATATATATTAATAACTAAACAACTTTCCAAACATATACATCTCATTGCCGTAATTTTTTGACGGGCAAGTCGCTAGTTTAAATATAAGAAGTATACCAACAGAACGTCTTTATATAATGTATATATCTATTAAATTGAAAAAATAGCTTTGATTTTCTGAGTATCCACACCTAGTATATCTAATAACTGCCAACCACAGTAAAATAGATAGACAATTCACTCTGCTACTGTGTCCTAATGGACCAGTTTAAATGGAGACAAGCAATGTACTGAATCGGATATATCCAATAATCCTTATAATACGAATTCATCAATCTTACAGATGTACATATGACTTATGCTTTGTATGGCTAAAGCTCACTGCTTATGTTGGTAATCTTTTAAGAGAATCAAAAGTCTGCATCCGACCGCAATAGAACCGGCTAGTCGGTGTGGTCTTGCGGCGTGTGACGTAATTGGGAAGCATCTGGAACAGGTTGAGGCTCGTTTCGCGGTTGCTACATCCCGAACTTGACTTCAGAACGATGAAGGTACTGTTAAATACTTCTGGTACATTTATCATTGGTCAGATGTTCAGCATAGCCAATTAACTTCCGTATGGCATCTCTGCAATCCTAACGTTGCAAACACATAGATATTCCTCTCAACATCAAATGAGCTCAACTTCTCAATTTTACAGGGAAATCCTCAGAAAATGGAAGATGAGAAAAAATATTCAAAAAAATAAATTCCTTAATAAACAGTTAACAATAAGATGTACAAAAACCCCACATGGATATGTATGGTATATTGATTTCTATATATCTTTTCATGTATATTTTTTCTTCATCTTATTTTTTGGAATAACTTATCAGCAAAAATGTTGTTATCAAGATATTATAATTACTCTAAAGAAGAAAAGTAAGACAATTCTTTAAATAAAAGTTGATGTGTCTAATCTATATCCCTTACAGTATCTACAGTGCCTTGCAAAAGTATTCACCCCTTTTGACATGTTTTGCCTTACAAACTGGAATTAACATGTATTGGGTGAGGATTTGCATCACTTAAGTTATAGAACATGCCCACAACTTTAGAAGATGCTTTTTTTTTTATTGTGAAGCAGACAACAAATAGGACAAAATAACAGAAAAAGTCAATGTGCATAACTCCCCCCCCCCCCCAAAGTCAATACTTTGTAGAGCCACCTTTTGTGGCAATCACAGCTCCAAGTCGCTTTGGATAAGTCTCTATGAGCTTGCCACATCTTACCACTGGGATTTTTGCCCATTCCTCCTTGCAAAACTGCTCCATTTCCTTCAAGTTGGATGGCTTGAGCTTGTGAACAGCAATCTTTAGGTCTGACCACAGATTTTCTATTGGATTGAGGTCTGGGCTTTGACTAGGCCATTCCGAAACATTTACATGTTTCCCCTTAAGCCACTCAAGTGTTGCTTTAGCAGTGTGTTTGGGGTCATTGTCCTAGCCTCAAATCACGCACAGAGTGGTACAGGTTTTGCTCAAGAATATCCCTGTATTTAGCACCATCCATGCTGAAAAACATCCCCACAGCATGATGCTGCCACCACCATGTTTCACTGTGGGGATGGTGTTCTTTGGGTGATGTGATGTGTTGGATTTGTGCCAGACATAGCATTTTCTTTGAAGGTCGAAAAGTTCAATTTTAGACTCATCAGACCAGAGCACCTTCCTTCATACATTTTGGGAGTCTCCCACAGGCCTTTTCGCAAACTCAAAACTTGCCATTTTGCAGAAAGTAATGGCTTTCTTCTGGCCACTCTGCTTAAAGCTCAACTCTATGGAGCGTTCAGCTTATTGTCGTCCTCTGTAGAGATACTCCAGTCTCTGCTGTGGAACACTGCAGCTCCTCCAGTGTTACCTTAGGTCTCTGTGCTGCCTCTCTGATTAATGCCCTCCTTGCCTGGTCCGTGAGTTTTAGTGGGCGGCCGTCTCTTGGCAGGCTTGCTGTTGTGCCATGTTATTTCCATTTGGTTATGATAGATTTGATGGTGCTCCTGGGGATCATCAAAGATGTGGATCTTTTTTTATAACCTAACCCTGACTTGTACTTCTCAACAACATTTTCCCTTACTTGATTGGAGAGTTCCTTGGTTTTCATGGCAGTGTTTGGTTAGTGGTGCCTTTTGCTTAGGTGTTGCAGCCTCTGGGGCCTTTCAAAAAAGGTGTGTATATGTAATGACAGATCATGTGACACTTAGATTGCACACAGGTGGACATCATTTCACTAATTATGTGACTTCTGAAGGTAATTGGCTGCACATGCCAATTTTTTTTTTTTTTTCAAGGTGCACAGTGCATGTACGGGTTTTGGTCCTAAGTCGTACGGGTCATAAGCTTTGCGAGGCTCGCAGTGCAAGGAGTGCCTTTGGCGCTCATTGCAGCCTAAGTCCTGTGTGCTTCAACAGCTCGCCTCACTTCCCAAGGCTCACAGTCAACTGCTCACCTCACTTTGCGAGGGCCGCAAGTGCGTTACCAACATCGCAAACGTTACAAACAGTCCCGCAGATCCACAATTAGATATATGATGACTGATTTTTAAATTAAAGATGCTCTCCACCATATCTTAGTAAGAATTTAAGGTAAGAAATGGATATTTAAGAATATATCATAAAATTACGGTTTTCATTTAGACCTCTTGAATGATGGTATTCAATTGTATGATCCAATGGGTCTCAGTTCTTAAAAGTTCATTTTCCACATTTCTTATACCAAGATTTATTTTCTGTAAAATCCAACAGCTCAATTTCGGCTTTGAGTCATGGGTAGTGATGTCCCAGAAGGTTCGCCGGAGAACTATTCGCGGCGATTTTCGCATGTTCGCGTTCGCAGCGAACGGCGAACATATGCGCTTTTCGGTCCGCCCCCTATTCTTTATCATTGAGGAAACTTTGACCCTGCACCTTACAGTCAGCAGACACATTCCAGCCAATCAGCAGCATACACTCCCTTCCAGAGCCTTCCATCTGTATGACAGCCTCCATTTTAGAATCATTCTGTAGCTGCATTCGTGGAGAGAGGAGAAATATTCTACCTGCTCTTTATTTAATAGGGAAATAGATAGCCAGGCTGTGTATTTAGCTTTAACTACACACCTGAAGGACTCCTTTGATATCTGCTGCAAGGACAGCAACCCAAAAAGCCCTTTTTAGGGCTAGAACATCATTTTTTTTTTTTTTCTGCTGATTTAATAGGGAAATAGATAGCCAGGCTGTGTATTTAGCTTTAACTACACACCTGAAGGACTCCTTTGATATCTGCTGCAAGGATAGCAACCCCAAAAGCCCTTTTTAGGGCTAGAACATCATTTATTTTATTTTATCATGTTTTTCTGCTGATTTAATAGGGAAATAGATAGCCAGGCTGTGTATTTAGCTTTAACAACACACCTGAAGGACTCTATTTGATATCTGCTGCAAGGACAGCAACCCAAAAAGCCCTTTTTAGGGCTAGAACATAATTTATTTTATTTTATCATTTTTTTCTGCTGATTTAATAGTGAAATAGATAGCCAAGCTGTGTATTTAGCTTTAACAACACACCTGAAGGACTCTATTTGATATCTGCTGCAAGGACAGCAACCCAAAAAGCCCTTTTTAGGGCTAGAACATCATTTATTTTATTTTATCATTTTTTTCTGCTGATTTAATAGGGAAATAGATAGCCAGGCTGTGTATTTAGCTTTAACTACACACCTAAAGGACTTTTGCCAGTGCACAGTGACACTCATATCTAGTGCCACCGTAGTGTGCAGTGAAATAAAACAACACTTTTTTTACTGTAAACGATTGAATATCAGTAGCCTGCCTAAAGGCGAGTGTGAGGCCTATTGCATCTAGTCTGCCAACTTTTGCCAGTGCGCAGTGACACTCATATCTAGTGCAACCGTAGTGTGCAGTGAAATCAAACAACCCTTTTTTTACTGTAATCAATTGAATATCAGTAGCCTGCCTACATGCGAGTGTGAGGCATATTGCATCTAGTCTGCCAACTTTTGCCAGTTCGCAGTGACACTCATATCTAGTGCAACGGTAGTTTGCAGTGAAATAAAACAACACTTTTTTTTACTGTAATCGATTGAATATCAGTAGCCTGCCTACAGGCGTGAGTGTGAGGCCTATTGCATCTAGACTGCCAACTTTTGCCAGTGCGCAGTGACACTCATATCTAGTGCAACCGTAGTGTGCAGTGAAATCAAACAACACTTTTTTTACTGTAATCGATTGAATATCAGTAGCCTGCCTACAGGCGTGTGTGTGAGGCCTATTGCATCTAGTCTGCCAACTTTTGCCAGTGTGCAATGACACATATCTAGTGCAACTGTAGTGTGCAGTGAAATCAAACAACCCTTTTTTACTGTAATCGATTGAATATCAGTAGCCTGGCTAAAGGCGAGTGTGAGGCATATTGCACCTAGTCTGCCAACTTTTGCCAGTGCGCAGTGACACTCATATCTAGTGCAACAGTAGTGTGCAGTGAAATCAAACAACCCTTTTTTACTGTAATCGATTGAATATCAGTAGCCTGCCTAAAGGCGTGTGTGTGAGGCCTATTGCATCTAGTCTGCCAACTTTTGCCAGTGCGCAGTGACACTCATATCTAGTTCAACCGTAGTGTGCAGTGAAATCAAACAACCCTTTTTTTACTGTAATCAATTGAATATCAGTAGCCTGCCTACAGGCGAGTGTGAGGCATATTGCACCTAGTCTGCCAACTTTTGCCAGTGCGCAGTGACACTCAGATCTAGTGCAACGGTATTGTGCAGTGAAATAAAATGGGGTGCTAGGACAGCCTCTGCAGAGCTGGGGATTTTTTTGCCACGTTACTGGACACTCATGCGCAATGCCTGTAGGCTTATGCGTCCTTTTGAGGAGGTGACAAACCTGGTCAGTCACACCCAGGGCACCATCAGCGACATCATACCATTTGTTTTCTTCCTGGAGCGTGCCCTGCGAAGAGTGCTGGATCAGGCCGTAGATGAGCTTGAAGAGGAAGAGTTGTGGTCACCGTCACCGCCAGAAACAGCCTTATCAGCATCGCTTGCTAGACCTGCGGCAACGCTGGAAGAGGATTGTGAGGAAGAGGAGTCAGAGGAGGAATGTGGCTTTGATGAGGAGGAGGAAGACCAACCACAATAGGCATCCCAGGGTGCTCATTGTCACCTGTCTGTTACCAGTGGTGTTGTACGTGGCTGGAGGGAAGAACATACCTTCAGTGAGATCACTGAGGACGAGGAACGAGACATGACTAGCTCGGCATCCAACCTTGTGCAAATGGGGTCTTTCATGCTGTCGTGCCTGTTGAGGGACCCAGGTATAAAAAGGATGAAGGAGTACGACCTGTACTGGGAGTACACGCTACTAGACCCCCGGTATAAGCAGAAAGTGCCTGAAATATTACCGAATTACCACAAGTCGGAAAGGATGCAGCACTACCAAAATAAATTAAAAAGTATGCTTTACACAGCATTTACGGGTGATGTCACAGCACAAAGGCAATCTATCAGCGGAAGAGGTAAACATAATCCTCCTCCTCCCACGACCATGCCGGCAAGGAGAGGACGCTTTACAGACGTGTTGTTGATGGAGGACATGCGGAGCTTTTTAAGTCCTATGCATCGCCACAGCCCTTCGGGGTCCACCCTCAGAGAACGACTCGACCGTCAGGTAACAGACTACCTCGCCATAACTACAGATAGACACTATGAGGAGCAATGAACCCCTTGACTACTTGGTGTGCACGCTTGCCCTATGCCCTGAGCTATCCCAATTTGCCATAGAACTTCTTTCCTGCCCCGCTTCAAGTGTCCTGTCAGAAAGGACCTTCAGTGCAGCAGGAGGTTTTGTCACTGAGAAGAGAAGTCGCCTAGTTCAAAAAAGTCTAGATTACCTCACCTTTATTAAGATGAATGAGGGATGGATCCCGAAGGGACTGACAGTGGGCGATACATTCGATTAAAAAAGGCCTGATAGATAAGCTGCCTTGAGCTGATAATGGTCCAAACGCTGCTGTATTTTATCCCTGAATGCCGGATGACTTGCGTGACTTATCCGCCACCAACTAGGGTTCAAGACGCAATTACACACATGGACGTACGGTCTGATGATGATGATGATGTTGTACCCGGTGCTGCTTCTTTTGTTGAGTTGTCAGATACAAGTGAAGCGGTTGATGATGACGATGCGTCCGTGGATGTCACGTGGGTGCCCGCTATAAGAGAAGAAGAACAGGAGGAAAGTTCAGATGGGGAGACAGAGAGGAGGAGGAGACGAGTTGGAAGCAGTGGGAGGTCATCAAAAGTAGCTAGTAGCACAGTCAGACAGCATGCATCGGCACCTGGGGTCAGCCAGACAGCACGCCAGTCAACGCATGCTTTTGCCACCAACAGAATGCCATCATTGCAGAGCTCAGCAGTGTGGCAATTTTTTCGTGTGTCTGCCTGTGACAACAGTGATGCCATTTGCAACCTGTGCGAAAAGAAACTGAGTCGTGGGAAGTCCAACACCCACCTAGGTACAGCTTCTTTGCGAAGGCACATGATGTCACATCACAAACACCTATGTGATCAACACATCAGTACAAGCAGCACACAAAGTCAAAGCCGCCATCCTCCTCCTGGTCCAGCATCTTCAGCCACGTCAACCATGGCTGCCCTGCTTGCCCCCTCTCAACCATCAGCCACTCCATGTCTCGCCCTGAGCAGTCCCTGCTCATCTGCCCACAGTCAGGTGTCTGTCAAGGACATGTTTGAGCGTAAGAAGCCAATGTCACAAAGTCACCCCCTTGCCCGGCAACTGACAGCTGGCTTGTCTGAACTCTTAGCTCGCCAGCTTTTACCATACAAGCTGGTGGAGTCTGAGGCGTTCAAAAAATTTGTAGCTATTGGGACACCGCAGTGGAAGGTACCCGGCCGAAATTTCTGTGCACAAAAGGCAATCCCCAACCTGTACTCGATTGTGCAAAAGGTAGTAATGGCATCTCTGGCACACAGTGTTGGGGCAAGGGTCCATCTGACACGGATACCTGGTCTGCTAAGCATGGTCAGGGCAGGTATATCACCTACACTGCGCATTGGGTATACCTGGTGACTGCTGCCAAGCATGGAATACGTGGCTCTGCAGAAGAGTTGGTGACACCGCCACGACTTGCAGGCAGGCCTGCTGCCACCTCCTCTACTCCTCCTACTCCATCCTCTTCCATAACCTCCTCGGCTAAGTCCGCTTCTGCTGCTGCTATGTCTTGCTCCACATCAACAGCACCCCCCCAGCTCCACAGGTCCTATTCCACATCCCGGATACGGCAGTGTGCAGTGAAATCAAACAACCCTTTTTTACTGTAATCGATTGAATATCAGTAGCCTGCCTAAAGGCGTGTGTGTGAGGCCTATTGCATCTAGTCTGCCAACTTTTGCCAGTGCGCAGTGACACTCATATCTAGTTCAACCGTAGTGTGCAGTGAAATCAAACAACCCTTTTTTTACTGTAATCAATTGAATATCAGTAGCCTGCCTACAGGCGAGTGTGAGGCATATTGCACCTAGTCTGCCAACTTTTGCCAGTGCGCAGTGACATTCAGATCTAGTGCAACGGTAGTGTGCAGTGAAATAAAACAACACTTTTTTTTACTGTAATCGATTGAATATCAGTAGCCTGCCTACAGGCGTGTGTGTGAGGCCTATTGTATCTAGTCTGCCAACTTTTGCTAGTGCGCAGTGACACTTATATCTAGTGCAACCGTAGTGTGCAGTGAAATCAAACAACCCTTTTTTTACTGTAATCGATTGAATATCAGTAGCCTGCCTAAAGGCGTGTGTGTGAGGCCTATTGCATCTAGTCTGCCAACTTTTGCCAGTGCGCAGTGACACTCATATCTGGTGTCACAGTAGCTTGTACGCATAGTACCACTAATCGTAAAAAAA
Organism: Discoglossus pictus; assembly: GCA_027410445.1. NCBI lineage: Eukaryota > Metazoa > Chordata > Amphibia > Anura > Alytidae > Discoglossus > Discoglossus pictus. The sequence goes on from CM050169.1 coordinate 98,574,501, forward strand.
ATGACAGGCAGAGGCAGGCCACCCCGCAGTGGCCGTCGTGGTCGTGGTGCTGTGATTCCCTTTGGCCCTAGAATAATGCTCAGTTTTCAGAGGCAACGTGCCCTGAACTTGAACAGTTCTGAGGACATGGTTGACTGGCTAACACAGGACACCCAATCTTCTACAGCTTCCGCTCGGAAGCTAAACGCACCATCCTCCTCCAGCTTAGCTTCGGGCACCTCTCCAGTTTCCACTCGCCCGCCTGCCGCCACCACCAACACTAGCACCACAGCCGCTTCACTTGATACCTTCAGCAAAGTTATTTACACATCCGTTGGAAGAAATGAGTGATGCACAAACATTAGTGCCAGAGGATGTAGATAACAGGGATATGTCCCAGTCAACCACGGCTGCCCTGCTTGCCCCCTCTCAACCATCAGCCACTCCATGTCTCGCCCTGAGCAGTCCCTGCTCATCTGCCCACAGTCAGGTGTCTGTCAAGGACATGTTTGAGCGTAAGAAGCCAATGTCACAAAGTCACCCCCTTGCCCGGCAACTGACAGCTGGCTTGTCTGAACTCTTAGCTCGCCAGCTTTTACCATACAAGCGTGTGGAGTCTGAGGCGTTCAAAAAATTTGTAGCTATTGGGACACCGCAGTGGAAGGTACCCGGCCGAAATTTCTTTGCACAAAAGGCAATCCCCAACCTGTACTCGATTGTGCAAAAGGAAGTAATGGCATCTCTGGCACACAGTGTTGGGGCAAGGGTCCATCTGACACGGATACCTGGTCTGCTAAGCATGGTCAGGGCAGGTATATCACCTACACTGCGCATTGGGTATACCTGGTGACGGCTGCCAAGCATGGAATACGTGGCTCTGCAGAAGAGTTGGTGACACCGCCACGACTTGCAGGCAGGCCTGCTGCCACCTCCTCTACTCCTCCTACTCCATCCTCTTCCATAACCTCCTCGGCTAAGTCCGCTTCTGCTGCTGCTATGTCTTGCTCCACATCAACGGCACCCCCGCAGCTCCACAGGTCCTATTCCACATCCCGGATACGGCAGTGTCACGCCGTCTTGGGGTTGACTTCCCTGAAAGCAGAGAGTCACACCGGACCAGCACTCCTGTCCGCCCTGAACGCACAGGTGGATCAGTGGCTGACTCCGCACCAACTGGAGATCGGCAAAGTGGTTTGTGACAACGGAAGAAATTTGTTGGCGGCATTGAATTTGGGCAAGTTGACACATGTGCGTGCATGGCACATGTGTGTAATCTAATTGTACAACGCTTTGTGCATAAGCACCCAGGCTTACAGGACGTCCTGAAGCAGGCCAGGAAGGTGTGTGCCCATTTCAGGCGTTCCTACACGGCCATGGCGCACTTTACAGATATCCAACGGCGAAACAACATGCCAGCGAGGCGCTTGATTTTAGACAGCCCGACATGTTGGAATTCAACACTCCTAATGTTCGACCGCCTGCTCCAACAAGAAAAGGCCGTTAAGGAGTATTTGTATGACCGGGGTGCTAGGACAGCCTCTGCGGAGCTGGGGATTTTTTTGCCACGTTACTGGACACTCATGCGCAATGCCTGTAGGCTTATGCGTCCTTTTGAGGAGGTGACAAACCTGGTCAGTCGCACCCAGGGCACCATCAGCGACATCATACCATTTGTTTTCTTCCTGAGCGTGCCCTGCGAAGAGTGCTGGATCAGGCCGTAGATGAGCTTGAAGAGGAAGAGGAAGAGTTGTGGTCACCGTCACCGCCAGAAACAGCCTTATCAGCATCGCTTGCTAGACCTGCGGCAACGCTGGAAGAGGATTGTGAGGAAGAGGAGTCAGAGGAGGAATGTGGCTTTGAGGAGGAGGAGGAAGACCAACCACAATAGGCATCCCAGGGTGCTCATTGTCACCTGTCTGGTACCAGTGGTGTTGTACGTGGCTGGAGGGAAGAACATACCTTCAGTGAGATCACTGAGGACGAGGAACGAGACATGACTAGCTCGGCATCCAACCTTGTGCAAATGGGGTCTTTCATGCTGTCGTGCCTGTTGAGGGACCCTGGTATAAAAAGGATGAAGGAGTACGACCTGTACTGGGAGTACACGCTACTAGACCCCCGGTATAAGCAGAAAGTGCCTGAAATATTACCGAATTACCACAAGTCGGAAAGGATGCAGCACTACCAAAATAAATTAAAAAGTATGCTTTACACAGCGTTTACGGGTGATGTCACAGCACAAAGGCAATCTATCAGCGGAAGAGGTAAACATAATCCTCCTCCTCCCACGACCATGCCGGCAAGAAGAGGACGCTTTACAGACGTGTTGTTGATGGAGGACATGCGGAGCTTTTTAAGTCCTATGCATCGCCACAGCCCTTCGGGGTCCACCCTCAGAGAACGACTCGACCGTCAGGTAACAGACTACCTCGCCATAACTACAGATAGACACTATGAGGAGCAATGAACCCCTTGACTACTTGGTGTGCACGCTTGCCCTATGCCCTGAGCTATCCCAATTTGCCATAGAACTTCTTTCCTGCCCCGCTTCAAGTGTCCTGTCAGAAAGGACCTTCAGTGCAGCAGGAGGTTTTGTCACTGAGAAGAGAAGTCGCCTAGTTCAAAAAAGTCTAGATTACCTCACCTTTATTAAGATGAATGAGGGATGGATCCCGAAGGGACTGACAGTGGGCGATACATTCGATTAAAAAAGGCCTGATAGATAAGCTGCCTTGAGCTGATAATGGTCCACACGCTGCTGTATTTTATCCCTGAATGCCGGATGACTTGCGTGACTTATCCGCCACAAACTAGGGTTCAAGACGCAATGTTTTAGGGCACTTTCTGCCTGGCAAACTAACATCAATTTTTCTGGTCGCTGCAACAATACCTAATTTTTGCATTTAAATTATTTTAACAGTCTTGCATAACAGTTGTGCAAAAATACATATTTACAATAGAGACATTTTGTGAAAGTTAGCTGGCTATTCCTTCTTATTTTTACTTTTTAGGTTAATAATTTTTCTTATTTTTTGCTGTGATTGCAATTTAAGAGATACGTAAAACATTGTAAAACAGACAATAGTAAAGAGTATATCTGCAGGAAACACCAAAGTCCTATAAGCTATCATCCCTCCAGCAGTATTAGCTTATTATTTACAATATCTAACCTGGGCAATCACCCTTGGGTTACCCTAGGGCAGGCTTCAGTAAACGACCGCTCCTTTCCTGGGCGGATTTTGCCACCAGTTGCTTCTGAAGGGTCTCCAGGGCCCCCCCACTCTGGTCCTTGCCCCAGTGTCGCCTCAACCAGTAACAAGTGTTTTATATTTGTAAAGCGACCCAATGATCCCCCTTAATAGAGGTTTATCTTTACAAATTTTGGAGAAAAAATGTAAGACCGGTGTCCCCTGTTTCTGGGTCAGGGAGTGTGTGAAATGCCTCAGCCTACAGTAATTGTAATGTTCTGACAGCGGTAGCTCATGCTTGTCCCTCAGTTCCTCATAGGTGAGCATCTGGCCCTTTACTAACCAGTCTCCCAGTTTATCTAGTTTCCTTGACCTCCACCAGTGTTGTGATGTTGTGCTCATGTCTTTTGGGGCCTGAGGGTGGTCAAGAATTGGGGTCATTTGGGTGGATCCAGGGAACAAACCTGTGTGTTTCTTGGCCCATTTCCAGTATGATAGTGAGCGTCTGATTAGGGGGTTTGCGAGTTTTTAAGGCTCTGAGGCAATTCTGATAGCCAAGCCACCTTGTCCCAGGATAAGGGCCTTAAAGTGTGGTTCTCTAAATACACATAGGCCGGTTGATGACATATAGAATGTGCTATTGGGAGGAAAAATAGGTGACGTAACAGGTATTAAACTGATAGGAATGAGTATTACAACTTAATACACCTCTCCTATCTGGTGGCACCTTAGATTGCACGTGCAGTACCCCAAATTCGAAGTAGGAGGTCCAACCAAGCATCTTTTTCCATCTCCCTGTTCCAAAAATCCATGCCATATACACGTCCCCTGATAGGTAACGTAACAGGTATTAAACTGATAGGAATGAGTATTACAACTTAATACACCTCTCCTATCTGGTGGCATCTTAGATTGCACGTGTAGTGCCCCAAATTCGAAGTAGGAGGTCCAACCAAGCATCTTTTTCCATCTCCCTGTTCCAAAAATCCATGACATATACACGTCCCCTGATAGGTAACGTAACAGGTATTAAACTGATAGGAATGAGTATTACAACTTAATACACCTCTCCTATCTGGTGGCACCTTAGATTGCACGTACAGTGCCCCAAATTCGAAGTAGGAGGTCCAACCAAGCATCTTTTTCCATCTCCCTGTTCCAAAAATCCATGCCATATACACATCCCCTGATAGGTAACGTAACAGGTTTTAAACTGATAGGAATGAGTATTACAACTTAAGACACCTCTCCTATCTGGTGGCACCTTAGATTGCACGTACAGTGCCCCAAATTCGAAGTAGGAGGTCCAACCAAGCATCTTTTTCCATCTCCCTGTTCCAAAAATCCATGCCATATACACATCCCCTGATAGGTAACGTAACAGGTTTTAAACTGATAGGAATTAGTATTACAACTTAATACACCTCTCCTATCTGGTGGCACCTTAGATTGCACGTGCGGTGCCCCAAATTCGAAATAGGAGGTCCAACCAAGCATCTTTTTCCATCTCCCTGTTCCAAAAATCCATGCCATATACACGTCCCCTGATAGGTAACGTAACAGGTATTAAACTGATAGGAATGAGTATTACAACTTAATACACCTCTCCTATCTGGTGGCACCTTAGATTGCACGTGCAGTGCCCCAAATTCGAAGTAGGAGGTACAACCAAGCATCTTTTTCCATCTCCCTGTTCCAAAAATCCATGCCATATACACGTCCCCTGATAGGTAACATAACAGGTATTAAACTAATTGTAATGAGTATTACAACTTAAGACACCTCTCCTATCTGGTGGCACCTTAGATTGCACGTACAGTGCCCCAAATTCGAAGTAGGAGGTCCAACCAAGCATCTTTTTCCATCTCCCTGTTCCAAAAATCCATGCCATATACACATCCCCTGATAGGTAACGTAACAGGTTTTAAACTGATAGGAATGAGTTTTACAACTTAATACAGCTCTCCTATCTGGTGGCACCTTAGATTGCATGTGCAGTGCCCCAAATTCGAAGTAGGAGGTCCAAACAAGCATCTTTTTCCATCTCCCTGTTCCAAAAATCCATGCCATATACACGTCCCCTGATAGGTAACGTAACAGGTATTAAACTAATTGTAATGAGTATTACAACTTAAGACACCTCTCCTATCTGGTGGCACCTTAGATTGCACGTACAGTGCCCCAAATTCGAAGTAGGAGGTCCAACCAAGCATCTTTTTCCATCTCCCTGTTCCAAAAATCCATGCCATATACACATCCCCTGATAGGTAACGTAATAGGTTTTAAACTGATAGGAATGAGTATTACAACTTAATACACCTCTCCTATCTAGTGGCACCTTAGATTGACGTGCAGTGCCCCAAATTCAAAGTAGGAGGTCCAACAAAGCATCTTTTTCCTTCTCCCTGTTCCAAAAATCCATGCCATATACATGTCTTCTAACAGTGGACGTAACAGGGATTAAACCGATAGGAATAGTATTCCATGCTGTGCAGTGGAAGCCCCCAGACTCTGACCTGTGTATAATATTCCATGCTGGGCAGTGGAAGCCCCCAGACTCTGACCTGTGTATAATATTCCATGCTGGGCAGTGGAAGCCCCCAGACTCTGACCTGTGTATAATCTTCCATGCTAGGCAGTGGAAGCCCCCAGACTCTGACCTGTGTATAATCTTCCATGCTGGGCAGTGGAAGCCCCCAGACTCTGGGAGTCTGAAGAAGAGGAGTCAGAGGAGGAAGGTGGCTTTGAGGAGGTGGAAGACCAAACACAGCAGGCGTCCCAGGGGGCTTGTTGTCACCTTTCGGGGACCCTTGGTGGCTGGGTGGAGGAAGAGACCTTCAATGACATCAGTGAGGACAAGGAACGGGACATGGCTAGCTTGGTATCCAACCTTGTGCAAATGGGGAGTTTGCAGTTGTGCAAAGGGACTGTTTGCGGTTGTTTGCGGTGCATTAAACGGGGAGATTGGTCTGTTACTGTAAAGCGGGTGTAACCCTTACACTACCTGATCGATACAACATCATACCTGATGTTTTAAAGCATGTTATTCCAAACAATTGAGGAATGTTAGGTGATTTATGCCCTTTATGGCTTAAAACCAGACTCTGCATCAACTATGTAATTTTCCGTGGGAGTTTTGCCATGGATCCCCCTCCGGCATGCCACAGTCCAGGTGTTAGTCCCCTTGAAACAACTTTCCCATCACTATTGTGGCCAGAAAGAGTCCCTGTGGGTTTTAAAATTTGCCTGCCCGATAAAGTCTATGGCGGTTCGCCGGGTTCGCCCGTTCGCGAACATTTGATTGAAGTTCGCGTCCGATGTTCGCGAACCGAAAATGTGATGTTCGCGACATCACTAGTCATGGGTGATTAAAAAGTGTTTGGCTACTGACGCTAGTGTTTTGTTTCTTTCCAAAACCTTCACACTATTTTTTATATTGTAAATATGCTCTCCTAACCTACGTCGTAGTTGTCTTGTCGTTATACCAATGCATTTTAAATGGCAAGGACATTCAATGCAATAAACCACATTTGTACTGGTACAGTTATGAAAACCATGACATTTTATCTGTTTATTCTGTCTGTCTGTTACCTCAAAAAGTACACTGTCCACAGCTGTAGGTACCGCTGGGTAGTTGCTTTCGTTCTGCAGTTTTTGAAAACTAACTAGATACCAATTTGTCCTTAAGTGACAGACTCCTCCTCCATCCCATAGGGATTCTTTCTCAAAATTCAAAACATCATCAGTTCTTAAGATGTGAGTATGTTTATTGATGATAGTAGGGATCTCTTGCCATTGTTGGCAAAATGTCCCTATAAATCTCAGAGATTCATCCCCCTTAGATTTAGTTTGGGGTCTTGGCAATTGTTCTCTTGGTAGATGGAGGGTCTTTTGATATTCCCTCTTGAGGGATTTATTACTATAATCCCTTGATTTTAGTCTGTCCATTGGTTCTCTAGATTTTTGCCAAACAATTTCTACACACTCTGAGAAGTTTGCCATACAGTATTGATCTCTTTATTGGAGGAAAATCAACACTAGTTCTATGCAATATGCTTTTAGTAGCAATGGGCTTGCACAAGATGTCTGTCATAACGTTTCCTTCTTTACCCTTTGTAATCCTGATGTCAAGAAAGTCCACTGATAATGTCAAATAAATGAAAATGAAAAAAGATGTAGGTCCTTAATGATGTCAAATAAACGATCCAAAATTTGTATCTAGGAATCTGTTAGAACACGAGATGATACATTCACCACAGTAGAATGGTCTATCTCTCAGTTGTCTGGATCCAATCCATAATGAATGCCTCCACTACACTCATACCAAACTCAACTCTCAGTGTCTGCAGCTCCTCTCTGTCAGACCCTAATGTATAAAGCCCTCAACAACTGTGAACTCTCTTATATCTCTGCTCTTGTCTCAAAATACTTCCGCAGCCAGTAGCGTAGGAAGCAGGGGGACGGGGGGTGGACATCCCCCGCACATTTTATGCCACCTCAGAACTCAGATCACTTCTCAGTAGTCTCCCCCTTACCACTTGCCCCTTTAGTTGCTGGTATTCCTCTTAAATCCGGGTCTCACGAGATCTCGCAAGATAATCTTTCAGGATTTCTTGTCCTGAGACCCGGCTTTAAGAGGAATACCAGCAACTAGAGGGGTAAGTGGTGAGGGGGAGACAACTGGGAAGTGATGGACTACAATGGATAAGGTACCAATTAATTAAGGTACTATATTTAATGTGTACATATATGTGTCAAAAACAAACCCCTCCTTCTCACACACACATATATCAATCTACATTTATATACAGTTTATATATACTGTACAGTATTTACTAGCTACTTGCCCGTCAAAATATGACGGCAATAACATTTTAAGCCAGGCAATGCTGTTTGCCACACAAAGCGAGGCCATTGCCCTTCTGAGCACCTTTGGCGCTCATCGTGAGTGCTGCGCTGAGCGCCTTTGGCACTCATCTTATGTCTAGCAATGAGCGTCGTTGGCGCTAATTGTTTGCCTCCCCCCTCCGTCTACTCGCAACAAGCAACTTCTGCGCTCATTGGGAGCCTCTCCCCCTGTGTACTTTTTAGGGCTGTGTAGTTTAGGGGCCTACTGCCTTGGGTTAACTGTTACTGCATTTGTTACTGGTTTGAGTTTTTTTTCCCGCTTAGGCAATTTTCCATCGTAAAAAAAGGCAAAATATGCTTCAAATTAACTTGCAACCTCACTCATAGGCCCTGTATGTGAGTGTGTAAGTTAATTTGAATCATATTTGTGTATTTTTGCCGGTCTTTCCAGTTCGGCGTTTCGGCCGTTAAAGTCATATTTTTGCGAGCCCTGCAGTCCATCTACATGGTTTGAGTTTTAAGTAGTACGGGTCGTAATTTTGCTTCCGTCCCACGGGTCGTCGGGATGAGCGCCTGCGGGTTGCGCATTTTAACATTGCGTTACCAACAACTTTTGGCAACCCTGCAATTACATAGTTACATAGGGCCTCATTCTATTAGCGGCCGCAGCCGTTGCGGGGCCGCAAGGACCGGCCGCAAGCTATTCGGCTATTCTATTCCCTTATGGCCGGGGGCTCCGGCAGGCTTGCGGCCTGTGCTTGCTATCTCTTGCGGCCGCTCGCGCCGGAGGAAAGCCTTTGATCTAAAACGGCCGCAAGAGTTTCGGCCGTAAGAAATTCCTATTTGCAATTCAATTGCTCCGGGAACCCTCTCTGCAAGGCTAAAAACGAGCCGCAGCTTACTTGCAGGAAAGAGGTCCCGCTAGCACCAATTAAGCACATAAAATAGCCCAAATAAAGCCATCCTGCACTTTGCAGAGTCTATAAAGTGATATTCGGTGTTAGCAAAAATAGCACAAATTTCCCCTATACTCAAATCCGTAAAATATATTTTTTTTAATATCCGTAAAATATCCATGTAAAAAGTCCAGAGGGCTTGGAGCACCTCAGACCCGCCCACGCCGCAGCCGGAAAATAAACAGTTAATTTGAACTCGGGTTTGGGCTGATGTGCAAGCTTGAGAGTGGGTTACTTTTAATCCTCATGTCCCCCAATATGATCCCTAGCATTTACAGAGCTGTACAGTGCAGGCTTGAATTTATTTTTGCGTTTTTAGATTTCTGAGCTTACGGCCGGTTCCAAGATATGCGGCCGGCCGTAAGAGGAGATCCTTGCGGGGCCGTATAATAGAATCGCGAGTTAACAGAACCCCCGCAAGGAATCGCAGACTTACGGCCGATTTACGGCCGCTAATAGAATGAGGCCCATAGTAATTAAGGTTGAAAAAATACTTTCAGTCCATTAAGTTCAACCTTTTACGATCTCCTCTGATCTGCAATATGCAGATTAAATATTAATTAATTAGTTGTTAATTATTAATCAATTATTTTATTTTTATTTTATTTTATATATACAACAACTATATATGTGATATATATACGGTATATATATATATATATATATATATATATACACTAGCGACTTGCTCGTCAAAAAATGACGGCAATAAAATTGTAAGGCAGGTAATGCTGTTTACCACACAATGTAAGGCTTTTAGTCCTCTGTGTACCTTCTGCGCTCATTGCGAGCCTCTCCCCTCGTGTACTTTTGCTCCCCCTCGTGTACTTTTGCACTCATTGTGAGCCACGCTCAGAGCGCCTTTGCCAGCCTCTCGCGTTATTTTTTTTTATGTAAATATATTTTTTTATCATAATTAATTAATCAAATAATAAATTAATATAATTGACCTATTTGTAATTAATATATCCAGCAATCAATATGCTGAAGAGCTAACAATGTGTTTTGTTTTCCTCCAGCATACAATGTACATTTGCACTGTTGGTGATCTGAGGAGAAAGTGTCAGCAATGTGGCAAGTGTGCAGTGTAAATAGGCTACGGGCGTGAGGGCAAACTGTTTGTTTAGTTGTGTAATGCGGTATTTTAGAATGGTAATGGTATTAGTTTTAAGTTAGTGTTGTAAAATGGCGGCGATTGTCTATGTGTTACGCAGGTCTCGAGGATTTTCCGTCCTTCCTAAAAGTGTTTTTTGTACCTCGTACGTTCCTGGGTAAAAGTCATATGTGCCTGGCGGTGTTTTGCATGCTTAGGGTTTGTGTAGCCTCCTTTTGTTTTTTTTCGGTCGCCATTTTTTCTCTCGCTTAAGCTATTTTCGAGGGGCGAAACTCTGCAACTTCTACTTTAATTCACCTGCAACCTCACTCCCAGACGTCCTAGCTGTCCTCCGTGCTGTGTGTGATGTTTTTTGTATGTATATTTTTGTATTTTTTGTGTTTTTTGATGTGCGCGGTTCGACCGTTAACTTCGTATTTTTTGCAGGTTGTATTTTTTTTCCTGTAAGTGTCGGTTTCCTTTTGAAAGTGTTACGGGCCGTAATTTTTGCAGGCGATTTTTTCAAAGTGCTACGGGTCTCGCACTGTGAATTGTGTATTTGAGTTTTCTGTTGATCTGTAGTCCCGCGGGTTGTAGGTATGATGCTTAAGTCGTACGGGGATGTAGGCGCTCATCTCCACCAGTGGAAGGAGAGCTTGTGGCACTCCTTGCCTGGCCGTAACCCGGGCTTGGCAAGCCCGCAGTTTTAACGTTGTGTTATCAGCCGTTTTTGACAAGCCTGCGCTGCTGAGAACTATATATAAAAAAATTACGGTCAATAAAAGAAAGTGTTGAAATGCTGTTTGTCACACAATGTGAGTGTACTGTGTGCATCAAGTAACTAAATTCCTCAAAAAGCAGAAATCTACATGACATAAAATAAGAAAAAACTAAATCAACAAAAAAAAAAAAATGTACATTACAGAACAAACAAAAAAAAATTACAACCTCCCGTCACTACAAAAAATGTAAAAAAATGACACACCTGAAAATGAAATACATGTAATACATACATATAATTCAATACAACACAATTAAATAAAGTACAACACAATTAAATAAAATACAATACAATTAAATAAAATGAAATACAATTAAATAAAATACAATACACCCCTATGTAATATACATGCCACTATCTAATATACATGCCACTATATAACGTAATATACATCCGACTATCTAATATACAATACTATATAATAATACATCCCCCTATCTATCTATGTAATATACAATACATGCTATCTCTATATATAATAGCTACCCTAATTGTAAGCAACAATAAAATAATTAAGACCACTTACCTTTGAGATGTTTCTTCAGATCAGCAACCTACGTTAAAAAAGATTAAAAAAATTAATACAACACGTTTGCATGAAATACCTAAACATTCTAAACATTGTAAATATTCTAAACATTCTAAACTTTCTAAATATTATTCTCACCTTTCCAGCATGTCCCGTTCCAGCATGTCACGTCCCAGCATGTCACGTCCTCCATGTTCCGTTGTCCATCTTTGCTTGTCCGGCGATACTCCTGTAAAAAAAAACATTACATTAGTAAACATAAACCAAATTTAAATAAACACAATCTACATTATACTTACCTTTCCGCAATGTCTCTGGCCTCGTCGCATGAAGAAAAAAAAAATTATAAATAGAAAACGACACACATCCGCCCTGGCGGATGTCTCCGACGCTAATGACCTTCCTATGGAGTGTTCCAGAATAAAATTGGCAATGGTGGCTTCTGATTGGCTGAAAAGGCTGTCTATCAAATTCAGCCAATGAGAAGACCCCATTTGTGAACCAATGAAAAAAGTATACACCCCAAAATACAACGGTGATTGGATAACACACCTATCCATCTTTATTTGAACCAATCCTAAGGCTTTATTGCCATCAGCCAATCACAATGGAATATACCCCCACGTACTGATTGGTGAAGACATCTGCGCCTTTCCATTGGCTGTAATATTGATTGATATTAACAATAGCCAATGAGAATGTGCAAATCCTTCACCAATCAGTACGTGAGGGTGTATTCCATTGTGATTGGCTATTGTCAGTGCAACCAATCAGAATTCGCAGAGGCTCCAACCAATCACCCTGTGGGGTGTATTCCATTGTGATTGGCTAAAGGCATCTGCGCCTTGTGATTGGTTTATATAAAGATTGACAGGTGCATTATCCAATCAGAGTGGGATTTTAAGGTGTATCCGTTTGTGATTGGTGCACACATTGGCGCCTCCTGACTGAGTGAATTTGATAGACAGCGTTTTCAACCAATCAGAAGGCGCCATTGCTTATTTTCTTCCGGAAAATTCTCCTGGAGCCTCATTAGCGTCAGGGATGTCCGGGAGTGCGGATGTAAGTATACTTTTTTTTTTGTACAGGGTGTGGCAGAAGAGGATCCGGAGGAGGCCGGAGACATCGCGGGGAGGTAAGTATAATGTAGATTATTTTTATTTTATTTTGATGTATGTCTATTAATGTTGTTGTATTTTTAACAGGTGCCGCGCCGGAGAAGGATTTAAAGAATGCCGGACAAGACATGCCGGAATGGTGAGTAGAATATTTAGAATGTATAGAATGTATAGAATGTATAGAATTTTTATTTTAGAACTGTAAACGTGTTGCTTTAATTTTTTTTTATTTTTTTCCGTAGGTGGCTGATCCTAATTGACATCTGCATAGGTAAGTGGTCTTAATTATTTTATTTTAGCTTAGACTTAGATTAGTTAATATATAGATAGCATTTATTGTATGTTAGCTAGGGGTATGCGTTTTATATAGATAGCATAGAATGTATTGTATATTAAATTGTGTTATTTATTTAAATAGATGGGAATGTATTATTATATAGATAGCATGTATATTAGATTATGCTATTTATTTAGATAGATTGTGTGATGTATATTAGATAGGGGTGTATTGTATTGTAATTGTATGTAATTGTATTGTAATTGTATGTATTTGTATTGTATGTATTTGTATTATATGTATTTCCTTTTCAGGTGTGTATTTTTTTTTTCTGTAGTGAGGGGGGGGTTGTAATGTTTTTTTTTTTTCTGCAATGTTCCTTTTTTTATTTTTTGTGACTTAGGTTTTTTTATTTTGTGTAATGTAGTTTAATTTTTTTTTGTGAATTATGTTTTTTTATTTCATGTAATGTAGATATTTTTTTTTGTGACTTTAGGCTTTTCTAATTTCCTTTAATTAGAGTGGTGGGGGTTAATAGGGGGTAGGTAGTGTAGATGTTAATAGGTTAGTGTAGAGGGTGTTTAGTTGATATTTAATGTTTTATTGGGGGGGTCTAGTGCAGTATAGTGTTTATACTTAGTGTCATGATGGTCCTTGAGGACCATCATGGCACTTATGTGGTTAATGTAGTGTTGAAACAGGCCCATAATGGTGTTAATATACCCTTATGGGACTGATGGGGTTAAATATAGACTTATGGGGGTCTGTATTGACCCCCATGAGTGACAGGGTTAATGAGGGTTTTATGGGGGGCCGTATTGACCCCCATGATTGACAGGGTAACAGTGTTAATGTTTTTTTCTTTTACAACGGGTCCTTTAAGGACCTTTACGGTCCTTTAAGGACCTGTAACGCAGGAATTTTGAATTTTGATTGCAGTGAGGTTCCCCGATCGCGTGCAATCGGGACCCCCACTGCGATGGTTAATGTGGGGTTAATGCAGGGCACGGAGCTTTTCTCGGATCCCCTGCGGTTAATTCGGGTTTCCGAGCTTAACTCGATCCCTTCTTGGGTAAGTTGTAGGTGGCTGAGCGGTCCTGGGTCTTTGGGCCTCGTTTTAATTTTTTTCGGTGGCCATTTTTTCTCTTGCTTAGGGGATTTTCGTGTGTCTGAACTCGGGAATTTGGACTTAAATGGAGGTGTAACTTCACTTTCAGAGGTCCTGGGTGCCACCCTTGCTTTTTATGTCGTTTTTGTGAGTATTTGGGGTGTTTTCACTGTTTTTAGTTGCGCGCGGGTCGGCCGTTATAGTGGGATTCTTAGTGCGTGTCTATTACGTTAAGGTTGCCTCATTCCCTAAGGGCTCTGCGAGGACCAGCATTGAAAATGCGGCCCCTCGCTTTGCGAGGACTTTCATTTGCGGAAGCAAGGGCCTCAGTTGCTGGCATGGAGCGCCTTCGGCGCTCCATGCCAGCAACTGAGGCCCTCGGCCGCTATGTGTGTGTAACCGGGTGTGAGGCGCCTTTGAGATTTTTTTTTTTTTAAAAGTCGTGTGTGTGTGTGTTTGTTAACACAGCCGACGCTGAAGCCTCCACCTCTGCAAATGCGGACACTCGCTTCGCGAGGATCCGCATTTGCAGGGATGTTACATTGGGTCTTTTTTGGCTGGGAGGTTGTTTTTTTTTGTTAAAAAGTCATGTGTGTGGTGTATTTGTGTAACACAGCCGACGTTGGAGCCTCCACCTATGCAAATGTGGACCCTCACTTCGCGAGGATCCGCATTTGCGCGGACGTTGGGATGCTCCACCACCGCAAATGCGGCCCCTCGCTTCGCGAGGACCCACATTTCTTGCGGGCTTATAGCAAAAAGGTCAGACACATTACGGTCCACTGAAGGAACTTGCAACCCACTCCATTATATTTGCCAAGAAAACTATATGGGTGAGCTTAACCAGGCATATATATATATTTGTATATATATATATATATATATATATATATATATATATATATAGTAAATAAATAGTACATCTGTGTTCAAGTTTGAATGTCTAAAAGAAGTTAAAAAACCTGCTTCCAGCTCAGAATTCAGAGAAATACAGTTATTACACTGCATTCTAACTTAGATTTAAGAAAATAAAATTATTGTTTTTTTAAATGTAGACTGCAGGTACACCACTAGATTGGATTGGTTGAACTTGGCACAATACTTGTAAGCCTGACACACACACTGGCTAGCGTTCAGGCAAATGAACTTAGATTGGCGTTCAGGCAAATGAACTTAGATTGGCGGTCAGGCAAATGAACTTAGATTATCTAAGTTCATTTGCCTGACCGCCAATCTAAGTTCATTTGCCTGACCGCTAGCCAGTGTGTGTGTGTCAGGCTTACAAGTACTGTGCCAAGTTCAACCAATCCAATCTAGTGGTGTACCAGCACTCTACATTTAAAAAAAACAACACTTTTTTTCTGTGTAATCTAATTTCATTTGCCTGCCTGCCAGCGTGTGTGTCTTAGGCTCACATCGGATACTGTGCCCACTTGCCCAGTCAGTGCCACCACTCATATCTGGTGTAACAGTCAGTAGTGCACATTTAAACAAAGAATACAATTTTGACTGTAATACATTGAATAGCAGTTACCTGTCTGCAAGCGTCTGTGTCAGGCCTACAGCGTCTACTCTGCCAACTTCTGCAAGTGCACAGTGCCACTCATATCTGTTGTCACAGTAGCTTGCACGCATAGTACCAATCTGTCAAAACCTGTAATGATGAATGAGGTCTAGAGTAGCCTGGTTCCCTTATCCTCTACAGGTTGAGACCTAATGTTTGGGTGACTCCAGACCAACACATGAGTACAAGCAGCACACAAACTCAAAGCCGCTATCCTCCTCCTGGTCCAGCATCATCAGCCACATCAACCACTGCTGTCCTCCTTGCCCCCTCTCAACCATCCGCCACTCCGTCTCTCGCCTTGAGCAGTTCCTGCTCATCTGCCCATAGTCAGGTGCCTGTAAAGGACATGTTTGAGCGTAAGAAGCTAATGTCACAAAGTGCCCCAAATTTGAAGTGATACGACCAACCGAGCATCTTTTTCCATCTCCCGGTCCCAAAAATCCAGGCCTTATACACGTGCCCTGATAGGTGACGTAACAAGTATTGAACTGATAAGAGTAGTACTTACAAACACGCCACTCCTATCTGGTGGCACCTTTGATTGCACGCGCCGTGCCCCAAAATTGAAGTGATATGACCAAACAAGCATCTTTTTCCATCTCCCGGTTCTAAAAATCCAGGCCTTATACACGCCCCCTGATAGGTGACGTAACAAGTATTAAACTGATAAGAGTAGTACTTACAAACACACCACTCCTATCTGGTGGCACCTATGATTGCACGTGCCGTGCCCCAAAATTGAAGTGATACGACCAACCAAGCATCTTTTTCCATCTCCCGGTTCCAAAAATCCAGGCCTTATACACGTCCCCTGATAGGTGACGTAACAGGTATTAAACTGATAAGAGTAGTACTACTTAACACACCTTATAATAATGCAGAGAGAGGCAACACAGTGAAAGGAGTCTGAAGAAGAGGAGTCAGAGGAGGAAGGTGGCTTTGAGGAGGTGGAAGACCAAATACAGCAGGCGTCCCAGGGCGCTTGTTGTCACCTTTCGGGGACCCTTGGTGGCTGGGTGGAGGAAGAGACCTTCAATTACATCAGTGAGGGCAAGGAACGGGACATGGCTAGCTTGGTATCCAACCTTGTGCAAATGGGGAGTTTGCGGTTGTGCAAATGGACTGTTTGCGGTTGTTTGCTGTGCGTTAAACGGGGAGTTTGGTCTGTCACTGTGAAGCGTGCCTAACCCTAAAACTACCTGATCGATACAACATCATACCTGATGTTTTAAAGCACGTTATTCCAAACAATTTAGGAATGTTAGTTAATTTATGCCCTTTATGGCTTAAAACCAGACTCTGCATCAACTATGTAATTTTCCGTGGGAGTTTTGCCATGGATCCCCCTCCGGCATGCCACAGTCCAGGTGTTAGTCACGTTGAAACAACTTTCTTATCACTATTGTGGCCAGAAAGAGTCCCTGTGGGTTTTAAAATCCGCCTGCCCATTGAAGTCTATGACGGTTCGCCGGTTCGCGAACATTTGCGTCGGTTCGCGTATGCGGTTCACAAACCGAAAATGTTATGTTCGCAACATCACTATCCACAACACAAGCTGAGATCCCGCTGATGATAGCCAGTAAGTGTTAAACAGCTGTATGTGGATAGAATTTTCAGTTTGTGTATAATCCCACCTTGGCTTTGCATAAAAGCTGTGTAATGCAGCAGGCATAAGCTTAAAGGAAGCCATGTTTAGAATGGTTTATGGATTGAAGAGTGCAGCAATTGTGGGCACAGTTGCATGCTCAGCTTCCCACAATGCAGTGTAATAACTATTTTTCTCGGAATTCTGAGCTGGAAACAGTTTTTTTAACTTGTTTTAGACATTCAAATGCGAACACAGATGTACTATTTATTTACTGTACTACTGTACGGCGGAGGGCTTCTATCGCTCTTTTGCCCACTGTATATTAAATTATTGTTGTGGTGATCTATATATATCTATATCTATATCTCTATACCTATATATATATATATATATATATTTTTTTTTATATATATTTTTTTATTTTGAACTTTGTCCCTGCAGATGACCTTATTCTCCTCTCTTGTCTTATCACCTCCTCTCACTCCCTTCTTCAGTAATTTTCTTGTGCTGCTCCTATTCTTTGGAACTCCTTGCCTCTCTCCACTAGACTATCTTCCTTCTTCAAGACCTTCAAAGCTCATTAAAAATGCATCTGTTTAAAGAAGCTCATCACCTTCAGTCTAATATACTCAACTTCACACTCATAATATCACTCACACCCAGAGCCTACAGTGTAACACACAACCCCCACCACGTGCTTGAGCCTATTGCCTTCACACTGCCATCTTACAAAATAAGGTTTTTATTTTTGACTATCCTGTATTCTATTTGACTCTTAAATGAAAACAAATGGACAGAAACAAGGCTGATACCAAATGGATAATTTAATACAGTTTCCTAATACAAAATTATATACAGTATTTATGCTTCCTTAATCAGGTCTTTAATGCTCTAGATCCATGAGCTTTTTTCCGGCTCAGTTAAAACATCTAAGCATATAAATCTCCAGATGACTCTCGGGTATCTAATGTACTTTTGTTCAGTAGTTCAGTCTGTAATCTAGTTTGGCTTCAGTCCTGATAGTAATTACTGTGTTACATCTGACTATTAAATCTGCAAAACTTAATTAGAGCAACAGAATCACACAAGGCTTCCAATTAGCCTGAAAAATGCAAAAAAAAAGATCAAAAACAGAGACCTATAGCAAAAGTCAAGAACAGATGAAGAATTTACAATGAAACTATTTAAACTGCATAACTTAAATACATGATAAGACAATATAAAATATATTTGATCTAGAGTGATCTTGTTTATGAGTACAACACGTCATGAAAATATTATGTTTGTGCATGTAGATATAACCATAATGATCCTTTATTATCATTATAGAGATGGGGAAGATGTGGAGACAGTGACAGATTGTATTTTCCTGGGCTCCAAGATCTCTCCTAAAGGTGACTGCAGCTATGAAATGAAAAGACATCTGCTTCTGGGGAGTAAAGTTATGCCAAGACTGGGCAAGCTATTAAAAAGTAAAGATATATCACTGTCAACAATGGTCCACATAGTTAAAACTATGTTATTCCCATTAGTAACATACAGATGTGAGAGCTGGACTATAAAGAAGGCTGAGCACGAAAGAATTGACATCTTTCAATTGTGGAATTTGAGAAAACTGATTAGAGTCCCTTGGACTGCAAGAATAAACAAACATTTAATACTACAAGGAAAATGAATCCAAACTGTACACTGTAAGGTTTGATCATGAGGTTAAAGCTCAAATATTTTGGGCATATCATGAGAAAAAGTGATCCCCTAGAGACTCTTATGCTGGAAAATATGAAAAGGCACGTGTAAAAGGGGCAGCATAGGCACAGATGGATAGATAAGATTGTTGAAGCAATGAACTAACAGATAAAAAATAGATAAAAAAAATTAGAATACCACTATAATTATAAAATGCATGAATACAAGAATAAAAATAAAACATAAATATGTATAAACAATACATATATATTAGAAATGAAATATAGGTAAATAAAAAGAAAGTAGATACAGAAAAATATATAAGTACTTTAATTAAAAAAATAAAACAACATGGTGAGCAAAATTATTAATATTTAAAATCAATAAATATATTTTGAAAATAAGGACCTAATAAAATAATAAAAAAGTATACTAATGATCGTAAGTCAAAAGTATCACTTTTAAAGCAACTCTATCTTCATTTAAAATGAATATATATACTTAAATAATATGAACATAATACAGTGACTGCAGAAAATAAATACAATAAAAAAAAGTAAGCCAAAAGCACCACTTAAAAATAAAATAATGAGTTTGAAGAGGCGGTCCTAGCCAGCAAGCAGGAAGGTAGCACATTGTGAGAGCTCCGCAGAAACCCTACGTTTTTTAAAGCAAAACTTGCTAAAATGTACTTATTTTGGGGGTCTGAAGGCTCCTTGAAGCCCAACTAACCTCACTGACTGGGGGGGTCTAATTATTTTTGCCCGAATCTCACGACCGTCTATCACACGGCAAGACCCCACCGGAAAGGTTGGGCCGCGCAGTGCAGGAGCTTGACGGAGCCTGTCGGATCCTTCTCCGCTTCCCCCGGGGGGGTGGGTCCGTTTGGCAGGTCAGCCAGGCAGAACTAAGAGGAGAGGCTGCAAGAGAGTCCACTGGCAGGGGCCCCACTGCTACCCGGTGACAGTCTCGGCGGAGTCTCACTGGAGGAAGGAGAGGCCAGAGCGGAGTGTGAGCCGTCGGAAGTGTCGCCGCAGTAGAGTCCGGCGAGGCTGGTGGCCGGTGGGGTGAGTGGCCCGAAAGAGGGGCGAAACAGGGGGGGCGGAGGCCAGGAAGACGGGGGTGATGGCCCAGTGGCCGAAATAAACATCAAGGGTGGCAGAGCCTCGTGTAGGCGGACATTTTTTCCACCAGGTCGCATAGGCCATATAGAACTTAGCCCCCCCAAGACCCCAGAAGACGCAAGCAGACGGGGTTACCCTCAAATGAGCAGGGGGAAGGTAACAGCGGTCCCCAAAAGGAGTCTGGGCAAATATTAATGTGGAGAGGACCTCTGTTTAAGGTCTGTAATCTTGTCATCCCACCTCAAGAAAAGCCAGCGAATCTGCGGCCGCCATTTTGTGGCGTAGAACTCAAAGCCTCCAGCCTGTGAAGCAGGCTCTGCAGGGGTAGGCCTGCCGCAATTTAGAAACACCTGATGGAGGGGCTCCCGCCTCATCTTAATACAGGCTACCCTCTGTAGAAATAGGATTTTATGAAAATCTGAATTCTACTTATTCAGAGGACATTACATTTTGGCTCCTGATTTAACTGCAAGATACAAAGACCTGAAGGGTCATTTCAGCAATACTAGAAAGCTGATGATATTTGCCTGCAGCACATGTGTGTATGAAAAACTGAGTTGCCCCGCTGCCTGGCTGTGAAAGGCTTCATTACACAGTTATTAGTGTGCAAACACTGACACCCAGTGGACATCTCAAGGATTGTGCTTCCCAATCACAATTGATACCAAGCTGAAAGCATTTTCTGACCTATAAAGACCTGTCTCTAATCTTAACTCAGACTCCCTATGCCCAGGGAACACGCATTATACAGTATTTGCGCAAGGAACGGTGGCCGCCGATTCATACATTAAGCGATAAACAAACTGTTCCAAAGCTTCCAGCCATGCTCCCGAGGACCCTGGGCCAGGGTTTACTAACACCTCCTTGGAGCAGACTGTCTGCAGCTCCTATGCAAGCGTAAGGCTGGCAGCTAGTATGCCATCCATGAGTACATAACTATATCTTCACTGCTTTGACCCAATACCTTCAAACCCCGCTAATAAAGTGGACCAGGGCCTCAGAACCAGCGTTTCAACCTCATATAAAGATGGCAAGTCATAGTACAAGCAAAGTACAAAAAAAAACAGTCTGGGAAGGGGATCCAGGAGTTCTACAAACCACCTGACACAAGTCGCAACCCAAATCTGAGTCCCAATCCCGAACAGCCAGAGTCGCCGATCCACGAATCAGCGCAGAGCTCCCAACCAGCTCAAATGGAACTAACTGACGGGACCTTAATTAAAATCAAGCAGATCCTTCAAGCTGAAATCAAACATGCAGTGGATGACCTAAGGTCAGACATCCAATCTCTAAACCAGAGGCTGCAAGGCCTGGAGGAAAGCACTGATAAAATCGCAGTGACCCAAGCGCTTGACAAGCAGGATATCCTACAAAATGCATCTAAGATTCAGTTGTTGGAGGACAAAGTAGAGGACCTGGAGAATAGATCCTGCAGGCATAACATTAGGCTGAGGTGTGCCCCCAATAAAATAACGGACGTTCTACAATATTCTAGAGATGCTATAAGCATGATCCTTCCTTCGGTCGAGGAATCAAACTGGGCAATAGAAAGAGCTCATAGAGCGCTGGGACCAAAACCTACCCAGAGACATCATTATTAGATTTGCCCAGCAAAAGGCTAGAGATTTGATCCTTGCGGAAACCAGACTAAGGAGGGAAATCCTAGGCCCAGACGGCACCAAGATTCAAATCCCTATGGACCTATCCCCTTCAGAAAAGGAGGGAGATGAGACCCACACTGCGAGTGCTCTCCCACTACAAGATAGCATACAAATGGGGGTTCCTTCAAGGTGTTATCGTTTGAGGAAAGCCAAAGCCTTCTGAACAGACTGAAACTCGTGCCTATGGAATTCGAGGAAGAAAATTCCCTCCTTCAGGCGGAAATGAGGCAGGCCAAAAAGGGTCAAGGAATCCCACTGCCACAAAGATCAAAGCCCATTTCCAACCCTATGACGGATATCAAGCACCGTGAGCAGGAACTAGCGGAGGACCCCGTATCCTAACATTTTTCCAAGTCCACACTCTTTTTCCATAATACTCTCTACGCTACAAAGGGAACTTGGGTTCCACCTCGGTATTGCAGAAGGAAAGGCGGACTTCCGGATCCTTTGCACACGCTTGGACATTGCTTGCAAAAAGGGCTCTAATTCAATTCAGTATTGTACCTTTGTTTTTGCTATAGTTTAATTGGTTCATACTGGGGGTGGAGGCCAAGTTTAGCCCGGGGGCAGTTAGCTAGTGCTGGGTTTACTTTTTCACAACCAATCTCTTTAGCCAGCTAGGGGTATTGGGTGGAACCGTAGTACTGTTTTACTAATGTTTTTTTCTATTATTCTCTGTCTCGCTTAACATTATGCATAATTATTAAAGTACTCAGGATGGCTAACCTTATGTAGCTAAGCTCTAGGTTAAGTAGGGGTTTAGAGCTCAAGATACTGTTAGAGCTTTTTTTGGTAGTGTTATTTGATAGTTTTCTCCCTGTTGGGTTAATTTGGGGGGGGTAAGTCGCCTTCCTTTAACCCCAACCTAAAGTCTATGAGTAGTAGTCTGGGGAGGAATTACTGTCATCAATGGTTTACTAATCGGGTACTGTTATGTACTGATGTTGTTTTTTTGTTATTTGCATGTTATTCCACTAGTGCCTGGCGGACTAAGGAATACCTCAAGTCGTTCACGTCTGGGGCGAAGCATGGTGGGCATGTCCCGGGCCGGCTGGCAGTAGGAGCTGAGGCAGAGAGGTCCGTATGGGGTAACGTTCAAGCGACTTTAACACACCTAGATAACAGACCGCCATGACTGATCACTCACACAACATAATAACACATAATGTAAAAGGCTTCAACTCCCCGTTTAAAAGACGTAAAGCCTTCCTCTTTTATAAAAGGATCAAGCCATCTATAATTTTCCTACAGGAAACCCATTTTGCAAGAGACAAAGTACCGAAATTTCTCCACAAGGATTACCCCAATTTCTATACTTGTTCACAGCTCTCCAAGAAAGCAGGTATGGCCATTCTCCTTCACAAAAACCTCCCCTTCAAATTAGAAAAGCAGGAAAAGGATAAGGAGGGTAATTTCCTCATACTCTCAGGTACGATTCTGGATCTTAGGGTCTCCTTGGTGAATTTATATGCCCCCACTGTTAACCCACACAACACTCTTATCAAATTACTGAACCTTCTAAAGCAAGAAGACAGAGGGAAAATTATCATGGGCGGGGACCTGAACTTTCCTAGACAGGTCAGAGACACCTTCATATACTAGAGATGCTAGAAAACTTAACATCATTTATTCCCTACTTAAGGAACTGGAATTAGTAAATGCCTGGAGGGGGTTTCATTCCTCTGAAAGGCAGTATACATTCTTTTCCCCCACCCACAATACCTACTCCAGGATTGACGCTTTGATGATGCACTCATCGCTGTTCAATAACGCGTCAGATGCCCAAATTTTACCCTGCCCATGGTCAGACCACTCGTTAATTTCTTGTAAATTAAGTCTAAACCAAAATAATTCCCACATCCATGCTTGGCGTTTAAACGACAAGCTGATTACCAGTACAGGACCAAAAAGAAGAGGAAATTAACACCTTCTTTGCTCTCAACGATATTCCAGAGACGGAAATAGGATGGTCATGGGTTGCCCACAAGGCCTACATTAGGGGGATAATTATAAAAATATCGGCAGCCCATAGGAAAAAATTACTCAGCAAGGAAAACAAACTTTTTAAGAAATTACAAAATCTAGAAAAGCTAAACCAGAATAAATTCACCAGGGAAACGCAGATTGTATTAAATCGAACCAGAGCAGAATTAGATGCCATATTGGCAGTAAGGACTGAAAAGGCTATCAGAAGAACGAGCCATAAATTTTACTGCCAAATTAATAAGCCCTCGCCCATGTTAGCCAGGAAATTAAACCTGAGACATAATTCTGCGCGTATCCACCAAGTTAGGGATGTTAGAGGGGTAATCACTATGAAACAAGATGAGATCAAAGAAACATTTAGAAATTATTATCAAGACATTTACTCGTCCAAATTGGCGGCCAATAGTTACAAAATACACACATTTCTTAACGCCTATAACCTCTTTTCAGCCACTGAGGAGGATTTAAGTTTATTGAATGCTGAGATCTCAGTAGACAAGATTAGTAAAACAATTAAGACCCTGAAAAAGGGTAAAGCCCCTGGTCCTGACGACTTTACAAATAATTATTAAGCAACTCGCCCCAAAGTTGAAAAAGCTTTTTAAGGATATAATGGAGGGGAAGGCCATGCCTCCCGAGCTCAACCAAGCAAGCTTAATCTTCCTCCCTAAACCGGGCAGAGATCCTCTACTGGTTAAAAACTTCAGACCCATCTCTCTTTTGAATGGAGATGTAAAAATTCTTGGGAAAATTTTGGCCACCAGATTAGCGAACTTCCTACCTAGGCTGATCCATAAGGACCAAGTGGGCTTTATTCCTTATAGACAGGCGGGGGATAATATAAGAAGTCTCCTCAACATATTCCATTTAGCAAAATTAGATGATACCCCTTTATGTACTATAGGACTAGACCTGGAGAAAGCATTTGACTCCATTGAATGGCCATACCTGCATGCCACGCTGACAAAGTTTGGGTTGGTAGGTAACTTTGTGAATGTGGTTAAGTCAACAGGATTAAATGTAGGCCTGCACCAGTTTAAGTGTTGCCTCTTTGCCGATGACATCCTGTGTACACTTACAAACCCACTTCAGTCAATACCAGCCCTGATGGAGTCCTTCGGGGTCATTTTGGGACTCAAAATTAACATGGACAAGATGGAAGTGACCTTGGCACAGACTCCCCAGACTTTAAGGGACACTCTTAAAACTCGACACCCCTTTGCTCGGCCAGAAAAAGATAGAAATTATTTAGGCATCAAGATCACTCCAGAGATCACCGACCTATATCAGTCAAACTATATACCGTTATACAAGACCCTGAACCAGGACTTGTTGAAATGGAATAAATATAATCTCTCATGGTCGGGGAGGATTAATGCAATAAAAATGAATATTCTCCCCAGGATTCTGTACTTTTTCAGGACTCTGTACAGTTTTCAAAATGCAATATTCAGATTTATATGGAACTACAAGCGCCCAAGAATAAGGAAATCCATTATGATGAGGAATAGGTCTTCCGGAGGATTGGGATGTCCCGACCTCCTCAAATATTTCAGGGCAGCCCAGATTTCTTTCTTACCCCAGGCACATTCGGCAGAGCATCAGCCACTTTGGGTTTTTGTAGAAAACTACCAAATTATACCATTCAAATGGGATACTTTAATATGGGATCCATCTTCCTGGTTACCCCCTGATCTGGCCCGAAACAACCCGATGATAGCATTAACACTGAATGAATGGGAAAGAGCCAACACTAATAGACAGTTAAGTCCCAATATTTCCTATGCAACCACAACACTCCCTTCCCCAAGCACTCTGGATGAGATGGGCTCGCTATCCAAAGACTGGTGTACCTCAAGAAAGCTAGATAGGTTTGAAAGCTGGGTTAGAGATGGTACAGTGCAAAGTAATGAGAGATTTATAGATACACACAATCTTCCGCCCAGAGAATACTTCAACTACAATAAAATTCGACATAATGTCTCCACTAAACTTCGTAAATGGGGCCCGCCCAGTTCAACTTGGTTCACACTAATCTGTAATAAAGCCCCATTCACTAGGGGAATATTGGGGGAATTGTACGCAATATTCAACTCAAGTGACATGGCTAGCAAACCTAAACACATTAAGCAGTGGGAACTGGATATGGGAGAGGAATGGGACATGAGCAAGTAGTAGAATTGACAAAGGGGTCCAGGTATTTTAGTCATTTGGAAACATCAACCAAAGTACTATTTAGATCCTACTACACACCAGATAGGTTACACAAAATGGACCCTAAAGTCTCTCCCGAGTGCTTCAGAGGCTGCATCACAGGGGGATCCTTCCGCCATATTTGGTGGGACTACCCAATTGCCCAATCAATGTGGACAAAGGTGGCCGATCTGGTCTCTAATACACTAAAAACGAAAATACTACCCAATATGGGACTGTGTCTACTGGGGCTACCGGTAGAAAATGTACGTGTACATCAGAATAAATGGCTTCAATTTGTCATGCTGGCGGCAAAGAGCAGTCTGGCCGGGAACTGGCGGAAGACATCACTTGATATCCACTCTGTTATTCACAAAATTAACTTTATTATGACTTATGAACATATGACGGCTACACTAAACGATACAGTGGATATTTATAAAGAAATATGGGGTGACTGGAGCTTGACGGAACACTCATTCCAGATACATTGACAGTAGTGCTCTGATCATGAGGGGGAGGCAGTTAGGTGCTGGGGCGGTCTGGGACAGAGCTCTATATGGTACCTCCTTAGAGGACACTTCAGGTAATAAGTAAAATCTATATTATGAAGTTTTGAAAGGCACATGTTAATTTATGACAAGTTTTATTTTAGTTATGTTAATATAAATCAAATGACCAGAGCAGGTTATCTAACGGATGTTAGACATATTTAGTGCACTGATTTGCGGATAAACTATCTAACCAGTTCTAGGTTGTTTTCATAGACTGTTTTAATAATAGAAAAAGGAAAATGGTAGCGGTTGACACACGGTGACATGTATATTTTGTTCAAGGCAAATAGGAAAGTGTAATAAGATTACCATTGCGTGTGAGGGGGGCCTGCGTGTCACTCCTTGTTTACAAAGGTGCTTGTCCTATGTTTGTGTCAATAAAATTTATGAAGAAAAATAAAATAATAATAAATACACTCTGGAATACAAAGAGTTAACTAATTGCCAAAGAAACTCTAAATAGCTCTACAGAGAAGGCAGCGTTGTGCCCCTGATGAGAAAGAGACTGATAGAGCCTCACGAAACGCGCATCGGGGGATTGAGACATCAACAGCCAGCGAGATCACATCGCAGACCACGCTAGCATAGCGTGAAGCAGGATAGACATAACTTTATAGCTCCAGGACTATTACAAACGTATAAGGAAGATAGGAAACCAATATTTTTACTACAAAGTTATAATCAAACATAGAAATAGCAGAGTAATATATAAGAGGAAGAAAACTGCAAGTAAGCAAAGGAAAAGGAGTGAAAGCAAATAACAGAAGGAAAAGGAGGATACAACCTCCTTAAAAAAAACAATAGACAGAAGCATTAATGAAATACACAGCATAAGATACAGCATAGAATCTGAGTTTATGAATTCCACAAATCGGACAGTACTAGCACTTTAAATTAAAGGGTAAGTAATGACTGTGACAAATTAACAGTCACAAGTTATAAAAAGATGAAAGGATTATAAAGGAAAAATCCTATCTTATGTAAAATAAAAATCAGGGCTACTGAGGATTTGATAAAAGAAAAATAACAAGAAATAAAACACAAATACAGTTGAATAGAAAAACTAAATATTTTATCGACTGGAGCATAACAAAGTAATTAAACAAAAAAAAGCTGTGATCAAAGCAAAGAATATAATAATAACATAAATAAAAATAAAACATAAAACTTAGATAAACCTTTAATAATTTGCTGGACGTCATAAAACCCCAAAGGATTAAAAACCTTGAGTTTAACATCAATGATTAATCGTTGCATTTTTTTAACAATATTTTAAATGTATAAATAAAGTTTGGAATTTTTAAAAATCAGTATGTGGCAATAACAATTAAAATAAAGGCCACATAAAGGGTGCTTCTGTACAACCTAGGTTGGTTGTTCCTAACTAGGATCCACAGGACATTTTTTTTGAGCATTATAAATCCCCAGGAAATCTCAAATATTCTGATTCCTTTTGCTTGACTTGTATGGCTGACATCATCATTTAGCAGGTCACACATCATCCTATTGTTCTTGATTGATTTACCAATACATCTTTATCCTTCTTCTACTTGATCCATGGTGTTTCTTGTCCTACATCTCTATCAACTTTCATTAGTTTCTGCTGGTTACTCAAGATGCTCATTAATTTACTGATACAAAGAGAGATTATTACACAATTGTTGTAGACAATATAGTTGACCATAAGCCAACTCTATTGTTACCAAAAATAATGTCATATTTAGAAGTTACTCTATGTATTGGTATCCAAAGTTATAGTGGCCTCTCCATATTGGTAATTGAGTTACAAAGAGAGAAACTTACAAATGAGTGTTTTAGGTTTTTTTCACTAATAAGAACATGATAAAATGATTGAAGGGACTAGACTTTGTAATATTTCCCCCCCCCCCCCAGAAAATTCAGGTTCCTGATCTGTTCCCTCTGTGGAATTTGAGCTATGCAGATCAGCTCAGGGGGATAGGGGGATTATTGTGTGCAGTGATCCAAACAAATAAATATTTAACCCTTACCATATCTATCTGTGCAGGTATGGAATAGTGGTACTCATTTAAAACAGAAAATCTATAGATTAACTGGTCTGTGCAATGTAACCACAATCCAAGGGAAAGCTGTGTTATCAATCAAAGCCTTCCCCATAGAGCTTCACGCAGCGCTAATTACTCATGTAACAGCCAAAGGGAAGAATACATTTTATTTAAGTTTTAAAACTTAATACTTTTTAGTTGTTATTAGTGTATTTAAATAATGCATAATTTTAACATACAATCTTGTTCTCATTCACAACATGAAGAGTACTTACAGTGAGTTCAGTGACCCTTTAATGCAAGACATGCTCCACACCCCTAATACCATAACACAAACTCGGTTTATATAAGATAAGTCACTGCAGGAATCTGAACAACACTGCTAAGTGGGTGCCATGTAGGAGCAAGCCCAGATGACTATCTTCAAAGTATTGTTTTGCAACCTCTAATTTATCAAAGCTTTAAAAAAGAAGTTCAGAAACATGATTTTTAATGGCAGATAACAACCAAGAGCACACAATCTGTGTAAATAACTTAGTTCATCCTCAGGAAAACCTTATGACTTTGGACTCTTTCCAGCATCTTAGTTGCACAAAATAATCCTCTGTATATTTTCACCTTAAATTTTTAGGAATAACATAACCTCCTTTCTTTACAGCAATCAGATGCCAAACTGATCAAAAGAGCTGCAATTCCCTGGAAGTGCCTCAGATTAGGAAGGTGTACATGGCATGTACATAGGCTCCAAGGTCTCTGCAGATGGTGAATGCAGCCATGACATTCAATTATGTTTACTTCTGGGGAGAAAAGTTATGGCATGTCTGGACAAGCTATTAAAAGGCAAAGCTATAAAATTAGCAACAAAGCTCTGCATAGTGAGAACTGTGGTATTCCCAGTAGTAACATAGGGATGTGAGCGCTGAACCATAAATAAGTCTGTAGAGCTATAGAACTGATGCCTTTGAATTGTGGTGTTGGTAAAAACTGCTTAGACTGCAAGAAGATCCAATTAATCAATACTACCGAAAATATTCAGCCAAATGGTTCACTGAAATGTTTGACCATGAGGTTAATGCTCCAACATTTTGGCTATATCATGAGAAGACAGGATTCCCTAGAGAAGACTCTGATGCTGTAAAAGATTAAGGGCACACAAAGAAGGTGACAGCAAAGGTGAAGTTGGATGGATGAGACCATTAAAGAAAGGGGCATGAGCTTGATGGAGCTCAGAGGTGCTGACATGTACCTGGCATGCTGCGGTTCATGGAGAGTTGGATATGACTGAATGACTAAACAACAACAACATGGTATGCATTTTTAAAGCAAACATTTTATGGAAAATGATCTATTGTTCCTACATGTCATGTTTTCTGCCATTTTGAGTATCCATGATGTAGGATTTTTGATCCATTCCAACCTATTCAGTCACTGACAATCTCCCTACCATCAATTGTTTACACAAGTTATCCACAATCGTAATTAAGTTATCCACAATCGTAATTAAGTTTTCCACAATCGTAATTAAGAGGTTTGGCATTACCAGTTTCTAGAACAAATTACTGATTAAACAGAATTTAGTTGTAGTGATATACTTTAGTTGACCAATAAAAAGTCCCTCTGGTGAAGTGACATTATATAAGTGACAATATTCATTGGTTTGCTGAGATATAATTAAAAGATGTTACATTGTTTTTTGTTACATTCCCTGCCAGGTTTTGATTACATTTAATTAGTAAACTTCACAAAATGTATCAGTTGAGATACAGTATATTATTCCCTATTCAGTGAATCGTTGCTAATTGAATATAAATTGATCTGAAAAAAAAGTCAGTGGACGCTATTTATTCCAGTAATATTGTGTATTTGAGCCCATTTATGTCCAGTGCACAGGAAAAATGTTAAGGTTCGATGACCCATGATGAAACAGCTGGGTCAGGTGACTGTGTGCAATGACCTTGGTTGGTAAGCTAAGGTGGCTAAAGGGACTCTAAATCACCCCTAAATAAAGTTGTTTTGGGTTATACTGATCGACTCTAAATATTTCAGAAAATATTTACTGTAAAGACAAACTCGTTTTTTTTATTATTATTCTTTAAAATAAAGTCATCTTCCTCTTGGGGTGACACAGTCCCTTTAATCACTAAAGAGCTCTGCAGAAGGCAGAAAGCAAATATTTGTCTAAAATAAGGGGGGGGGAGATTTCCTTAACCTCTTGCTAAAGACTCACTACTCTGTTAACCCTTTGCTGTTGGAGTCTTGCAAAACCTTATTCACATACATTACTATTTTTTGTTTATGATTTAGATTTTATTTTTTTTCTAAAAGAGTTCAATTGGACCATTTTTTACCTTGATTTATATCACCTCTCTGTCTGTAACACAAGATAACTGCAAAGCTCACAAAGCTCACACAGGAGTTCTTAACCGGGGTTACTATACCCCTTGGAGGTATGAGAACCAAATGCTGAGGGTATGGGACTCAATCTCTGGGTAGTGGTATTTATTTTATTTAATGTATTAATTTATGCTTGGGTAGTATGTGAAAGGAACATCATAGAATCTTTGAGAGTTCTTTTTTCCTTTTACAGATTTTCTGCAAAATGTCGTCTGTCAAAATAAGGAAGTGGATTGATTCATATGTTGGTTTTGGCTTCACCTGTGTGACAAAAAGAGATGGATCTGAAAGACCCCAGTGCATGATTTCTAATTTGGTAATGAGCAATGGAAATTTGAAGCCATCAGGATTTAGGGAACATCTCAAAAGCACAGTAATCATGTTGGTACATCGATTGATGCTCTTAAGTTGAGAAGAGTTCATTATGATCAGAAGGCAACTCTTTTATCATATGGGTTTTCTGCTCCTGGAAAACCTCTTTTGGAAGCCTCCTACAAAGTTTTATACATTATTGTCAAAGAAAAGAAGCCTCACACGATTGGGGTGGCCATTGTGAAACCTTGTGCACTGGAGATGGCAAAAATTATGCTTGGAGAGGATGCAGCAAAGCAATTAAGTCAGGTGTCCTTGACCAACGACACTGTACACCAGAGAATTAAAGACATGAGTTAGGACATAATAACCCAAGTTGTCAGCGAGATTAAACAAAGTCCTGCAAAAATCAGCATGCAGATCAATGAATCAACTGACGTTCCAAACCACAGTCAATTGCTTGTATTTGTACGCTATGTACATGAAAAGAACATCAAGGAAGAGTTTTTATTCTGTGAACGACTCAAAACAACAACCATGATTGGCAAAAAATCTGGATTTGTTGCTATAGTCAAGTAAAAAGCTCCACATGTGCTCACCACACACTGTGTCCTACATCTCCAAGCTCTGGCATCCAAAACATTGCCAAGGAAACTTAAAGAACTGATGGGAATAGTTGTGCAAAAAGTCAACTTTAGTGGTAGACGTGCATTGAATCATCAATTATTTCAAAAAGTCT
Source organism: Discoglossus pictus (assembly GCA_027410445.1). Classification (NCBI taxonomy): domain Eukaryota; kingdom Metazoa; phylum Chordata; class Amphibia; order Anura; family Alytidae; genus Discoglossus; species Discoglossus pictus. The sequence continues at coordinate 98,606,206 of CM050169.1, forward strand.
GTGATTAAATTGGAGCGGAACACAGTGTGTTACTGTACCAGACAGAGGTGCGTTGGCTGAGTCATGGCCGTGTTTTCGCGCGTTTAGTAGAACTTCGGAATTAACTTCTCAAATTCCTCAAGCATCAACAATCTCCCCTAGCGGATAATTTTGAAGATGAACATTGTATTGTTAGCATGGGATATTTGGCTGATATTTTCAGTCTCCTCAATGATTTGAACATATCAATGCAGGGAAGGGGTGTGGATATTATTCAAGCCAGGGAAAAAGATGTCGCATTTACAAGGAAATTGCCTATCTGGAGTTGCCGTGTTTAAAGCGGAAACCTGGCTATCTTTCCAATCCTTGACAATATCCTTATTGCAGATGTTAAAACACTACCTGTAGAAATAATTCAAGAATCATTTGGAAGTACTAAGTACAAATGTGGAGGGTTACTTTACAGATATTGATGATCTTAGCATGGAATCCGTTTGGATACAAAACCCTTTCTCGTTTGATATATCGAGATTGAGTGATAACGATTCAGCAAAGGATGATTTCATTGACTTCCAAGAAGACCCAAGAATGAAAGCTAATTTAAAAAGGGCTGGGGTGGATGTCAAGCTGTTTTGATAAGAGCAAATCCTAGCTTACCAAATCTTGGCAATGAAGGCAATGAATGCTTTGGTTCCCTTCACAACTATGTATCTCTGTGAAACAGGATTCTCTGCATTATTTAATTTAAAAACAAGGGGAAAAATCGACTTGCTATGTCAGATGACATGCAAGTAGTTTTGTCAGTAAATGTCCCCCGATTCCATGATTTGATTGCACAAAAACAACAGCACATATCTCACTAGATTAGTAAAAGTCTGTGTTATGTAGTCAAGATATTGAAAAAACTTGCACATTTAAGTTTGTTTTCTTCTTTTATGTAATACTCAACTGTAAGAAGTAAAATTATTAGTTTATAATCTGAAACAGGTGAAACTAAGTTGTATTGTAAAACAGTTTGTATATTTCTCATTTCTAATTTTTTTAATTTTGCTTTATGTAAATAAATATGATAAAGTTATCAATACTTATGATTTTATTTCATGTTCTCTTCCTAGCTATCCATATCTAAAGTACAGTAAATTAAAGCTATTTGGAAGTCATACTGGCAACTAATATAAGGAATGGTGATGATTATTTCGACAGTCAAGTTAAGGGGTATGGGACCATATTGGACAATCCATTGGGGGTCTGGAGTCATCAAATGATTAAGAATCCATGCACTAGAGTGTTCCAGTCCCAACATACCAGGCAATTCTACCCTGAACAGGAGAAAAAGCAAACCCCAGACGCACGTTTCAGACTCCAAGATGTCTGCAGATGGTGACTGTAGCCATATAATTAAAAGAGGTTTGCTTCTGGGGAGGAAAGCTTTAGAAAGTCTGGACATGATTTTTAAAAAGCAAAGATTTTACATTTTCAACAAAGGTCCGCTTAGTTAGAACTCTGGTATTCCCAGTAGTAATATAAGGATGTAAAAGGTGGACCATCTGAGCACCGTAGTATAGACACCTTTGAATTGTGGTGTTGGAGAAAACTGCTTAGAGCACCTTGGACTGCAAGAAGATACAATTAATCAATATTACAGGAAATTAAGCCAAACGGTTCACTGGAAGATTTGTTCATGAGACTAAAGCTCAAATATTTGGCCACATCAAGAGAAGACAAAGGGCCTGATTCAATTGCAAGCCCGCATCTCACGAGATGTAGGCCATATGTCTGCGGGTGTGCTGCGGGCTCCCATTCCTCTCCGATTCCGGAGCTTTTCAATTGATCAAGGCCGCAAGTTACTGGCCCAAAGCCGATTTCGGAAACCATGCACTGGTTCGGGTGGGAACATGATCAATTAATCAAGACCATAACCTCCCATTTCAAATCAGCCAATAGAAAATGAGACATGAGTCATTATTAGGGCAGTAAAACATGGAGGTTACATGTCAATCAATTAGGTTCCGGGGTCCAATATGCAATCAGACTGGCAAACCCTCAAAACAAAGAATTATGAAAAGTACTGCAAAACCGCAAAATACAGAAATATGAAAATGAATGCCAATACTGTTCTAGTCCATGTGGGTGGCCTGATATGTATTAACTCATTGATTCCCACGATCGATATAACCCAGAAATGAAACATAAAAATGAATTTTATATACTGCCGATTTGCAAGCTTGAGACTGTTGTGTAATTAATTCTGTCTTTCATCACATTCCCTGTTATTTACAGTGTAGTATTGATTTTTTATATGCATTTACAGTGCAACGAACATGTGTTTAACCCCCTTGCGAGTCCTCTCTATCACTCGTAGGATTTTCTCCTCCATTTGCTGTTTACAAGTGTAAAACCATTTGCGGGCTTCGGGAATTGGAGCAACTGAATAGCGATTTGCGATTTTTGTGATCGTAACTCTTGGGAAAGTGAAAGATCAAAGGCTTTGGGAGGTTGTAAGTTCCGGATTTAACCATCTCAAAGTTTTTAAGACTGTAACTCGTAACCTGTTTGAATTAACTTGCGGCCTCCTTTACGGGCTACAGTAACTTGCAATAGCTCAATTGAAGTGGGCTCAGAATTTCTTAGAGAAGACTCTGATGCTGGGAAAGATTGAAGGCACACAAAGCATGCGGCGGCAGAGTTGGATAGATGAGATCATTAAAGCTGATGGACCTCAGTGGAGCAAAGACTGAAAGATGTGCCTGGCGTGTTCTGGTCCATATGGTCACGGAGAGTCTGACATGACTAAACAACTAACTTTACCTTTAACTCCAATCATATTATATTTTAAAAACTTACAAAATTCAACTGAAAATGCCTTAAAATGTCTTTGATGAGTAGATAAGTATTATTACTACACAGTCATGGATGCTTCCTTTGTAAAATCCCTAAATGCCCCTGTGTAAAATAGCTGTAACAGCACATTGTCATCTCCTAATTTATACTACCCAGCTCTGTATACTCTTGGCTCTGTATTTTATTAATGTTGGATTTCTGTCCTTAGCCAAAACAGCCAAAATATAAATCCCTCATGGAATATTTCAACCTCAACACTTTATATATTGGCAGTGGAATTTGTGTTACTTTATTGCAGTGCTTTAAAATGTACTACGTGGCAAATATCCCATTTATTAGGAACCAGTGACTTATTTTTGTTATGCCATTTTCAAGGCTATAAATTGTAATTCTGGCAACTATGATATACATTATAATTCTAAATAAAGAGAGAGAGAGAAAGCAGCAAATATTTTCCAAGCTTAACTTTATTGATAAGGCAGAAAATGCCTATATATATATATATATATATATATATATATATATATATATATATATATATATATATATATATATATATGTATATATATATATATACATACCGTATGCCAAAATATGCCTATAAGTACATCTTAGACCTTATAATTGGTCTATCCCCATTAGCTCAGATATGTAGGTGCCCACAATATTAAGTTGTTCACTATCACATTTGTAGGCTGCCTGTACTTTTAAATACATCTGCATGTAGTGGAAAGTAATAGTAATTAGCCCAAACACAAAAAAATGTATAAAACACAATCTGCACCCATTAAAAGCAATTTACATCACCTATACATCTGCTTGTTATATCAATATATCCATCTGAGTGACAATCAAATATAGCATAAATCAAAGCATATAATAGACAATAACTATATCTGTACATTACACTGGGTGCTCAAAAACCTGTATTTCCTTGGGGTATTGCAACCTTAGCGTCAACCCGCAAAAAGAGTGGAAGTCTAGTATCTCTTGTTCCCCCTCGGATCAACCGAAGCAGGCGTCTGACATCATCATTCGGCGACCCCTAGTGTCAGGCAAGCCCAAACGCGTGCGTATCATTGCCTCAGTGGGCTGTAATTACAGACAGACACCATGAACGCGACACACACCATAGCCCTACAGAGTCTGTGTCTGACTACGCTACAGTAGGCAGACCCATACAGGGACTAATTGTTTTGTTTTATGCAGTAAAAACAGAGCTTAATAAAATAAAGTACATAAAAATAAATAGATAAAAAGTTATAATACATAACTAGCCAAATCCACGTACTATCCATATCCCTTTAACAAGCACCATGAGGCTTTGCATCCAAGGCAATACAATGTTGCCAGTTTAATCAGCTTTCATGAACTTCATACATGAAAATAATTGTATTTATTACTACTGTTTTTGCTAGATGATAAAAGGAAAGAGGCCATTTGCTAATCCCCATTGAGTACTTAAAACCCTAGGTCCAGGTCTTCTTGATCCTGTGGTAAACCAAACTCAGAATCACCGAAATGTAACGAGTCTGGAAAATGAGCATTAAATGAAGTGACTATCACAAAGATTAATAGCAGATCTGAGAGCTGTGGTTATGTTGGCAGCTCTGCACCAGCTTGTCCTCCCCCTGAGCTGGGACGCTGGCTTCCTTCTTGGCCAGACCTCCTGGATGGTTTCAGAAGTGAGATATATCCTATCAGTGCCCGGATTAGACAACTCATGAGAAACAATCAATCAGTGTTTTAAACAGGTCCAAAAAACATTGGCATCAAAATCTGAACATTTTCCAGTAGAAACCTGCTCCTGAGCATCCAGTCTGTGCAGATTCTATGATATCTAACAACTGGACAGGCCGGTACAATATGTACAGTATATATATATATATATATATATATATATATATATATATATATATATATATATATATATATCTACAGTATGTATAAATCTATATAAATATATATATATATATATATAAATAAATATATATCTACAGAATAAATATATATATATATATATATATATATATATATATATATATATATATATATATATATATATAAATATATATATATATATATATATATATATATATATATCTCAATATATACATATATATATATATATATATATATATATAAATAAATAAATAAAAAAAATTAAATAAAATATATATATATATACATATATATATATATATATATATATATATATATATATATAAATATATATATATATATATATATATATATATATATATATATATATATATATATATATATATATATATATAGTTATGTGTATGTACATGGGATGAGATTCCCACTACGAGTGTCTCATGCAGTGGTGGTGTGCGGTACTTCCAGTGGGGGCTGTGATGGCTTGGGCCAAAGTGGATGTCCCTGTTGCATTGCACCATCTGCACCACTAGTAAATTCGCCTTTGAGAATACATTTAAACGCACTGATTGATAATATTTTTCAACACTAAATCAGTGGAGATGTAAATTGAATAAAGTTGGCAACTGGATCAATATATTACATTATTTAGATCTAGACATAACCCAGTAATATACAGGTACATATTTACATTATAAAGCTGTCTCTTTTTGACTGCCCTACATATAACCAGAGCCAGATCTACATTTCTGGTGCCCCTAGGCACTGAATGTTAAGCCGCCCCCTTGTGGCCCACTGGTTTTATTCTGCATGCAGTGCCCATGCAGCAAACTTTGATTTGTGTGCAGGCACGCTCCACTGTCCTCCACATGTGCAAACACTTGCTGCTGTCAACACCCTCAAAACATTGGAAGGTGAGTTTGATCTTATGTAGCCCATAAATGTTGGTCATGGCAGATGAATATTATTGATTAAGAAAGATTTGTCCAAATAGATAAATGTCTGAGCACTTTATCTGACAGTAGTTTTCTTGCCGTTCTTCATTTATTTCTGAGAGCTAAAAGAGAAACACACACATTTCCAAACCGTCCTTTTTATCTGTTCTGTGTTTAGTCTTCTGTGAAATTGTTTGCTTGGTTTAGACTGATTTAATTTGGTTTGAGAGCAGATTGCCAGCCTTTGCATCCTCTGTTACCTGGTCATTACCACTCTGTCAGATGTTTCCTCTGCTCACACTCCTGTAGATAAATCATTTTTATTGTTCTCTCCCAGATAATATTACTTTATGTATAAACATTTTCTTATTAGGGACAAAGAGACCCAAACCACCTTTAAGCGCATTTGACTATTTGATTGTTTTTGTCTTTGTAAACAAAACACTGAGAGTATAGAACGGAAGAACTTAAACCAGGGTAAGGTTGAGCAGGTATAAGAAGGACAAGGAGCAACTTTCGGACTTGAGATTATAAGGAACAATTTGGCGAGTGGTTAACATGTTAATGAGCGATCTCAGGCTTACAAGAAGCTCACATGAAAGAAACAGATAAGGGCCAAACGCTAATCCCTGAAAAAAACAATAGCAAGAGCTGTAGTGGCACAAAAAATTCTACCTAGAAATGTTAATCACCCATCCCTATAACATTAGAACTCTTATGGGTGGCCTCTACGAGTCACTACTACGAGTGAACTTCATGACAAAGCCAAAAAGCAAGGAAAAATCTCCATTGATTTTTGTACTGACAAATTATGAGTTACTCCCTGACACAAAATAGGATTTTACAGATCACTCAATCACACAATATTTAATTAATTCTCACAATAAAGCTCACAGACCTCCATATAACTACAAGAGCTGATGTTTAGTGGAAAGAGTAAAACATAAAATCTTCAGTCGAATGTAGTATTATTAGGAGTCCAACTGTTATGTGATTTATTTTATTTTAAGTATTAAAATATCACATATAATAGTTGTTGAATCATTGTCACGCAAAGCGAGGGATGCAGTTCAGACCACAAATGTGGACTCTCGCAAAGTGAGGGGACGCATTTGCGGAGGTGGAGGCTCCCACGTCGGCTGCAGTGAGCCAAAGGCTCATTGCAGGCCGCAAATGCGGACCCTCACAAAGCGAGGCTCTACGGCGCCTCACAAGTGGTTACAAACACCCACAGAAGCGGGACTTTGAAAAATGCATCTAACACGCAATCACTAAATACGGACTTATCCCCAAAAAATACGAGCCGCGGGACTTAGAAAAAAAAACATTACAAACTCGCAAAAACACGACCTTAGCGGCCGAACTGCGCTCACCTGAAAACATAAAAAAAAACAATAAATACATACACAAATTACATTAAAAGCTTACCCACAGCAAGGGGGGGGGGGGCACCCAGTACCTCGGCAAGTGAAGTTACACCTCAATTTAAGTCCAAATTACAGAGTTTAGACACACGAAAATCCCCTAAGCAATGGCCACCGAAAAAAAAGAAAACAAGGCTACAGAACCCTAAAACACCACCAAGCACATAAGGCTTTTAAAAAAAAACGTATGAGGTACAAGATACATAGGTAAAGTATATTAATTTATTAATTATTTATTTTGCATACAAAAATACATATACACAAAAAAAACAAAAAAACACTATTGCAGTAGACAAAAAAGCCATTTACCTCGCACCTTGCAATGAGCGCCAACGCTGCTCATAGCACACAAACTACCGCAGGGGACAGCCTTGCAATTAGCGCAAAAAGCAGATCAGCACCGATCTTACAATGACAGCAAAAGCGCCTGTGATAAAAAAAAGTACAACAACTAAGAGCCTTGCGATGAGCGCCGAAGGCGCTTTTTGCAAGCCATGCGATGAGCACCAAAGGCGCTCAGAGCGAGGCTCGCAATGAGTGCCGAAGGATCTCAGATCACCCAAAAAATGAATGTCTATGGCAAACAGCATTACCTGCCTTACAATTTTATTGCCCCTTCATTTTTGACGGGCAAGTCGCTAGTTGGTACATAAATACTGTAATACCAATGAAATGTATCACTAATTGCTTGCACTGTACGCTCTCAGGATGACAGGTCCCTCTTGCTCCTGTATTGTTATTGGTATTTTCAGTCACATATTCTGTTCTTCTCCTTTGGATAGTACTACAGAATATGCTAGTGCTTTAGAAATAATGTAAAATATAGAAGGGAATAGGAGGAGAGCAAAAAGGGTTGACTATTGTAGAATGAAAAAACTGTGTGTTATATGCTTAAAAAAACAAAGCCAGTTCTATCAGCAAACAATGACAGAACATGAGCTAATACATGATTTGTCCAGAAGAGACTTCTTGATGTTGAAGGTAATAAAAAGTGTATAAATATGCTAGTGCTGTAGAAATGAAATACAATATATAATAATATTATTAAAATTAACAGGATTTCATTTCCCCTGTCTAATTATGCTATTAGTCACACTCACAGCTTTTTTTATATATTTTTGTTGTTCAGTCGTTCAGTCATGGCTGACTTACCATGACCCTATTGATCACAACACACCAGGCACATCTACCGTAATTTCTCTGGTCGCACTTATCCATAAGATTATCTTGGCAAACACACTAGAGTGATTGGCCTGTTCCTTTTTTAGTGGACCACAATTTGTCTGACCTCTCTACTATGACCAGTCCATCTTGGGTGACCCTAAATGGTATAGCTCACAGCTTCATTGAAGTACATAAGCCCCTTCGCCATGACAAGGTAACAATCCAAATGGGGGCTTTATATATATATATATATATATATATATATATATATATATATATATATATATATATACAGTATATATATATATATATATATACAGTATATATATATATATATATATTTTTTTTTTTTTTTTTTTTTTCATACAGTGGTTCTTTATGTCTTGATACAAATATGGCCTTAACCTGTTTAAAGTGCTATTACACATTAGTAAAATGCAATATGTCGGTAAAGTTTGTATAACTTTAACACCATTAGCATTATTAATGAGATTTCCCCATTATGGGGATGGGTTACTGATATGTTGATTGTCCAGCTGGAACATTATTCTGTCCAATTAAAGGGCGGTTTACGTCACTAAATGTGTGAAAAACACAAAAAACACACAAAAAATCCTATAAAAAACATCACCCACAGGGCATCTGTGAGAGAGGTTGCACATGAATTGAAGTCAAATTTTACGAATTTCGGAACTTACAAGTTGGCAATACAAGAAAAAAAATGGCGGCAGAAAAAAAAGAAAACAAGGCCAAGCATGTCAAATAAAAAACATACTGGGAACACTTACTCAAACTCGGTAACACTTCATGCGGCACGTACTGTCACAACCTACAATGATGATGGAGTATAGGGGATCCTAGTCCTCTTATCTCCTGTAGGTTTTAGACCTAAGATTTGGGTGACTCAGACCAATGGACCTTCTTTGCGGATGCAAGAGCATAAGTCCCAGCTTAAGGTAGTGTGCGCTGGGAACCCTGGAAGGAAGTCAGAAACGATCTCCTCTGCCAGCATATGCCCTTGGGTCAATAATACACCTGCACACAAAGTCTTGATGAAAATTATGAACCATGTTTTATTTTAGAACAGCATATTTAACCACATCACACAAGAATGGGGGAAGTGGCTACCGTTAGCCAGCCCCAAATGACGTCTGGCCAATCATGAAGGGGAACTGTGTGTGAACCAATAGTCCCCTCCCAGGTCCGCCCACTAGGCGAGGCCAACTAATTCATTTGTGTTTTGACTCTCCAGGGCAAAGCATACGTTGGTTCTCTTGTGCCCATGAGAAGCCTTCAGGCCATCCCATTGTTTCTGGGTGCCTGCCTGTCTGCTCTCCAGCTGTGAGCTTCCCATTGTTAGTTCTATGCTGGATACTTAGCTAATGGGATTAAAAGGCCTTTGGGAACAAAGGAGGCGTGGCTGTATTCAATGGCTTCCCCTCTACAATATAATGACATACTAATATAATACCATACATTCATATTTACAAATACAACACACAATGTTTCACACACATAGAACCAACACATCCCACCAGCTCCCTCACATGACACCCATTACAATGAGCCTAAACATGGAAGGGATGGGGATATGCTAAGGGGTAAACTTATACTACTTTATCCCCTAGACCACAACACAACAATATATCCATAACAAGTGGGCCCCAAACCTTTTGTTCCTCCCCATGGCAACAGCATGTGGAAGACCACCCAGCCCAAAATGGCCACCGCTGCCAGTCACAAAATGGCCCCAGCATAGTTCACACCAAATCCAATATGGCCACTGGCTGATTCATGATACGTACCACACATCTTGGGGCGCGTAGCACATACAAAATCTAAGCCATTTTCTATGGAAGAAGTAAGTACCTTGCACGAAATGGCGGCTACAAAGCAAATTGACGGCTGGAACGCAAATAGTGCATGTGCATTGCGTTATAACAGTTACTACTTCATCTCACACTCTTTAAATACTGCAAACTTTCTAGAATTTTCTCCATTTCTCCTCAGGTGATGAACACTGTGACTGTACATTTCACTGGTGGTGTTACTTCTGGAGCAACTTGATTATCACGTTAGAAGTTTAAAAACAGCAAATTACAGCAAATAGGTAATTACAACAAAAAAAATATATAGTTTGAAATATTGCCAATAACAACATTATTCATGTACAGTAACATTGAAAAGATATATACATTTTCAGAATTAATTAATAAATTAATAATTTAAAAAAAAACTTTCCTTTTAAATATTGTCAAAAACAACAATATAAATATACAGAAGCAATTAGAAGACATTATTCATGTATAGTAAGGTTTAAAAGACAGATAAATATTTAGCTTGGGTAAAATGGTGTCAATTTAAAAATAAGAAAAAAGGAGCAATTTAAACCAAAAAATAGCATTTGTTAAGACATTTTTGAAAACATAATTTATGCTTTTAACAAAAAATAATATTCATATTTACAGTGGATTTCAACATTTCCATTTTTTCTCATTTTTCAACAGACTCTGCCTGAACAGTGTCACTAATTTGCAGCACTGCGCAGTGTAACAAACTCTGCAGAAATTTACAGAAAACAAATTAAACCCAACATGTAATGTACAAAAAAACATTTGCTTAACATAAATTCTTATTAAAAAAACAAAATAGTGAAAAGTTATTTCAACATTTGCATCTCTGAGAGACATTTTCAACAGACACTGGCTGAAGATTGTCGCAGGAAGATTGGCAGCAGGGGATTTATAGACAACAAATTCAAGACAACAGGTACAGTATAATAAGTAAAAAAAAAAAGAAGATATATCCTGTTCGGTGTGCGCCAATGTGAAAACGCACTGCAACTTAACTAACCCTCTAAGCCTAACCCCAAAACCTACAACTCTAATGCCATTGTGAAAATGCACTGCAACCTAACTAACCCTCTAAGCCTAAGAAAATAACCTACAACCCTAATGCCAATGTGAAAACGCCCTGGAACCTAACTAGCCCTCTAAGCCTAACCCCATAACCTAAAACTCTAATGCCAATGTGAAAATGGACTGCAACCTAACTAACCTTCTAAGCCTAACCCCATAACCTACAACCCTAATGCTAACAGTGCCACAAACAAAAGATGACAGCACAAAATATAAATAAACATACCCTAAGCCCCTAATGCCAACAGTGGCTCACACAAAACAGGATACTACAACAAATGTTGTTAACACATATAAAATGGAAGACAATATCCTATTTTGTCTGCACCAACCTCTAAGCCTAACCCCATAACCTAAACCTATAATGCCAACAGTGGTACACACAAAACAGGATACTACACCAAATGTTCTTAAAACATATTAAATTAAAGGATCTATCCTGTTTTCTATGCAACACTGTCTAAGCCTATACCCATAAGCTAAACCTTTCTGAATACATACAAAATGGAAGTATATATCCTGTTTTGTATGGTCTCAGTACAAAAACAAATTGATTTAAATGTTATTTTAACATTTGCATCCCTCTCTGTAATTCTCAACAGACACTGCCTGAAGAGTCTAATCATCTCTACAGGAATTTATACACAACACATTGAAGACAAGAGGTACAGTATTACAAGTAAATAAAAACACATCAAGTACTGCTGTTTACACATATAAAATGGAAGGACCTATCCTGTTTTGTGTCTGCCTTTAAGAAACGTACTGCAACCTAACTAACACTCTAAGCCTGATCCCATAACCGTAAACCCCTAATGACAACAGTGGTGCACACAAAACAGAAAAGGACAATGCTGTTAACATATACAAAATGGAAGGATACATACTATTTTAGGTGCGCAAGCCCAACTCCATAACCTAAACACCTAATGACAACCGTAGCACCCAAAAAACACAACTAAGCCCATAATGACAACACTGCCATACACAAAACAGGATAACACAAAACTGCTGATAACATATACAAAATAGAAGGACCTATCATGTTTGCTGTATGCCTTTCACAAAATAGACTGTAACCTAACTAATCTGCTAAGGCCAACCTCATCAAGCTAACCTCATAATGCAAACTGTGTTGCACAAAAAGCAGGATAGGAGAAAAAATTACCACAACAAAATAACAAAAAGTTTATTGAAACAAAAAATAAATAAACAAAGTACTAATGTACTACTTTTATTTACAGATTAATATGGCAGATACTGAAAACAAAGAGGAAAAGAAAAGAAGTCAAACTAGACAACGTCAAAAACATGAGCAGATCAACAGACGCCAGAGCAAAAGGAAATTTGACGACAAAAAGAACGGGAGAGTCTCGCAAGCAAAAGACTAGCGGCTGAAAAACTAACATTCAAGCCCAAGAAGGCAACTAAGAAGCAAAATAATTTAGAAAATGTTGCTGAACAATCTGAGAAGAATTCTAATGATGATTTAGAAAGTCATATTGATATATCTGTTCAGAATTGTCCTTTTATTAAAATCTTTAGCAGTAGAGGTTCATAATTGTGGTATTATGAAAATTGTCTATCATTTTTGTGGGGATTTATCATTTCCAACAGGAAAAACCCAGAGTTGGCCAGTTCGTTAGTTGCTGTCAAAAAAGCAAGAAAACACTTCCCAACATATTTAAAAAGCATTATGACTGAGCCTACTTTCCCTAATTACCAAAACTCCAAAACAAATAATATATATACATAATAGGGCCATATCCTTTGTATCCATTAGTGCAACATTAGCTGCTAATGTGCCAGGACATGGCCCTTACTGTTTCAAAGTACAAGGACAAATGTACCATCATACTTCTCATTTACATCTAGAAGAAGGGGAGCAAAGAAAATTTGCTCAACTATATGTCCTAGATACAATGGAAGCTGTTGAACAATGTATGCAGCTTCCAGAAAATCAAAAATGCTTACCCTTTGTTTTTTTAGAGCTTGATAAAATTATGGCCCAAAACCCATACACTCAAGCTTATAAAAAAACTAGCGACTTGCCCGTTAAAAAATGACGGCAATGTGATGTATATGTTTGTCAAGTTGTTTAGTTATTAACATATATTTTTGTCACTTGTAAGTATTTTAATATGAACGTGTATTTTTGTAAAATGTTGATGTAATGTTTTTTTAAAATGTAATTTGTATCTGAAGAATTGTTAACTTTAATATACATTGAATGAATAGGAAAGCAAAAAGTAAAAAGCCTTCTTGAAACGTCGCAAATTTTAACATGGTTTAAAATATATGTAAGCAATAACCTTCAAAGTATATATTTTTAAACTTGAACTTTATTTTTTATGTAAGTTTAGAAGTTGACAAAACATTGGTATAATTTTGAACATTATAAACAGGAACATAGTGGATACATTTTGTAACCTAATTTTTTATTAAAAGTATTAACATTTGAATGTAAAAACAATTGACCTTTAAATTAATCAGTATTAAAATGCAATTTCTATCACAATAATTGTTAACTTGAATATACATTGAATGTAGAGGAAGGCATACAGTAAAACTCTCCTTAAAACGTACGTAATTAAAGTAATTCATTACTGAGCACATAAACTGGCGATAAACATTAATGTAGGTAGTAATCTTAAGATAACAGACAATATTTACATTGTGACTTAAAAGGTGCTTGACCTCTTAACATCCACTTTGTAATCTATTGAATGAAATAACTTGAAAATTTATTTTTTTAAACTTGTAACATTAGAAACATTAACATAGTGACTTAACATTTTAACATAATTTTTACTAACAATGCAAGGCAAGTATTTTGTGAGGCGAATCATTCATAAACAGTACTTCCATTAATTATGACTGAATTAAACAACTAATTGTTATGTATTTTGGAATGCTTTTAAAAAATGTTGGCATCTTTAATTTGTATCCTTCAAAGTTATAGTACTTCATAGTAGACAATGTTTTTAGTAAAAATACGTCCATCTTCTAATAAATCACCTTGACTTTCATTGTTTTCAATGTAAACTTTAATAGCCTGTGGATTTTTGCACCGTGACAACGCAACGTACAATTGACCATGTGCAAAAACTGGTTCTTCCAAGAAAATACCCACAGATTTGAAAGTTTGACCTTGTGATTTATTAATGGTCATGGCAAATGCCATAATAATGGGAAATTGTCTTCTTTGAAGTATAAAAGGGAGACTACTTTCACTTGGTGCTAAATCTATTCTTGGTATGAAAACTCTCTCTCTCTTATGGGTCCCAGTTAAAATTTCAGCATCTATAAAATGGTCCTTTAATTGTTGAACAATTAATCTTGTGCCATTGCATAGGCCTTTTTTGGGGTTCATATTTCGCAGTAACATGATAATTTTACCTTTCTTTAGCTGCAAAATATGTGGTGGCATTCCAGAAGGAGTTAAAGAGTTTATGAATTCAGTTGAAAAATTTGCCTGACTTTCATTGTCATCAGCAAGTACAGAATCAGCACTGTGATAATTTCTTTGTGGTGCATTAATTTTTTTTAAGATTTCATTATTGAGTATTAATGCATCTTTATTTTTACACGTCAGTATAACTTGGTTGGCAAGCTCAGAATATTCTTCGTTATTTATGCTCCCTTCAAATATAGCCGATATAATATCTTGTTGACAAATCATATGAGGTGGGATCTCTACAGTGTCGGCAGGTAAATGTAGTATTTTTTCTGTTCTGCCTTCTCCAATTTTAATAAGCCAATCATTGAAATCAGTTTGGCCTTCTGATCTCATATTTTGTTGCAGTTGAAGATGGGTAAAATGTTTCCATACTGTACTTGACTTTATACATGTTTCGATAATGTCAGTTCGATTTCTATGTACAACGACAGGTAATGTTTGTCTAAAATCGCCACCCAACAACATTACCTTTCCACCAAATGGAAATATATTATCCATGACTTCACCAAAGCAAACGGTCAATACATTGGAGGGCATAGCATGGCATCATTGTGGCCTCATCTATTATAATTAATTTACATTTCTTCAATTTCTTTGCTTGTAAGGATGTCATGCGAATATCTGACACAGAATTTTCTAAAATAGGCACTGGCAGTTTAAATCCACTATGAACAGTTCTTCCACCTTCTAATAAAAGTGCAGCAATTCCAGTAGTGGCAAACACCATTGCTATTTTTCCTTGTGCTCGTACTGAACTCATTAATAAATTGTACAAATATGTTTTTCCTGATCCGCCAGGTCCATCAAGATGGAAATAACGCTCTGTCACCATGTCATCATCTATAGCATTTTTAATGGCATGAAATGCTTGCAATTGTAGTGTATTTAAAGTTGCAAGTCTTTCTTCTGTTCTTTCTGCTTGTAGTTGAATTTCATAGTCTTCAAAGTTAATGTCATCTATAAGACCTGGATCAGGCAAATTAAAACTTGCACAACTTAATCCATGAGTTAAAAAGACTTCTTGGATTTCCATTAACGCTTTTAAGTGTGCAATGGGTTCATTGTATCGTCGCATAAAGTCTTCAGCCATATTACTTTTAAAAGTCTCCCACAAAGCTAATGCATTTGGAGCATTTGAGAAGATACAAATAAAAGCAAATTGTTCTCTTATCTGTCGTGGCATTTGACATTGTGCTGCTTCTTCTAAACATCTTTCCCACTCTGTATCATCAGCGAGTAAGTTTCTATGTCTTGCAGCTAAATGGAAGGATTCATATACAATGTCATTAACAGTTCTTAAGTGTTCAAAACTTTGTGCTCCTGGAACATTTAAAAGTAATATCCGTACGCAAAAACGTTCAACATCTCTTAGACTGACTGTGTAAAATCTTGGAATAATTTTATTGCCTCTGGTTTTTCTTGGTCTCCATAATCCATTCACAAAAACATAGTGATATGGAATTTCAATATATAAGTATTGTGTTGCTTCAGCATCAGTGGAATTTAATGCAAACCATGCAGTTAGTGTAGTGTGACGATCTTCACTTTGGGCCAATGCATTCATTTCATTTCTAGCATGGAAATAGACTAAATGTCGTTGTGGCAAATGTACTGCTAACCTATATACTGCATGTGATCTATCATGCATTTCAAATTTTAAAAGCCACCACATAGCTTCTGGCGCACTGACATAGCGAGCATCTACATGAGATGCAAGTTCATCATGTACTAACTCACTACTTTCAGGGTTGTCTGCACTTTTGACGACTACAGTAGCTGCATCGTAACCTTTGTAAATATATTTGTAGACATATTTAATGGATTTGATGGAAGTGCAGGCTTCTACGTTGATGTGGGTGTTGTACTTCATGAGTAAATGTGGATTGTAGGGTACTACATATCTATTGTCCACTTTTTTTCCACGAATAATGGCACTATCTCCTTCTCTTCTTTTATAAAGTGGATATCCATCACAATTGGCATAGGTTTTGTCTCTATAATCTTTTGGAAAATCTTTTGAACATTGATTATTTTCCATACATGGTGATTGTGGATTAAGGTCACCACAGGGTCCATGAATCATGCGATTAGTAACAATCTCATATAGTCTACCATATAGTTCTGGATCTGGTAGTTCAGCAACAATGACTGCATCCACTTTGTCCGAAGTATCTAGTTTATCTTTTTCTTGAAGTATTATTAGAAGATGTGCATGTGGAAGGCCTCTTTTTTGAAATTCAATGGTATATACATAAGCAAGACATTTGCCAAATAACTGATTTACAGTGAAGTCACGTATTAATTCATTTAATTTAATCTTAAAAACTCTGGCTACTAAATCTGGTCGATCTGAAGCAGTTTGTCCAAGAAGTAGATTTAGTGTAATCTCTGGCCATTGTGGATTACATGTAAATGTCACAAATAAATCGGGTTTGCCCAATTTAGTGACAATAGCCATAGCATCATTGTATCTTTCTCTCATATTCCAAGGAGATCCTTGAAAGGAAGATGGTAAAATGATGGCTTTGCCAGCTGTCATGTCTCTGCTTGTAGCCACGTCAGCAACATAGTCCATTAATCCAGAATATTGTTCTACACAGAGTTTATCTTGTTGATATTTGATAAAGTTTAAATTATTTGCCTCAACTTGCAAATATGAATCAATAATCCATTGTTGTGTTAGTTTCCCACCACATAAAATTGGATTAAATACATTGCGAATGGCAATTTGAGCTACTTTAAATTCAAGCATAGAAACATTATTTCGGATTCTGGCTTTAGCATTTGGGTAACTGGGAAGAGTTAATTTTGGTTGCCAACCTGCTTCTTCGTGTGGGAAAAAGATGGGATATGTCATTGGATCTAAATTTGGATTTAAGATACTCATATTAATAAACGGTTGTTCCTCATTTCTGGGATTTATTCAAATGTCTCTTTGAAATGGTGGTTCTCCTTCATCATTCTGAAACACCATTGCAACCTCATTTGATGTTGGCAAGTTATAACGACGTTTATCAGTATGTCTGTCTCGTTTAAGCACCATATTAACCTTCGGCATTGGTAATTGATGTGTTTGTGCATGAAGTAGTTGTTCATTTTCTACTTCTGCCAATTTTTTATAAGCTTTACTGCAGGGATTGTTGTCCATAATGTTATTTAGCTCTATGAAAACACTGGGTAAGCATTTTTTATTTTCTTCCATCTGCATACGTTGGTCAACAGCTTCCATTGTATCTAGGACATATAGTTGAGCGAATTTTCTTTGATTTCCTTCCTCTGCATGTAAATGGGAAGTGCGATGATAAATTTGTCCTTGGACTTTAAAACAGTAAGGACCATGTCCTGGTACATTAGCAGCTAATGTTGCCCCCATGGATGCAAAGGATATGGCACTATTGTAGGATCTTATGTTTGTTTTAAAATTTTTGTAGTTTGGAAAAGTAGGTTCAGTCATAATGTTTTGTAAATAGAGAGGAAATTGTTTCCTTTCTGGAAGTTTGAACTTACCTTTTTGACAGCAACTAATAAATTGGCAATCTCTGGGTCTCTCCTGTTTAAAATAATAAGCCTCACAAAACTGACATTGAGTAGTCACAACTATGAACCTCTACTGCTAAAGACTTGAGTAGAGGACAATTTGCAAAGCATATAGGATTTTGACTTTCATATTCATGAGGTGAAATGTCATATAATGTTTCAACAACAGGTTCTAAATGCTTTGTTTTTTTCGTGGCTTTTCTTGGTATATGTTGTATTGTTTGAGGTAAAATGTCATGTAATGTTTCATGAAACGGTTCTAAATGCTTTGTTTTTTTTGTTGCTTTTTTTGGTATCTGTTGTATTTTTTCTGGTAAAATGTCATCTGATGTTTGAGCAACACGTTGTAAATGCATTATTTTCTTTGTTGCTTTTTTTGACATATCTTTAATTTCTGCAGGTGACAGTCTTTTTCTTGCAATTCTTTTGCGTTCTTTTTCTCGTCGAATTTCCTTCTTCTCCGGTGTCTGCTGGCTGTCTGCTCTCTGTCGTCGTTCTCTAGCTTGGCGTCTTTTCTTTTCTTGTTTACTCTCGTTATCAGCCATGTTAATCTGTAAAAATAAAATAATGTATCATTGTTGTTTTTCATGACAAATTGTTATCAACAGTGTGTTTACATTTTATACTTAATCAATTTCAATGCGGTCAATTGAAAAGAAGTCTAAATAAGGCCATCAGATAATTATTTAAAGAAGTTTTTATTTATTAAACATGTATCCAAAAGCAAGTGTTTCAGTAACTAAAAAGGTGTTTTCAAAAAGATGTTATGTCATTATTTACAGCACTATTCAATTTGTCAAATGGCAATTAAATTAGGGTTTAGGACTGGAATGTTACAATGACAAATTGTATAGATTCTGTGTTTTTAGACTTTTTTGGACTATGCAAATTTTTTTTTTAAGTTTACATTGAAGTTTGTATTTACTGTTAAAGATTATTGGCCCTAAAAGACAAATAAGAGATAGATGAAAAATGTGTTAGTTATATTTTCTCAACAGTTATAGTTACCGGTGGTTTATTTTAAATTTTATTTTCTGTTGACATCGATGCAAAGCTAAGAACTTTATTTATTTTTTCTCTTTTTTTACTTTTTATACTGTACCTTGGTTGAAGTTTGATTTCAAGCAAAATTCTTTGTTGGTCCTGTGTTGAAAGCCTTCGTCCGATGGTCTGGTCCTGTGTTGAAAGTCCTCGTCCGATGGTGTAGTCCTCTGTTGAAAGTCCTCGTGCGCTGGTCTGGTCCTCAGTTCAAACTCCTGTTCCGATGTTCTTGACACAGTATCTGTTATAAAATAAAAATAAAAATGTTATGTTATTTGAATGTCTTTGTATTAATGAAAAAATGCCATTATTTCTGTGTTTTTCTACAATCCTTTTTGGTGCGCCGCAATTTTGGTATGCTTCTTTAGGCTTTTTTCTAAGGCTTATAGGTGGTTAAACATTAAAGAAGAATATTGATTAATTTTTCTCCTTTTTTACTGGTTATACTGTACCTTGGTTGAAGTTTGATTTGAAGCAGAATCTTTGTTGGTCCTGTGTTGAAAGCCTTCGTCTGATGGTTTGGTCCTGTGTTGAAAGTCCTCGTCCAATCGTCTGGTCCTCTGTTGAAAGTCCTCGTCCGATGCTGTAGTCCTCTGTTGAAAGTCCTCGTCCAATGGTCTGGTCCTCTGTTGAAAGTCCTCGTCCACTGGTCTGGTCCTCAGTTGAAACTCCTGGTCCGATGTTCTTGACGCAGTATCTGTTATAAAATAAAAATGAAAATGTTATTTTATTTGAATGTATTTGTATTAACTAAAAAATGACATTATTTCTGTGTTTTTCTACAATCCTGTTTCGTGCCCACCACTTTTGGTATGCTTATTTAGGCTTCTTTCTAAGGCTTATAGGTTGTTAAACATTAAATAAGAATCTAAATGTAGTTTGCTACGTGTTTGTGTGAGTTTTCGTACAATCATGTTTGATGGGCACCACTTTTGTTATACTTATGTAGTGTTTTTTCTAATGGTTATAGGTTGTTAAACATTGAAAAAGAATATGAATTTAGTTTGCTATGTGTTTGTTACAATTCTGTTTTGTGTGTACCAGTTTGTGTTTTTCCATATGTTGCATACTTTGGCCCTCATTCAATTGCAGTTTGGCTAATTCAATAGGGTTCTAAATGTGCTTATTTCGAGCCCTATTGAATTGTCCAAAATATCAATTGAATGAGGGCCTTTGGTTGCTGGATTTGTTATATTGTGAGGGCCTCATTGAATTTCGTTTTTCGCAATGGAATTGGGCTCAATATGAGCACAGAGCATCTTTTTTTACAGGAGTTTTTAGTTAGTGAACTAACGCAAGGTCTTCACTAACTAAAAACTTCTGTTCAAAAATATGCTCTGTGCTTATATAGAGCCCTATTGAAATGGGCAAATCACATTTGAATGAGGCCCTCGGCCATTAAACATATTTATGTCCTGAATCAATTGCGTTTTGACCAATTGAAAAGGGGTTTTTATATAAGCACATAACATATTTTTGGACAGAAGTTTTGAGTTAGTGAAGACCTTGATTGTGGTTAGAAGTTCAGTAACTAAAAATGTCTGTCTAAAAAATCTGTTATGTGCTTATATAGAGCCCTATTCAATTGGCCAACTCGCAATTGAATGAGGCTCGTGGTTCGGTTCTTTTTTATACTTAATACTTTACCTTGATTGAAGTGTGGAATGACAGAGGGTCCCCTCCTGGCAATCTTAATCCGCCGGTCTTCTTGTAGTGTCTGTTTGAAAAAGAAAGTGAAATAGTGAATTGTATATTTATTTATTTTTATTTAGCAAAGCATGGCCTTTTCAGCATATAATGTCTTGTTGTATCTTACCTCTTCTTCTTTGTTGGTGTTCTTTAAAAGGGATTGTGCTTCACAATGCACGGTGCAAATTGTTGAGTGACGCTGTTGATGCAGAGTCTGTTTGAATATTAAAAAAAGTAGAAAGATTAAGCTTTAGGTGATCTATTGCATTGCAGTAAATTAATGGGCCCTCATTCAATTGCGATTTGGCCAATTGAATAGGCCTCTAAATAAGCACATAACATATATTTTTTAAATAAGTTTTTAGTTAGTGAAAGCCTTGCTTTTGGATAGATGATTATTAACTAAAAACTTCTTTAAAAAATATATGTTATGTGCTTATTTAGAGGCCTATTCAATTGGCCAAATCTCAATTGAATGAGGGCCATGGCATTTAAATATAGTTCTGTAATTATTTTCAATTAACATTATTTTTCGGTGGTGGCTACACACATATGTCACAAACATAAAGCACATTTCCATAGTTGAAAGTAATTTTTTTGTGTGCGTGTGACATATCACTATACATGAATCATATTTTAATTGTTAAATTAACCTTATTTTTATTTTTGGCCAACATACATAAATGTGTGTGTGACATGTGACTATAGATGATACACATATATGTGCGTGTCACATATCAGTATACATGAGTCATATTTTAATATTCCCAACTTATTTTTTTCTAATGTAATTTAAATGTAGTTGTTTAATTAGTTTGTTTTAAGATAATTTTGTTGCAGGGGCAATACACATAAATGTGCGTGTGACATGTCAGTATACATAAACCTCTTTTTCTTATTTAATTTTTTTTTTTTTTATGTCCTGTCTTGATAATAAAATGTAATATATTATAGCTTACCTCTCAGTTGTAATTTGCACAATGTAAAGTATTAAATTAGGAAAGAATTGTCTTCTCAAGTTTTAGCAGCAGTTATGTCTGAAGTCACTCTGTTCATCAACTGAGTAGAAATGTATTTTTCTCTGTCAAATAGGCAGTATTTATAAACTTGTAGAACATTCTGGAAAGTTAGACCGTTAGAACGCAATACGCATGCGCTATTTGCGTTCCAGCTTACAATTTGCGTTCCATTTGCCATTTTGTGTGTAGTAGTGGTTAAAATGGTGTTTAATATGAGTGTGATCCGTTCCGCATAGTATGTGTTTCATTATTGCGAGTAAGTGTAGTGTAGTTACGTCTGGAGCCTCGTTTTCGTTTTGTTCGGCGGCCATTTTTTCTCTCGCTTAGCCGATTTTCGGCCGTTTAAACTCTTTGTTTTGGACTTAAATGGACGTGTAAATTAACTTTTGGAGGTGCCTGATGCCCCCCCCCCGTTCTGTAAGTAAGCTTTTTATGTGTGTGTTGTGTTTATTTCTTGTGTTTGTGATGTTTTGATGCACGGCGGTTGGAATGGGTCTTTCGCGGCCGTATTTTTTTTCCGATGTGGCCGTATTTTGTTGCGATGTTGCTGTATTTTTTTGCGATATACGCAGTTAGCTTTTACGTGTACGACGCAGTGTATTTGTTTCTAAGTCGTGCGTATGTGTGTTAAGAGCGTGTGAGGGGCCTTTTTTACTGTTTTTTTGTTAAGTCTTGCGTCTGTGTGTCTGGGTGTAAGCGGGTGTGAGGCGCTTCGCGAGGATCCGCATTTGCGGGGACGTTGTTGGGTTTTTGTTGGCTGGGAGGTTGGGTCTATTTTGTTAAAAAGTCGTGTGTGTATGTGTGTGTTAACACAGCCGACGTTGAGCCTCCACCTCCGCAAATGCGGACCCTCGCATTTGCGGAGGTGGAGGCTCAACGTCGGCTGTGTTAACACACACATACACACACGACCCGTACGCTAACAACTATATATGTGATTGTCAGAAATAGAACAATAACAAATAATTCATGCAGAACTACAAGAATTACCAATCCCAAAAGTCAATATGGTTCTTAAAAGGGATCGCCATACTGATAAATACTGATAAATGCTGTTACAACTTACGAACATCAAATGAGGTTGCAATGGTCTTTCAAAATCATGAAGGAGAAGCGAGGGACGCAGTTCCCTGCAAATGCGGGTCCTCGCGAAGCGAGGGTCCTTATTTGCGGAGGTGGAGGCTCAACGTCGGTTGTGTTAACACAAACACACCACACACACGACTTTTAACAAAAAAAAAACAACCTCCCAGCCAAAAAAAAAAACAACGTAACGTTCCCGCAAATGCGGATCCTTGCGAAGCGAGAGTCCGCATTAGCGGAGGTGGAGGCTCCAACGTCGGCTCTGTTAACACACACACACACAACTTTAAAAAAAAAAAAAATCTCAAAGGCGCCTCACACCCGGTTACACACACACACCGTGGCCGAGGGCCTCAGTTGCTGGCATGGAGGGCCGACGGCGCTCCATGCCAGCAACTGAGGCCCTTGCTTCCGCAAATGCGGGTCCTCGCAAAGATTTGTGCATTGTGCATATATATAGATAGCATGTATTGTATATTACATAGATAGGGGGATGTATTATTACATAGTATTGTATATTACATAGTGGGATGTATATTACATTATATAGTGGCATGTATATTACATAGTGGCATCTAAATTACATCCTGGCATGTATATTAGATAGTGGCATGTATATTACATAGTGCAATGTATATTACATAGGGTTGTATTGTATTTTCTTGAATTGTATTGTATTTAATTGAATTGTATTGTATTTTAGTCAATTGTATTGTATTGTATTTTATTTAATTGTGTTGTATTGTATTATATGTATTTCATTTTCAGGTGTGTCATTTTTAAACAAATTTGGTAGTGACGAGAGGTTGTAATGTATTTTTTTATTTTCTGTAATGTTCCTTTTTTTATTTTTGGTCACTTAGGTTTTTTTTTGGGTTCTGTATTGTACATTTTTTCTTTTTGGTGATTTTAGTTTTTCTTATTTTATGTCATGTAGATTTCTGCTTTTTGAGGAATTTAGTTACTTGAGGCACACAGTACACTCACATTGTGTGACAAACAGCATTTCAACACTTTCTTTTTCTGACCATCATTTTTTGATGAGCAAGTTGCTAGTCCATTATATTGAAGAAGAGAAGGCCAAAATGCCATTATTCGTGGAAAAAAGTTGATAACAGATATGTGGTGCCATACAATCCACATTTGCTCATGAAGTGTAATGAACACATTAATGTAAAAGCTTGCACTTCTATAAAATCCTTTAAATATGTCTACAAATATATTTGCAAAGGCTAGGATGCAGCTACCGTAGTGGTCAAAAGTGCCGAAAATCCAGAACAAACTGAGTTATTACATGATGAACATGCATCTCATGTAGATGCTCGCTATGTAAGTGCGCCAGAAGCAATGTGGCATCTTCTCAAATTTGAAATGCATGATCGATCACATGTAGTATACCAATTATCTGTACATTTGCCCCAAAGACACTTAGTTTATTTCAATGTTGGAAATGAACGAAATGTTTTGACACAAAGTGAACATCGACAAATTACACTAACTGCGTGGTTTCAATTAAATTGTACTGACTTGGAGGCAAGGGAATTGTTATACATTGACATTCCATATCATTATGTTTTTGTTAATGGATTATGGCGGAAAAGAAAAACCTGTGGAAATAAAATTATAACTAGAATTTACACTGTAAGTCCAAGAGACCTTGAACGTTTCTGCTTACTCTTACACCTTTTAAATGTTTCTGGTGCACAAAGTTTTAAATAGTTGAGAACTGTTAATGACACAGTTTATGACACATTTAATTTAGCTGCGCGACACATAAACTTCCTGGCTGATGATACAGAATGGGAAAGATGTCTAGAAGAAGCAGCACTGTGTCAAATGCCATGGCAGATGAGAGAACAATTTGCATTCATTTGCATCTTCTCAAAACCTCCAAATGCATTAGCTTTGTGGGACAAATGTAAAACAAATATGTCTGAAGACTTTTTGCAATGATACAATGAGCCTTTTGCAGAATTAAAAGGATTAATTGAATTTCAAGAGGTCTTTCTCTCTCATGGATTAAATTGTGCAAATTTGAATTTGCCAGATCCAGGGCTCATAGATGAAATACGCTTTGATGACTATGATACTCAGCTTCAAAACCAAATAACACAAGAAAAACTTGCAACTTTAATTACATTACAATTGCAAGCATTTAACGTCATAAAAAGTGCACTTGAAAATGGCTTGCTCAAAGAGCGTTATTTCTATCTAGATGGACCTGGTGGATCAGGAAATACTTATCTATATAATTTATTGATGAGTTTTGTTCGCGCACAAGGTCATAGCACTGCCATTTGCAACAACTGGAATTGCTGCACTTTTGTTAGAAGGGGGGAAAACTATGCATAGTGGATTTAAACTGCCAGTTCCCGGATATTCAAATTACATCTTTACAAGCAAAAATGAAAATTAAAAAAAGTAAATTAATTATTATCGATGAAGCTACAATGATGTCATGCCATGCTCTAAAATTCATTGACCGTTTGTTGCATGAAGTCATGGATTATGATTTGCCTTTTGATGGAATGGTTTTTCTTTTAGGTGGAGATTTTAGGCAAACATTACCTGTTGTTGCAAATCGCACAGACATTGTAGAAACATGTATCAAGTCAAGTACACTATGGAAACTCTTTACTCACCTCAAATTAGAAGACAATATGGACAAAGTGAATTCAATGAGTGGCTCATCAAAATTGGAGAAGGAAAAACAGAACGAATTCATAATTTACCAAAATGATACAGTGGAAATTCCATTGCAAATGATTTGCATACAGGACATTATATTGGCTATATTCCAAATTACAATAACTAACAATGATTATGCAGAGCTTGAAACCAAACTAATATTAACATCAAAAAATAAAGATGCAATGCTTCTGAATAATGAAATATTAAAATTAATAGATGCACCACAAAAAAATTATCACAATGCTGATTATGTACTTGGTGATGACAAAGAAACTCAGACAAACTTTTCTACTGATTTTATTAATTCCTTAACTCCATCTGGAATGCCACCACATATTTTGCAGCTAAAAAAAGGTGCAATTGTCATGTTACTGTGAAATATGAACCCAAAAAAGGACTATGTAATGGGACTAGATTAATTGTTCAAGAATTAAAAGACCATTTCATAAATGTAGAAATTCCCAATGGAACCAATAAAGGGGAAAGAGTTTTCATACCAAAAATAGATTTAGTACCAAGTGAAAGTAGCTTGCCTTTTGTACTTCAGAGAAGACAATTTTCCATCATCATGGCATTTGCCATGACCATTAATAAATCACAGGGACAAACTTTTAAATCCATTGGAATCTTTTTAGAAGAACCAGTATTTGTCCATGGCCAACTGTATGTTGCATTTTCAAGATGCAAGAATCCAGAGGAAATTAAAGTTTATATTGAAAACAACCAAAGTCAGGGTGATTTATTAGATGATGGCCGAATTTTTACAAAAAACATTGTTTACTATGAAGTACTGTAACTTAAATTAGAAAAAATAATAACAATAAAAATAATCTACAAATAACTAAATAAAAAAAAAAAAGCAACAGTGCTCTTATATCTACGACAAATTCACAAAAAATAGCATAACAAATATATAGAACAGTGGTTTTATTTGAGGATGCAATTTTATGTCACTCAGGCTCTTTCTAGAGGACCACTATTTCACTAAGGAAACTCTATACATAGAGAACAAAACAAGAGAACAAAACAAGTCATTTATATTGAAAAACAAAACAAATATCCAGTTATAAATGTAAACAGATAATAAATAGCCTATTCAACGTATCCTACAGCCATATTAAATTCCAGCCTCGTAAGTCCAATGTGAGGCAAGTTACGGCAGCGGGGGATGAAATTTGCCCTACTTACATGTGCTATTAAATTAGAATGGGTTGCAAGCTATGAGCAAGAGAGGCTATTTTATAAACTAGTTCTCGGCCGTCCGGGTTGCGTGCTTGAATGAAAAACAATTAAGCATTTACATACTTACGGGTTCAGATGGAGCCAATGGAATAAGAGATTGTTACGCCACTGAAAAATGGGAGGGTAGATTTCAAAGTCCTACGGGCTTCAAGTACAGTTTGCAATCGGACCCATAGTCCAGATATACTGCAATATTAATAAAGCAGTAAATATGATATTTTATTACATACGAGTTACAGTATATGTCTTAACACATTGATTGCCGGGATCGATATAACACAAAATATGAACATGAAATAAAGTATTTTTCGGGGCCGATTTGCGGGTTTGAGAATGTTGTGCTATTAATTCCAAGACCTAACATAACTTTCACTTATAATAATGTAGTGTGTTTTATTTGCCAACGAAGTGCTACATATTGGACTTTATCCCCTTGCGGATGCATTCGATCACTCATAGTCCTTTGGGCTCCGTTTGCGTGTTGCGAGTGACCACTTTACAATTTAATAGCTGAATTGAACAAGTAGCAGTTACGGGCAGGACAGATCAAAGGATATACGTGCGCGCAATTCAACGTTGCTCAGTATGTAGCCATTATTCAGCCGTTCTGCGTGTTAATAAGCAAGTCCGCTGCGAGCAACGTTGGGCTAATTTAATAGCCGTAACACATAAACTTGGAGTTACGGGCTACGTTTTACAATGTAGTCTCAATTTAATGAGGCTGATAGTCACCTGGAAACATTTTGTTACCAGTCATTAATTTCTCATCCCATTTAACAGACTTCTTGTTTCATCCAGAAATTTCTCCTAAAGGGATATTGAAGGTTATAAATGAAGATCATAAAAAAGCATCACAGAATATGGTTTAGAAATAAAATACAAGATATAATATTATTAAAACTAGCTGTATTACATTTTCCTTTCCTAATTATACGCTGCCTGATTATATATATATATATATATATATATATATATTACATCATACAGTGGTTCTTTTTACTCCCTGAGGCAGGTGTGTCTTTATTTGTGATTTAGTTATTTTCTAATCCTTTTACACAAAGGAGCCATTTATAGCCCAATCCTAACACACACCAGACCCACAGGTGTTGTAGGAATAACTAACACTGCTACAATAGAAGCTTTTATTAGCGCCATCCTAGTTGGATCCTGCATGTAAACGTTACAAAACGTAATTGGTATCAGTATGAAAAAAGGAAAAGTATCAGAAGTGTAACAATTGTAACTAACTAATAATTACTGGGATGCCTCTGAAGCAAAAGCTTTATTAAATGCACTAGAGATTTGGCACAATAAGTAGGTGTTCTAAAATAATGCTTCACACTATTATTATTAGAAATGTTAAGATATTTTATTTTGCTTCATTCAGTCGTGACCAACTCTCTGTGACCTCATAGACTATTACACATCAGGCATATTTTTATGTCCAAGACCATGCTGGTACTTGGCTTTCATGGCAGAGATACCAGAGTGGGTTGCCAGTTCCTTCTCCAGTGGGCCACAGCATACAGCTCCTAATATTCCAAGGTGGTCTCCCAATCACCCTTGGCTTCAGGGTGATGTGATCTCTTGGTTCCCTGACTGGAATCAAATGCAGGATGCAGCGGTGCAAGCACTAAATCCTAACCACTGGACCACCAGGATTAGGCTATAAGTGGCTTCTTTGTGTAAAGAGAAACACTAGGCTAGCAATTATTTTCTTAGAAACTTCTATAATACTAATAATAAGAAGAGTATTTCCACTGAGAGATAATTACAAATACAGATTAATGGTATTGAATGGATATATGAAGGACTGGTAAGGTAATGTCTCCAGGTGACTCCAAAAGTTAATTCCCATGTTTAAATTGGTTAAGTGGATATGTGCTTTATTTTTCAATCTAAATTAACTAAATTAACGACTGAACAACTAAGCGACTACAGCTTTCTGTTTTTAACCCTGCAATAAGGAGGATCCTAACATTACAATAATAATATTTTTTAATACATTTTCACTTTTCCCAAGAACTGCATGTGTTTTGTGTTGCTTTTTAATGTAACTTTCATTGATATTTTCTTTTTCCTTTAATGTTCAATATTTATATGAGACACAAGCATACCCTTTCATCATATGTTGAAATGGTCATGCATATGCCAATATGAAAAGCCATGCTGCAACCTGCATAAGGCAATTAAAGACACACTACCTATTTAAATAGCAACACAAAAATATGAAACTGCTGCTTTTTTAACCCTTCGTCACTCACAGAGGCACTCATGTGAACCTAGAAATATACATAGGACCAGCAAATGGTTCTTTCAGAGTGCCTTAGTAGCCCTTAAAAAGACAGTAAATCACTTTTAAACAAAACAAAAGCAGGGAAGGTCATCAGATTGTCGTGGTCAACATTGCCACATTAGTGTCAAAATAAAACATATGCCCCTCTCCTCAAGTGACATTCATCATATAAACATCACATACCAGTGTTTCATAAGCTTTTCCTCAAGACTCCCCAGACAGGCCAGATAAAATCCTTAACCATGACAACCCAAGTGACCAAATCAGAAGATCCTGTTGAATAATAATTGCCTCACCTGTGTTTACACACTGTTAAACTGAAAACCTGGTCTGTCTGGCTAGCCTTGAGTATTAGCTTGTGAAACACTGCTATACACATTGCCAAATGATGCAGCATTTAAAGACATAGCACACTTATACAAAACCATGTACAATCATTGAACTATGGGAGATATCATCACTTAGCAAACACTGAGGCACAAAAGAGCAATGTCAGATATCAATCCAAATAAAAATCACAGGTCAATACATGTGAACAGCAAAGGCTATGTTGAGGCCTGCCACAACAGTGAAACAAGCATCAAAACATTAACTATAGCAATGCAATCAGATACAGTCTGAATCAATAAATAATCTGATACCATTGTCACTAACATCATTTGTTTACCCTGCATCAAACAGTGAATGTGATCTATATATGGAGCAGAGCAATCATCAGCTGGAATGCCAGATACGTCTCAGATCTACAGGTGACCAATTCCAAACCTCAAATCTACCTGCCTATTAGCAGGTGCTATAATCAACAAGCTATATAACTCCATCCCTAACAAGTCATCTGCACGTCTGAAACGACATGGATTCTCAACATGACAAAGAGATGCATGAGAATATTGTTGCATGGTCACATCTTTGGTATTATTGTTTGCAAGGTGTGTGATTGTGGAGTGGATGAAGAGTGGCAGAGAAGAGTGTCTGGAAGTGAATAAGGGTGCAAGTGGTAATGGGATCCATGTTGGGCCAGAACCAAGCCAGGCAAGTTAATTACCACAGGCCATGCATAGTATCATGGTAGAGGATCAGGAAGGTGAGAGAGCTCTAGTAGCACAGAGATAGAGGCATATAGGGGCACCTGCAGACAGATGATGATATTGGTGATCAGCTGTTGGCGGGGGGCACAACAAGAAATGGGTGCCCAGGAAGTGCTGGCTCCGGCACACCAAAGGCCACAGGGAGGTGAGCAGGTGCAGGAGCCTCTGAGGAGGGACCGGGCACCCAATGTATACAGGGAGAGACTCACATTAGAGGGGTTAACTGATGGGGAAGTGCATGAGCATTAAGCTGACCCATGCCAGTCTTGGCGATCTCTATGCGGTCCTGAGTGAGGACCTTGAGCCCTGCACACGGACAAATAAAGCTATTCCAGTAATGACACGGATGTTAGCTGCAATACACCTCCTTGTCTCTGGTAGCTTCTAGAACACCCTGAGCATAGCTGGAGGAATGTCTCAGCCAATCCTCTTCAATTATTTGACTATATTCTTCTGTGCTATTGTTCTGAAAGCTACTAGATACATCAGTTACCCTAACACCGTGCAAGAGATCTTGAAGGTGAAAGCTAATTTTCACAGATTAGGAGCTGTCCCCAATGTGCTCGGTGCTGTTGATTGCACACATGATACCTCCTAGAGAGCAAGAAGCTCTGTTCAGAAATTGCAAACATTATCATTCTATCAATGTACAAGTTCTTTGTGATGCCAACTTGCGCATACAAAATGTGTTTGCAGGCTTCCCTGGAAATGCTCACGTCGCACATAACCTGCACCAATCATCCGCCTATGATTTGTTTGAGTCGCAGCATTTTCCATCTGGTTGGCTACTGGGTGAGTACCTTGAAGTAACCCTAGTCAAACATATCTTACTAACACTGGATACAATAACATATACATCATGATTCCCTCTATTGCTATGATGTTCACATGTGCATAAGGGAGTAATACTACCTAAGCCATAACATTGCTGTGCATAACCCTGTGTTAGCTTGCCTAAACAGTATGCAGTTCACAACAACATATAAAAAAAAGGTTAATTGGTCAATCATTAGATATATGTTCATATGCTTTGACAAACATCACAACATCCTATTAATATCAACATCTCCCATGTTGTTTACATCAGTGATGCAGGATATGGGTGTTTGCAGTGGTTGTTGATCCTTGAGAGCAATCCACAGACCCAGGCAAAGTAGAGGTATTATGTGGTACATACGACATGCCAGAATATAGTTGAGCGCACATTTCGATGTACTGAAGTTGCACTTCAGATGCTTACTTTTCTCTGTTGGTGCTCTACAATATAGCCCAGACAAGGTTTGTCGGATCATCATTGCCTGATATTGTCTGCACAATATAGCAGTACAGGCCAGCTGGGAGACATTGATGCTGCACTGCTACATGGGGTGGAACAGCCTTTACCTCCCCCTGTAGTGGAAAATCTGCAGGGGTCACAACAACATGCCTGCATCATTCATGAGTACTTCACATGTAAGTACAAACCCAATAACTCCTAAAACTTTTTTCTCCATCCCCATTTTTACACAGAATATTAAACAGTCCACAGTAGAGGAGCGTTCCCTGATATGATTATCAATGTATACACTATAACATGCCACTCTATCAGTTATAGGTAAGTTAGCACACATTCCCATACACAT
Source organism: Discoglossus pictus (assembly GCA_027410445.1). NCBI lineage: Eukaryota > Metazoa > Chordata > Amphibia > Anura > Alytidae > Discoglossus > Discoglossus pictus. The sequence continues at coordinate 98,638,137 of CM050169.1, forward strand.
CCTAAGTACTGACAATTCAAAATATCAGTAGCCTAGATAAATGGAGTAGATTATATATCCCACAATGTCAATGTATATATGCCCCACATTTCTATATGAAAACTTCAACACAGTATACATCAGTAAAGTTCACATTGTCTGATCATGAAAACCCACATCCAATAGGGATCAATGCAATGCATATCAATTTGGAAATATGAACATACCAGCAGATATATAACAAGATTATATGTACTGCATGAGATAAAAATATGTGATCACTAATCATATTTTAACTCAATGTTGAAAGCAAAATGATTACAGTATATAATTTGTGACTCCAATAATCACATCATATTGCCATTACAGAACTGCTGCCATTTGTGAACTCATCGTTTAACAACATAGACAAAGAAAAATGAAATGTGCAACAGAGCAACTGCTACATCGATGTGAACTACATAGTGAGTATTTGCTGAATAACAGGGGCATGTATGCTGAAGGACACATAAATGTCACATAAATAATAACTCCATTAATTAAGGCCTACCTTTCATTTTGCAGAATACGTTCCATACATAATCCGTAAGTGGTCCAAACTAATAAAGATCCACAGCACACGTGTCTTGGTAGAACACTGTACCTTGTGGATAATCTCGGGACCACGTCTAAGGTAAAAAAACACATGTGGCTCTACAATTATGTATTAATGTGTAATAGGTGTGATATTCCTACATCATTAGTAATTAGAAATATCCTTCCTCATCATCTGCCAGATGAGTAGCACATTTCATATGTAAGAACATAACAGTTAAAACTGTTTCAAATTACCATCATGTCTTGGTATGTGATGAAATAGGAGCTCATATAGCATGTGTAATGTTCATATTAACATGTTCCTTGCATGTGTCACATTCCTCACAGTCAGAACAATGCATGATGATGCGCATCCCCACATTCCATGACCATGCTATTGTCACATTGCATCATGTATGTTCATATGCCATAATTGTTCATGAATTGCATCCGATTAGATATAGTAACATAGTTACATAGTTACATAGGTTAAAAAAAGACTTTTGTCCATCAAGTTCAACCTTTTAAGATTTCCTCTGATCTGCAATATGCAGATTAGTTGTTAATTAATTAGTTGTTAATTGATTATTAATCAACAATTATTTTATTTTTTGTATTAATAATTAATTGATCCAGAGGAAGTCAAACAGAAAAAAAAACAAGTGAAACTTAGCCAATCGTCTCAAAGGAAGAAAAAAAATCCTTCCTGACCCCAGATACTGGTGATCGGATTCCTCCCTGGATCAATACTCTCTCTCTCTCTAATTATCCAGGATAACCCTGAATTCCCTTTTTAATTAGAAATAAATCCAGTCCCATTTTAAAGTTATCTATGGAATCCGCTATCACCACCTCCTTTGGTAGAGAATTTCACAGATTAACCACCCTTACTGTTTATAACCCTTTTCTTTCTTTAAGGTGGAATATTTTTACTTCTAACTTCAAGGACTGCCCTCTTGTCAGTTGAAAACTTCTTGGCACAAAAAGCTCCCTTGACAAATCGTTATACTGACCCTGGATGTATTTATATAAGGTAATCATATCTCCTTTTAGATGCATTGTTTTTCTAGAGAAAATAAGCTTAATTTGGTTAGTCTTTCTTCATAACTTAGCCCCTTATTAGTTGTGTTGCCCTTCTCTGTACCATTTCCAGCTTTAAAATGTCCTTCTTATGAAGTGGTGCCCAAAATTGTACTCCCTAATCCAAATAAGGGCCTACTAGAGATTTGTATAGTGGCAGAATTATATTTGCTTCCCTTGCTTCTATACTCTTCTTAATACATGCTAATATTTGATTTGCCTTTGCAGATGCTGCTTGGCACTGAGCACTGTTACCTAGGTGGTTGTCCAAAAGCACCCCCAAATCCCTTTCAATATCTGATACCCCTAGATTTGCTCCATTAAGATTATAAATTGCATGGTTATTTTTCCTTCCCAGATGCATAACTTTACATTTATTTGTATTAAATCTCATCCGCCATTTAGATGTCCATTCCTCAATTTTATGTAAATCCCTTTGGAGGGAAAGTACATCATTATCTGATTTTATTATCAGCAAAAATGGAGATACCACTTTCCAGTCCCACCTCTAAGTCATTAATTAATATGTTAAAAAGGAGAGGACATAATACTGAACTATGAGGATCCCCACTTACCACATTAGTCCAATCTGAGTATGTTCCATTTACCTCAATCCTTTGCTTCCTGTCTTTTAGCCAGCTCTCATCCCATGTGCATATATTTACTGCAATTCCTGAATCCATTAGTTTGCACAATAGTCTTCCATGTGGCACTGTATCAAACACCTTTGCAAAATCCAAAAAAACTACATCCACTGAGTTGCCTAAATCCAGGTTCCTACTAACCTTCTCATAGAAACTAATTAGATATGTTTGACATGACCTTTCCCTCATAAATCCATGTTGACTCCTACTTATAATCCTTTTCAAATAGACAAATTATTGTATATTATCCCTTATTAACCGTTCTAAAAGCTTCCCCACTTCAGACGAGAGGCTTACTGGTCTATAATTCCCCAGATTTGCTCTTGCTCCCTTCTTAAATATAGGTATCACATTTGCTTTTCTCCAGTCATCTGGTAGAGACCCTGTGTTGAGTGAATCTTGAAACATTAGATATAATGGATTGGCAATTACAGAACCCAGTTCCCTCAGTACCCTCGGATGTATTCCATCAGGATTACTGATTAGCTAATATATGTAAAGCTTCAACTGAAGACTAAAATGCACATATCATGTGACATATGTCACATGATGTTCCTTGCATATCCGCAGAATGTGTATGCTTACATACTCTACATAGATTTATATGTACCTATTGCTTTAGACATGCTATTCTCTCCTCTACTTGGACTATTGTTAAGGCTGCCACATACTTCATTCCAGATATTTTCTTCAGTGCTGATGTAATCCTCCCTATACTTATGGGGAAGAGTAACTCTAGGCTTGGAACACAACTGTTAATGAGGTGACCTTAACCTTCAGTTATGCATATGCAACAACTGATAATAGAGGTGCTCATTCAGAGAACATAATTCCCCTCAAATTGGCCAATTTGTTGTGAGTGAATCTCTCGACTAAGTTAGAACAGACTGATATGGTCATGGTCAGGTCCCCATCTGAGTGTCAAAACTTAGGTATGGAGAGACTGCTTTCATAGCGGATTAGCATTGCCTGAGAACTGACCTATTGGGGTTATAATATTAACTGTTTAAGCACTTATACTTCTGCAGTTGCAGAGGAGTGTCTGTTGGACACACAAGATTACAGTTTACTTCTCCCCATGAGTATATCTCCTTATTCTGTATTATTGTTTTTGCTTATTGAATGTATGGTTATGTTGATTTCTGTAATAATGTGATGTAACTTTTATTGCCTCATGTTGGATGATACACTGTAAATCCTGCTCAACTGGTCATCATTATCAATGCCATCCCCACTGCCTGCATTCTGTTCCTATGTCCCAATTTCCCTGTGTTACTGGAACTCTGTATCCTATCTACCTCCAACATGATACTATGCATACCTGTGATAATTTGTTGGTATGTTTGTTATTATTTGTTCTAAGATTACATATTATTCATCAGCAATGTTGTTTGTGTTAGCCTCGCTGTTTTTTACTATAGCTTTTCCATAACAACAATTAAATTACCATGAAAGTCAACAGATGTGCTCATCACCATCAGTTAGGGGTGTAAATATTCTGTTCAATATGTGTTTACATTACTGCATAATAATCATGAATGTCGATGAATACCATCATTCTAGTTAAGCCCTTAAAGGCTTTACAGACAACCCTGCATGTATATTGACATGACTCCTGATTTCACACCCCTCTGACTGAAACTTTCATCTATATTGGCAAGGTACAGATTATTGTAGTATATGTATATCTCTAAACACACACACACACATACAGTATCTCACAAAAGTAAGTACATCCCTCACAGTTTTGTAAATATGTTATTATATCTTTTCATGTCACAACACTGAAGAACTGACACTCTGCTACAATGTGAAGTAGTAAATGCACAACCTGTATAACAGTGTACATCTGCTGTCCACTCAAAATAACTCAACACACAGCCATTAATGTCTAAAAAGTGAGTAAACATCTAATTGGAAATGTATAAATTGGGCCCGAAATGTCAATATTTTGTGTAGCCACCATTTTTTTCCAGCAATGCCTTAACCCTCATGGGCATGGAGTTCACCAGAGCTTCCCAGGTTGCCACTGGAGTCTGCTTCCACTCCTCCATGATGACATCACGGAGCTGGTGGATTTTAGAGACCTTGCACTCCCCCACCTTCTGTTTGAGGTTGCCCCACAGATGCTCAATAGGGTTTAGATCTGGAGACATGCTTGGCCAGTCCATCACGTTTACCTTCAGTTTCATTAGCAAGGCAGTGGTCATCTTGGAGGTGTGTTTGGGGTCGTTATCATGTTGGAATACTGCCCTGCGGCCCTGTTTCTGAAGGGGGGGGGGGGTCATGCTCTGCTTCAGTATGTCACAGAACATGTTGGCATTCACGGTTCCCTCAATGAACTGTAGCTCCCCAGTGCCGGCAGCACGCATGCAGGCCCAGACCAAACATATATACACATTTGTCTATATGTGTATATATGTTTTCTATAATATGTTGTGTTGATTCCCCCTATATGAATTTACCTGATGATGTCAGATGCTGCCTCCACTCTCTCTACATTGCTGTTTACGTTTAAACTGATGGTTTAATCTCCTATCAGTCATTTACGGATTATTTCAACTACCTTTCCTCAGTATAGATGTATACTTTGGGTGGTGGACTGGGCCTGTATGATTGCTGCCGGCACTTGGAAGCTACAGTTCATTTGGGGAACCATAAATGCCAGCATGTACTGTGATACTGAAGCAGAGCATGATCTCCTCCCTTTGGAGACTGGGCCGCCGGGCAGTATTCCATATCAGGTCCCAACTATATATATTCTTAGGGTCACCATGAAGTTTGAACTATTTATTTTAACATTTTACAAAAGTAATAAAACTAGGAAATTATAAACAAATAAAAAAACTAAATTTACATTAAGAAAATGATATATAATACATATATATATATATATATATATATAGTAAATAAAAAGTACATCTGTGTTCACATTTGAATGTCTAAAGCAAGTTAAAAAACCCGCTTCCAGCTCAGAGTTCCAAGAAAAACAGTTATTACACTGCATTCTGGGAAGTTGAGCTGGGACACACAAACATGGTCACAAATGCCTCACTCTTCATTCCTTAGCCATTATCAAACATGGCTTCCTTTAAGCTTATGCATGCTGTATTACACAGCTTTAATGCAAAGCCAAGGTTGGAATAAACACAGGCTGAGTATCCAATCCATGTACATGTTTCAAGCTTACTGGCTATCATCAGCATGGAGCGGGATCTCAGCCTGTGTTGTGGAAATTATGAGTAGGTAGTTCACCACAACAATCATTTATAATATGGTGGGCAAAAGAGTGATAGAAGCCCTCCACCGTACAGTAGTACAGTAAATAAAAAGTACATCTGTGTTCACATTTGAATGTCTAAAGCAAGTTAAAAAACCCGCTTCCAGCTCAGAGTTCCAAGAAAAACAGTTATTACACTGCATTCTGGGAAGTTGAGCTGGGACACACAAACATGGTCACAAATGCCTCACTCTTCATTCCTTAGCCATTATCAAACATGGCTTCCTTTAAGCTTATGCATGCTGTATTACACAGCTTTAATGCAAAGCCAAGGTTGGAACTGTATATATATATATATATATATATATATATATGTATTTATATATATATATATATATATATATATATATATATATATACTAAACAAATAAGTCAGAGATGCTCTAATATACTACAGGATATTTCTCCCTGTGAAGGACACAAGTGAGCTAAAAGAGGTTGCTCTCAGAGTGGCTTATCATGTCCATAAAACTAACCTATTAAGGTTAGTTTGTTCTCTGTTGAACACCTCTGACTTAGTTTGTTTGTATATATATATATATATATATATATATATATATATATATATATATATATATATATATATAAATATACTATATCACCTGAAAGAATAGGGAAAGAAATACAGATACATTACTTCTTAGTTGTACATATTTTCTTTAATTTTTTTTTTTTAGTTAATTTCTGCTGCAAAAATAAAGATATTTTAAGTTTCAGTAATTCAGTAAAATTAAAATATTTAAAAATAAGCATATTTACAATTATATAACAGCAGTCTGCTAGTTTTATTATTCAATCTAAAGGAAGGAAGGCCAAGAAGGAAGAAGGGAGGAAGGACATGAAGGGAGGATGGATGGTGGGGAATGGAGAAAGGAATGGAATGTAGGGAGGAAGGAAGGAAGAAAGATACAAAAGGGGGATTAAAGAAAGGAAGAAAGCAAGTAGAGGGAGGACAGAAGTAAAGAAGCAGAGGAGAAAGGAGAATAAGGAAGGGTGAAGGAAAGTAAAGGAGAATGAAGAAAATTAAGGAAAGAAAAGGAATGAAAGAAGGGAGAACATGAAAGGAGGAATGAATGAAATGGAGAGAAAGAAAAAAAGAAAGAAAAAAAAAATATGAAATTAAGGAAATATAGCTAATCATATGAGGAAAGGAAGGAAGAAGAAGGGAGTGAGGAAGGCTATAAAAGAAGGTCGGAAGAAGGAATAGAGGAACGAATGATCAAGTGAAGAAAGGATGGAAGGTACTAAGCATGGAATGAAGGAAAATAAGTAAAAGAAGAAAAGGCGAAAGGAAAGGAACGAGGAAAAGAAGGGTGTGAGGAAAGAAGTATATAAAGGAAGGTAGGACAAATGGAAGGAAGAAGAATGGAAGGCAATATGGCATGAAGGAAAAGAGGAGAAAGGAGGATGAAAAGGAGAAAATAAATAAATGAAGAAAAATACGATTAAGAAGGGTAAAAAGGAGAAAAGAAAGAAATTGAGTAAAAGAAGAGAAAAGGAAGCAAAAGAGAAAAGAAGGAGGGAGGAAAAGTAAGGAATGAAAAGAAGATAAAGAATGAAGGAAACAAAGACATCTACAGTATATAGAGACTGTTTCTTCCCAGACCCTGAGACCACCCTGAGCTGTCTACTACACAGGGCTGTATCTCTCGTTATCTAGATCTGGAATGTCTCTGTCTAATGTACAGCTCTCGGGGCACTTCCAGTTGTCTCAGTGATAGTGCTCATTTATACTACAGCAATGTAACCCTCCAATGATCTATGAGTTGAGTTTCAAAGGGTCAATGAAAAAGGGATGAAAAATATGTTGAGAAGAAAGAAGGAAATGATGGAAGGTAGGAAGAAGACTGGAAGAAAGGTAGAAAAGAAACAAAGGAATGAGGGAAGTTAAGTATGAAATGAAAGAAAATAGCTAATGATAGGAGAACGCAAATGAGGAAAAAGGAGAGAGTGAGGTAGGATATAAAGGAAGGTAACACGATGTAATAGAAGAAGAAAGGGATAAAATGACGGCAGGCAGGAAGGAAGGAAGTACAGAATGAAAGAAAAAAAATAAGGAAAGGAGAAAGGGAAGAAATGGTGGAAAAGAAGCATTGGAGGAAGAAAGGATAGAAATGAAGATAGAAAAATGAAGGAACGAAGGCAAATTAAGTATGGAATGAAGATAAAGAAGATAAAAAGGAAGGAAAAGAGAAAAGAAGGAGTGAGGCCATTTTATCCTTCGCCCACAGGGGGACTTGATGATGTCACACATTGTCACTATTTAGGTGCTATAAACTACACATAATATTAGTATTTGTTTGTGAGCTGTGTGTACAAAAAAGTAATAACATAAACATCATTTGTTTGTGTATATAATCTCTATGTACAAAAAGTAATACAATTATTACTTGTTTATGGTCGGTATGTATGAAATATACACAATATTATTATTAGTTTACATTTAGAATCTGTATGTACAAAAAGTTATAGAATAAACATAACATTAATATTTGTTTATTTTTATAATCTGTGTATACAAAAAGTAACAAGATGTAAGTTTAAATGAATAAATATACAGATAATATAAGTGTCTGTGTATGACTGTACGTGTGTGTGCATCAGCTGTGCAAGAACTGACGTAGCTCAGTGACTTTCCTACTATCCATCTATCCATCTATCTATCTATCTATCTATCTATCTAGCACTTTTTCGGGACAGACTCAGAAAGTGCTGGGGTCTATCTAATGTAGTGTGACCTGACTGCACATTATTAGCACAGGCTGAGACTGTGCTGCGGTTTATCTTATGTAGGGTGACCTCATGCTGCACATTATCAGGACAGGCTCAGACAGTGCTGGGGTCTATCTAATGTAGGGGGACCTCCTGACTGCTCTTTGTGGGGACAGGCTCAGACTGTGCTCGGGTCTATCTAATTTCAGGTGACCTCCTAACTGCACATTATCAGGACAGGCTCAGACAGTGCTGGGGTTTAACTAATGTAGGGTGACCTCCCGACTGCACATTATCAGGATAGGCTCAGACCATGCTGGATACCTATCTAATGCAGGGGGACCTCCTGACTGTACATTATTCGAACAGGCTCAGATAGTGCTTGGGGTCTATCTAATGTAGCATAACCTCCTGACTGCACGCTATTAAGACAGGCTCAGGCAGTGCTGGGGTCTATCTAATGTAGTGTGACCTCCTTACTGCACATTATCAGGACAGACTCAGACTGTGCTGGGGTCTGTCTTATGTAGGGTGACCTCATGCTGCACATTATCAGGACAGGCTCAGACAGTGCTGGGATCTATCTAATGTAGGGTGACCTCCTGACTGCACATTAACAGGAAAGACTCACACTGTGGTGCAGTCTATCTAATATAGACCCCAGCACTTTTTGGGGACTGGCTCAAACTGTGCTGAGGTCTATCTAATTTAAAATGACCACCTGACTGCACCTTATCAGGACGTGCTCAGACTGTGCTGGGGTCTATCTAATGTAGATTGACCTCCTGACTGCACATTATCAGGAAAGGCTCATGAAGTTCTGGAGTTTATCTAATGTAGGGTATCCATGGTATTTTCAGGACTATCTAATGTACAGTAACATCAGGACAGACTCAGACAGTATATCGGGTCTATCTAATGTATGGTGACCTCCTGACTGCACATTATCAGGATAGTCTCAGACCACGCTGGCGGTCTATCTAATGCAGTGGGACCTCCTGACTGCACATTATCAGAACAGGCTCAGACAGTACTGGGGTCTATTTAATAAAGGATGACCTCCTGACTGCACATTATCACAACAGGTTCAGTCAGTGCTGGGGGTCTATCTAATGTAGGGTCAAATCACCCCACAGATTTTCAATCGGATTCAGGTCTGGGCTCTGGCTAGGCCATTCCAAAAATTGAATCTTCTTCTGGTGAAGCCATTTGGATGTATGCTTTGGGTCGTTGTCATGCTGAAAGATGAAGTTCCTCTTCATCTTCAGCTGTCTAGCAGAAGCCTGAAGGTTCTGTGCCAATATTGACTGGTATTTGGAACTGTTCATAATTCCCTCTATCTTAACTAAGGCCCCAGCTCCAGTTGAAGAAAAACAGCCCCAAAACATTATGTTGCCACCACCATGCTTCACTGTGGGTATGGTGTTCTTTTGCCGATGTGCAATGTTGTTTTTGCGCCACACATAGCTTTTTGAATTATGTCCAAAAAGTTCAACCTTGGTTTCATCAGACCATAACACCTTTTCCCACATGCTTTTGGGAGACTTCAGATGTGTTTTTGCAAAATGTAGCCTGGCTTGGATGTTTTTCTTCGTAAGAAAAGGCTTTCGTCTTGCCACTCTACCCCATAGCCCAGACATATGAAGAATACAGGAGATTGTTGTCACATGTACCACACAGCCAGTACTTGCCAGCTATTCCTGCAGCTCCTTTAATGTTGCTGTAGGCCTCTTGGTAGCCTCCCAGACCAGTTTTCTTCTCGTCTTGTCATCAATTTTGGAGGGAGCTTCAGTTCTTGGTAATGTCACTGTTGTGCCATATTTTCTCCACTTGATGATGACTGTCTTCACTGTGTTCCATGGTATATCTAATGCCTACAGATTATCAGGACTATCTAATGTACGGTAACATCAGGACAGACGCAGACAGTATATTGGCTCTATCTAATGTATGGTGACCTCCTGACTGCACATTATCAGGATAGGCTCAGACCACGCTGGCGGTCTATCTAATGCAGTGTGACCTCATTGTGGTGTATCACCAAATTAATATATATAAATATTACACAAGGTTCGTCTACATTAAAAGGTATTTATTAAAAGGCAATAACACAATACTATAAATGCATCACAAACACACAGCCCAGACCCACGGAGCAACACCCTTTTTAAATCTATCTACCTATATAATAATCCCCTTTCCCAAACGCTTTATCTTACCCACGGTTAGACCATTGCCATCATCACCACCATCAACCATCACCAACACCATCCAGCAAGAAAAACAGGAAGCAGCACCAGTTTCCGGCCTGGATATATCCTTAGTTGAGATGATGTAATTTACATCACATCCTGTCCATGGCAATTGTGGGAGGGAAGTAAAGATTCTCAGCCCTCCTACAAAGGCCTGTTTAAGGAAGTCCTGAATTACCATTCAAGGAAGACAAGTTACCACATTCCCTCACTTTTTCTTCTTCTATGTTGCTCAGTTTTCTAGTTATCCCTCTAGTACAGGAGAACCTAGTGGGAGCAAAAACCTGACATACAGGAGAAATTCAACCCACCGTCCCTCCGGAATAGTTCCCTCAGCGACATAAGTTCTCCTGTACTTTCCTATGGCTGTCAATCCACATATTACACAAAAACAGAATTTATAGAATTTAGGTGAGAGTGTGTGATAAATGTTTATGTATGTGCAATGTAAAACTTTATTGAAGAATGTATGAGAGAGAGAAAGAAGAGGAAAAAGACACATTATTATATATCCTCCTTGCAAGTTTCTTCCTCATTTGTTTCATTGCCACACAAAAGTATATTATTATAATTGTCGTTAATACTTGAATGAACATGAGTACCAGCGACAGTGTTCGTAGGACTGGATGTGTCTCTGACTCATTGTCATTGTCAAATTTGTCCAATCTGCATTTGCAGTAAAATTGATCATTTCAGTGGTAAGGTTTCTTGATGGAAATACCATGACCCTTCTTCCACCAAACATATTTCATCAACTGTCCGATATTCAGAGTGGCCGATAAAGCATGCAATGTCCCCTATGCGGATCACTTCTTGCACCAGGTTTTCTTTTATCAACTGCACCCAGCCATCCTCCTCAGCTCCTTTCTCCCAAACACAACTGCACAGCCATCGGTGTTGAGATTTCCTGCAACAGCTTTCATCCATCTCCAATCCTGTAATAGTGGCCAGTCTTTTTGATGGGAAGTGTTGCTTGTAGATTCCATCACTTAACGTGCCAATGCTATGTATAAAGTTCAGTTGCTCTGCCTGCCCCTCCCAACGGGGAATTGCCAGGATTAGTCCTATTGTCCCAGATTGTAGTCCATGTGGCATCCATTGATCTGGGCCTTCAATATAGCTGTATTTAAGATTGTCCTCAGTGATGTCCACTCCTTTTCTTTTCAATGACGTGATAATCCTTGTTGCATTGATTTGTCTTGCCCACTTGTTTTCCTGGATATCTTTAATAGTTTCCTTTAAATCTGCCAACAGCTTTCCTCCAATCATAGAACAGAAAATGGCAGTTCCCACTATTTCATTCTTAATGTTGTTAGCAATGGAAGCAATATTTTCCTCAACTAGATGCAGGTTGTTGGCAATGGTGTGTATGTCATCAACATTGTCTGTCAGTCTACTCACTATAAGGGAGTCAGCTACTCCACCTGTTTTCATAGCATGTCCCATGCCATCAGTAAGGGAGTTTATCCTGCTGTTCAGTCCAATGATGTCTGCTGAATTCCATACTCCCAATCCAGTTCCGACTCCTCCTAAAAGGGCTGCAAGTGTGTCCCGTTTTTCTCGACTCCCTGCTCCGGTCCACTCAATGATGGTCTCTTGTATACTTTGCTTAAACCACTGCCGCTGTGATTCCGGGCACTTTGGAGGAATAGAAAAATCATTAAAATTTAGAATTATTGGGTAGTAAGTCCACCCAACCCCTTGCACAACTGTTTCATGTGTTGGTACCACCACCAATCCGCCTATTGGCCATGGTACCTTCTTCTGATCTTTACAACGTTGCAGCTCCTGTACAGAGACAAATACTTCATCTATTGTTAGAACACACCCCTTTCCAGTATCAAAATTGCAGAATTCCTCTAGATCAGGCTGGGCAGCTATAACTGCAGCGTCCCATTCTCCACCTTCTTCTAATGTTAAGTTACTCACTACTACTGTAATATTTGTAACCCTCCCTTGTACCTTTGTTGTTATTTTAGTCCTTCCTTTAAAGTTTCCTGTATTCATTATCTGTCCATATCTTATAACCCATTCCCAGTTATGTCCCTCTATACTTTTTATTGGAGCTCTAAGAGCTAATCCCCTGGTACTATTATGTGGCAAAATAATGTTTACTTGTAACCCTCCGCCCTTTTTTACTTCCAATTCCCTGGGCCAAATAAATCTATCTGCTTGAACATAATGTAACTCCAATCTTTTCAAACTCTTTCCCTTATTTGCAGTATCTTCTGGCCTTATTGCCTGTCTCCCCATTCCTACTGTGATACAGCTTATACTTATCCATCCTGTAACAAGGATCCACCACAATCTTCTGTTGACACGCATCTTCATTCTTATACGGCCTTGCTCTGTGGGAACACTAGATTCCATCATTAGAAACATATACATAACAAAAACAACAGGGGACATTCTTTTTGCAAGTTTGTTCACGGCCCTGTAATCAATGGTAAGTCTCCATGATGAGGCTGCTTTTTCATCTCCATTCCCTTTTAACACAGCTTTTCTCACAGGCCAACATGGTGTGTTACATGCATACCCATTTCCAGATTTAATTATTCCACGTCTCTCCAGCATTTCTATCATCTCGGTAATTGCCCAAACAGGTATGTCTTGGATTAGCTTCTGCAGCCATTCTGGTTGTCCGTCTAGTTTCAGTTTGTCTTTTTCCAGACTTTTTATCGGAGAGACAATATATGCCATTGGGAGCACAACCCCTTTCGTCAACTCTGTACTTACCTGATTCACCTTTTCTGTCTTCCACAAACAAAAATTGGCAAGATCTACAATGAAATTTCCTTTTTTTAAAGCTTCTATTCCCAATATTTCCTCTGGCCAACCCACTATTGCTTCTACTTGTATTGTTTTTTCTCCAACTGCTACATCAATTGGACCTGCTCTAACCTCCTGTGGATTCCCAGTAACTCCCATACTACTTACTGAAGAATCCCCATTTTTGACCCTGTTGGTCATTGTAACTGCTGCTCCTGTATCTACCAACATATTTTTCCCTACACCTGCGATGACTGTATAAATGGTAGGCCAACCTGCCTCATCCATGGTTAAATTAGCTGAGTGAATGAGATGCTGAGGCGCAGGGGTTGGGATTTGTCATTGTGACTCACTTCTACTCTGTCCCTCTTTTATCATCTTTGCCTCATTTTCCTTCAATTTCCTCTCTGACTCAGCTACGTTGTTTTTAAGTATGTGATTTTCCTCTTCTATCCTATCCTTCTGTCTTCTGAGTTCCCAATAGCCCATGTTACCGTTTCTCTCTCCCTCCTGATTAGCCCTCCAGTTGCTGCCATCCCTATTACTATAGTCCCTAGGTGGATCTCTCCATCTTTTGTCAAAGTTCTGTTTTGGTCTCCAGTTTTGATCATCCTTCTTGTTCTGGGGTACATCCCACGTCTGGTTTCTCCAATTACCATCTATATCTCTACCAGACTCAACCTTAAATGTTCTTACAGCTGAAACAGAGCAGGCCTGTTCTGTGAAAGGATGCTTGATCCACCACTTATCAGCTCTAGTTAGTACCATTTCCAAGTCTGTTGGTGTTGGATCAAAAAGCCTGATAAATTCTTGACACTCCCGGGGAAGGGCTTCCATTACTTTTGCTATATGTTCTGGTGAGCCCAGCACTAGAGGCTGTTGAGGTTGTCGTAGAGTATACCAAAAAAATATCCTTTGAGCTACCTCTCTAGGACCATCTATTGGCCTCATGGTAATATTTGCTATTTCTTTCTCTATGCTAAGTAGATAGAAATTAGTTGCAGCAATTCTTCCTGCCTGATCAGACACACTGTTATTAAATCCCAATAGTCTACTAGCCAAAGGACCCATAGCGTATTCTAACAGTTCTGTCCATTCCTCTAAGTTAAGACCTCCTTTTTTAGCTCTATCTGCTCCCCTCATAAACCAATGTGTAAACGTATTAAAGTTGTTAGTTGGCATACTTCCCCACCATTTCTGGAAATTGTCTTTATCTGCCATAGACATCGGTCGAGTCTGCATGGAAAATCCTGTAGGTGTTTGCCTTGCATTAAATAATTCTGAAACAATAACTGGTGCTTGTGGTATGGTATCTACTTGTGGAACAGAATAACATAAGAAATATTTTCTATCTTGGTTCATTTTCGGAACTGTTTCTTTATTTTGTGCCACGAACATATCCAGATCTGGATATATTTTGGCAATGTCTCTGACTCCTTTTATCCCTTCTAACTTTGTTTTATTTTTATAGTCCATTATTATGTTTTGAAGTTCTGTTATTTTTACTCCATAAGCATCCCTCTGTTCTTCTATTTCCCCTAACTCCCTTTCTAGTTCCCCCACAATTGTAGTTGTTCTCAAAGCTGCAATTTTTAAACAATCCCTTTTGTCCATTGCTTCCTCCATTTTATTTGTTGTTTCCAAATTATGCTGCCATAATTCTACAACGAAGTCTATTAGGCCTCCTATTGTGGCTACAACAGCTTGTGTGACCAAACTTTTTCTCTTCTTTGTTCTATACTTTTTGTTATTTACAATTTGTTTTAGAACATCCATTAATCTCTTCTCTTTTTCACTGTCTGGGTTTGCTGGCTCTGGAAGCTCATATGGACCATCATGTTTTTGAATATGTTTCCTAAAGTACTCACGCACTTCTGTGGGAAAGTATTTGGCCCCTTGAAAAGACATTCCTACTCTTTTACTCACCCAAGTAAGAATCCAAATCAATTTGCGACTAAAGTAGCATGCTTCTGAGTAGCCAACAATAGTTGATGACTATTCAGTAGGCCAGGTGTAATATGTAGAAAAATAGATTAGTACCCACAATGCAAATTATACTTACCTTAGTATGGTGAAGGTAATACTTGCTAATTAACTTAAAATATAATAGCAAGGCCTGCAGGGTAGGAGATATACCCGAACTAGGATATGCAAGACACCCAAAATGTATAAGGTATGGAAGCCTATAGTGTATTAAAATGCACGCCTGAAATAATGGAGGCTTGAATTAGCATTTAAATACACAAAGAAGCCACATGGAGCCTTATTCAAATGCAGGCCTATGCCTGTACTTTGATAGTCAAAAGCACAACAAAACTCAACTCTGATAAACCCACAAAAACAACCTGTATGATATATATTTGTTTTATGTATCAAAATAAGCTAGTACGAACAAAACTCAACTCAGAAGCTAGTACGATATATATTAAAAATGGAGGCTTGAATTAGCATTTAACTACACAAAGAAGCCACACGGAGCCTTATTCAAATGCAGGCCTATGCCTGTACTTTGATAGTCAAAAGCACAACAAAACTCAACTCAGATAAACCCACAAAAACAACCTGTATGATATATATTTGTTTTATGTATCAAAATAAGCTAGTACGAACAAAACTCAACTCAGAAGCTAGTACGATATATATTAAAAATGGAGGCTTGAATTAGCATTTAAATACACAAAGAAGCCACATGGAGCCTTATTCAAATGCAGGCCTAGCCTGTACTTTGATAGTCAAAAGCACAACAAAACTCAACTCAGATAAACCCACAAAAACAACCTGTATGATATATATTTGTTTTATATATCAAAATAAGCTAGTACGAACAAAACTCAACTCAGAAGCTAGTACGATATTTATTAAAAATGGAGGCTTAACCTAGACCCCACACACAATCAGCACATTTCCCCCCATGCAGAGGATAATTAGACAAAGTACTTTTTTTCCTCCCCCCCCCCAAAAAAAAATAAAAATAAATCTGACTATCTATTAATGTGATATTACCTCATAAATAACCTTTGTAGAAGTCTAAAATTCATGGTCGCCAAATGTGGTGTATCACCAAATTAATATATATAAATATTACACAAGGTTCGTCTACATTAAAAGGTATTTATTAAAAGGCAATAACACAATACTATAAATGCATCACAAACCCAAAGCCCAGACCCACGGAGCAACACCCTTTTTAAATCTATCTACCTATATAATAATCCCCTTTCCCAAACACTTTATCTTACCCACGGTTAGACCATTGCCATCATCACCACCATCAACCATCACCAACACCATCCAGCAAGAAAAACAGGAAGCAGCACCAGTTTCCTGCCTGGATATATCCTTAGTTGAGATGATGTAATTTACATCACATCCTGTCCATGAGCAATTGTGGGAGGGAAGTAAAGATTCTCAGCCCTCCTACAAAGGCCTGTTTAAGGAAGTCCTGAATTACCATTCAAGGAAGACAAGTTACCACACTCATGACTGCACATTATCAGAACAGGCTCAGACAGTACTGGGGTCTATTTAATAAAGGATGACCTCCTGACTCCACATTATCACAACAGGCTCAGTCAGTGCTGGAGTCTATCTAATGAAGGATGACCTCCTGACTGCACATTATTAGCACAGGCTCAGACTGTGCTGGGGTCTATCTTATTTTTAGGTGACCTCATGTTGCACATTATCAGGACAGGCTCACACAGTGCTGGGGTCTATCTAATGTAGCGGGACCTCCTGACCGCTCTTTATGGGGACAGGCTCAGACTGTGCTGGGGTCTTATCTAATGTAGGGTGACCTCCAGACTGCACATTATCACGATAGGCTCAGACCATGCTGGATGTCTATCTAATGCAGGGGGACCTCCTGACTGCACATTATCAGACAGACTCCGACAGTGCTGGGGTGTCTAATGTAGGATAACCTTATGACTGCACATTATCAGAACAGGCTCAAACAGCGCTGGGGTTTATGCAATGTAGGGTGATCTGACTGCACAATATTTGGACAGGTTCAGACAGTGCTGGGGTCTATCTAATGTAAGGCGACCTCCTGACTCCACATTTTCAGTACAGGCTCAGGCAGTGCTGGGGTCTATCTAATGTAGGGTGACCTCTTGACTGCACATTTTCACAACAGGCCAAGGCAGTATATGGAGTCTAACTAATGTAGGGTGACCTCCTGACTCCACATTATCAGGACAGTATCAGACGGTGCTGGAAGTCTATCTAATGTAGGGTGACCTCCTGACTGCACATTATAAGGACAGGCCCAGACAGTACTTGGGGTGTATCAAATATAGGGTGACCTCCTGACTGCACATTATAAGGATAGACTCAGACAGTGCTGGCGGTCTATGTAATGTAGGGTGAACTCCTGACTGCACATTATGAGGATAGGCTCAGACAGCGCTGGGAGTCTATCTAATGTAAGGTGACCTCCTGACTGCACATTATCAGGACAGGCTCAGAAAGTGCTAGGGGACTATGTAATGTAGGGTGAACTCCTGACTGCACATTATGAGGACAGGCCCAGACAGTGCTGGGGGTCTATCTAATATAAGGTGACCTCCTGACTGCACATTATCAGGACAGGATCAGACAGTGCTGGGGACTAAATAATTCAAGGTGGCCTCCTAACTGCACATTATCAGGACAGATTCAGACAGTGCTGGAAGTGTATCTAATGTAGGGTGACCTCCTGACTGCACATTTTCACAACAGACAAGGCAGTATATGGGGTCTAACTGATGCAGTGTGACCACCTGACTGCACATTATCAGGACAATATCAGACAGTGCTGGGGTCTAAATAATTCAGGTTGGCCTCCTGACTGCACATTATCAGGACAGGCTCAGACAGTGCTTATGGTGTATCTAATATAGGGTGACCTCCTGACTGCACATTATAAGGACAGACTCAGACAGTGCTTGGGTTCTATCTAATATAGGGTGAACTCCTGACTGCACATTATCAGGACAGGCTCAGACAGTGCTGGGGGTCTATCTAATGTAAGGTGACCTCCTGACTGCACATTACCAGGACAGACTCAGACAGCGCTGGAAGTGTATCTAATGTAGGGTAACCTCCTGACTGCACATTATCAGAAAAGGCTCAGACGGGGTCTATTTGATGTACGGTAACCTCCTGACTGCAAATTATAAGGACAGGCTCAGACAGTGCTTGGGGTGTATCTAATATAGGGTGACATTCTGACTGCACATTATTAGGACAAGCTCAGATAGTGCTTGGTGTCTATGTAATGTAGGGTGAACTCCTGACTGGACATTATCAGGACAGGCTCAGAGAGTTCTGTGGGTCTATCTAATGCAGGGTGACTTTCTGACTGCACATTATCAGGACAGGCTCAGACAGTGCTCGTGATTTCTCTAATGGATCTCCTGACTGCATATTATCAGGACAGGCTCAGACAGTGTTGGTGGTCTGTCCAATGTAGGGTGACCACCTGACTGCACATTATCAGGACAGACTCAGACTGTGCTGTGCATCTGTCTTATGTAGGGTGACCTTTGGATTGCACATTATCATGAGAGGCTCAGACAGTGCTGGGAGTCTATTTAATGAAGGATGGCCTGACTGCACATTATCTGGACAGGCTCATACAATGTTGGAGGTCTAACTAATTCAGGGTAACCTCCTGACTGCACATTATCAGGAGAGGCTCAGACAGTGCTGGGGGTCTATCTAATATAGGGTGACCTGCTTACTCCACGTTATCAGGACAGACTCAGACATTGCTGGGGTGTCTAATGTAAGATAACCTTATGATTGAACATTATCAGAACAGGCTCAAACAGTGTTGGTGGTCTGTCTAATGTAGGGTGACCACCCGATGGCACAGGTGCCCCTAGGGCCCCCCGTGCAACTTTATGGCCTCTGCCGGACTCACGTGGGTCCCCTGTGGCCCCTTATGGCTCACTGTGGCCCCTCAGGCCCCACGTCCCCCCTGTGCCTCTTGCAAGCCCTGCACCCACATTAGTCCGTATGGCCCCCGTGGACTACCCATGGACTTTACTAGTGCTGCCCCTATTCTCTGAAACCCATTGCCTTGCTCCACTAGACTATCCCCTGCCTCAAAACCTTCAAAACCTCATTAAAAACAAATCTCCTTAAAAATATGTATCACCCTCAGCTGTAATATGTACAGCACATCTATCACCCCCCTGTACCACACCCAAACCCTTTAGATTGTAAGTCTGCAAGTTTTCAATCTTGCAAAGTGTTTTAGGGAAACAACTATGGGAACTGGCTCCTAAACTCCCCCTGTACAGCGCTATGGAATATGTTGACGCGATATAAATAAAGACAATAATAATAAGCTCAAAGACAGGGCCCCCCATCCTTTGCAATGTGTTAATATTGTTCTTGCCTTGAACTTAACCAATGTACAGCTCTACAGATTATATTGGTGCTTTACACATAAACGATAATAATTATACCAATCAGCTTTTAATGTTTTTAGTACGCCAGTGTTTTTTACATTCAATAAAATTACAAAATAGACATTTTTTGATTTCTTACATTAATGTTTTCTACTTGATTACCTTATTTAGTATCTCTAGCTAGAAACAACATTCTGCTCATCAGTATCCATTGGAACATAAATGTGTGATATGAATTTGGAGTTGTCTCCCATGGTATATTATAAGGTGAAGGGCCCCTTTCCATCCGGCAGAAGTAGTATATGTTATCATATGACTATATATCATAACATCATAAAAATGCTTTAAGGCCATTGGATCTCATTTATCCATTTAAACTGATGTGAATATTTTAAGTAAATATTTTGCACAAAATAAAGAATATGAATAAAAATACTCAAATACCTAAAATATGGTAACATTTTACACAACTTGAAGATTGTTCAGACTGATGTGAGTCTCTACTTCCAGCTAAGAGGTGGGGTCTTGTTCAGAGACTGTCCCTTATCCCAATGGTCAAAGGTCTCACATATCTCCTCTTTGGACTCATGTATCTCCTAGTTGGTCTCATGTATCTCCTCCTTGGTCTCATGTATCTCCTCCTTGGTCTCGTGTATCTCCTCTTTGGTCTCATGTATCTTCCCTTGGTCTTGTGTATCTCCTCCTTGGTCTTGTGTATCTCCTCCTTGGTCTCATGTATCTCCTGTTTGGTCTCCTGTATCTCCTGTTTCGTCTCATGTATCTCCTCTTTGCTCTCATGTATCTCCTCTTTGCTCTCATATATCTCCTCTTTGCTCTCGTGTATCTCCTCTTTGGTCTCATGTATCTCTTCCTTGGTCTCATGCATCTCCTCTTTGGTCTCATGTATCTCCTCTTTGTTCTCATGTATCTCTTCTTTGGTCTCATGTATCTCTTCCTTGGTCTCATGTATCTCTTCCTTGGTCTCATGCATCTCCTCTTTTTTCTCCTGTATCTCCTCTTTGGTCTTATGTATCTCTTCCTTGGTCTCATGTATCTCTTCCTTGGTCTCATGTATCTCTTCCTTGGTCTCATGCATCTCCTCTTTGGTCTCCTGTATCTCCTCCTTGGTCTCATGTATCTCCTTGTTGGTCTCATGTATCTCCTCTTTGGTCTCATGTATCTCCTCTTTGTTCTCATGTATCTCTTCTTTGGTCTCATGTATCTCTTCCTTGGTCTCATGTATCTCTTCCTTGGTCTCATGCATCTCTTCTTTTTTCTCCTGTATCTCCTCTTTGGTCTCATGTATCTCTTCCTTGGTCTCACGTATCTCTTCCTTGGTCTCATGTATCTCTTCCTTGGTCTCATGCATCTCCTCTTTTGTCTCCTGTATCTCCTCCTTGGTCTCATGTATCTCCTCGTTGGTCTCATGTATCTCCTCTTTGGTCTCATGTATCTCCTCTTTGGTCTCATGTATCTCCTCTTTGTTCTCCTGTATCTCCTCTTTGGTCTCATGTATCTCTTCCTTGGTCTCATGTATCTCTTCCTTGGTCTAATGTATTTCTTCCGTGGTCTCATGCATCTCCTCTTTGGTCTCATGTATCTCCTCCTTGGTCTCATGTATCTCCTTGTTGGTCTCACGTATCTCCTCTTTGGTCTCATGTATCTCCTCTTTGGTCTCATGTATCACCTCTTTGGTCTTCTTCTTCTTCTTTAAAACCACAAATGAAATAACTCCATTTAAATCAGTTTGTGTAATATATTTGTATGGTACATTATAAAATGAATTCTTTATATAGATCTCACGACTTTCTTGAGTTAGTAGAGAAGAGTAAATGTCTTTAATCTCCAGTTTGTCACCGGTCCTCTCCTTTATCAGGTGCATTTATCTTGTAGAATACACCTTGTAGAGAAAGTGAAATAAGAAAAAACAATAATTAGTGTTTCAATGCAAACAAAGCCTTCACTTTTACCAAAACATGTATGTGTACAGCAGATAAGGATCTGTAATGTCCATATAGTCAGTCCATTACCTAAAAGCTTACCATAATTGCGTCTCAAGATATGTCTATCCAAGGCATGCTTACACTCCTTAACTGTGTTTGTTCACTGGAAGGCTTATCTGCTATTGGTTTTGTAAAGTAGTACATCACCATCGAGTCTTCCACCTTCCAAATTTAACTCATGACCTCTTGTTCTTATGTTTCTCTTCTTCTTGAAGATACAGTACTTCCCTCCTGAACCTTGTTAAGCCCTTTGATATATGTGCAGGTATTCCTCACCCCCCACACCACTCTCACCCCTGTAATCTGTACATATTAAGGTTATGAAGTCTTTCCTTATAAGAGAAGGTGCATGCTCTTATATACCGACTTTATTTATCTTTTATGTATTAATACTTATATCATTTTATCATTTTTTCTCCCTTTCTATTGTGCTTATTTATATTTATTCATATTTGGGTTTATATCATATGTTTTTTGTTATACAGTCCTTGTAACTTATATATATATATGTCTGAAATGGATGAAAAGAGAAAAACAAGGAATAATTAAAAACAATTTGTAATAATTTTATATTTGATACAACAACATGTTATTTAATGTGTATTAGATAAGTAATAGTATTTTTACTAAATAATAACTAATTTCATTAAGTGGTATGACTTGAAAACCATGTTGTTTTATTGAATATTTTGGTTTCCAGTGTGTAATTATACAGACACTAGAATTGTTCTATTCTGATATGTTATTATACAGCTCTATACAGGAATTACCCCCCAGTCCAAGTCACTCCCCCCTCTGTCTCACTGATCCCCCTTTATTCCCCCATTTGTCACACTGATCCCCCTTTATTTCACCTCTCTGTCTCACTGATCCCCATTTTATTCTCTCCTCTGTCTCACACTGATCCCCCTTTATTTCCCCCTCTGTCTCACTGATCCCCCTTTATTCTCCCCCTCTGTCTCACACTGATCCCCTTTTATTTCCCCACTCTGTCTCACACTACTCCCCCTTTATTCCCCCCTCTGTCTTTTACTGATCACCTTTTATTCCCCCCTCTGTCTCTTACTGATCCCCCTTTATTACCCCCTCTGTCTCACACTGCTCCCCCTTTATTCCCCACTCTGCCACACTGCTCCCTATTTATTTCCCCTCTCTGTCTCACACTGCTCCCCCTTTATTCCCCCTCTGTCTCACACTGCTCCCCCTTTATTTCCCCTCTCTATCTTCTATCTCACACTGATCCCCATTTATTCCCCTCTCTATCTCACACTGCTCCCCCTTTCTTCCTCCTCTGTCACACTGCTCCCCCTTTATTTCCCCTCTCTATTTCACACTGATCCCCATTTATTCCCCCCTCTGTCTCACACTGCTCCCCCTTTATTCCCCCCTCTGTCACACTGCTCCCCATTTATTTCCCCTCTCTGTCTCACACTGCTCCCCCTTTATTCCCCCTCTGTCTCACACTGCTCCCCCTTTATTCCTCCTCTGTCTCACACTGCTCCCCCTTTATTTCCCCTCTCTATCTCACACTGATCCCCATTTATTCCCCCCTCTGTCTCACACTGCTCCCCCTTTATTCCCCCTCTGTCACACACTGCTCCCCCTTTATTCCTCCTCTGTCCCACACTGCTCCCCCTTTATTCCTCCTCTGTCTCACACTGCTCCCCCTTCATTTCCCCTCTCTATCTTCTATCTCACACTGATCCCCATTTATTCCCCTCTCTATCACACTGCTCCCCCTTTATTTTCCCCTCTGTCTCACACTGCTCCCCCTTTCTTCCTCCTCTGTCACACTGCTCCCCCTTTATTTCCCCTCTCTATTTCACACTGATCCCCATTTATTCCCCCCTCTGTCTCACACTGCTCCCCCTTATTCCACCCTCTGTCACACTGCTCCCCCTTATTCCCCCCTCTGTCACACTGCTCCCCCTTTATTCCCCCCTCTGTCACACTGCTCCCCATTTATTTCCCCTCTGTCTCACACTGCTCCCCCTTTATTCCCCCTCTGTCTCACACTGCTCCCCCTTTATTCCTCCTCTGTCTCACACTGCTCCCCCTTTATTCCCCCTCTGTCTCACACTGCTCCCCCTTTATTCCCCCTCTGTCTCACACTACTCCCCCTTTATTTCCCCTCTCTGTCTCACACTGACCCCCATTTATTCCCCCCTCTGTCTCACACTGATCCCCCTTTCTTCCCCCTGTCTCACACTGCTCCCTATTTATTTCCCCCCCTCTGTCTCACACTGATCTCCCTTTCTTCCCCCTCTGTCTCACACTACTTCCCCTTTATTCCCCCCTCTGTCTCACACTGCTCCCCCTGTCTTCCCCCTTTGTCTTACACTGATCCCCCTTTCTTCCCCCTCTGTCTCACACTGCTCCCCCTTTATTTCCCCTCTCTGTCTCACACTGCTCCCCCTTTTCTTCCCCTCTCTGTCTCACACTATTCCCCCTTTCTTCCCCCGCTGTCTCACACTGCTCCCCCTTTATTTCCCCTCTCTGTCACACTGCTCCCCCTTTCTTCCCCCTCTGTCTCACACTGTTCCCCATTTCTTCCCCCGCTGTCTCACACTGATCCCCCTTTATTTCCCCTCTCTGTCACACTGCTCCCCCTTTCTTCCCCCTCTGTCTCACACTGTTCCCCCTTTCTTCCCCCGCTGTCTCGCACTGATCCCCCTATCTTTCACCCTCTATCTATCTTTTCCCTTCTCTTTTTATCCATTTCTCTCTGTCTCCATCTGATCTTTATGTCTCTCTTTCCCTCGCTCTCTTTTCCACCTACGTACCATCTCTATCTATCCTGTCTCTTCTGTCTCTCCCATTCACTCTCCTCTTCTGATTTCTCTCACGGTCTCTATTCCTTTCTCTCCCCTTCCCTCTATATGTCTCCTTCTCTGCTTTTTGTAGCTCTTTCCCTAACATATTTCCCACCTACACCGCATCTCAGTCACTCCTATTTCTTGTCTCTCACTCTTCTTCCTCTCCTTTGGTCTCTCTCTTCTTGTCTACCTCCTCTTTCTCTCTCTCACTCCTCTCACTTCCTTTGGTCTCTCTTTTCTTCTCTATCCCCTCTCTCAAACATTTTCCTCTCTTCTGTCACTCTCTTTCTCCTTTCCCTCTTTTCTTCTCCTTTACAAACCCTTTTCTTTCTCACGTTGTTTCTGAAGGAGACCAGTGAAGATTACACCATGTGTATTTTCTGACCACCGAGGTAAACCTTTACTCATAAGCAAGACGTCCTGAAGATTCTGTATGGAAATGAGCGCACACATACACACATAAGCTTTCCACACAGAGTCTCGTTTATTTGGTTACGTTTTGAGCTTATATAACAGATATGATGATAATTCTCACATGTCAGGTTTCTCATTGGCTAATATCCAGTGCCAGGTACCAACCAATCAGGTGTAGTGCGCGTGCCACAGAAAAAGTTCATGAGAGCAGTGCATAAGAATAGTGCATGAGAAAAGTGCACAGATCATCACGTACACATCTTTCTAGAACATTTTCAAGGCCTATGCAATTAAAAATAATTGGTAGAAAATATGTTTATAGATAACAGGTTTCAGGATTACATATTTTAGCTGTGAGAGCAGATTCTATCACTGTCTGGTACCTAGGCACCTGCTAAGCTGAACAGAAACACAATTAACCCCTTCATTCCCCTCTTAGATCACAACGTGATCTTCGAGAAGAACTAGACTAAAAGTAGGAAAGCATGGATTAATTGTTCAAAAACATCTAGAGCTGTAATGGTATATGTGAATAGTAAAATATAAAGCTCTTAACAAGAAATACGTTAGGAAATAATAAAAAGATACATATTTGAGAGTACGTATGCATATGTAATTATTAAATGGAATATATTTAAAGTCTAAAAGTGATTCTAAAGTGTAAATACGATATACTATAGTGGAAATATAATGTGCTCTTTCGTTATTTTATTGTGAAAATATAACCTTTATGAAAATATAATCTTTGTGAAAATATAATATGTGATACAATGTGTAGGTAGAAGATTACTCAGAGAGAGTATATAACAAAGAATTGTATATATCCTGGGCGTTATTCTATCATCCGATTGAGTAGGGCTTTACTACAGGATACAAGAATGCACAAGAGGATAAGAGCACATATTACCACCAGAAAGATTATGAATATCTTCTGACCTAGACTTCCCATCCATGAAAACATGCCTTCCCATATACTACCCTTGAAGTCTCAAAGACGGTCAACTATTGCTTGAGTGTTTGCTAAATCTTCAGTGATAAGAGCAGAATTATCATCAACGTAGTAACAACATTCATTGCCTATGAGAGCACATACTCCTCCCTTAGAAGCTAACACATAGTCTAAGGCCATTGTATTCTGTAAAGCTACCATCCTAATTTGCACTTGTTCTTGATTTAACTTTTCAATGGCTGCAGTAGTACTATTCAGGGCTTTTTGCACAAGTAAGGAAATAGCAGATAGCTCAATCATCAAAAGGAAGTTCTTCGGGTACAGGAATAAAGTTGACATCGTCATCATCGCTGTCTTCAATCGCTGGTCGGGAGACTTTGTCGCCCGCTTCACCCCTCTTTGGACACAGCTTCAGTCGTGATGCATGAATCCAGATGTCCTGTGCGTCGGTGAGGACGGCTGTCCTGGTCACTGCTATCACAGTCGTCGGTGGTCCGAATGGGAAGCCTCCCTTCTTTGCTTTGTTCAGTTGGCGGACACAGACGAGGTCACCTGGCTTGAATTGATGTGTTGGTTCCTGTGAGGGTAAAGGCAAGCGAGAAGACACATCACCATAGATGCCATTCAATTTATCAATCAATTGTTTCACATATTGTTCTCTTATGAGATCAAGATCTCCTGGCATAATTACAAGTGGGTCTTTTACCCAAGGAGTTGGAAATGGTCTTCCCATAAGAATCTCAAAAGGAGACAATTTGGTAGTTTTATTAGGAGACATCCTAATCTCTGCTAGTACAGCAAGTAAATATTTTTGCCAATTAACCCATGTACCTGCAGTGGCCTTTGTAAGTTTCTCTTTAATAGTGCGGTTCATTCTTTCCACTATTCCTGAACTCTGAGGATGGTAAGGGATATGGAATTTCCAGGTTATCCGTAACCACTGTATCAATTCCTTAATTACTGCGCTGATAAAGGCTGGTCCATTATCAGAGTTAATTTGTAACGGACATCCATATCTCGGTATAATTTCAGTAGTCGAAAATTTAGCTACTGTCTTAGCATCCTCTCTTTGTGTTACAAAGGCCTCAGGCCATCGGGAAAACTGGTCCACTATCACCAAAAGATATAATTGTTTTGATCCCGTCCTTGAGACATGAGTAAAATCAATTTGTAGATGAGTGAATGGAGCTGTAGGTGGTGGCAGATGATCATGCTTTGCTTTATTTGGCGCTGTAGAATTATTCTGCAAACATTGTACACATCTCTGTATGTATGTATGACAGTGCTGCATCAGATTTCTGATGCAAAATGATTGTCGTAACTGTTGCATGGTAGTTTTAACTCCTTTATGTCCTACCCCGTGTGCCTGTGCTATGAATATAGGGGCACTACTCTCAGGTATACCTATCCTCTCCTCTTTTGAGATAAGACCATTATTGTCTTTTTCCAAACCTTGTGATTGCCAATATGATAAATCTTCTGGTGTGGCAAAACCTTGTAACTCATTGAAAAGAAGGTCAGATGGGTAAGACGGGGCTTGGAGTATAGGGTAAGTAAGGTTAGCAGAAAGTGGTTTAAGTGCAGCTTCTTTAGCTGCTTGGTCAGCAAAGGCATTACCTCTGGAAACAAAGTCATTGCGATTCTTTGTACTTGCTATGTGTTATCAGTTTTACTAGTTTCGTTTTCAGTGTACTACTGGATGCAAGGGGGGGTTAGTGGTGGGTTGCAGCTTGTGTTCTCTCTCGGTCAGTTCTTCTGCCAGAGCAGCTGAAGGGGGGGGTTAAGTCAAGTCAAGGGGGATTGCTTTCTCTATGGCCATATCACAAGGAGCCAAATGTTTGGAGACACCCCAGCATCCCCTGGACCAGAGTAGGGACTACTTTGGAAAATAATGCAACGGGACACATACTACCTCCGTGATCTTGGGCTCAGACCGCGGCCATGGTTTTACAGTTGTCCCTTGCATACAAATGAAATGGTTTACAATAATCAGGTAGTCCTAAAGCGGGGGCCTGCATAATGCTAACTTTTAAGGTCACATAAGCTTCAGTCATGTCTGGAGTCCACTGAATATGTTTTGGACTGTCCCCTTAGCAGCTGTACATAAAATGGAGTCATAGTGAGCATTCAGGGATCCATTGCCTGCAATAATTAATCATCAACATGTGTTGCCCCCATTTGTATTTTGTTTTTAGTTACCTTGTGACCTTCAGCTGCTAGGTGCTGTAGCAGACTGAGTGAATCCTGTCTATTGGCTTCCCCGTTAGGAGTACACAAACAGTAAGTCATTTTGACGTACTGAATGGGGACAGAACCAAGACACGGGTCCATGACCGCAAGGTATTGGAGCACCAGTGAGTAAGCAGCTGGTGAATCCACGTAGCCTTAGGGGAAGACGGGTCCATGTTAATTAACGCCCATCAAAAATGAAAAGCCATAAGTAGTTGTGTCTCAAAGTCCAAAGGGACCAAAAATAATGCGTTTGATAAATCAATAATAATAAATATAGTGGCGTCATGGGAAATGGCCGTAATGAGAGCAGTGATATCAGGGAAAAATCGGGGCAATTGGGATGACTAAGTACTTAATTGCCCTTAAATCCTGGACAAATCTAAAGTCATTGTCACGTAATGGAAGGGAAGTTAGCCCAATTCCATCCTGACTCTGTATCAGAGTCTAAAAGTCTGTATAAGAAGTCTGATGTCAGTCTGAGTCATGGTGTCCTTGGCACATTTACTTCAGATACATCATATATGTAGAAGGATTAATTCTGGGGTTAAGGGCTGCCTGTTTTCTCTTTCCGTATTTACTATCTGCAATCTATTCAAAAACAAACTCCATTTTGGATCAAATCCACATACAAAATC
Organism: Discoglossus pictus; assembly: GCA_027410445.1. Classification (NCBI taxonomy): domain Eukaryota; kingdom Metazoa; phylum Chordata; class Amphibia; order Anura; family Alytidae; genus Discoglossus; species Discoglossus pictus. The sequence goes on from CM050169.1 coordinate 98,666,879, forward strand.
TCTCTTCCAAATCACTTGCTATTTCCCTTTTTTTCCGTACTTAACTTACAATAATTCCCAACTAACACTCCGCTTCTTCCTGAGACATCTCCACAAACATATAACTACAAATACACCTTAAAAAGTTCATCGACAACAACATTCCATACACATGACAGATTTATTTTCCAAAATACGACCTTAAGAATTTTCTGCCGGGAGACAGAATTTCACCGTTTTTTTTTTCTCTTTTTTTCGGGACACGGAGATAAGTGTTAGCAAGTTTTAAAATAGAATAAACACATTGTCTTACACTTACAAACAAGATAGACCATAAATCCTCCACTGTCACATCTTTCTGGAAAAAGATTTCCCTTTTTTTACATATATGCCGGCTTTAGAAATATATCTCAGTGGTGGACACGATCTCTACAGCCTTAAAGACACAGAGGAAAATTATCTAACCTGCATTTCTCAATTGTATTGCAAAGAAAAGAAAGTACAGCAAACACAAATTTATTTGCAGCAAAACACAAGACAATCCATCTACTTTATAAACACAAGCAATCAGAATATTATATAAATGTATGTAAAGAAAAAAGTTTCTATTTCTTTTATTATCCCTTATCTCGTTTGCTCTTTCACAGGACCTGATGTTACGCTGTGTATATAATTACATATGACAGCTTTGCATGATTCTCCCGGGTTGGGAGGTGGACATTGTTTAGACTGGGAAGTACCCATTTTCAACTCTTTTGTTAAGGGGATGTCAGTTGTCTCACCACTCAACTTGACTGTGTATATTGTGACTGCGACAGTTGCCCATGGAACAGGAGTGGCTGTTAGAGTCCAAAGACCCCGTCAATCCATCAGAAGTTCACGCTTGAGCAATGTGACAGTACAATATCCCCTTGGTAGTTTCAGCTAGTGATCAATCAACCCACAAGAGTGGCTGCGTGGAACTAGAATAGCTCCTGCAAAACCATCAGGTGTAGGAGAGCGTTAACGGCTTAAGATCACAAAGAGAGAAATACTTCCTCTCAATACAGCGTTGCAATACAGCACATTTTTTTCTTAAGCAAGCAGAAGCTTTTAACCAGCACAGCAATACAGCACAATATGTATTTAAGCAAGCATATAAGCAGTATGAGTATGGTTGCCCCGGTAAGTCAAAATTTAATTTTATAATTTTCCTGATTTCTACCAAAGAAATCCCATAATATTCCTGATTTCTACCAAAGAAATCCCATATATAACAGCGCTGTTTGTGCTAAAAGCACATGAGGTCTGCCGAAGACCACATGAAGTCTGCCAAAGACTTCTTAAAGTCTTACCAAAAGACTTTCAGTCTACCAAAGACTGTCCTAAAGTCTTACCAAAAGACTTTCCATAGGTTCCCCTAAGTAATCTAGTTGGACTTTAGGATAAATGAGGGCAAGAGAATAGGTCCTAATAAAAGACACTTTCTACACACCTCTCAGATGTCCTGTCCATCCCACTTCTGACACCAATTGAAGGGGACCAGTGAAGATTACACCAATTGTATTTTCTGACCACCGAGGTAAACCTTTACTCATAAGCAAGACGTCCTGGAGATTCCGTATGGAAATGAGCGCACACATACACACATAAGCTTTCCACACAGAGTCTTGTTTATTTGGTTACGTTTTGAGCTTATATAACAGATAGGATGATAATTCTCACATGTCAGGTTTCTCATTGGCTAATATCCAGTGCCAGGTACCAACCAATCAGGTGTAGTGCGCGTGCCACAGAAAAAGTTCATGAGAGCAGTACATGAGAGCAGTGCATAAGAATAGTGCATGAGAAAAGTGCACATATCATCACGTACACATCTTTCTAGAACATTTTCAAGGCCTATGCAATTAAAAATAATTGGTAAAAAATATGTTTATAGATAACAGGTTTCAGGATTACATATTTTAGCTGTGAGAGCAGATTCTATCACTGTCTGGTACCTAGGCACCTGCTAAGCTGAACAGAAACACAATTAACCCCTTCAGTTTCTCTCAATTTAAGTCTCTCAACTCTTCTTTCTCTCCATATAACTCCCAAATAGTTGTAAGTAACCTCTATATATAACTTCAGTGTTGTTGTATATATAACATCTCCAATATATTATTATCGTTTATTTATAACGTTTATTCTGTAGCGCTGTACATAAGTTAAGTTCAGACAAAGATAAATACAAAGTAACACATAGCAAAGCAAGGAGGGCCCTGTCTTTGAGCTCAGAATCCAGTGTCCATGGGGCTTTCCCAAAGTACATTGCAGTATCTAAACTCTCAGACGGACAACCTAAAGGTATTGTGAGTGGTAAAGGAGGAAGAGAGAAGTGATGAGCGTGTTAGGGTGGAAGGTGATACCCTTCTTTAAAGAGATGTGTTTTTAGAGCGGTTTTGAATGTTTTGAGGCAAGAGGATAATCTGGTGGAGCAAGGAAAGGAGTTCCAGAGAATAGGGGCACCACGAGAAAAGTCCTGAAGGCAAGAGTGAGAGGAGGTGACAAGAGTTGTAGAAAGAAGAAGGTTATTAGCAGATTGAAGAGGGCGGGTGGGGGAGTATTTGGAGATAAGAGCAGAGATGTATGGGGGAGCACTATTGTTGAGGGTTTTGTAAGTTAGGGTCATGATTTAAAATTTTATTCTAGAGGCTAAAGGAAGCCAGTGGAGTGATTGACAGAGAGGTGATGCCGACACTGAATGTTGTGTATGGAAGATGAGTCTAGCAGAGGCATTCATAATGGTTTGAAGTGGAGATAGTCGGGTGGTGGGTAGGCCAACAAGAAGTGAGTTGCAGTAGTCTAGTCGAGAGATGATGAGGAATTGACGCTGTAGGAGAGGGAGGGAAGATTAGGAGTTCAGTCTTAGGCATGTTGAATTTGGGATGGTGGGTGGACATCCAAGAGGATATACTAGAGAGGCAGTCGGAGACGTGTGTTAGAAGAGAAAGGGGTAGATCTGGTCCTGAGAGGTAGATTTGGGTGTCATCTGCATAGATATGATAATGAAGCCCAAAAGAGTTTATTAGGGTACCAAGTGAGGATGTGTACATGGTGAAGAGATGGGGGCATAGGACTGATCCTTGGGGTATGCCAACAGACAGGGAGTGAGGAGAAGAAGTGGTGTCGGAGAAGGAGACACTGAATGACCGATTTTGTAGGTATGATGAGAAACACGAGAGAGCAGTGTCTCGAATACCGATGGAGAAGAGGATATGGAGTAGAAGTGGATGGTCGACAGTGTCAAAGGCAGTAGAGATATTTAGAAGAAGAAGAATCGAAAAGTGGCATTTAGAATTGGCGGTAAGCAGGTCATTGGTGATTTTTGTGAGAGCTGTCTCAGTGGAGTGTTGGCCTGGAAGCCGGATTGGAAGGTGTCAAGAAGGGAGTTAGAGGAAATAAAGCTGATAAGGCGGTTATAGACGAGCCGCTCCAGCAGTTGGGAAGCCAGGGGAAGTAGAGAGATAGGGCGGAAGTTAGATGCGACGTCAGAGTCAGATGAAGGTTTTTTGAGGGTGATAATATAATTATGGCATGTTTTAGAGAAGATGGAAACATGCCAATAGTAAGGGAGAGGTTGAAAATGTGTGTGAGAGCTGGGATTAGTGTGGTAGAGAGGGGAGATATGAGCTGAGATGGAATAGGATCCTGAGGACAGATAGTGAGGCGAGTGGATGATAGCAGTTTGGGGACTTTGTCCTCTGTAGCTGGATCAAAGCAGTTCAAAGTGGAATTGGAAAAGCAGGAAGACTGGGTGTTGTTGGTTAGTTGAGAGGGTAGAGTGTGTGAGCCACTATGAGATGAGAGTTCATTGCGGATATTTTAAATGTTATGAATAAAATGGTTGGTGAAATTTTCAGCTGTGAGAGAGGAAGGGATGGGAGGAGGTGGTGGGCTAATGAGTGTATTGAAAGTGGCAAACAGTCACTTGGGGTTAGAGGACAGAGTTGATATTAGTGATGTGAAGTAGTGTTGTTTGGAGAGGTTGAGGGCAGAGGAATCTGTAGTGGAGGAAATCTGCTGAAGTGCGTGATTTCCTCCATAACGTTCGGCATTGCAGGAGCACCTCTGGATGTATCGTGTTTGTGTAATGTGCCATGGTTGTGGATGAGAGCGAGGGCGTCTGCGTGTGGTTATGGGGCAAGGGTGTCAAGGGTGGAAGAGAGAGTAGAGTTGAAGTGTGAGGTGGCAGTGTCAGGGCATCTGAGGTTAGTGATGGGGCTAAGAAGGGGTTGGAGAACAGTGGATAGCTGTGTAGGGTCAAGTGCTAGCAGGTTTCTGTGGGTGGTGGTGGCAGGGGTTGAAGAAGAGTGGTGAGAGGAAGATGTGGTGAGGTTGAAGGTAAAGAAGTGATGGTTAGATAGAAGGAGGGGGTGGATGACTGGGTTGGAAGTTGTGCTGAGATTGGTGAAGATTAGGTATAGAGAATGTCCAGCATATAACTCCTGTTGCTGTATATAACGACTTAATATAACTCCCCTATCTTTATATATAACCTCTTCATGTAACTACCCTATTACTGTATGTAACCTCTCCATATAAATCTTGTATAGCTCTAAATAACCTATTTAACTCCATTTTGCCCTATATAACCTCTCCATGATTTATAATCTCCCCATATAATTCCTCTTATTACTGTATGTAAAATATCTATATAACTCCTCCTATTGCTATTAGGTATTAGTATTACTGGAAGTGCCAATCTGAAGTATATAACTGTAAGTGCCAATCTCATGTATGTAATGTATAATAAAATGCTTTTCTAAAATTAACTTTGTCTCTGAGTTTTTTTTACCTTTGAATGACTTTATTTAGCAGTAGCAAATTAATGGATAGTATAAGGTTTCCGAGGCAGTATAGTATTAGTTAGGCCTATTTTAATAGTGACTCTCAAGTAACCTGAAACTACAGTTATCTGACATATGGCAATCCCTGTGGGTGCCAGATAACTGAGAGTTTACTGTAACTATTCTATTGCTTCATATAATCGTTCCATATAACTCCTTTTTATATAACACCTCCTATCGCTGTTTATAACTTCTTCATATAACCACCATATTACTGTATATAATACATCATATCCATATAACTCACGTATATAACCTCTCCATATAACTATTCTATTCCTTCATATAACCTCTCTATATAACACCTCCTATCGCTGTGTATAACTTCTTCATATAACACCCATATTACTGTATCTATATCCTCTCCATATAACTCATGTATATAACCACTCCATATAACTATTCTATTCCTTAATATAACCACTCTATATAACACCTCCTGCTGCTGTATATAACCTCTTCTTCTATAACACCCATATTACTGTATCTATATCCGATCCATATAACGCACGTATACTACCACTCCATATAACTTCCATATGGCCCTATTACACCTCTCTAAATAACTTCTTGTAAAGCTTTAACTAACTTTTCAATGTATCTTTCCTACTGCTGTATATAATCGCTCCATATAGCTAACTTATATAACCACTATATTCCTACATATAACTTCTCTGTATATAACACCTGCTATCTCTGTATATAATCACTCCATATAAATAACATATAACCACTATGTTCCTTCATATAACTTCTCTCTATATAACACCTCCGATCTCTGTATATAACCACTCCATATAATTCCTGTATATATCCTCTCCATATAACTCACCTATTAGTCTATATAAAATGTCTCTATAATATCCATATAGCTTCCCCCATAGCGGTATATAACATCTACATATAACTATTATATTACTTCATATAACCCCTCCATTTAACTCCTTTCTATATACCACCTCCAATCTCTGTATATAACCACTCCAAATAATTCCTCTCTATATAACACCTCCAACACCTCCTGTCACTGTATATAACCCCTCCATATAACTTCTCTCTATATAACAACTCATATCACTGTATATAACCACTCCATATAACTCTTCTCTATATAACACATCCTATCACTGTATATAACCTCTCCATATAACTCCTTTCTATATAACACCTCCAAAACCTACTATCACTTTATATAATCTCTCCATATAACTTCTCTCTATATAACACCTACAACACCTCCTATCACTGTATATAACTACTCCGTATAATTTCGCTCTATATAATCCCTAATATCACTGTATAAAATCTCTCCATATAACTCCTCTCTATATAACACCTCCTATCACTGTATATAAACACTTCATATAACTTATCTCTATATAACACCTTCAAAACCTCCTAATACTGTATATAAACACTCCATATAACTTCTCTCTATATAACACCTCCAACACCTCCTAACACTGTATATAACCTCTCTATATAACCCCTCCAACACCTCCTAACACTGTATATAACCCCTCCATATAACTTATCTCTATATAACACCTTCTAACACTGTATATAACCACTCCATATAACTCCTCTCAATATAACACCTTCAACACCTCTTATCACTTTATATAACCTCTCCATATAACTCCTCTCTATATAACACCTCCAACACCTCCTATCACTGTATATAACCACTCCATATAATTCCTGTATTACTGGATATTTCCTCTCCATATAACTCCATATAACATATCCTTTAGTTCCATATAACCTCTCCCTAACACTCTCTATATTCCCCCATATGACTCTCTCCCTTACTAGCGATTACTAGCGAATTGCCCGTCAAAAATGACGGGGCAATAAAATTGTAAGGCAGGTAATGCTGTTTGCCACAGACATTAATTTTTTTGGTGGTCTGAGATCCTTTGGCGCTCATTGCGAGGCTCTTGCTTGTTGTATTTTTTTTTTTATCAGAGGCGCTTTTGCTGTCATCGTAATGTCGGCGCTGATCTGCTTTTTGCGCTTATTGCAAGGCTGTCCCCTGGTGTAGTTTGTGTGCTATGAGCAGCGTTGGCGCTCGTTGTGTGGCGCAGTGAATGGCTTTTGCGTTTATTGCGATAGTGTTGTTTTTTTGTTTTTTTTGTGTATATGTACTTTTTGATGCTAATTAAATATATTAATATACTTTACCTTTTTGTAAGTAATATATGCAGGAAGCATTCTGCTGAATAATAGCTGACAATCTGTTTTGATGCAGCACACAATGTAGGTTTGCAGAGTTGTTGAGCTGAGGTGTAAGTGTCAGCAATGTGTGCAGTGTGTAGTGTAAATAGGCGGCGTGCGCGAGGGGAAGCCGTTTGTGTAGCTGGGTAGTTCCGCATTCTGTAAGTTCGTTTTGTAAAATGGCGGAGAATGTGTATGTGGTACGCGGGTGGGGATGATTTAGCGTCCTTGCTAATGATGTATGTTGTAGGTCGTACAGGTTTTTGTAAAAGCTGTATTTGCTTTGTGGTATTTAATGGCTTTAGGGGTCGTGTAGCCTCGTTTTTGTTTTGTTCGGCTGCCATTTTTTCTCCCGCTTAGGGGATTATCTAGTGTGTAAACTTTGTAAATTTGAGCTAATTCGAGGTTTAAGCTGTGTTGCAGAGGTCCTGGGTGTCCCCCCTTGGTGTGGGTAAGGTTTTAGTTTTTTGTGTGTATTTTTGTGTTTTTTAATGTTTGCTGCTGTGCGCGGGTTGTCCGTTAAGGTCATATTTTTGTCCCACGGGTCGTAATTGTTTTTGTGTAAGTCAGCATTCTTTTTTTCCAAATCCTGCGGCTCGTATTTTTGTGTCCAATGTTAGTCATTGCGTGTTTGTTTTATTTTTTTTAAACTCCCGCTTGTGTTGTCGTTTGTAAGGGGTTGTGAGGCGACGTAGAGCCTCCACCTCCGCAAATGCGGCCCCTTACTTCGCGAGGGTCCGCATTTGCGGTACGAAAGTCGCAGGGGGTCGTAGAGATAAGCGTCGTAGGGATAAGCTCCTTGCCAGCAACTGCGGCTCTCTACGCAATCCCGCAAGCGTTAGCTACAACCTGTATTGCTGACAACAATATATGTGATATATATGTGTTTTTATGGATAAAATTATTTTTTTATATAAATAAATAACAACCTTTTATATATAACTTCTGTATTAATTTGTGCTTTAATGGTGGCAGCCATTTGCTTTTGTTCCTAACAGGATTAGATGGATGTTAGACTGTACACTGTAAGTCTGCGAGTTCTCAGTCTTGCATGGAGCTTTGGGGAAAGCACTATGGACACTGGACTCTAAGCTCAAAGACAGAGCCCTCTATCTTTGCAGTGTGTTAATATTGCTATTGTTTTTGCCTTGGACTTCTCCATGTATAGCGCTACAGAATATGTTGGTGAGCTACAAATAAACAATAATAATTGATGCTAATAGTATGTTTATTCAGTTCTATTGAAAGACTGCCATTCATCAACAGAGCTGCATAGAAGAGCAAGTCTCAGTAGCATACACACAGAAAGAGCATCACTCCTAAACCCCAGATTTTCTGCAGAGCATCACTCCTATACCAGGCGCTCTGCAGACAATATATAACAACACAACCCTCTCACACAGATAAGATGAAGAACCTGCTCTGGGGATAATAATCTATAGAGATTGGGTGACAATGTGTAGAGCTGATAAAAGGTCATTTTGTGTAATTGTTACAAAGCAAAATAGGGCCTGAGACTGATAGCTATATACAAAGGTTATAGATTACATTAGGTACTGACAAATACATACTATAAGATATGAAAAAGGAAGTGACGACCCAGCCTCCGAGATCTTACAGTGTAAAGGAGATGGGGAAGTGACACAAGAAGGTGAGAGTGGACAATGGCCTGGTCAGCAGGCAATAAACACTGAGTGTGTATGTCCAACAGTGACTTCCAATATTCTTTATTGTTATGTATTTGCCACGTGTTACGGATCAGTTTGACTCAGTAAAGAATGACACAGATCTGATCTAATCAAGAAGGAGGCATCTTTATTTACTTGGACAAGAGTTCAAGGAGATAACCACAATGGCAGACAGAGCAAGTATGCAGAGTCTCACGGGAGGGCTCTGAAGAGTCATTTTCAATGGTGAGGGGGCTTGAAACCTTTGCAACATGAGCTTCCATGAAACCATTATGACCTTTCCCCTTCAACCTTGACATCAGTTCCATTGGTGAGGAGCACAAGGTGAGAGGTCGAGTCCACCTAGGAGATAAAGAAACCTTATTAAGAGACTTCACAAGGACATAATATCACAGGTAAATATCATGTATTGGTTTAACAAACATTTGAGGCAGTCTCTCTGCTACCTGCTTATGATGCTTACATTATGAGACTTCACAAGGAATATATATATAGAAATATATTTTACCATGGGTCTCTGTACTGAAGGAATTCGGTAGTAGATGGGGAGGCCAGTTAAGTTGGTGTCGGCAACACAGGTGAGTTGCCACTGTTCTCATTCTTCACAACTGATGATCAAGGGGATAACCACAATGGCAGCCATGGCGAGTATGCAGAGTGTCTAACCCGAGGGCTGAAAAGAGTCCTTTCTCATGGTGAGGGGGATGAACCCTTGTGACATGAGCTTCCATGAAACCATTCTGACCTTTCCTTCAACCTTGACAGCAGTTCGATTGGTAAGGAACACACAATGAAAGGTCTAGTCCAACTAGGGTAGGGGATAACAAACCTTATTAAGAGATTTCACAAGGATATAATCCACCAGGTCAATATCATGCATTGGTTTATCAGACATCTCACCAGAGGGCTGTAAAGAGTTCTTTTTCATGCTGAGGGACTTGAAACCTTGCAGCAAGGGTTTCCATAAAAGGTAATATGCCCCAGTCCACCTAGGAGATAAAGAAATCGTATTAAGATACTTCCCAAGGACATAATCCCCTAGGTCAATATCATGAATTGATTTATCAGACTTCTCACCAGAGGGATGCAGACCATTCTGACCTTCCCTTTAACCTTGATTGGTGAGGAACACAAGGTGAGAGGTCGAGTTCACCTAGGAGATAAAGAAACCTTATTAAGAGACTTCCACAAGGTCATAATCTCAATGTCAATCAATGTCATGCATTGGTTATTAGACATCTCACCAGAGGGCTATAAAGAATCCTTTTTCATGCTTAAGAGCTTGAAATCTTGTGACATGAGCTTCCATGAAACCATTGTGACCTTTACGTTAACCTTGACAGAAGTCTGATTTGTGAGGAACAACACAAGGTGAGACGTCCCAGTCCACCTAGGAGATAAAGAAATCTTATTATGAGACTTCACAAGGCTATCATCTCTCAAGTCAATATCATACATTGGTTTATCAGACATCTCACAACAGGGATGCAGACAACAGTTTGTTTGGTGAGAAACACAAAGTGAGAGGTCGAGCCAACCTAGGAGATTAAGAAACCTTATAAAGAGACTTCACAAGGTCATAATCTCACAGGTCAATGTCATACATTGGTTTATAAGACATCTCACTAGAGTGCTGTAAATAGTCCTTTTCCACGCTGAGGAGCTTGAAACCTTGTGAAATGAGCTTCCATGAAACCATTCTGACCCTTTCATGAAGAACCAGACTTGATAATGGGCAATATATTTTAGAAATCATACTGTAATGGGACTCTCCACTTTTGTATTCCTTGCTACTATAACAGGTGGGGAATGCAGAGAAAAAGATGTGCAAAGAAGACAAAGGGCTCCAATAAAGCATAATTGCAAATGATTAGTAATGAATTAAAGGCTGTATGTGCCCATTTACCCATTACATATGTCTATTTCTTAAAAAAATTGTAATGCAAATTATAGGACTACAGTATGTTTTTGTATATCAGGTATTGACTTGCAGATCTTCAGTCCCTACATCTATATAATAATTTGGCTCTGTGATGTTATTGTTACATAGTTACATAGGGCCTCATTCTATTAGCGGCCGCAGCCGTTGCGGGGCCGCAAGGACCGGCCGCAAGCTATTCGGCTATTCTATTCCCTTACGGCCGGAGGCTCCGGCAGGCTTGCGGCCGGTGCCTTGCTATCTCTTGCGGCCGCTCGCGCCAGAGGAAAGCCTTTGATCTAAAACGGCCGCAAGAGTTTCGGCCGTAAGAAATTCCTATTTGCAATTCAATTGCTCCGGGAACCCTCTCTGCAAGGCTAAAAACGAGCCGCTGCTTACTTGCAGGAAAGAGGTCCCGCGAGCACCAATTAAGCACATAAAATAGCTCAAATAAAGCCATCCTGCACTTTGAGAAGACTATAAAGGGATTTTAGGTGTTAGAAAAAATAGCACATAATTATCCTATACTCAAATCCGTAAAATATTTTATTTTTAATTTCCGTAAAATATCCATGTAAAAAGTCCAGAGTGCTTGGAGCACTTCAGACCCGCCCACGCCGCAGCCGGAAAATAAACAGTTAATTTGAACTCGGGTTTGGGCTGATGTGCAAGCTTGAGAGTGGGTTTCTTTTAATCCTCATGTCCCCCAATATGATCCCTAGCATTTACAGAGCTGTACAGTGCAGGCTTGAATTTATTTTTGCGTTTTTAGATTTCTGAGATTACGGCCGGTTCCAAGATATGCGGCCGACCGTAAGAGGAGATCCTTGCGGGGCCGTATAATAGAATCGCGAGTTAACAGAACCCCCGCAAGGAATCGCAGCCTTACGGCCGATTTATGGCCGCTAATAGAATGAGGCCCATAGTATTTAAGGTTGAAAAAGGACTTTCAGTCCATCAAGTTCAACCTTTTAAAATCTCCTCTGATCTGCAATATGCGGATTAACTATTAATTAATTAGTTGTATAAAAAAAAAATCAATTCCCTTCCGATCCTAGACACAGGCGACCGGACCTCTCCCTGGATCAATACTGCCCCTCCAATTATCCATGATAACCCTGAATTCCCTTTTTAATTAGAAATAAATCCAGTCCCCTTTTAAAGTTATCTATCGAATCCGCTGTCACCACTTCCTCTGGTAGAGAATTCCACAGATTAACCATCCTTACTGTGAAGAACCCTTGTCTTTCTTTGAGGTGGAATCTTTTTACTTCTAATCTCAAGGGATGTCCTCGTGTCAGTTCAAAACCTCTTGGCACAAAAAGCTCCCTTGACAAATCTTTATACTGGCCCACAAAAAAAATAAGGTTTATTTAACAAAACAAAAAAAAAAAAAGTATTTTTATATCAAAAAAACCATTTATCTATAGTGACATGTGACACGCACATATATGGGTATAATTAAACAACTACATTTAAATGACATTAGAAAAAAATAAATTTGGAATATTAAAATATGAGTCATGTATACTGATATGTGACACGCACATATATGTGTATCATCTATGGTCACATGTCACACACACATTTATGTGTGTTGGCCAAAACAAAAAATAAGGTTCATTTACCGATTCATGTATAGTGATATGTCACACGCACAAAAAACTCTGAAAATGTGCTTCATGTATGTGACATTTATGTGTGTAGCCACCGCAAAAAAAAAAATGTTAATTGAAAATAATTACAGAAGTATATTTAAATGACATTAATTTCTTGAAATTCAATATATCAACTAAAGCTGAATCTTTCTACTTCTTTTAATATTCAAACAGACTCTGCATCAACAGCGTCACTCAACTATTTGCACCGTGCATTGTGAAGCACAATCCCTTTTAAATAACACCAACAAAGAAGAACAGGTAAGATAGAACAAGACATTACATGCTGAAAAGACCATGCTTTGCTACATTACAAATAAGAAATATACAATTAACCATTTCACTTTCTTTTTCAAACAGACATTACAAGAAGACCGGCGGATTAAGATTGGCAGGAGGGGACCCTCTGTCATTCGACACGTCAATCAAGGTAAAGTATTAAGTATAAAAAAGAAACGAACCATGAGCCTCATTCAATTGTGAGTTGGCCAATTGAATAGGGCTCTATATAAGCACATAATATATTTTTTAAACAGAACTTTTTAGTTACTGAACTTCTATCCACAATCAAGGTCTTCAATAACTAAAAACTTCCGTCAAAAAATATGTTATGTGCTTATATAGAGCCCTATTCAATTGCCAAAATTGCAATTGAATCAGGACCTAAATATGTTTAATGGCCGAGGGCCTCATTCAAATGTGATTTGCCCATTTGAATAGGGCTCTATGTAAGCACAGAGCATACTTTTTTACAGAAGTTTTTAGTTAGTGAAGACCTTGCTTTTGGATACAAGTTCACTAACTAAAAACGTATGTAAAAAAATATGCTCTGTGCTCATATTGAGCCCTATTCCATTGCCAAAAACGAAATTGATTGAGGCCCTCACAATATAACAAATGCAGCAACCAAAGGCCCTCATTCAATTGATATTTTGGACAATTCAATAGAGCTCTAAATAAGCACATTTAGAGCCCTATTGAATTGGCCAAACTGCAATTGAATGAGGGCCAAAGTATGCAACATATGGTACACACAAAGTGGTACACACAAAACAGGATTGTAACAAACACATAGCAAACTAAATTAATATTCTTTTTCAATGTTTAACAACCTATAAGCCTTGCAAAAAACACTACATAAGCATAACAAAAGTGGTGCCCATCAATCAGGATTGTACAAAAACTCACACAAACACATAGCAAACTACATTTATATTCTTATTTAATGTTTAACAACCTATAAGCATTAGAAAAAAGCCTAAATAAGCATAACAAAAGTTGTGCGCACCAAACAGGATTGTACGAAAACTCACACAAATACATAGCAAACTACATTTAGATTCTTATTTAATGTTTAACAACCTATAAGCATTACAAAAAAAGCCTATATAAGCATAACTAAATTGCTGCGCACCAAACAGGATTGTACGCAAACTCACACAAACACATAGCAAACTAAATTAATATTCTTCTTTAATGTTTAACAACCTATAAGCCTTAGAAAAAAGCATAAATAAGCATACCAAAAGTGGTGCGCACCAAACAGGATTGTACGAAAACTCACACAAACACATAGCAAACTAAATTAATATTCTTTTTCAATGTTTAACAACCTATAAGACGTACAAAAAAGCCTACATAAGCATACCAAAAGTGGTGCGCATCAAAAAGGATTGTACAAAAACTCACAAACACATAGCAAACTACATTTAGATTCTTAGTTAATATGTTTCCCAACCTATAAGCATTAGAAAAAAGCATAAATAAGCATCAACTAAATTGGTGCGCACCAAACAGGATTGTATGAAAACTCACACAAACACATAGCAAACTACATTTATATTCTTATTTAATGTTTAACAACCTATAAGCCTTAGAAAAAAGCCTAAATAAGCATACCAAAAATGGGGCGCACCCAACAGGATTGTACAAAAACACAGAAATAATGACATTTTTTAGTTAATACAAATACATTCAAATAAAATAACATTTTCATTTTTATTTTATAACAGATACTGCGTCAAGAACATCGGACCAGAAGTTTCAACTGAGGACCAGACCAGCGGACGAGGACTTTCAACAGAGGACTACACCAGCGGACGAGGACTTTCCACAGCGGACCAGACCATTGGACGAGGACTTTCAACAGAGGACTACACCATCGGACGAAGACTTTCCACAGAGGACCAGACGATTGGACGAGGACTTTCAACACAGGACCAGACCATCGGACGAAGACTTTCAACACAGGACCAACAAAGATTCTGCTTGAAATCAAACTTTAACCAAGGTACAGTATAACAAGTAAAAAAATAGAAAAATAAATAAATATTCTTCTTTAATGTTTAACAACCTATAAGCCTTAGAAAAAAGCCTAAATAAGCATACCAAAAGTGGTGCGCACCAAACAGGATTGTACGAAAACTCACACAAACACATAGCAAAGTACATTAATATTCGTATTTAATGTTTAACAACCTATAAGCATTACAAAAAAGCCTAAATAAGCATAACTAAATTGGTGCGCACCAAACAGTATTGTACGCAAACTCACACAAACACATAGCAAACTAAATTAATATTCTTCTTTAATGTTTAACAACCTATAAGCCTTAGAAAAAAGCATAAATAAGCATACCAAAAGTGGTGCGCACCAAAGAGGATTGTACAAAAAATCACACAAACACATAGCAAACTAAAATAATATTTTTTTTTCAATGTTTAACAACCTATAAGACGTACAAAAAAGCCTACATAAGCATACCAAAAGTGGTGCGCATCAAAAAGGATTGTACAAAAACTCACACAAACACATAGCAAACTACATTTAGATTCTTAGTTAATGTTTACCAACCTATAAGCATTAGAAAAAAGCATAAATAAGCATCAACTAAATTGGTGCGCACCAAACAGGATTGTAGGAAAACTCACACAAACACATAGCAAACTACATTTATATTCTTATTTAATGTTTAACAACATATACGCCTTAGAAAAAAGCCTAAATAAGCATACCAAAAGTGGGGCGCACCAAATAGGATTGTAGAAAAACTCAGAAATAATGTCATTTTTTCGGTAATACAAAGACATTCAAATAAAATAACATTTTCATTTTTATTTTATAACAGATACTGCGTCAAGAACATCGGACCAGGAGTTTCAACTGAGGACCAGACCAGCGGACGAGGACTTTTAACACAGGACCAGACCATCGGACGAAGGCTTTCAACACAGGACCAACAAAGATTCTGCTTGAAATCAAACTTCAACCAAGGTACAGTATAACAAGTAAAAAAATAGAAAAATAAATAAATATCTTAGCTTTGCATCGATGTCAACAGAAAATAAAATTTAAAATAAACCACCAGTAACTATGAATGTTAAAAAAATATAACTAACACATTTTTCATCTATCTCTTATTTGTCTTTTAGGGCCAATAATCTTTAACAGTAAATACAAATTTCAATGTAGCCTGAAATTTTTTTTAGCATAGTCCAAAAAAATCTCAAAACACAGACTCTATACAATTTGTCATTCTAAAATTCCAGTCATAGACCCTCATTTAATTGCCATTTGACAAATTGAATAGTGCTGTAAAAAAGGACATAACATATTTTTTTAAATACCTTTTTAGTTATTGAAACACTTGCTTTTGGATACATGTTTACTAAATAAAAACTTATTTAAATAATTCTCTGATGGCCTTATTTATACCTCTATTCAATTGACCGCATTGAAATTGATTACATATAAAATGTAAACACACTGTTGATAAAAAAATTTCATGAAAACAAACTTAACATCTCAAAATAAACTAATAATACATTATTTTATTTTTACAGATTAACATGGCTGATAACGAGAGTAAACAAGAAAAGAAAAAACGCCAAGCTAGAGAACGACGACAGAGAGCAGACAGCCAGCAGACACTGGAGAAGAAGGAAATTCGACGAGAAAAAGAACGCAAAAGAATTGCAAGCAAAAGACTGTCACCTGCAGAAATTAAAGATATGTCAAAAAAAGCAACAAAGCAAATAAAGCATTTACAACCTGTTGCTCAAACATCAGAGGACATTTTACCAGAAAAAATACAACAGATACCAAAAAAAGCAACAAAAAAAACCAAAACATTTGGAACCCGTTCATGAAACATTACATGACATTTTACCTCAAACAATACAACATATACCAAGAAAAGCCACGAAAAAAACAAAGCATTTAGAACATGTTGTTGAAACATTATATGACATTTCACCTGATGAATATGAAAGTCTAAATCCTATATGCTTTGCAAATTGTCCTCTACTCAAGTCTTTAGCAGTAGAGGTTCATAGTTGTGGGGACATGACTACTCAATGTCAGTTTTGTGAGGCTTATTATTTTAAACAGGAGAGACCCAGAGATGGCCAATTTATTAGTTGCTGTCAAAAAGGCAAGTTCAAACTTCCAGAAAGGAAAGAATTTCCTCTCTATTTACAAAACATTATGACTGAACCTACTTTTCCAAACTACAAAAAATTTAAAACAAACATAAGATCCTACAATAGTGCCATATCCTTTGCATCCATGGGGGAAACATTAGCTGCTAATATACCAGGACATGGTCCTTACTGTTTTAAAGTCCAAGGACAAATTTATCATCGCACTTCCCATTTACATCCAGAGGAAGGAGATCAAAGAAAATTCGCTCAACTATATGTCCTAGATACAATGGAAGCTGTTGACCAACGTATGCAGATGGAAGAAAATAAAAAATGCTTACACAGTGTTTTTATAGAGCTAAATAACATTATGGACAACAATCCCTACAGTAAAGCTTATAAAAAATTGGCAGAAGTAGAAAATGAACAACTACTTCATGCACAAAGACATCAATTACCAATGCCGAAGGTTAATATGGTGCTTAAAAGAGACAGACATACTGATAAACGTCGTTATAACTTGCCAACATCAAATGAGGTTGCAATGGTGTTTCAGAATGATGAAGGAGAACCACCATTTCAAAGAGACATTCGAATATATCCCAGAAATGAGGAGCAACCGTTCATTAATATGAGTATCTTAAGTCCAAATTTAGATCCAATGACATATCCCATCTTTTTCCCACACGGAGAGGCAGGTTGGCAACCAAAATTAACTCTTCCCAGTTACCCAAATGCTAAAGCCAGAATCCGAAATAATGTTTCTATGCTTGAATTTAAAGTAGCTCAAATTGCCATTCGCAATGTATTTAATCCAATTTTATGTGGTGGAAAACTAACACAACAATGTGTTATTGATTCTTATTTGCAAGTTGAGGCAAATAATTTAAACTTTATCAAATATCAACAAGATAAACTCCGTGTAGAACAATATTCTGGATTAATGGACTATGTTGCTGACGTGGCTACAAGCAGAGACATGACAGCTGGCAAAGCTATCATTTTACCATCTTCCTTTCAAGGATCTCCTCGAAATATGAGAGAAAGATACAATGATGCTATGGCTATTGTCACTAAATTTGGCAAACCCGATTTATTTCTGACATTTACATGTAATCCACAATGGCCAGAAATTACACAAAATCTACTTCTTGGACACTCTGCTTCAGATCGACCAGATTTAGTAGCCTTAGTTTTTAAGATTAAATTAAATGAATTAATACGTGACTTGACTATAAATCAGTTATTTGGCAAATGTCTTGCTTATGTATATACCATTGAATTTCAAAAAAGAGGCCTTCCACATGCACATCTTCTAATAATACTTCAAGAAAAAGATAAATTAGATACTTCGGACAAAGTGGATGCAGTCATTGTTGCTGAACTACAGAGATCCAGAACTATATGGTAGACTATATGAGATTGTTACTCATCGCATGATTCATGGACCCTGTGGTGACCTTAATCCACAATCACCATGTATGGAAAATAATAAATGTTCAAAAGAATTTCCAAAAGAATATAGAGACAAAACCTATGCCAATTGTGATGAATATCCACTTTATAAATGAAGAGAAGGAGATAGTGCCATTATTCGTGGAAAAAAAGTGGACAATAGATATGTAGTACCCTACAATCCACATTTACACATGAAGTACAACGCCCACATCAACGTAGAAGCCTGCACTTCCATCAAATCCATTAAATATGTCTACAAATATATTTACAAAGGTTACGATGCAGCTACTGTAGTTGTCAAAAGTGCAGACAACCCTGAAAGTAGTGAGTTAGTACATGATGAACTTGCATCTCATGTAGATTCTCGCTATGTCAGTGCGCCAGAAGCTATGTGGCGGCTTTTAAAATTTGAAATGCATGATAGATCACATGCAGTATATAGATTAGCAGTACATTTGCCACAACGACATTTAGTCTATTTCCATGCTGGAAATGAAATGAATGCATTGGCCCAAAGTGAAGATCGTCACACTACACTAACTGCATGGTTTGCATTAAATTCCAATGATGCTCAAGCAACACAATACTTATATATTGAAATTCCATATCACTATGTTTTTGTGAATGGATTATGGAGACCAAGAAAAACCAGAGGCAATAAAATAATTCCACGAATTTACACAGTCAGTCCAAGAGATGTTGAACGTTTTTGCTTACGGATATTACTTTTAAATGTTCCAGGAGCACAAAGTTTTGAACAATTAAGAACTGTTAATGACATTGTATATAAATCCTTCCATTTAGCTGCAAGACATAGAAACTTACTCGCTCATGATACAGAGTGGGAAAGATGTTTAGAAGAAGCAGCACAATGTCAAATGCCACGACAGATGAGAGAACAATTTGCTTTTATTTGTATCTTCTCAAATGCTCCAAATGCATTAGCTTTGTGGGAGACTTTTAAAAGTAATATGGCTGAAGACTTTATGCGACGATACAATGAACCCATTGCACACTTAAAAGCGTTAATGGAAATCCAAGAAGTATTTTTAACTCATGGATTAAGTTGTGCAAGTTTTAATTTGCCTGATCCAGGTCTTATAGATAACATAAACTTTGAAGACTATGACATTCAACTACAAGCAGAAAGAACACAAGAAAGACTTGCAACTTTAAATACACTACAATTGCAAGCATTTCATGCCATTAAAAATGCAATAGATGATGACATGGTGACAGAGCGTTATTTCTATCTTGATGGACCTGGCGGATCAGGAAAAACCTATTTGTACAATTTATTAATGAGTTCAGAACGAGCACAAGGCCAAATAGCAATGGCGTTTGCCACTACTGGAATTGCTGCACTTTTATTAGAAGGTGGGAAAACTGTTCATAGTGGATTTAAACTGCCAGTGCCTATTTTAGAAAATTCTGTGTCAGATATTCGCATGACATCCTTACAAGCAAAGAAATTGAAGAAATGTAAATTAATTATAATAGATGAGGCCACAATGATGTCATGCTATGCCCTCCAATGTATTGACCGTTTGCTTCGTGAAGTCATGGATAATATTTTTCCATTTGGTGGAAAGGTAATGTTGTTGGGTGGCGATTTTAGACAAACAATACCTGTTGTTGTACATGGAAATCGAACTGACATTATTGAAACCTGTATCAAGTCAAGCACAGTATGGAAACATTTTACCCATCTTCAACTGCAACAAAATATGAGATCAGAAGGCCAAACTGATTTCAATGATTGGCTTATTAAAATTGGAGAAGGCAGAACAGAAAATATACTACATTTAGCTGACGACACTGTAGAGATCCCACCTCATATGATTTGTCAACAACATATTATATCGGCTATATTTGAAGGGAGCATAAATAACGAAGAATATTCCGAGCTTGCCAACCAAGTCATACTGACGTGTAAAAATAAAGATGCATTAATCCTCAATAATGAAATCTTAAAAAAAATTAATGCACCACAAAGAAATTATCACAGTGCTGATTCTGTACTTGCTGATGACAATGAAAGTCAGGCTAACTTTTCGACTGAATTCATAAACTCTATAACTCCTTCTGGAATGCCACCACATATTTTGCAGCTAAAGAAAGGTGCAATTATCATGTTACTGCGAAATATGAACCCCAAAAAAGGCCTATGCAATGGCACAAGATTAATTGTTCAACAATTAAAGGACCATTTTATAGATGCTGAAATTTTAACTGGTACCCATAAAGGAGAGAGAGTTTTCATACCAAGAATAGATTTAGCACCAAGTGAAAGTAGTCTCCCTTTTATACTTCAAAGAAGACAATTTCCCATTATTATGGCATTTGCCATGACCATTAATAAATCACAAGGTCAAACTTTCAAATCTGTGGGTATTTTCTTGGAGGAACCAGTATTTGCACATGGTCAATTGTACGTTGCGTTGTCACGGTGCAAAAATCCACAGGCTATTAAAGTTTACATTGGGCCTCATTCTATTATCGGCCGCAGCCGTTGCGGGGCCGCAAGGACCGGCCGCAAGCTATTCGGCTATTCTATTCCCTTACGGCCGGGGATTCCGGCAGGCTTGCGGCCGGTGCCTTGCTATCTCTTGCGGCCGCTCGCGCCGGAGGAAAGCCTTTGATCTTAAACGGCCGCAAGAGATTTGCAATTCAATTGCTCCGGGAAACCTCTCTGCAAGGCTAAAAGCGAGCCGCAGTTACTTGCAGGAAAAAGGTCTCGCTAGCACCAATTAAGCACATAAAATAGCTCAAATAAAGCCATCCTGCACTTTGAGAAGACTATAAAGGGATTTTAGGTGTTAGAAAAAATAGCACATAATTACCCTATACTCAAGTCCGTAAAATTTTTTATTTTTAATATCCGTAAAATATCCATGTAAAAAGTCCAGAGTGCTTGGAGCACTTCAGACACACCCACGCCGCAGCCGGCAAATAAACAGTTAATTTGAACTCGGGTTTGGGCAGATGTGCAAGCTTGAGAGTGGGTTCCTTTTAATCCTCATGTCCCCCAATATGATCCCTAGCATTTACAGAGCTGTACAGTGCAGGCTTGAATTTATTTTTCAGTTTTTATATTTCACAGATTACGGCCGGTTCCAAGATATGCGGCCGGCCGTAAAAGGAGATCCTTGCGGGGCCGTATAATAGAATCGCGAGTTAACTGAACCCTCGCAAGGAATCGCAGCCTTACGGCCGATTTACGGCCGATAATAGAATGAGGCCCATTGAAAACAATGAAAGTCAAGGTGATTTATTAGAAGATGGACGTATTTTTACTAAAAACATTGTCTACTATGAAGTACTATAACTTTGCAGGATACAAATTAAAGCCATGCAAACATTTTTTTAAAGCATTCAAAAATACATAACAATTAGTTGTTTAATTCCGTCATAATTAATGGTAAGTAAGTACTGTTTATGGATAATTCGCCTCACAAAATACATGCCTTGCATTTTTATGAAAAATTATGTTAAAATGTTAAGTTACTATGTTAATGTTTCTAATGTTACAAGTTTAAAAACAATATTTTCAAGTTATTTCATTCAACATATGGTAACATGGTAACAGCTCAAGCACCTTTTAAGTCACAATGTAAATATTGTCTGTTATCGTAAGATTACTACCTACATTAATGTTTATCGCCAGTTTATGTGGTCAGTAAGGAATTACTTTCATTAGGTACGTGTTAAGGAGAGTTTTTACTGTATGCCTTCCTCTACATTCAATGTATATTGAACTTAACAATTATTATGATAGAAATTGCATGTTAATACTGATTAATTTAAAGTTCAACTGTTTTTACATTCAAATGTTAATACTTTTAAGAAAAAATTAGCTTACAAAATGTATTCACTATGTTCCTGTTTATAATGTTAAAAATTCTACAAATGTTTTGTCAACTTCCAAAGTTACATAAAAAATAAAGTTCAAGTTTCAAAATATATACTTTGAAGGTTATTGCTTATATATATTTTAAACTTCATGTTAAAATTCGGGACGTTTTAACAAGGCTTTTTACTTTTTGCTTTCCTCTGCATTCAATGTATATTAAAGTTAACAATTCTTCACATACAAATTTCATGTTAAAAAACCATTACATCAACATTTTACAAAAATACACGTTCATATCACAATACTTACATATTACTAGTCACATATATAGTTGTGAGCGTACGGGCCGTTGCTCGCGAAGCGAGGGCTGCGGGCAAGGGCCTCAGTTGCTGGGATGGAGCGCCGAAGGTGCTCCATCCCAGCAACTGAGGCCCTTGCTCGCAGCGTACGGCCCGTTGCTCCAGCACTATACCAGCCCACCCACTCATAACTTGCATGGAGAATAAACACAGGATACAGTGTATGGATCTGCCACCATACCTCCAGGCTGTGCTGAGTAGATCTCCCCCTGATCAACAAGATCTAATAACCCCTGTCACTGCACAATATCCCTGCCCTGGGCTTTATGGCTCCAGACCAAACCTTCTCACTTCTCCCGGCTGTCCAGCACTCCTCTGTAACCGTCCAATGCAGGAGCACCCTAGGCTCCACCCCTGCCCTGCCACACAGGCTCTCCTATGGGCTCTTAAGGTGGATATACACAATTAAATAAATTATCTTCCAAACAAACCTATTTCATATAAATAATGATTCAAACCTAATATCATAGTACCGTATATCTTATGTGGTTTAATATTAACAATAATAATATAAAGAAATATATATATATATAAAAACCCACATATTATGTGTATGTGTGTGAGTATATATATATATATATATATATATATATATATATATATATATATATATATATTATATATATATATTGTTATATTATTAATATACCACATAACGTATATTATTAAATATATTACATATATCATAATATTGTTCTTATTATGTGGTTATATATATATATATATATATATATATATATATACATATTACATATTATCTTCTAAACAAACCTCTTTCATATAGATACTGATTAAAACCTAATATCATAATATACTATATATATCACATATATAATTATGAGAATGCGAGCCGTTGCTCACGCATGCGGGCTAGCGCAGCGAGCCTGCGGCCCTCGCAATTGCTGGCAAGGAGCGCCAAAGGCGCTCCTTGCCGGCAACTGCGGCTTTCGCAAAAAAGGTACAAGACACGTTACGACCAATTACAACCTCGCAAAAAACGTCCCAGCACATGAAAAAATGAAAAACACAATAAATACAGACAACACATACATAAAAAGCTTACCTACAGCAAGAGGAAGCATCCAGGACCTCAAAAAATGAAGTTACACCTTAATTTAACTCAAAATAACAGAGTTTAGACACTAAAAAATTCTCTTAGCAAGAGAAAAAATGGCCGCCGAACAAAACGAAAACGACTCTAAAAACGCAAAACACCACCAGAAACACGCAAAACACCACAAAACAGCTACGGATATTCCGCTACAGACGCATACCACACATAGCCGCCATTTTAGAACAATAACTTATACAATGCGGAAGTACACAACTACGCTAACGTTTGGTCTCGCGCACGCACACTATTACACTGCACACATTCAGCACGCTTACACAGCAGCTCCACACAACTAATGCTGCAGGAACATGAAAACAGATTGCCAGCTCTTCAACACAATGCTTCCTGCATATATTACTTCACAATAGGTAAAGTATATTACTTTATTAATCTATTAGTTATTTTATTATTATACACCAAATAGCATTAGCTCACTTACAATTTCATTGCCGTCATTTTTTGACGGGCAATTCGCTAGTATCTTATATATATAGTTTGCCAACATTTTCTTTGGAAAGATACAAGGGATACAGTAAATACATGAGACTTGTGACTATACAATCTTATACATAGTATTAGAAAGGTACAATTCACCTAATTACCTAATTTTTAATCCTTACCTTTATCTATACAATCTCTCAGTCTTCATTGTCGTGGTGTCATGATGGAGTATGCTCCTTTAATGATTCCTATATCCATCTATAAAAGGCCATGGGCACACAATTATCTATCTGCTCATCTCTTCATCTTCCTGATTTAAGTGTCTGTGCCTCCCATCCCAGCTCCTTATATAGTGCCCTGGGCTCTGTGACATCATCTATTATGACATGTCTCTGATGTAAGAAGTGTTTGTTACCTGGAGGGCCCTGCTCAGCCTTGCGATGGCAGCCAGTAGACAACTCATCATAAAGTATACTTATATATATTATAATGTACAGCAGAGGTTCCTTTGTACACAGTGACACCCACACATAAGGGTGGACAAAAACATCAGAACTTACAATCCAGGTGCTTTTTTACGATCTCTGTCACAATATATATATATATACTGTGTATATATATATATATATATATATATATATATATGTATATATATATAATATATATATATATATATATAATATATATATATATATATATATATATATATATATATATATATATATATATATATATTACATTCACCTGGCTATGTGTTTAAATGTCTATCTATATGTAGTATAGATACGAACACACACACACACACATAGATATATATATACTTGCTACTTGCCCGTCAAAAAATGACGGCAATAAAATTGTAAGGCTGTGAATGCTGTTTGGCATACAATGCATGTGTTTTGTTTATCTGAGCACCTTCTGGGGTCATTGCGAGCCTCTCCGCTTGTGTAATTTTGACGCGATCAGCGCTCATTTCAAGGGCCAAGCCTTTGGCGCTCATTGTGATCTTCTCCTCTGCTCTACTTTTGGTTGTCTTAGCACCCTGTGCGCTGATTGTGAGCCCCGCTCTGAGCGCCTTTGGCGCTCATGGCATGGCTCGCAGTGAGCGCCTTCGGTGTTCATTGCTAGGTTCTACGTTTGTGTAGTTTTGGTGGTCTGAGCACCTTTGTCAGTCACTGCAAGGGGCTCGCTGATTGGCTTTGGCGCTCATTGCGAGCCTCTCCCCTCATGTACTTCTCCCCTTGGCGCTCATTGTGAGACCCACGCTAAACTCCTTTGTGGCTCATTGTGATCCTCTCCCCTGGTCCTTTTTTTGTTTTCTATATACATATATATATATATATATATATTTGTTCATTCTAATTAATGAATTAATGAAATAATAAATTAATATACTTAACGTATTTGTAATTAATATATCCAGAAATCAATATCCTGAAGAGCTAACAACCTGTTTTGTATTTTCCTGCAGCATACAATGTACATTTGCACTGTTGCTGACCTGAGTAAATGTCAGCAATGTGTGAACTGTGCAGTGTAAATAGGCTGCATGCGCGAGTGTAAATAATTTGTTTAGCTGTGTAATTGGGCATTTTGTAATGGCAATGTTATTAGTTGTAAGTTAGTGTTGTAAAATGGCGGCAATTGTCTATGTGTTAAGCGGGTGTGGAGCATTTTCCGTAGTCCCTAATAATGTCTTTTATACCTCGCATGTGCCTGTGTAAAAGTCTTATGTGTTTGGTGCGTGTTTAGGGGTCGTGTAGCCTCGTTTTGTTTTTTTTCGCCCACCATTTTTTTCTCTCGCTTAGGTGATTTTCATGTGTGGAAACTCAGCAAATTGTGGTTAAATTGTCGTGCAACCTGACTCCCAGACGTCGTGCCTGTCCCCCTGTGCTGTGAGCATTTTTTTGGCAAGCCTGCACTGCTGAGAACTATGTATGTGGTATATATATATATATATATATATATATATATATACAGTGACTGCAGGGGGCTCTTATAGGGATAGGCCCAAATCCTGACCACAGTGACTGCAGGGGGCTCTTATAGGGATAGGCCCAAACACTGACCACGGTGACTTCAGGGGGCTCTTATAGGGATAGGTCCAAATACTGATCACAGTGACTGCAGAGGCCTCTCATAGGGACAGGTCCAAACACTGACCCCAGTGACTGCAGGGGAGCTCTTATAGGGACAAGCCCATATACTGACCATGGTGATTGTAGGAGGGCTCAGTTCTTTCCTGATATAGTTGTGCCGCCATGGTTCCCCTGCTGCTCCTCAGCCTCTCTCTCCACTCACTGACCGAGGGTCACAGTTAAAGGATGAGAGGACCCACCATCACACACAAGGTACAGACAGGGGGTTGGGAGAGGGGAAGCCAGGGGCTGGGAGAGGGGAAGTCAGGAGCTAGGGAGAGGGGCAGTCAGGGGATTGGAGTGGAGCAGACAGGAGTTGGAGAAGGGGCAGCCAGGGACTGTGAGAGGGGCAGCCAGAGATCAGGGAAAGGGGCAGCTAGGAACTGGGGAGAGGGGCAGCCAGGAGCCGGGGAGAGGTTCAGCCAGTGACTAAGGTGAGGGACAGGGGAGAGGGACAGCCAGGGATCAGGGAAAGGGGCAGCTAGGAGCTTCTGATGGCCAATAAGGGTACAAACAAAGTGCAAACTGCAGCCTGGGACGTGCTGTCATTGGACTTGTTATACTTTTTGTTAGTGCCATACTGTCTATAATAATGAGTGCGCTGCAGTGACGCAACTATACCAGGAAACAACTGGAAAGAAATAGAGATACTGACCATGGTGACTGCAGAGGGCTCTTATAGGAACAGGTCCAAATACTGACCATGGTGACTGCAGGGGTCTCATATAGGGACAGGCCAAAATAGATCGATTTCCACACATTTTAAACACAGACAGGTTATTACTGTAGTAACTAAACTCAACTTTTTGTCTGACACAAAACTAATATAAATAAATAACATATATCTATAATATACATATCTCTCTCTCTGGGGTCTAACTGACAGATAACATTGCAGGGTTTGGCTACTACAGAGACACACAAGCAGACTGCAGTCCTAATTAGCACATCAAAGCATCTAATTAATATGCATGAGTCACTCATGTGCATATACATGCAGCAAAAACAGCATCATGGGATTTCCCAGGACTAACTCACTTTTCTTGGGTATTTTATACAGTCTCAAAACCAAACCAGTGGTTACTCTGTCTAAAAAACATTGGCATGATCTCCCTTACCATCTTTTGGGTTCAATAATTGTTGTTGTAATTGTAATTGTTGTATGTTAAGTTGATTATCAAGATATCTTATTTTCTCATCTCTTTCAATGATATTTCTTTGCAGCTGTTCCTGTTCATTCTTCAAACCCTGGGACATATTGATTTCTGCTTTTAGGGACATATTTTCTCTTTGTAGAGCCTGTGGTGTATCACCAAATTAATATTACACAAGGTTCGTCTACATTAAAAGGTATTTATTAAAAGGCAGATAACACAATACTATAAATGTATTACAAACACAACAGCCCAGACCCACGGAGCAACACCTCCTTTTAAATCTATCTACCTATATATATATAGTAATTCCCTTCCCCAAACGCTTGATCTTACCCACGGTCAGACCATTGACATCATCACCACCATCAACCATCACCAACACCACCCAGCAAGCAAACAGGAAACAGCACCAGTTTCCTGCCTGGATATATCCTTAGTTGAGATGATGTAATTTACATCACATCCTGTCCATGACTTCCTTTAGCAATTGTGGGAGGGAAGTAAAGATTCTCAGCCCTCCTACAAAGGCCTGTTTAAATTACCATTCAAGGAAGACAAGTTACCACATTCCCTCACTTTTTCTTCTTCTATGTTTCTCAGTTTTCTAGTTATCCCTCTAGTACAGGAGAACCTAGTGGGAGCAAAAACCTGATATACAGGAGAAATTCAACCCACCGTCCCTCCGGAATAGTTCCCTCAGCGACATAAGTTCTCCTGTACTTTCCTATGGCTGTCAATCCACATATTACACAAAAAAACAGAATTTATAGAATTTAGGTGAGAGTGTGTGATAAATGTTTATGTATGTGCAATGTAAAACTTTATTGAAGAATGTATGAGAGAGAGAAAGAAGAGGAAAAAAAAACACATTATTATATATCCTCCTTGCAAGTTTCATTGCCACACAAAAGTATATTATTATAATTGTCGTTAATACTTGAATGAACATGAGTACCAGCGACAGTGTTCGTAGGACTGGATGTGTCTCTGACTCATGAAGTTCCAAGGTAAAAAGCTTCATTGTCAAATTTGTCCAATCTATATTTGCAGTAAAATTGATCATTTCAGTGGTAAGGTTTCTTGATGGAAATACCATGATACAAGACCCTTCTTCCACCAAACATATTTCATCAACTGTCCTATATTCAGAGTGGCCGATAAAGCATGCAATGTCCCCTATGCGGATCACCTCTTGCACCAGGTTTTCTTTTATCAACTGCACCCAGCCATCCTCCTCAGCTCCTTTCTCCCAAACACAACTGCACAGCCATCGGTGTTGAGATTTCCTGCAACAGCTTTCATCCATCTCCAATCCTGTAATAGTGGCCAGTCTTTTTGATGGGAAGTGTTGCCTGTAGATTCCATCACTTAACGTGCCAATGCTATGTATGAAGTTCAGTTGCTCTGCCTGCCCCTCCCAGCGGGGAATTGCCAGGATTAGTCCTATTGTCCCAGATTGTAGTCCATGTGGCATCCATTGATCTGGGCCTTCAATATAGCTGTATTTAAGATTGTCCTCAGTGATGTCCACTCCTTTTCTTTTCAATGACGTGATAATCCTTGCCTGGATGTCTTTAATAGTTTCCTTTAAATCTGCCAACAGCTTTCCTCCAATCATAGATCAGAAAATGGCAGTTCCCACTATTTCATTCTTA
This sequence comes from Discoglossus pictus, assembly GCA_027410445.1. NCBI lineage: Eukaryota > Metazoa > Chordata > Amphibia > Anura > Alytidae > Discoglossus > Discoglossus pictus. The sequence continues at coordinate 98,695,804 of CM050169.1, forward strand.
ATGCTGTTAGCAATGGAAGCAATATTTTCCTCAACTAGATGCAGGTTGTTGGCAATGGTGTGTATGTCATCAACATTGTCTGTCAGTCTACTCACTATAAGGGAGTCAGCTACTCCACCTGTTTTCATAGCATGTCCCATGCCATCAGTAAGGGAGTTTATCCGGCTGTTCACTCCAATGATGTCTGCTGAATTCCATACTCCCAATCCAGTTCCGACTCCTCCTAAAAGGGCTGCAAGTGTGTCCCGTTTTTCTCGACTCCCTGCTCCGGTCCACTCAATGATGGTCTCTTGTATACTTTGCTTAAACCACTGCCGCTGTGATTCCGGGCACTTTGGAGGAATAGAAAAATCATTAACATTTAGAATTATTGGGTAGTAAGTCCACCCAACCCCTTGCACAACTGTTTCATGTGTTGGTACCACCACCAATCCGCCTATTGGCCATGGTACCTTCTTCTGATCTTTACAACGTTGCAGCTCCTTTACAGAGACAAATACTTTATCTATTGTTAGAACACACCCCTTTCCAGTATCAAAATTGCAGAATTCCTCTAGGTCAGGCTGGGCAGCTATAACTGCAGCGTCCCATTCTCCACCTTCTTCTAATGTTAAGTTACTCACTACTACTGTAATATTTGTAAACCTCCCTTGTATTGGAGCTCTAAGAGCTAATCCCCTGGTACTATTATGTGGCAAAATAATGTTTACTTGTAACCCTCCACCCTCTTTTACTTCCAATTCCCTGGGCCAAATAAATCTATCTGCTTGAACATAATGTAACTCCAATCTTTTCAAACTCTCTCCCTTATTTGCGGTATCTTCTGCCCTTATTGCCTGTCTCCCCATTCCTACTGTGATACAGCTTATACTTATCCATCCTGGAACAAGGATCCACCACAATCTTCTGTTGACACGCATCTTCATTCTTATACAGCCGTGCTCTGTGGGAACACTAGATTCCATCATTAGAAACATATACGTAACAAAAACAACAGGGGCCATTCTTTTTGCAAGTTTGTTCACGGCCCTGTAATCAATGGTAAGTCTCCATGATGAGGCTGCTTTTTCATCTCTATTCGCTTTTAACACAGCTTTTCTCACAGACCAACATGGTGAGTTACATGCATACCCATTTCCAGATTTAATTATTCCACTTCTCTCCAGTATTTCTATCATCTTGGTGATTGATGCCACTGATTCTCTTGGGACTGGATATTGCTTTTGCCATTGTGGGTCTCCTCCTTCCAAAAAGACCATTCCTTTCATTCTTCCACAGTCTAATTTATCTGTAGCCCAAACAGGTATGTCTTGGATTAGCTTCTGCAGCCATTCTGGTTGTCCGTCTAGTTTCAGTTTGTTTTTTTTCAGACTTTTTATCGGAGAGACAATATATGCCATTGGGAGCACAACCCCTTTCGTCAACTCTGTACTTACCTGATTCACCTTTTCTGTCCTCCACAAACAAAAATTGGCAAGATCTACAATGAAATTTCCTTTTTTTAAAACTTCTATTCCCAATATTTCCTCTGGCCAACCCACTATTGCTTCTACTTGTATTGTTTTTTCTCCAACTGCTACATCAATTGGACCTGCTCTAACCTCCTGTGGATTCCCAGTAACTCCCATACTACTTACTGAAGAATCCCCATTTTTGACCCTGTTGGTCATTGTAACTGCTGCTCCTGTATCGACCAACATATTTTTCCCTACCCCTGCGATGACTGTATAACTGGTAGGCCGACCTGCCTCATCCATGGTTAAATTAGCTGAGTGAATGAGATGCTGAGGCGCAGGGGTTGGGATTTGTCATTGTGACTCACTTCTACTCTGTCCCTCTTTTATCATCTTTGCCTCATTTTCCTTCAATTTCCTCTCTGACTCAGCTACCTTGTTTTTAAGTATGTGATTTTCCTCTTCTATCCTATCCTTCTGTCTCCTGAGTTCCCAATAGCACATGTTACCGTTTCTCTCTCCCTCCTGATTAGCCCTCCAGTTGCTGCCATCCCTATTACTATAGTCCCTAGGTGGATCTCTCCATCTTTTGTCAAAGTTCTGTTTTGGTCTCCAGTTTTGATCATTCTTCTTGTTCTGGGGTACATCCCACGTCTGGTTTCTCCAATTACCATCTATATCTCTACCAGACTCGACCTTAAATGTTCTTACAGCTGAAACAGAGCAGGCCTGTTCTGTGAAAGGATGCTTGATCCACCACTTATCAGCTCTAGTTAGTACCATTTCCAAGTCTGTTGGATCAAAAAGACTGATAAATTCTTGACACTCCCGGGGAAGGGCTTCCATTACTTTTGCTATATGTTCTGGTGAGCCCAGCACTAGAGGCTGTTGAGGTTGTCGTAGAGTATACCAAAAAAATATCCTTTGAGCTACCTCTCTAGGACCATCTATTGGCCTCATGGTAATATTTGCTATTTCTTTCTCTATGCTAAGTAGATAGAAATTAGTTGCAGCAATTCTTCCTGCCTGATCAGACACACTGTTATTAAATCCCAATAGTCTACTAGCCAAAGGACCCATAGCGTATTCTAACAGTTCTGTCCATTCCTCTAAGTTAAGACCTCCTTTTTTAGCTCTATCTGCTCCCCTCATAAACCAATGTGTAAACGTATTAAAGTTGTTAGTTGGAATACTTCCCCACCATTTCTGGAAATTGTCTTTATCTGCCATAGACATCGGTCGAGTCTGCATGGAAAATCCTGTAGGTGTTTGCCTTGCATTAAATAATTCTGAAACAATAACTGGTGCTTGTGGTATGGTATCTACTTGTGGAACAGAATAACATAAGAAATCTTTTCTATCTTGGTTCATTTTCGGCACTGGTTCTTTATTTTGTGCCACGAACATATCCAGATCTGGATATATTTTGGCAATGTCTCTGACTCCTTTTATCCCTTCTAACTTTGTTTTATTTTTATAGTCCATTATTATGTTTTGAAGTTCTGTTATTTTTACTCCATAAGCATCCCTCTGTTCCTCTATTTCCCCTAACTCCCTTTCTAGTTCCCCCACAATTGTAGTTGTTCTCAAAGCTGCAATTTTTAAACAATCCCTTTTGTCCATTGCTTCCTCCATTTTATTTGTTGTTTCCAAATTATGCTGCTGTAATTCTACAACTAAGTCTATTAGGCCTCCTATTGTGGCTACAACAGCTTGTGTGACCAAACTTTTTCTCTTCTTTGTTCTATACTTTTTGTTATTTACAATTTGTTTTAGAACATCCATTAATCTCTTCTCTTTTTCACTGTCTGGGTTTGCTGGCTCTGGAAGCTCATATGGACCATCATGTTTTTGAATATGTTTCCTAAAGTACTCACGCACTTCTGTGGGAAAGTATTTGGCCCCTTGAAAAGACATTCCTACTCTTTTACTCACCCAAGTAAGAATCCAAATCAATTTGCGACTAAAGTAGCATGCTTCTGAGTAGCCAACAATAGTTGATGACTATTCAGTAGGCCAGGTGTAATATGTAGAAAAATAGATTAGTACCCACAATGCAAATTATACTTACCTTAGTATGGTGAAGGTAATACTTGCTAATTAACTTAAAATATAATAGCAAGGCCTGCAGGGTAGGAGATAAACCCGAACTAGGATATGCAAGACACCCAAAATGTATAAGGTATGGAAGCCTATAGTGTATTAAAATGCACGCCTGAAATAATATATATATATATATATATATAATATTTAAAATGGTTTATTTATTATTTTTCTCCAGGCCTGTACTATGATAAAGGACTAGAGAAAGAAAAAGAAAGAAAAGAAAAAAAAAAAAAACAAAAACAAACAAAAATAATAGTATTAACAAACTCAGGTATTTGAAACACACAACAAACTAATTGTGGCCTGGTGCCCAAGCTTGTATATTAAAAATGGAGGCTTGAATTAGCATTTAATTACACAAAGAAGCCACATGGATTCTATTCAAATGCAAAGCTAGGCCTGTACTCAAAAGCACAACAACTCAGATAAACCCACAAAAAGAACCTGTATGATATATATTTGTTTTATGTATCAAAATAAGCTAGTACGAACAAAACTCAACTCAGAAGCTAGTACGATATTTATATAAAAATGGAGGCTTATCCTAGACTCCACACACAATCAGCACTTGATTTCCCATGCAGAGGATAATTAGACAAAGTACTTTTTTTCCTTCCCCACAAAAAAAATAATAAAATAAAATAAAATAAATAAATCTGACTATCTATTAATGTGATATTACCTCATAAATAACCTTTGTAGAAGTCTAAAATTCGTGGTCGCCAAATGTGGTGTATCACCAAATTAATATTACACAAGGTTCGTCTACATTAAAAGGTATTTATTAAAAGGCAGATAACACAATAAATGTATTACAAACACAACAGCCCAGACCCACGGAGCAACACCTCCTTTTAAATCTATCTACCTATATATATATAGTAATTCCCTTCCCCAAACGCTTGATCTTACCCACGGTCAGACCATTGACATCATCACCACCATCAACCATCACCAACACCACCCAGCAAGCAAACAGGAAACAGCACCAGTTTCCTGCCTGGATATATCCTTAGTTGAGATGATGTAATTTACATCACATCCTGTCCATGACTTCCTTTAGCAATTGTGGGAGGGAAGTAAAGATTCTCAGCCCTCCTACAAAGGCCTGTTTAAATTACCATTCAAGGAAGACAAGTTACCACAGAGCCTTGATCTCCTCTCCAGTATTTGCAAAATTAGAATGTGCCACAGCCAAAAAATCTTCCTTCTGTTTTATCTGCCTGACTTTTTCTGCAATCGTCTTCTGCAGTTCTTCAACAGGGACAACTGCTTTTAGGACCTCCTGATGACAGGATGCATCTTCTTCATTCTTCCTTGGTTGGCAGGGCTCCTTCCACCCCTTGAGCCAGGTCTTACCGATGGTTGCCTCTATCAGCAGCCTCATATAACTGGCTTGCAGCTCCAACTCATCGTGGATAAAGGGTTCAATCAATGCAGCCTCCTTAGACCCTGGTTTTAGTCCCAATTCTTGGCAGCGCTGATTATACAGGATCACCCCCTGTTCTATATGCCCAATGCCACATGCAGGATTGCCCTGCAGTACACCCTGGAGTATTTTCATTAACTCCAGCCGGTACTAGGAAGGCTGTTGCAAAGCGATAGCCGGCTCCATCAGATAATCATACTCCTGCTCCAGAGTGATCTCCTCTCACTCCAGTCCCTCCAGCCATTTTGATAGCTAACCTTCCTGCTGGAGCTCCAGGAATGCCATCCACTGATGGTTAAGAGCTGCTGTCAGGTCCATTTGCATGTTAACCTGATGTGCTCTCCGCACCTTCATCCATGTGACCTGGCTCCTTTTCTCCCGGATCACATCTGCTCTGCAGGAAATCAGGGACTCTGTCTCTGCATCTCCTCCAAGCCTATGAAAGTACTTGATTTCTATCTTGGATAAGTTTTCTTATTCCATCCTGGTTGCTGGTTTTATGATAAAGGGATCCCACTTCTGAAACCAGTTGTGGTGATCTGCTTTCTTCAGTCGTACTTTATAAGGCTGTTATGGCCAAACCTACCCAGCAGACACAGCCGGTTTTTTATATCCCTTCACCAAGACAGCAGATGTCTCTAAAATGTTCTTCTCTGATGCAGTGTTTAAAAATATGGACTCTCTCAACTGCCAAACTCTGACAGTTACAGATAGACAGAGCAACATTCCAAATATTTAACACTTACTGAACCAAACATGCAACATACAGAATTAACATAACATAATATGACACAACATAACATATATAGGATAATCAACAACAATTACTGAACCCAAAAGATGGTTAGGGGATCATGACAACTGTAATATATCACGGTATGTTACACTTATTAACGTACAAGAAAATAAACAGCAAGACCTTCAGCAATATTCAGGTGGAGCACCAAGAAATCAAGCAATTTATAAATGGTCATGTAAAAACAATTGTCTGGGAACTGCTAATTCATTCATTTTTTCAGCTATAGCTGATTACATTCTAAGTGGAATTCTTATGGAGTCACAGACATGGATTAAGAGTGTTGCATGCATTCCAATAATAAGGCATGGGTGTCACAACGCAAAACAATATTGGCAATCACTGATCTAGAGGATGATCAGGTGTTAATTGCTTCTGCATTGAATGATTGAGCAGCTTGTAACTGACTGTGGCCCCTATTCAATTGCAAGCCCGTAATTACCTTCAAACTGATCTTTTGGCTGCAGGTTCCACATTGCATTCGCAGTTACAAACCAATTGCGTAATTACAGTGTGCCCCACAGCCCTTGGAGCCAGTAGAAAATGTGCTAACGGATAACGATTGACAGGAATAGATAATAAAGGGGCAGGCTACCTGTCTTCGTGCTGACTGTGTTGTAGTTTCGGACAATGTAGCTCGCAGTTTAGATTTGAGAGCAGGCTCTTACGTTTTTATTGATTTATATTTCTAAGGACTTATTTCACACTTCATTTTTCTAAACATATTAACTGATAACACCTAATATACATACACATATATACATACACATAGAGTAATAACACACAAAGATACACATATAGATAGACCAGAACATCCACACACACACACCGCCCTATACTGCAACATATAATAAATACACAATTATTTTGATATCACAAATATATACACACACTAGCGACTTGCCCGTCAAAAATGACTTGCCAATAAAATTGTAAGGCAGGTAATGCTGTTTGTCACAGACATTACTTTTTTTGGTGTTCTGAGATCCTTTGGCGCTCATTGCGAGCCTTGCACTCATTGCGAGGCTCTTGGTTGTTGTACTTTTTTTATGAGAGGCGGGTTTTGCTGTCATTGTAAGGTTGGCACTGATCTTTTTTTTGCTCTTATTGCAAGGCTGTCACCTGGTGTAGTTTGTGTGCTATGAGCAGCCTTGGTGCTCGTTGTGAGGTGCGCAGTGAATGGTTTTGTGCTTATTGAGATAGTTGTTTTTTTGTGTATATGTTGCTAATTAAATAATTAATAAATTAATAAATTAATATAATTGTGCTGAAGAGCTGACAATCTGTTTTGATGTTCCTGCAGCATACAATGTAGGTTTGCACTGTTGTGGAGCTGAGGTGTAAGTGTCAGCAATGTGTGCAGTGTGTAGTGTAAATAGGCTGCGTGCACGAGGGGAAGCCGTTAATGTAGCTTTGTACTTCCGCATTGTGTAAGTTAGTGTTGTAAAATGGCGGCGAATGTGTATGTGGCACGCGGGTGCGGATGATTTAGCGTCCTTGCTAAAAGTGTATCTTGAAACTCGTACAGATTTTTGGAAAAGCTGTATGTGCTTGGTAGTGTTTTGCGGCTTTAGGGTCCTATAGCCTCGTTTTCGGGTTTTTTTCAGCGGCCATTTTTTCTCTCCCTTAGGGGATTTTCGGGTGTCTAAACTCAGTAATTTGGACTTAAATTGAGGTGTAACTTCACTTGCATAGGTCCTGGGTGCCCCACTTGCTGTGGGTAAGCTTTTTATATCATTTTTGTGTGTATTTATTGTTTTTTTTTAAATGTTTTCAGGTGCGCGCGGTTTGGCCGTTAAGGTCGTATTTTTGCGAGTTCGTAATGTTTTTTTTTCTAAGTCCTGCTGCTCGTAATTTTTTAGTGTAAGTTCGTAAATTTTTCGTTCTAAGTCCTGCGGCTCATATTTTTTTGTCTAAGTCCGTATTTACTGATTGCGTGTTAGATGTATTTTTTCAAGGTCCCGCTTCTGTGGGTGTTTGTAACCGCTTGTGAGGCGGCGTAGAGCCTCCACTTCCACAAATGCGGACCCTCGCGCCTTTGGCCGACGTTGGAGCCTCCACCTTCCTCTTCACGAGGGACGCAGTTCTTGCAAAGCGTGACGACGTTTCATAGTTTGGCAACTATTATATGTGATACTTATTTTTATTTATCGTTTTTGGGATTATGATGGAGGATGGAGAGGGGAAGGGAGAAGTGGGGAGGAGAAGAGAGATGAGAGAGAGGGGTCCCTGGGGAGTGGAGAGAGGGAGGTAGATGGAAGGGAGGGGGTGGAGTGGAGGGAGGGAGGGATAGCGGGCTTGAGGGAGGGAGGGATAGTGGTGTGGAGGGAGGGAGGAATAGTGGAGTAAAGGGAGGGTGGTAATCAGCCATAGTAATAGGCACATCTAGCTCAATCAGAGAGGGAGAAGCCTGAACCCAAAGGGTGGTTAGAGAGGGGGATTGTCAGGCCTCAGGTTCAGAGCAGGGAGGACAGGATCCCCGTCCACAGTCGGGAGGACAAGAGGCTGTGGCCAAGCACAGGCCCCCAAACTACAGGCACAAGGAGCTGGTAACCACCCCATTATCCTTTCAGGGGTAGGGAGGGTATGGCCCAGGCCCTGAAGGAGCTATCAGCCGCAAAAATGGCGGTTGGCCTGTCTCATAGGGATGTGAGGTCCATCAAGCATCGCTTTGATGACAGCCTGGCAAAGTTGAGGAGGAGGATGCAGCAGGAGGAGAGAACAGCTACCAGTGGTGGCCCCCAAGTGACTGTGAAGTATACAGCGTTGGAGGGAGAGCTCAAGGACATGCTGTGCCAGGTGCTCATCACTGGAGCTCCAGGCCTGGTGTCCCCACAGAACCCTGCCTCCCTGTCAGGTGAATATCCTATACACCAACATACACCCACCTGTACAACACATGCACACCACACACACATAGTTAATGCCAAATCCATGTCAATGATGGCCACCAATGAGAGATAGATGCCAGCTCCCAGCATTCAGATTGAGGTAAATGGATCATTCATTCGGCATCACATCCATAAAGCTGACAAATCACTTCCATTACTGTGCACAACATGAGTAATCATGCAATAAAGGTTCCATTTATGGGTGTGCACACTACAGCATATGCAGATAAAGACTGTGTAGGGATGGATGTGCAGTGTAGTGTACTAGTCTATCAGGGAACACATCTCTGCAGCATCTCAATAACTATTGATGAGATATGGGCACTGATTGGTTAGCATGGAACACTCACCGGTGCTTTCTGCACATTATGAATATGCATATACAGGCTGCAGCAAGAATAAAATGATTGCCATGAGCCAATAACAGTCAAGCTCATGATCCAAAGACTTGATCACATCTAGAAAATTATAGCTTTACCCAGTGGCGGTACAGTGAACCATCCAGGTTCAACACATCTAGATGTCCGATAGCTAGGAACACACAGCAATCAATGGCTCAATCAATGTTATTAACTCATATACCTTTCTTTTCTCATTTGCAGTTGGCAGGAGGTCTAGGTCGGATGGTGAGCCAAAGGCCCATCAGGAGCCAGCGCAGGAGGCCAAGTATCATGTTTTTGAACACTTGCTGGTTGGTGAATATAATATGTGCTAATGCAGATATGCAAAGTCCAACAATGCCATGTTAATCAAAGACATCATTAATCCAAACATAAGTGAAGCATGAAATCCTCTCAGGAATATTAGAACACATACTCTTGTCTGATGTAATTAACAGACATTATGGCCGCTGATCCTTGTGTCCTAACTATAATTTCAAATAATATGTGATAACACCTGTATCCCAGATGAATGTGATACAAATGTGGCTAAACTATATAATATAGAGATGGTTATAGTACTCTTGGACCATTGACTGTGGTCATAGCTAAGCATTCCTTGTGAGACGACACATCATTATTAATGGTCGTGACTTTTGCTTGTAGGTGAGGATCAGGTAAGTTGTATATTGTTACAGTTACAGTATTTGGCACTGTACTGTTCATGCCTTCTTTTTTAGATGTTTATCCGCCTCTGCCTTTTTAGGTTTGGACCACCTTTTTGTCCTTTTCCAACTTTTTGAAACATATACATAGATATGTATAACTGACTTGGATTACATAGTCCATCCGCCTCTGCCTTTTTAGGTTTGGACCACCTTTTTTTCTTTTTCCAACTTTTTGAAACATATACATAGATATGTATAACTGACTTGGATTACATAGTCCAGGTGTTTATGCATCTATTCAATTGAGGAGATAAAGACCATATGTAAGTGCTATTCATATTACTGGTTACTTCTATTAAAATGAGTGATGTATGATTTCCAATCATCAGATTATGTTCAGGATCATTATTACTAGTATTATTCAGTATTGCCTTTGAACCTTTTAGGTTTACATTTTTTTACAGACAGCCTCTTGGCTTTCCAGGATCCACCCACACCTCACCCATGATATTTATGCACAGTTGGATACATTTTTAACATTTATGTGCTGCGTGTATATAATAAATAATTTGTTATACCATTATTACTGTTTCCATGTTTTCTTATAGTTAATATTTGGGGATATCAACATACATTACATGTATTTCACAGTCATATATTTGTACAGAGATCATCTTCCTGTATACCCAAGTGCGGAGTCTGTCCATTAGTTGATGTCAGGCCTGTAATCTACCCCTGTGATGCAGTAACCAAATCATCAGGTGAAGTTATCGTATCCTGGGTTGTTGACCTTACAGCAGAATGTCAAGTAGGACAATATGGCAGATTATATATCTTATTTGCTTACATGACTTGCTTATCTTCATTAGGCTCCTGTCCCTCTAATCTGATCTATGGGTATATTCATGTCTGGCAATGTCTTTCTATTCTTATGTCCAGTATCTCTCACTCTGGTTCCTCCTGTCCCCGAAGGTGCTTATCGCGGGGCTTGCAATGAGCGCTGATGGTGCTCAGAGGACCAAAAGCCTCGCATTGTGTGGCAATCAGCGTTGCCGGGCTTACAATTTTAATCCCGTCATTTTTAACGGGCAAGTCGCTAGTTTATTATAAAAGAGCAGTGCATTAATAAGCACCAATAATTTTAGAAAAAAACATTATTTAAGAGTTTGATGGGTGGACCTGATATGTCATTAGCCAGCTACACCTAAAAAAAATATTTTCATAATTTGTTTAACAGCTTAATACATTTTAGTTCTATGGAAATACAAAGATATATTTTCTTTTGATTTTCGTACATTTTCTGATGTTTTTGTGTGATTTAACCTGAATGATACATGAAATGTTTATAAATAGGTCACTGGTCTTGTGTGTAAATTAGAGATTGCTCTGTAGTAGATGAATGGTAAGGCTTCCACTCACTGATATACGGCTGTTTCTGTTGCATAGTATTGAGGTTTGATAATAAACATTTTTTTCTAAATGTAATGAAAACACGTCCTCAAAATATCAGATTGTGGCTTTGGTCATCCAAACACAGTTCCATTATTCTCAATTCAATGTCAGGAAATAAAAAAGCATACAAATTGTAAAAAATGCACAGTTTTAAACACAGAGATGATCCCTCCCTGATAATGAGTGCATTTTCCGATGAGTCTGACGTGTTGGCCCCATGTTCGGTGCAGAGCATTTTTTAGGTAATTTAGATGTGGCTCCAGTGGGTACCATACAAGTAACCTTCTCGTGTTCTGTGTATGCGCCAGTGCTCTTGTTTCTGCTCTATTTCCCTCTGTAAATAAGCTCATTCCATCTCTCTGTGTAATGTGTACAAACATCATCTCTGCTGGATTGTTATAAAATGACAGACCATTCAGTGCTGTGTCAGACATACAACAACCTCATAAACATGAAAATATTCCAGGATCCTGCCAGTGTTACAGATAGGTTTGTGGATTAAAGTGATAGAGGAAAAAGGGATGCAATAACAAGCTCTCAAAGGACATTTATATGCAAACAGAGAACTATAAAATCATTAAAGAGACATAAAGGGTATATTAAGAAAAAAGCAAGATATACTGTTTGTGTTTTATATATATATATATATATATATATATATATATATATATATATATATATATATATGTAGCAATACGTTCTTTTGGCAATAGGTTATATAGTAAATCAAACAAAGGTAGGATTAGGCAAGTAAACACAGGTACAATTTAAAGTTACCCTTTAGGCATGATTGTTTTGTTTTATACAAAATGTATTAGCAACAAAAATAGTTAATTAATGTTATCCTTCTTAATGTACTAGTCATATAAACACACTTCTAAAAAGCCAGCAGGGTAGCAGCTTCAAACCTACTGGAGCTTCCACTTTCTTTAATTTTTCTACCTATGTTACACTGCTGTAACCTAAGCCCACACCCACAAGGAATACCAGTATCTTATGCTGCTACCAATGTGTGTCTAAGGAGCATGAGACACTGACAGTGTAAAGCCCCACCCCTGGGGGTGTAGCTTTACATCACATCTCTGAAACATGGCACCCTACCTGAGAGAGACTGTATAGAAAGCGAGAAGCTTCAGAAGACAAGAATCTGTTAATCTGGGGACTTTTTAAAAGTAAGTGAAGTATAAATGTTATATGACAATTACTGTGAGGAGGATGAAGTAAATTAAGTTACGTCATTAAGACATTTACATAAAATGAAAAAGTCCTTTTAATCTTACATTTCTAACTATTTACAGCCTTATTAAATTGCAATTCGGCCAATTGAATAGGACACATAGCATATTTTTTTACAGAAGTTTTTAGTTAGTGAAGACCTTGCTTTTGGATAGAAGTTCACTAACTAAAAACTTCTGTAAAAAAATATGCTCTGTGCTTATATAGAGCCCTATTCAATTGGCCGAATCGCAATTTAATAAGGTTTTACATTTGTAAATATATTCTAATGTTTAATTTAACAGAAGTTTACTAAACTAAACCTTCATTCAGATGATTCCTTTTGAGAAATACAATAATTTCATATAAAATGTTAAGTAAACTTAAAGACCTCCCTATTATTCCATTCTTACAACTTTATCTTATAGAACCAAACCAACAATCTGCACTGACACAAAACAAAAGCTGTAGACATTTCTTAGACGAGAGAAGATGAGAGAAGCAAAGCTGTTACCTTGAGGGCTGCCAAATGTCCAAATTATTTTGTGGGAGAACGCTCTGACGTCCTTTGAAGCCAGAAAATCTGTCTTAGTTGTTTTATTCACTTACTGCTGAAATGAGATGTAAGAGATCAGAATAAAACTGGAGTCTCATCAACACCTGAAGTTAGGAAGCTTGGCAAGCTTATTTCTGTGATGGTTTCAAAAGTTGAAGAAAACCTATCAAAGTCCTATATAATCTTCCGAATAACAGATCACTCCATTATCTTCCTTGTGAAATAACAGAACCAGTATTACACTATTTGCCGAGCTAAGAACAGACTTTAAAAAAATAGTTTTGAGCAAAATGACATGAGTTGAAATATTAGTTTTTCTAGTATTTGTAGAAATAAAAGGTAAATAATTAAAAAATGCACTCTAACTCATTAGATATATATTTAGAAAGCATAATTACCCAGAATTGTCTTAATAAATTAGTGGATGTGCATTGTGTGTGTATCATAAAATAATATTACACTTGGAGAATTTCAATATTCCCCCGTCCCATAATGGATTCAGTTCCCTACAAATTGCAATGACCACTACCTTATCCTCATTCCTACATATCATCACACAACCTCCATCCTTGCAACCTTACAGCTCTTCTTGCCAACCGTCCAGCAGAAGGCTCCCACACAAATGTCTACAGTTTCCAAGCCATAGACCCACAGCAATTCTCCATATGTCTAAATGGATATCCTTCAGTCATATCAAGCTCAACATCTTGAGGAATTAAACTCTACTCTCAACCCCTTCTACTTCAGCTTCTGAAGTTAAAGTCTACAAATTCCCTAATATTAGTGAACCCCTTTATATTTCCAAATAATCCCCTATCACTTCCTGCCAAGGGCCTGTGTTTTTCTTCCACTCTTGTTAACTCTTTTAACTTCCATCTGTAAAACGTTACTTGAGCTGTATAAGCTGTGGAATACATTTTTCCATCAGTTAGACTATATATTTGTTTCTGTAAATTTCAACAAACACACTGTGACAATGTACATAATATCTTACTCAGCGACTAGAATCCAGCCGAACTAACCTCATATCTGTTCCCCTTACTTTTTCCCCTTGATTGAGTCATCAACTTTCAGAGACTCTGGTACCAGTTTCACAGTTTTGTGCCTTTCTACCTCCTGGTACCACCAGCCCTCACTTACACCCCTGGTGGGAGATGTGCCTAGTGCCTGTCAAATGATGTTAAGGAATTTTGGATTAGCTGACTTCAGCATCCCGGGCCTGGTGCCTTGTACATTATTGAAGAATAGGGGAGATTTATGGGGGAGGGAAGTTCAAGTTGGGTATGTGGATATGTTGTCTTTCTGTTAAAATATTTGACTTGCCTTTTGTTTGATCACCTATAAAATCTTCCGTTGCCCAATAAAGGGATTCCTCTGGCCAAGGATTACAAGCGTGAGAGCTGTATTTCATTAGTTCATGGAAGCTACTTTAGAGAATTTTTACTTTATTTTTTTCAAAAAAGAGTCCTGCTCACTGAGGATAGACATACCCATTGATACAAGGATACAACTCTGATGGGAGTTCCAGAGCATGCCGCTCTGCTGGTCCAGTTCAATGACATATTTTAAAGAATCAGATTACATACATATTTATATGATACAATCCACACACTCCATTATATCCAACTGGATAGCCCAGTTATAAGACATATATCCCCACTAGTGATTCAAATTTGGAGAATTTAGTTCTGATTAAATATGTTATTTTCTGATCAATCTCAGCTGATGACATTCTAAAGCTGGTCTAAGATTAAATCATTTTTTCATCAGATCTTTTATTAAACAAGGTTTGTCTAAAACCTGAAGCTTTTTCCAAGATTTGACAACCTTAGAAGAGCAATCCAAGAGAAGCCAAGAAAAGGATGGTCTTCTGTGTGCTTCTTTACATTCAATAATATTTTGTGCGACATAGAAATTCCTGGAGATGTCATCCTATAGCAAAGACTGAGATTTAAATGTTAAGAAAATTAACTCTTTCTGCAAGATGCTTCTACGCTCAGGAGAACTGACAGATCTGCTACCTGTAGATGTAAGACTGCTCTAAATTAATGGGACAAATCTACTGATGGTAAAATACCAAATCCACATCATGATATCAGATCAATGCAACATTCAGATGTTATAACATTCCTCTATGATTAGATACAGTTAAAATATCGGATCACCTCTTACAATTGGATACAGTTCAGGGTTTTTTAGCTTTTTTTCAGGAATACTGTCTCATTCTCTATATTTATCTTTTTAGATATAGCACCATAAAAAAAAGGAATCATGTATCTGGCTTCCTACTGTATCAACATTATTTAAAGGGGCTGATTTATTTGGACATTTCTCTTAAAGCAGAAATTAGGTATTTGTTTGAGCTTTTATTGAATAGCTTACATTGAAATGTCATATTCCTTATATTTACTGTCTGAAAGCTATTAATGGTAGAATCGATGTGAAGCCATGAAAGCTGCAGCTCAGTATGTTTTATTACTGGTGTTGTTTGGATAAAAGCTGCAATTAAATATTAGTAATGGCGAACTTGTGAGCCTGCAATAAAATATCTACTTGCAATAAAATGTATGACATTTCAAACTAATTGTAAAATGGTTCTTCTTGGACTTTCTATCATACTGTTTGTTAAGCTTACTCCTGTACACCATAGTT